>OX387410.1:8050240-8742586 GCA_947563765.1 Anarsia innoxiella | reverse complement strand
TAACCTAACCTTCCGGTCTATGTAATGCCAAATATACAAATCCCTATGACTCTGACTCAACGTACATCAGCTCAGATGACGAAAAACCACAAAATGAAAAGAATAAAGAGACAAATGAGAAACCAGAGTATGAAGAAAATGTATGTAATAAAGGGAAGGGTAAGGGTAAAAAAAGTAAACCAAAATTAGAAAGCACACAACAAGCATCTCAAGAATACTTATCTACTGAAGGCAAAAACAAAAGAAAGAAAAATAAACATAAAAAAGAAAAACAAAAAATAAAGATTAAAGATTTACAAGATTTAGACTTAGATCCAGTAAGCATTAAACTATTGATAGCCAATGTAAAAGCTGAAAAAAAGAAAAATAGGAAAAACAACAGAACTCCCAATTCTGACACTACAAGTGTGTCCGACAACATGAGCGTCCATAGTGACTCGGACCTCGTAGATGTTGATTACGGTGTTGATATCGATAGTAACACTGAACACGACGAATGTAGCAAAAACTAAAAACATACTTACATTAAATAACCAACAGCTAAATATATTCAGATTCATGATTAGTAGGATAAGCCCACTGCTAGATTTAATATAAATATAAGTCCTGTTAAACAAAAGACTGATTGCAACTTAGAGACTAATTACAACCTAGCGACTGATGACATTATGTCAAAATACACAACTGATAAGTCTGATCACAATCCATGTCATTTGGCAACGATATGTGACATTATAAGTTTACCAGAATCTGCCAATCCTCAAGCTTATACTATAGATTGGCTGGAACCTGGAAATGAACAAACTCATGAGTTTATTGATTCTCACTATGAAATTGTAAATCCTTTGCAAACACTGAATAAATCGGAATGTCAAATGGATATACACTCTAATGAAAATGACCAAAATTATAATAATATGAGCCGAGAACCTGTCAAAAGCAGACAAGAATGTAATGAACAGGTTACAGAATCTGTATATGCTGTGAACGATCATGTTTTGGTACGCTACTGTGATGATAGAAACAGTAAATATTATGTTGTATTTATCGAAAATATTAAATTTGATGGACGGAAGTATAATTACATTGTTAATTTTTTCAAAACTATTTAAAAGCCACAGCTTTCGTTTCGAATTAGCAAGAAAATTGATAGAGATGAAGTTGAGGACATGTGGAGTGTGAAAAAAATTGTGATGAATAAGAATCCTATGAAGAAAAACGAGTTTCTACTTGCTGAAGAAAGCGATATGGTGTATTTTTGAGAATTTACTTAAGCCACTTTATTTTTGTAGAATTTGTTTTTTATTTTGAAAAATTTATAATCTTTGTTACATGTCATATGTACCTAGCTAGCTTTATGTAGCTTTAACTGGTATGTTCCTAGTAGTTACCTACACTTAATGTTCCTTTTCTTAATAAGTATCTATTAAAAAACAATTTGATTGAAAATATAAACCCTTTGGGGCCTGATGGTGTATATTTATACCATACTGCTTGGGACTGAAGGGACAATATGTCCCACAAAAAGTCAATTGAAGACTAAAGCTTTATTTTTGCCTTTAAAGTGGGACATTATATCCCAAAACGTCATTTACTTATTTAGTCAGACTTTGACTATGGTAGTTTTAAGCTAGCAACATTAGTTCGGAGTCTGTGCTCAATTGAACGATAGCAGTGCGAACTAGTGACGGATATTTTTTAATTTTTGAGGTTTTTACAGTGATGTTTTCAGGTAAGTTCTATGTTAATAATATTGTGTGACCTAATTGATCTTTCATTATTGATATATTAACAAAAATACATTATTTTTTTATGAAAATACTAACATTGGGTCATAATTTCCCATCAGTCATTTGACTACCCTCAAAAGATAGTGTATAATAGAGATGCGCCGAATATGGACTTTGCCGAATAACGAATACCGAATACTATTCGGTTAGAAACACTACCGAACCGAATAGTTCGGCCGAACTATTCGGTTCCTCCGTCACAGTAATTTTTGGCGCGTAAACAGGTTTGTACATGAACCGCGCGGCCGCCGAGCGAGCGGTATTCTGCCTCCCTTGCCCCTCTCGCGTCACTTATCGTAAGACGTCACGAGCGGTGCATTGTTTTTGTTTTCGGGAAGTAAAAATTAATTATTTTATTGACAATATAAGTGACAATTGAAGAAATAATGAGTGGACGTAAAAGATTATTCGTTTGGGAGTATTTTAATGAAGTTAGAGACGATCAAACAAAAGTTAAATGTACTTTGTGTAACTCGGTGATCTCTCGAGGTGGAACTGGACGCAATGCGTCGACTAGTGCTTTATCGAATCATCTGAAATATAAAAATCAACGGGTGGAGCCGATTACTATGCCAGGTCCTGGAAGCAGCAGCGCGGTAATCGCGGCCGTTATGCCGCCGCCACCGCCGCCGTCGCCGTCGCTGATGGTGCCGTTGGCCACTACTTCGAGTTCGTATTCGAATGCTGCTGGAAGCTCTCAACACCAACCAACCCAGCTAAGTCTAAAAGAAGCTTTTATTACTAAGTGGGATATAAAAGACTCCAGATCTACACAGATTCATAATTTGATTGCTGAAATGATTGCAATAGATAATCAGCCCATTTCAATCCTTAAAGATAAAGGTTTCAACCGGTTAATGCAACACTTAAAGCCCAAATATAATCTACCTGGACGAAAATACATCTCAAAACGGCTTTCGAAAACAACACTCTACAACCTTAGCCGTTTTTAAATACGTACAGGAAATAGTTAACTTATTAGACAACAAACAATATGCAATCGGCATGACATGACCAAAGCCTATGATAAGGTCCAATATAAAATATTACTAGATAAACTGTATAGTATAGGAATCCGCGGCATTGCTCATAAGTGGTTTGCATCCTATTTAAACAATAGAGAGCAATTTGTTGAAATAGAGTTCTTTAACTACCATACAAATGAAATCCAGCAAATTCAATCAAATAATATAAAAATAGAAGCATCAATTCCTCAAGTCAGTGTGGTCGGCTGTCTACTTTTTCTCATTTACATCAACGATCTCCCAAAAATAATAACGGATAGTAAAAAATGTGTATTATTTGCAGATGATATTTCCCTCCTAGCGTCATGCAATAAAGAAACTAACTTAGAAAATAAACTTAAAACTATATTTGATAAAACCATAAGCTGGCTAAACGATCATAATTTAGAAATTAATTTTAACAAAACCAAATTAATGTTATATCGCCCACACCAAAAAACTCAAATCAATATAAATTTTACAATTAATAACACCCAACTAGAAACAGTTAAAGATTTTAAACTTCTTGGCCTCAACATAGACACTCACCTTAATTGGAAAACCCATATAACAGCAACTAGAGCCAAACTATCCAAATTTGCTTACGCGTTACACATTATAAAAACCACCACTGACTTAAAAACCGCACTTACCGTGTATTACGCCTACCCTTATGCTATGCATGGTTAAGCTACGGTATTATTCTATGGGGTAACAGTACGGACGCCCCCAGTCTTTTTACCTCTCAAAAACGTTTGATCCGTATATTAGCCAACATAGAGTCAACAGATAGCTGCAAACCCCATTTTTCTCAACTTGATCTCCTAACAATGCCGTGTATTTATATTTTTGAAATTTGTAAATTCGTCCGGAAACACCCCGAATTCTATCAAAATCAAATTACTGTACCGTCTAACTATTCCTTAAGAAGTCGACATACAAACAAATTAATTTTGCCTGCTTCCCGTTTACACCTCCATTTATCTAGCCCGCTAATAATGTCCATCAAAATCTATAATAAATTACCGAAATATATTAGAGACGAAACCAAACAGACTAAATTTAATAATCTACTTAGAAGTTTATTAATTGCCAAAAACTATTACACAATTAAAGAATATTTAGAAGATAAATTATAGGTTACATAAAACTAAATAAGTAATAAAACTTAAATAAAATTCACACAAAAATATAAATAAAACTATTTTTTTAAAACAATAATAGTAACTTTAACTTAGTGTATAAGTTTTAAAATAACTATGTATATGTAATTACAATATTGTTGTAAGTAACTGATCTCATTCTAGTTTTAAGTTCGTAGCTTTGCTACAAATCGCCGTGCCCTAATCAGGGTCCACATTTGGTACCTACTTTATGTTATTTATAAGATCTGTAAAAACCTGTGGAGTGCAATAAATGATTGAGTATTGAGTACATGTCTGATGTAGTCTTACCAGACATTTATAAGAAGCTTAAAAAATATATCGCGGACGAAATCTCCAAAGCTATTGCGATTTCTATAACTACGGATATGTGGACCTGTCCTAATAACATGATAAGTTTTTTGAGTTTTACTGCTCATTGGCTCGATGAAAAGTTTGTCCTTCAGCACAGAGTTTTACAAATGAAGAATTTCGATGGACTTCACACGGCTGACAACATACGAGTAGTTTTGGAGGAATTAAGCGAAACCTGGAATGTTCAAGCGAAAATTCATTTAATTATTCGAGGTAATGGACCCAATGTGGTGAGAGGAATTAATGATAGTCCATTTGTGGGTAAAGGCTGTTTCATACATACTTTGCAGTTAGCAATCAAAGCTTCTTTGCAGGTGCAAAACGTAAATGAGGCTTTGACTTGTGCTAGAAGAATAGTTACACATTTCAATCATTCTGCCCCTGCCCAATCAAAATTAAAAACTATTCAGAAGGCGCTGCATTTATCTGAACATCACCTTATCCAAGATGTTTTAACTAGGTGGAATAGCACATATTATATGTGCGAGAGGCTTATTGAGCAAAAACGAGCCATATCCCTTTATATTTCTGACTATCAAGCCACATTGAATTTACAAAATTTAACTGAACGCCAATGGGAAATCCTCAAAGAGTGCCTAGTTTTGCTAAAACCTTTTGAGGAGATTACTAAAATCACCAGTTCTACTTTTTCATGTATCTCAGAAGTTATTCCTCACACCAATACGCTGATTAAGTACCTGACAAAGCCTGAAATCCAGCAGTTGTGTCCAAATATCGCAAATAATATGAAGCAAAAGCTAGAAGTAGAAACGCAAAATCGATTCCGAGCCCTCGAAGACGATAAATATTACTGTTTGGCAACACTGTTGGATCCAAGATTCAAGTTACGATTTTTTGTACCCGAAAAACACGAAATGATTAAGAACATGCTCTTGTTAGAGGCTATAAGACGAAGCGATATCTGTGAGAGTTCAAGTGACAGCGAGCCTGAAGTTGCAACAGAAAGACCTCTACAAAATGTAACAAACTTTTTAGAAGAAACGCATGTTGCTTTTTGGTCCTGTTACCAGGAATTTGCTACAACAAAACCACCATCTACTGAAGAGATAAAAAGCCCTATTGCGGTAGAGTTAGATAGTTACACATCGGAAAATTTACAACCAAGAACACAAAGTCCTTTTGATTGGTGGGCTAAGAATAAAGCAAAATATGCTCATTTAGCCAATTTGGCATGGATTTTCTTGAGTGCGCCTGGTAGCAGTGTTTATAGCGAGCGGTTGTTTTCCGAAGCAGGGAACGTTTATGAAGAGAAGCGCAACCGACTGTTACCAGACAGAGCAGAAAGTTTAGTTTTCTTGCATCACAATTTGCCATTGGTCAATTTTAATTATTAGATTATTATTTTACATTTTTCTGTAAGACTTAAATTTAATTAAAAGTTAAATTGATAGAAATTGGCTTATTTTTATTTTACTACATCATACTAAGTCATGAAATAGGTACCTTTGAGGCAGTATTGATAAGTAAGTATGGCATAGCAATCCTTGGCATAAAAGTAATTTAATAAAGAGTTAATAGACGGTAAGTACTGGTTTACTTGTTTTATCAAGCAAATTACTTCCAAACAAAGTAACCGAATAAATTGTCATTTTAACCGAATATTCGGCCGAACCGAATATTCGGTTGAGGTGCCGAATATGCCGAATACCGAATACTAAACGAATATTCGGCGCATCTCTAGTGTATAATGATGATTTCTTAGACTATAATAACAAAATGATTGGTGCTTGTTAACTATAACACGTCGGAAATATCTGCGGACCTGGCTTGATGAAGTCATGCAACTCGTACGTACTCGTCACGGTACTGGATAGGCGACAACGGGGGAAGCGCGGGGGAAAGCGCATTCCAGCGAGGTCTGCAGATATTTCCGACGTGTTATACTAAAGATAATTGTTTGAAATTTCTCAAAAATGTTGATTATTAGTTACTTTATTATAATAATCAAAGTCATGTTGAAATAAATTACAGTAGTTTCTTTAATTTTATAAAATGTCAAAATATCAACGAACTGTATAGCAGTTTGGCATAAAATTTATTAATGACAGGACTGATGGGACATATTGTCCCAATTTAAAAATTGCAATTTATGTGCTTAAAAAATGTCTTAGAGACTTGTTATAAGTTAGATATCAATTTTAATAACATAAAAGATATTATCTATCTAATCAATGTTTTTTAGCCTTCAGTCCTAGCACTTCACCCCTAGACCGGACCGAAAGGTTATATGAACTTCTCAAAAAGCCCCACGTCGAGTAAATTGAAGCATTGGTCTTTTAGTAATTACTTACATGATTTGGCAAAAAAATAATCCAAATAGCCCCGTTTTACGGTAATTCAAATTTTCCTAAAGCGGAATTAGAGTCATTGCTTAACGATTTACGGCGACCGTTTCGACCGCCAAACTTTGAGAAACCAGTTAGTGTGTTTGTATTCCTCACCTGAATTAAAAGAGCTGAACGTTTTCCAATTAATTGATTTTATTCACGAAAATAATTTTGAAAACGCTTTTCCTGAGTTGCTTAAATTGGCGCTTCTTGTTGTTACCATACCCGCGACGACTTCTTCCGCGTAACGAGCTTTGTCCTCTTTAAAGCGTATACATACTTGAGAAACACTCAAGGACAAGAGCGGCTTTCTGAGTTATCAATAATCACGATTGAGAAAAAAAAAGAAGAAAAAAAAAATTGATATGATAGCATCTCTGGCTTGCCCTGTCTTTAGTGGCGTCCCTAGGCACGCCACTCAGAGTATACTCTTAGATTTTTATATCTCCGATTGTAACAATAGGAAAAATCTAGAAAAAAATGACAAGGTACTCGTAATACGGTCTCAGGATTCAGAAAAATAATAGCCCCTTAAACTCCATAAAATAGTCTTTTACCACGTTATTCTCGGCAGGCGTCGAATTAGGTTCAAATTCAAATTCTTTATTTTGCACAGATAAAATATTATTCAGATAAAATTTTAATTTTAATTTATGTTTAGTTTGGGTCGGTCAAATACTTTACTAACTTAAATATAGTCTTTGACTAGGGAGTAGTTAGACATCAGTTTTAAAAATAAAATGTTCATCAAACTATATAATATTAAACGTAATTTAATTTGAATGAAATGACGCGCATTTTTTTCTTTTATTTTTTTACTAAACCCGAATATACCGAATATCTCGGTTTTTTGGAAATGAATAGGTACCGGTATTAGTAAGACCCAAATATGGCCCGGTATTCTGGTATTTTTTGATCCGGTATCCCGGTTTGCGACTCCTACCTGTACTGTATGTACCCATACTGTACTTACAAGTAAGCTTTGTAAGTTAATACTCATTAACTGCAATCTTTGGAGGACAAAATCGACAAGCAGGAAAATAAGAAACAAGTTGTGAATTTCGTAAAGAAATATATTTAATTTGGAACCTATGGTACAATGTGTATAACAACTAGTGAGTGATTTCTATGAGTGTGTTTGTTTACTGCTTGTTGGCGGCGTCGTGTACGCTCTTCTGCACCTCGGCGACCTTCTTGGTGAACGCCTCGTAGGCCTCCTTGAGTTTGGGCGCGAGTTTCTCGTTGGTCTCCTCGGCGTTGGCGGCGACGTCCTTCACCAGCTTGTTGGTCTGCTCGGCGGCGTTCTTCACGGCGTCCTCGATGCGCTTCTTCAGCTCGTTCGCATTCTGCTCTACTTCAGGGTGCTGCTTGCGGAGCTCTGTCACTTGCTTCTCGATGTTGGTCTTGGCCTCCTCCAACGCAGACTTCGCCTTGCCGTTAGCGTCAACCATCTGAAACAAATAAACATCACATCTTTAAGTGGAATTCATCTCAAGATGCTACTGGGGTAGAATCCTCGACTTTACTTATGTATAGAGAGCAATGTGTAAGGATGTAAACTTGTGGTCAGTGAGGTCCAATAAAATCAGGGGTATATTATCAAAAAAAACTCCATTGTATTTTAATCTATCTAACTAAGGTGAGCCTACATATCTAGGTATGTATAAAGAAGCGTGATAGTGACATTGAGATATCGGCGACCCCGGTCGACCTCTATTGACCTGAAGCTACATTTACCTACATATTTTTTTGCAAACTTATCTCAGTGCGTTATCATGTTTACGTTACTCGAGTACCGGGATCCGTTACCTACATTGTAGGTTATTACTGCAAATAGGTATCTATGCCAATCTCACGTAATTTCAATTTTTATATACCTCACTAAATATGAAGTGGAATATTAGGTACTTTAACTGCAAACTACATCAACGAGCGAAGTGTTATTACAAAGTATGTAATTGTATGTATCTTATGATAGAGCAATAAATATGCAGCCCGCGTTCCTACTACAGACAGACGACAGGTACCCGAAATAATAGCGTTATTGTGTAGGTAGTGTATTATGTGAGTTTGGGCGCTGACAGTTCCGGTATCTATTTATATGAGGCATTGTGTATTGAGTACATAGATGTGCCAATTATTGTTAAAATTACTGAAAATTTGACAAAAGATTTGCCAAAAAAGCTAACATTGTTGTCGTTCCTACATAATGACTATAGAATTGTAACGAGTTGGTAGATACCTAATGTAATGGATTAGCTAATGAGGTATGTGGGAATGTTTGTTGATGTTGTGTAGACAGGAGGAGTATACTGACCGCGCCTTGCAACGCCGTGGAGAAGTCTGACAGCTGCTTGAGTACAGCATCAGATCCGTCCTTGAGGCTCTTGTTCAGCTCCTGCGAGTTCTTGGAGTTGGTGAGCGCGTTCATCTGCTCGGCGAACAGCTTCTGGAAGTCGGCGGCGTGCTTCTCGATGTCGCTGAGGATGCTGTTGCCGGCCGGAGCGTCGCGCTTCGTCACCGCGCCCATAGACTGCAACACACAATTAGAATAAGCTCACTGCTTCATCGCGACGTAAACTATTTAATACTAAATGAAACTACTAACAACTTTTAGTTTATACGATTTACGAAGATTTAATAAAATAAATTCTGATCAAAAACATGCTGGATTTACAAATACAGTTACTTCAAAGATGAATATAACAAGTTCTTCAGTTTGTTGGCAAAGCTCAAGTTTAAACACAAGTTTTATATGACTAAAGTATTAATCTATAATTAACCCTTTCAGAACCGATCAATACAATTGTGCGGTTTTGAAAGTTCAATTTATTTCAAAAACTAAACGTATTTTCTGGACGGGCCCGGCGTCGCACGATTGCGCGTGAACCGAACTTTGACCCTGTGCACGAAATTCGCGCGTAAGTTAGTCTCAGAGCAAGTGTCAACCTATCGACTTCAGTGAATTTTTGCGGCACTACCTTTCACCAATGTGAGTAGAAAATTATTGATTTTTGGTTTGTATTTCGGGATTTAAGTATTAAAATCATAATATTAAATAGATTATCTATGTATTTAACAGAAAACTGCATTGAAATAGCTTTTAGTATTGCGGCCAGTCGTTAACGAATTTTGATGAGACAATTGTATCATGCAGGGCCGTATAGACAATTAATACTTTTTGATGCTGTGCGTTATTTATCAGTTTTTACAGAAATTTATAAAATGCCGCGGGGTTTGACGGAAGCCGAGATTGTGACTTAGCTAAATGGATCTGGAGACGAGGGTAGTGACGATGAATAGCTCCCAGAACCCTCTCTGGGGCCCTCAGGAGCACGTATCAGTCAGTTCTGAGAACTCCGCGATATGTGAAGACACTGAGGATGATTCAGATGATAACTTATGGTTAAGTCGAATGCAATGGGAAAAAAAGAAGTTAAATTCTAAAGAAATGCCGGTGCAAGTGTCTCCAAAACCTAATCATGTGCAACAACAAGACTACTAATCCGCCTGACATAGAAAAAATCGGAGCTAAACACACTTGATTTTTAAATGTTTGACACTGGTGTTGATGAAATGTTAAAAATATATAAAATTTTGGGTTAATAAAAGATTTTAAATTGTATCCTATATTGTTTTTCTTTTCTGAAAACATAAATCTTTGGGCCCGATTCGATACAATTGTTGGTACTAAAATTTTCCAAGATGGCGGCCGGAAAATGGAAAACTGACCCCGGATTTGAATTCTCCAGACCATTTTAAGGTAAACCTGATAGTCTTTTTGTCTGAAATTAATGTAGTTTCGTCGCCGGTCTGAAAGGGTTATTATTACTTTATAATAATAAATTATGGGATTAGAAAAAAGAAAATTTCATTCGTTTTCTAAAAATATAGAGAAAAATCTAACAAATAAACTTAGAAGTAGAGAAAATTTAAAAAATATTTTAAATAACTTTACTGAAATACATAACGCAATGAAACAAATACCTAGGTAGGTATCTAGATGGTACTTTAGACAACAAGTTAGTTAAAGGTTTGTACTCACGAGGGCAACGCAGGCGAAGAGTACCACGGACTTGTACATGTTGGAGAGTAGAGTATCGAGTGTAGAGCAGATAGATAGATGCGCGGGAGTGCGGCGGCGGGACTGTACGGGAGTGATGCCGGCGCGGTGTTATATAGCGCGGCGGGGGTGAGGGCGGCGGGGTGCGGGGTGCGGGGGCTTGGGGGTAGCTACACCCCGGATACTATATCTAGGGCAACTAAAACTAGGATAACTTCCGTGATACCTACTTTAATTCAATTAAAGGTATGTCCGACTGAATATTATATTTATCTTCATTTTTAAAACATATCATCATACTACGTCATCGTATTATTATCTAATTTTTTTATTAAAACTTAAATAGAGAGCGTTGTATTTTAGCTACTCTATATTTACTGAGATTTTAGCAAACATTCTCTGTTTCAATGTCAGTAATTAATTATTCTAGTAATTCCTGCAGCTTTTTAGTTATCTGGTGAGTCAGTATAGTGTTTGATGTAATTTTCTTTTATTTTTAATAAATAGTAGATAACATGTTTCATTCTGGACAATAATTACTTACATTAAAAATTATGTTCTAAATACTCGTACATACAATCAAGTCCAAATACTAAACTGCAGATAATAATATTATACACATTTGTAAATATTTCCCGGTAAGTATACTTATCATTACCTAAATACATTGTATGTTTTTTGTAAGTAATGATGTTTTTTCTGCTCAGAGCCTAGTATATTTGAAAAAATAAATATGTTCTTTGTTTCTTTTTCGAAATACTTAAATAGGTAGGTAGGTAAGTACTTACCTATTTTAATAAATAACGCCTAGAGATAATTTACCTAGAGATATCTCTAAAGTTACTTTTATTTTCTTATTTACCATATTTTAATAGAAAACATAATAACGTGCTTTTTTTAAACGAAACAAAAACTAGGCTGTAATCTCGTCATAATAAGTTCCAGGTACCCAAACATCCCAGAGTAGGCAGCCCGCTCTTTGTCTACCACAGGTAGTAAGTAATTACTTACATTACGGTCTACCATTATCATACAACAAGAGAAACAGTCAATTGTTAAATTAGGATCCTTTATAGCAGGTACTTGACCTTCTCTAACTAAACAATGTCGTACTTTAAAAATAAATCAGTACAGATAACGTTATCCCTGAATTCTTGGAATTTATTGCATTCAAATAAGTACAAACATAAAAGATCCGAATTCACCCAAGAAATGACCACTCGTTATCCGGCTGCTTTTGTTTCATTTACTCTCACAATAGATGGCAAAAGATGGAAAGAAATAAAGTATAATTGAGTTTAGTTGTCGTGTGTGTGGGCCCTAGTGTAAGTTTGTTTACTAAACATGCAGATAGTGATAGCGGCCGAACTCTACCGCTGACTAATAAGTAATAAATAAAGTAAAGTACAGATAAACAACAGCTCGCGGTATTTTCCTCAACATCATTATATTATTTATTATTGATTGTTATGTTCATCCAGATTTTGCTGAATATCTATGTATTAAGTGAAATCCGTGTTGCACTACAAAAATACCCACAAACAGCGTAAACCCGCTCTACACAACAAACACGACGTCTCTCTGTATTCGACACAGTATTTCTATAGATTTTGTACATACTTACAAATGTGATTTGGGTTCTTTTCCAACTATGGTCTTTCTAAGTAAATAACTAACTGCCTATTGATTCAATTAAAGACAGTACGTCCTATTTGTTTAAGATGTAGAGCACAAAGAGTATGGACCTTTAGGTGACATCTAATATATTGTTAAGTCTTGGAAAATAATCACAATATCTTAAAATAATATACTTAGCCTATGTGTTATTCTAATGTGCAAGCTACAATACTGTAAAGTTTCATTCAAATCTGTTGAGTAGTTTTTGGATGAAAGAGTAACAAAATCCATTCATCAGCACAAACATTGACATTTATAATATTAGTTGTATATTATTTGGATTATAATTTTTGTTTGTATAAGTACCTATTAGTAAGTATTCTAAAGCAATAGATACAAATTGAATTAAGTATATTTTTCTTGTTGTTGATTCGTACAAAGTGTTAAATCGTGTCGTCGAGTCGATGTGCAAATGAAATGATTGACCGTTGACCTCCCGCGGTAGGTAGCTACATACTCCATTGTGTGTCTATCTACATTACATACTGTGATTCATCTTGGAATAATTTCACCGAATTAATGTAAATGTAAGTTGTTGTCGAGTGCCGTGTAGGTATGTAGCTGGTAGGTGGAGGTGTCTGTAATCAAAGTGTGTTGATAGATACCGGGTGTCACAGCGGGTCCACGCGGATACCTCTCTACTACACCACACATACACTATACCGTATACAGACTTCTTAACTAATTCCTAGTCTAACATGTTTTTAAATTAAATGTCTTAAGTCCCGATGAACCGGTGAACATGACACTGTTCACATACCTATGATGTTCCGCCCGGACAACGAAAAGTCACGATCTTTTAAACGAAGTACTTAACCTACATTATCGGTAGGTACTTACTTACTTCAAGTATAACTTATTTTTTAGTTTACGTAATTCAGATTATGCTAGATGTAGTTTTCAATCGAAAATTTTGTAGTTCGATAGATTTTTTTTTCTAGCCTATTGTATCCCAATGCTGGGCAAATGCCTCCCCCGCATCCTACCATCCTCCGGCAACTTTAGTCCAGCATCGTGCCGATAGATATTAAGTACTGTTAATTAGTAAATTAAATGTAGTTGTTTACACGTTAGTTGAGCTACTGTACCGTAATGCACTAACTAATTACCTAGATTAGTAATAGCCATTAGATGTGTTTGTGTAGCGAGTATTAGATAGTAAATGAGTAACAAACAACAACATCCGGGGTGCGAAGGTGGCGGCGTGACTCCGACACGACCACACCACGACGACGTCCACCGCCTGGTCAGCATGCTGTGATGCTGTTTTAGGGTGCCTTTCCACCAAAGATTATGTGCTATGCTACGTTGCTATGGATGCGTTTGATATCCACCAATCGTATTCAGGGTGCCCTGATATTTAATGAAGATGATTGGTTGATATCAAACACATCCATAGCAACATAAGATAGCACATCTCTAGTGGAAAGGCACCCTTACTAGAGTCAAACACTACACTACTACCACATCAAGTTCACGTACATTCTGACAGTGATGGTAGCTACTTGCAGGATGTATTTAACCAAAAATGTAACTTCGTTTCCAAATTTAATTAAAGTATCTAATACAATAGGTACCGAAAACAACATTAACTGTATCTTTGCATACAAATACCATCTAAAATAAATACTTACTGATCGGACTCGTTGAAGATAATTCCGCGTTTATAAGCTGTTGCAGAATGATTACCTACATAATTATAATATGAATCTTTATTTCATATCAAAGGCATTGTACTACATATTTTTCTAATTATTGTAATAAATTAGATATATTACTGTTTTCTTATTTTCCTTAAGTATCTTCCTTGAGCACTAGCTGTATTGTGTTATCTGTGATACTAGTTAACCATCAAGATACGAGATGTTTTAGTACATAACTATTTAGCAATCTGTGATGTTGGTGCGATGTTTTAAAGTTCAGACGCTAGTAGTTTTTATTTGTCTCATCTCGTAGTAAACATAATACAAGTAGTGCGACACTACCCGAGTACGTGCTTGTACTACCGCAGTGCTGCTTACTTCATACCACTCCATACAGCGACGCGTTACTTACGATATAAATAAACTGATTCAATTCAATACATCACAAACAAGCGGAACTTTTCATTACAAACAATTCGATTCAAATGTTCGCGTTCTTTATAGATTCTTTTAACCTCTCACATCCCACTGACCCATTATAAACCCAGACACAATAGATTTTCTATTGTTCTTTTTTTCTGGGATGTGAAAGATTAAGGGGAATGTTACTCGCTCGTAAATCTAGCATTAGTCCAAAATGCTTATGTAGAGACACATTTAAAAAAAAATGCAAATCGTTAAGCAAAACGAATCCAGGGTCGGAGGAGAAAAAATAAAAAGAATAAATCCTTTTTTGTATCAGATTAACTTGTATTTTAAGTGTCTTGTTTAAAATATTTCTAGTTGACCCCAACCCCAGAAAGTTTTTTTTTGTTTGCATAAATAAAAGTCACACTCTAACAGCATAAGTTGTATGTACCTATTATGAAAACTTTCTATAAGTACCTATGTTATTATCTGTACTATAATCTTCTTTCTTAAATATTATATTATAATGATTTTACTCAATAATTGATAATAATAAATAGTTAGCGCCTGCAACAAGTAACGTCCTGAGCTGTGAGCGCGTTTGTGAACATTTGCTATTAATATTTTGTAAGTTTGTTTCAAACCTGATTTAGATCAGGTTACCATCAGCGCTATGCTATTCACCTTTTAACGTTGTGAATAAACTAAACTATTATATACAATCTCAAACAGATAATTCTACCGACTCAACGAGATGTTTTTTTGATAATATGATATGTTGTAGCGAAAGGAAAAGTTTAACCATTCAACTCTATTTAAGACATCATATTATGAATTTAAAATTTGTGTTACGTCACTTCTATTGTCATTATTGTCAATATTATACTTACTTGAATGTAGCAATACAACACACAACTAAAGATTCACGTCGCTCTCAGAGAGTGACCAAAGTAAGAAATCTAGGTGCGTTTTAGTAAAATAAACGAAAATGACTAGATAAAAACGTTTAATTGTATAATTTGTTGTTGTTTGATCCTTACATTGACTGTGGACTTGTTTCACATTTACATACAATTGCAAAATGCATTACAGCAGGAGGTACCTACGAGCCGTGTGTATAAAGTATAGCGGATCTAGTAAACACAATATATCATTTATAAAACCTATACCAGTAATACATTATTATACACTTTTACAATGATTACAACATTATTTTTGTACCTAAACAAAAAGTAGATAACAAAACAATCATTCTTTATTTTTTCATATTATTGCATGACTGAGACGACATATTTTCTCCTCCTTTTGGTTTCTCTTAAAACGAATCTATATTTATTGTTCCAACGTATTGTTCCAAAGGTTATTTGTTATTATGTAGGTACACTAAATACCATTCACCTCGAATCAACCAATTATTTCACCTACTTAATAGAATAGTTTTTTTTGCGGAAGATTTCAAATAAAGCTACTTACTCAGCTACTACAATTTTAAATAATCTTCGTTTACTTACTCTAATTAGCGATCGATTTTAGGAAAGACTTCGTAGTTCATATGTTGTAGACTCGAAGGCTTTTATTTGCCAGTTTAATTCACGAGAGGAAATCTCCTCCCACTCACATACACTGCACCAACTCACTTTGACTACATCAGCCACGGACGAGCCTCATCTCTCCGTTCACCGTCCACTCCACTGATCTCTCCACTCTCTCGTAAGCAGTCCGTTCTGCTGTACACTCATCAACAAATACTCCACCACTACCGGTCTATGTACTTATATCACTTAAATGAAATAACTCGGAGCCGCCGGTACATTATCGTCACCTGAAACAAATTAAATAAAATATGTATTTAGCGCTAACCTTCATTAACACGACCTGGTTCCTGGAGTTTTTGTCATAGCAATCTAATAGCAATAACAGCAGACTGAATATACATAGTTTGCTTTGGTAGTACCATCGGAAGTAAAGTGTATGAATAGGCTATAGTTTCACTGAGAATCTTGTTTTCTTACAAATAAATAAGTCCCTATATTATTTATACTAATATTAACTTTCTTTATAAAATAAAAAAACGATAGACAGACAGAGAGAAAAAGCCAGGTGTGATCTGATGCGAGTAAAATAGGTACCTTTGAGTGAAGAGTGAGTAGTTGGGTTTGTTGAGCGCGTCGCTGGTGAGTGTGGAGGGGGCGGCGGGGGGCGGCAGGAAGCGCAGCTTGTGCAGCGCGGCGTCGACGCGGGCCACGAGCGGCGCGCGCCACCGCCACAGCGCCGCGTCGCGCACGTACTCGGCGCGCAGCTGGGCGCACGTCTTGGACAGCGACGTGACGCAGTCGGCGCGGTAGTGCTGCAGGCGCGCCGTCTCCGGCGGCAGCGCGTACGACGAGCACCCGCCGCCCAGGCACGCCAGCGGGAAGTGGTTGTGCAACGCTAGCACGCGCTCCGTCTCGTGGAACGCCTTCACGTACTGGCCCGGCTTGGTGAAGTTGCGTGTGCGGTACACGTGCTGCAGCATGTGCATGTAGCGCGGCACCGCGTCCTCCCACGCGTGTCCGTGCCGCAGCGAGTCCAGGTAGTACACGTTGGATGCGTGGTACGACGAGCGCGGCGGCTTGCCGGCGGCCGGCGCGGCCAGTGGCAGCGTCCGCGCCATCAGCCCCGCCCAGTCGGCATCCTGTAGCGGCACGATCACCTCGTCGATGTCCAGCAGCGCCAGCCAGCGGTACTCGTACATGTGCCGGTACAGGCAGTCGTTGTACGGAATCAGCTCCATCTGCCGCTTGTTGGTGGTCTTCTTCTTGAGGTACATGTGCTGCAGCGCGGGCAGATTGGGCTGGCCGCCGGGCAGCGTGATGGGCGTCACCGTTACCACGCCTGCCGCCTCATAATGCTTCAGCACTTTGGTGATGTTGGGATGCACCTGCAGCTCGTAGAAGAAGATCTTGTCGGCGCCGAGCAGCAGCACCAGCTCGATCCACTCGACCAGACGTACGGACAGGTCTTCGTGCAGGAAGTCGAGTCCCTTGACGCAGACAGCGAACGGCTTCTGTTCCGTCTTGGGCACCGGGTGGTACTGCACCCGCAGCAGGTTGCGCGCCGCGTCGCAGGGCGCCTCCACGAGCGAGACGGCGGCGGGCACGAGCGCGCGCACCTCGGCCGGCAGCACGCACGCCACGAGGTACGGCTGCAGCACGCCGTCGCGGTGGTTGCCCCACTTGCCGTTCCACACGTACTTGTACTCCAGCGTGCGCACCACCACGGGGTCAGCGCGCTCCTCGAACCACAGCTGGCAGTGCGTGGCCAGCGTGGGTTTGATGCGGTCGTGGACGGCCAGCAGCCGCACGGCGGGCCCAATGCGGCTCGTGTTGCGCGCGTCCAGGTACGCCCCGTACAGGTGGAACGTGCCGTTGCTGGTGCGGAGCGTCTGCCAGTACGTGTTGTGGAACTCCAGCTCGTAGATAGAGGGGAAAGGCGCGCAGCCCTTCTTCTTGTAGAACTTGTTCTTGTCATCCTTATGGCGGTGCCAGTAGTCTAGCGGCAGCGACGGCAGCCGGCGCTCCGCCTCCGCGCGCAGCTCCTGCTCCGATACCACGCGCCCGTCTGGAATATCACACCGCAGCGGGTTAGCATCGATTACAATACTACAGGCGAGACTACATTCATACAGCAGTGGGAAGATACGAACCTGTCTGTGGAAATGATATCGATGGTGGCGTAGGCTGCGTGGAGGCCTGAGGTTCGGACTGAAGCAGCAGACGCGCCGGGGGGTGCGGGCGGGCGGCGCGGGGCGCGGCGGGCTGCAGGTGCGGCAGTGCCAGCGCCAGCAGCGCCACCCAGCACAGCAGCGCGCCCAGCCAGCGCAGCCGCACGCCGCGCCCGCACCACGCGCACGCCCACGGCACCATGGCGCTCACGTCCCGCACCGCTCTGAAATAAACACAGCAAACAGGTGAGTTTGTTTACATCGCAAACACTTAATATTCAACTAGGTAACAACTCTACAATAAGTACCTGTTGTAGCGTATGCCACTTGTCTTTTTCGGTTCTTCTGTTTGGTAAAGTAAGTTAGGTTGCTTTTGTGTCTCGTTGCTAAGTAAGCATACGATCCTTTGATCGTATGCTCTAACATGCTGCTGAGACCAAACTTTATGCTAATTATAAGACCGATCACAAACTCAATTTAGTGCACTCATTCAATCATAATAAATTACTTCACTTAAAGTTATTATTTCCGATATTTACTATAAGATAAGGTATTGACCATGCTGCCTGTGGTTACAATAAATTTTGAATTCAAAAATATCATTTGTATATTCCCTAAAAGTAAGTAAAACTAAAGCAAAGTGTCGTTCTCACGTCAAGTCATGAGCAAAGAGCAAAGATTTAGGCAGAGACAATGAGATCCTGTCATGAGACAAGCTTACAGCTTCTTCGTAAAGAATTTGGGACAGTTCACTCTTTTCTAGGTACTTTGTTGGTCGAAGTTTCCTGACTTGACTCAGACGAATGCACAGACATTTCTTAAACATGTTTCTTTATCAACAACTTGATAAAAGTTAGTTTTCCTATCAAAAGAATGTAGATACCAGCACTTTCTTGATCAGATCTTGGTTATGTTCTACTCGTACTATCTATCGAGAGGAATTGCTAACCAAATACAAATATACGAGTATTGCACAGAAAGAGCGAGTAAAATTTATCAGTAAAAGCTTAAAGGCCGGGATCCAGTAGTACCTCGTTACCATTGAACGACTTCCGCTACAAGAACCAGCCGCCGCCGCCGCCGGTACACTATACCTACACATACCTACATAATCGAGTAGGTACTATAGTATGACGCATGCGCATGACAGGGCGCACGACTCCTTCATTAGTTTCTTCAATAACTTTATACGGATGTGGTTTTTTGATGTTTTTTTAACAATAAATTGTCAGTTAAATGCTCGCCTAAAATAGCTATTTCATCATCTTTCTTCGAAGATGAGCTATTGTGACCTTGCCTTGGTGTTGATTGGGTAAAGACATCACTTACATACATATGAGGAGGGTCGGAGCGTGATGGTCGATAGAGCTGCATCACGTTTATACTAACACACAGACTTCGACTAGAGAGGATACAACGCCACCGTTTAAGTTGGTAACGAGGGTTGCGTCATCCTCGGTGGAAGGTTAATCGTGTCATAAATCTCAAATAAATATGTGATTGAATTGAACAAGTGAAATGAAAGGAAGTTGAATGCCAATAAGACATTGTTTGTGTATTGAGGTACTTATTATATCAAAGTAACGATGAGAACAGATAGGTACAATGCGTGTCGTTGGCGTCGCCCGCCGGCAGCCGCCAGTAGGTCAGAAGATGCAACACTATCCATCTATTGAATCGAATCAGCTAATATATACAGCGGCCGAGAGCCGAGAGCACACTACGCCTCGAGCCAGTTAGGTACAAAGAGAAAGGTGAACAACATTATATGGAAGGAGGCCGTTACTTGGATCTCTTAAGAACTTTCATTGAATTTTAAAATGATTTGCGCCAAATTGAATGTATACCCGTCGTGTCGTGTGTATAGTGCGGAGTCGGGTGACGAAGATGAATGGCCGGTGCGGTCTATATGGGGAACAATGAGCGGCTCGGACGTGTAACAAGGAGTACGTGGTGAGTCGGCTCGTAGCTGCGACAATACAATGGTGACACTCGACACGACACCGAGACGACCGCAATGTACACAACACATCTCAACCTGCATCCAACTCAAACAGACATCTATGTACGAGATAGATCCGTTATTTGATAAGATATTATACAAATTCTTTTTATAGCAGTTTAACCAAACTCGTTTTCTTATAATTATACCTAACAATCTCAATAGTGTTATCATAATATACCATTTTTCCTTTCGCAAATACGAGCTTGATGACGTCAAGGCATAGTATGTAGGTACTCATAGGCTTATCCCCGCGATTATGTGTGCGGAGACTAGGTAGCATTTAACGGACAAGAGGCCACAGAAAGCTTTCCTAGTGTCTCCCCCCGTTCCGTCTCCCCTCTCTCCCCCTATGCATCCACATCCCACTTGCAATTCTGCAACAGCAGGAGTGAGGAGTGCAGTTGCACCAGCTGCAAGGCGAGTAAGAGGGATGGCAGAGGCTGTATGCGTGTCGTCCGATGCGCGTCTTAAACCTGCTCAGACGACGAGTATTTTCTTAAGCTGCAGCTGATTTTGTATTCTTAGTATAATGAAATGATTCACGACGTACTGCGCAAGCGCAAGTGAATGTTGACTATAGCACCACCTACTCACGACATAGTAACCAAGCTTTTTCATTAAATTAATTCAAATCTCAGCACCTTTGCCTTAAGTTGAAACCCTATATTTTGTTATACGGTTATGGTTAGCATTATGAATTGTGTCACATGTATGTTTTTTTCCGTAATGTATGACGAACATTATCGATTTCTGAGAATTCTGAGATTGATTAGATACATCACATTTAATACATAAATACGTGAAATCAATTCATGATAATGCCGTGAAATTGCTGGTTCTTGTACTTACACATGCTATGATTACTCGTGTATATTTTTATTTTCTAGATTATTCCTTCTATGCTCTAGCTAGATCCTAGTTTGCAGATAGCGTAAAAGAAAGTAATTTCCGGTAAGTAAGTCAGTGCATGCAGTCAGCAATGGTGGATAATTACAGAAACGCGAGCATTGAGTGTGGAGTGTACTCCGCTATATACTAGCAATCAGTAAAGCATGAAGACATACGAAGATCATTTAGTTGAACACTTTCAGCGCAGATTAGATTCTACTCTACAGATTTAGCTTAGCTGAAGCTGATAGATGCATAGTGGCATAGATGACGGATTATAAAGATTCAGTTCAAAGATTCAAACTACCTCTAGAGTTTCTTGCTGGCTTCTTCTCTGGGGAATCTGCCTTCCGAAGACAGCGTAGCTTCAGTCAGTTAATTTGCTTTTACTTTGTTACTTGTTATATTTTTGTTTTTATTTTTTGTTTTATATTTCTGACGCATTCAAGTGTAATTTTGGGTTACCTATGAATAAATCTTTATTGAATTGAACAGTCCCGTCGGACTTTGAAGGTGAAACGCGGCAACCACAGCCAAAGCTGTTTGTATAAGTTTGTTTGTAGAGAGTGAGCACGCGTCACGATGCCCACTGCCCACTCCCCACTACAGGGGAAAACGTTAATGGCATTTACTTCGTGCACAAACGTAGATGTTTGAACACAATTACCTAACATGAAATGTTGTCAATGCATCGGATAATGTGATGCAATGCAATTATGAATATCGCACGAATAGCGTCGTTTATTTATAGCGATACTGATGTCTGATTTATCTTTAATGATACTACGTGTAAGTAGGTACTACAAAGCAAGAGTTTCTAGTAGAGTAGTAGTAAGATTATAAATAGTTTTATGAGAGTCGCATTATTATGAGTAGTATCAATGAATGCGTAGCCGATGGCCGATGGTCGGTGGGTGTATGGTTATATCGAGTGTAACGCATGTTTCGGTCGCGATGGTTCCGCTCCGCCGGCGCACGCGCAGCCGGGTGTGGCTGTCGTTAGTTATTGTATTTATTTATTGCATTACAACTTACAAGAACTGACATACCAAACAGATATAGTAGATTCTATTCTATCATTTGGTATAAATAGACCGTGCGGGTACAATCGTCATCACAAGTAACTCGCTAGCTCTCCCTAATGAGTGAGGGGTCCGGTCTGTAATCAGCCAGGTGACTGGGTAATGATGGATCTAATCTGGAGCCAACACGAAGCCAACAGTCACCATTATTAAAGATGAGTTGATCTCCTCGCCAAGTGTGTCAGTGGGTGAAGCTTTGCTCCGCGGTACATCGGCACTAGTTACGACACCCGACGTCGGGTGACAGACACAAATAACTCCTCGTCTCAAAGCTCTGAGCCAGTTTTGTGTCAAAACCCTTTCTACTTCCGTAGTCATCCTCCAATTCGTACTTATTCATTTGCTCGCCTATTAGTCGCAAGCTTTGGACAAATGCGTACAAAATACTATAAGCTATGCAGCTAACCATGGTTTGTGCAACATCTTGGACAAGTGATCGTTGGATGGGGCAGCGTCTCGCTCTAAATGGTGTTCAATAGTGTGTTATCATCCCGGTGAAGTGGCGCAACTCCTCGGCCGCTTTTGAAAGCGTCGGCGAGTGTTTGCTGGCTCCAACTACAATCGACGCATCTCGTCACGCTCCACACGCTCCACTCACCACACTCTAACGCTAAATCAACCACTCTCAATGATCTACACTTTGCGCCTATTTAACTGATGAACGTGACCTATATTGAACAAGCTGCACAAGTAGATCGAAGCCGTTTGAAATGTTTAGTTAATTGTCAGTTGTAAATAAATAAATAAAGAGAGCGATGTGATGATGCGTGTTGTAGCGGGTAAGTGGGGCGCGGCGGGTATTTAGATCACGCTCCGAGATGAATAGCTCCTGATCACAGTGTGTGGAGTTAGAAGTGTGGCTGGTACTGGGTGCTGAGTACAGTTAGTGCGAGAGGTTCGGGCGCTGTCGGCCGTGATCGTGACTCGCTGTTTTTGTCGGCATCCATCAGCTGACGTGTCTATGACGTACTCACGGCGCCCGCTTCATCTCACATCTACTTGTGTTATACTATACCAATTCATTTGATAAGATTGTAAAGACGGTGTTTGTTTAACTAGTTGTTGTTTGATCTTAAGACAATTTCATTCTTGTTATATTAAGCTTTTATCTTGTTTATCATCCAAACATACACCTGCGAAGCGTTTTCATTTTGAAAATGATAAAAGTATAGTCTAACTAAGGTCATCCTTTACCCTTATAATCGCGTTGGGTTAATCTTTGTCCAAATTTTTTCATTGAGATGACAATAATGTTTACTATCATGGCAAAATTCATGATGAACGAATACTGTAGAGGTACTAGGTATATTACATTGATACCATTGAGTTGATACAAAATTCTCATGTATTTGATTTGCTCATTGAGCTATGACTTCGACTGCTCTGCTACATACCTACTGCCCAGCAGTGGGGATGTAGCGTGTTGGTCTATCATTAATTATTAAGTAATTTTCTGGTTATTGTGATGTTTTCGATTATGTCGGCCTTAGTACCTACGTAAGTTATCATCATAAGAGCGTCGCTCTTGTCGGTACAGTCTACGTCACTCTGCTTTATTCTATGCCGTCCGTTTGAGCACCTGATACGACACAACTTCTATTCCCTCTTTTATTGGTATCTAATTTGTTTGTGTGCGGCAGTATAGGTACAACAATGAAGGTATGCAAGGTGTCATAGCGCACTCTCTCCCCGACCCGCGCCCTGCAGAGGTCAACCGTCGTCGTCACTGCGCTGTGTGTCACTGTCACTACACTATGAATTAAGCAACATTTTTGGCAACTAATTACGACTCCATTTAAAAAGTTAAAGAGGTCCGGTTAATATAGGTAGGTAGGTAGGTACCGGTAGATTTAATTAGGTAAGGTAGGTAAGTAAGTACCGATAGATTACTCAGGCCCACTTGCGCAGCCAAATAAACCCGGAGTTAGCTGCTAACACAGGGTTAAATAAATAATTTGTATTGATTTATCTTGATTTAACACTGTGTTAGCAGCTAACTCCGGGTTTATTGCGTTAACTCTGGGCTGCGCAAGTGGGCCTTACAAGATCAGGTAAGGTAGGTGCCTAAGGTATAAAAGAAAGATGTTAATTAATGAAGATTCTCGAAGTTTATGTATATGACAATGACAAAGGCGTAATCGAAACAAGTTTCAAAGTAATTTTACACCTGACTTTTTTAAAACAAAAACATAAATGTTTGTGCAACCGTAATGTCAATGTGTTATTTAATTTACTACTTAGGTAGAGGTGTACATACATACTTGCCTCGTTCATTTTAAGTACCTAGGTATAAAAACTACTTAAATTATTATTCAGGTATTTGCTTGGATACTACTAACTCGTACCTACTTGTTAAATAATATTAGGTAGTTATTTATTTATTTATCAACTATATAAAAGTTAAATAATAAAAAATTATGCAGCGCAATATTATGGGTACTTACCTACTTACATTACACATTAAGTATATGACTTCGATGGGGTCACTAATTTAATTTTATATGTGTTTGCTAGTTAAGTATATTTTACTTGTTTGGCATATGTAGATAAGTGTAGGTAGGTACTTATTAAAAAAAAATACAAAGAACAATGAGCACTTTCATAAAATAAAATAGGTAAGTACTAGGTAGGTACTAAATTATGTTAATTTATTATCATTTATTGTTTTCATGAAAACTACGTCTTTTTATGTCATAAAATTAAAGTTATGTTAGTAGGTAGTAAATATGCAATAAACAAATTGTAATAAATCGATGATTACTATGAAAGTCATGAAACTTAAGTGAACGAGTAGGTATATCAGACAGTAAAATGGCAAAGCTAAGCAATGTGGAGTGTGGAACCGGCTGCAAGGGGGTACGGGGTGCGGGTGACGGGGAGGGGGACTGGTTCGCTATAATTACACGCAGACCGAGACCCTGCTGCGTCTGCGCACTGCAACCGCCTATACTACATACAATACGTACATTGACAACATTCATTACTATTTATCTGCGACTGTAAAAATAACATCTTCTAACCATAAAGACAGGTTTTATTGGCAAGTAGATGAAGAATTTACATTTTCACTTATCAACAAATTATGTAGTTAAACCCGTTTAATTGTGATATAATTCGACAAAACAAACGGTTTGATGACTTATAAGTAAGTAGGCACGAAGTTGTAATAATAATTAATTATATGAAGTTTTTCCGCTTCGGAATGTGTTTCGTCGCTAGAAAACAAGCTGAGCGAGACACTTCGTGCGCTCTCTAGTTTTCTTTGCCACAAAGTAATACGCACATCGGAAACCAAGTCATTTCATCTATTCAACAGTGCATTGGAATACCAAATATTATGTAAAGTATTTATATTATAAACCATCTTATTTCAATAATATAATATAGTGCTCACACATCGCTATCTCAGTCGCTGATTGTGAGATGGGAAAACCGGATGTCGACGCAGATAGGTGTCGAGGTAGGCTTCTTCAACATCACGTACATTAACTTCAATATTAGCTGATTATACAAAGACGTGATTGCAATGAGCTGTTGCTGTGTCAGCTCGACAATTTGTACATATATTTGGAGTTTCAACACGTTCACATGTCGCACGCACGACGTCAAATAAATTATAAGTTTCCTTAACTAATACAGCACAGTTCACTATGAATTATTTGATGGGTAAGTAATTCTGTCCTAGTTACACTGGTGTACGGGAGTTGCAACTAACTTGAATATTCCTACAGAATAGGCCACAGAAACAAGTTATTTAAATTGAAACGACGACGAACCGTTACTAAACTGTTACCGAGATTAACTCTAAGGTGGCAGCTACGTACTTATTTATTTATGATTTTAGCTATTTGAACCACGTGCCACTTACTTTGCTACCTACTTCAGAGTAGCTAACAAGTTTGCTATAAATACCTACCAAAGTATTTACTATTCATGAAAAGCAAACGAAGCTACTCGCATACAATAGGTAAGTAGATGCTTCTGCTACGTTTAAATTATCTTTCGTCATTAAAATTAATTATTTTCACTGTTTGGAAAACATGATAAAGTGTTATTACCACGCTATTACTCCTGAATTACCGAACTAAAATAAAGACTGTTGTAACTAGTTATCAAGAAGACAACGTTTTCATTACAGTTACGGAAACTGAAGTTTTACAATTGTTCAAAGTGTTAAATTGTAACACGATTTGTTTTACCAACTAAGATAAATATCAGTGCGTGCACGCAGCACTTCGTGAACGACTTGTAGAGGCGAGCAGTGAATGGGCGTTAAGTGCATACAACAATTATATGCTAAATGATTGGCACAATCTGTTGGCGTTTGACAAGACAAGGCAGTAATAGTTGACTCATTAATAGATCAAGTGCGTGTGCGACCTACTTGCAACCCGCAGCCACCACTCGGAAACACACGGCCGCTCTACGAAGGACTCTAGCTCTCTCTATTGGGAAAGGTCGAGACCCGAGACTGCAGCCAGCGCTAACCTCTCACTGTGCACACGTGCAACAATCGCACGAATATGCACATTGTTCATATAATAAATGAGCCTTTAAAAGGATAACAATGTCATATCGGGCGCCATGATTACATTACACTGCAATCCAGACTCAACATTTGTGGAGTCGTCGGATACCGCGTGGAGTTTCTAATTAATTATGGGTATTTTATATGTTTGTTTCGTACCTGTTATGTCATTCATGTGTTACATGATACAAGAGGTAATGTCCAGTTGATTATGGTCGACCAAGACGAGTCCATCCACGGTGCATTCTCCCGGTTCCTACCGGTACTTCACTACCGCATACTTAATGCCAAGTAAGAGCACAGCGCGCATTCTGGTGGAAGTCTTGAGTCTCCGAGTTGCATAATACTTTACGATTTGCAAGTGCGATATGATACATTACGCCACAAGCCCTGCGACCGGCGACGCGTGACGCCGCGACATTACAAACTATTCCGAGATTGACTCCAGCATCCACTGCGTCGTGCGGTCATCTCATCTTACTACCAAAGCTATCCATGGATACATCTTCACGACTAATTATGTAACCTACACTTACTGATATTGTACTTACAACTTTCTGTACGTATTGTTTAGTTAGGAATTAGTTATTTTACATTTTAACTTATTCATTACCTAACAAATGGATCATGTCTTGGGAAGCTCAATACAATCACATTACAATTATGTTTTTCCTTTAGAGATGTAATAAGTTCAGAAACAAAAGATCTTCAAGGTGGTTTTGAATTAAAACTGTTTTTTGTGGAAGTTTAACAAGATGAGTATCATTATGATGATTTCGGTTTATGGTTTGTTGGTTCGCGTCATGCGCGTCTGGTTTGAAAATGACGATGGTCATTAGATACTGCTACAAACGGATCCGACTACTTAGAACGTCGTGTTTGGAACTCGGTTGCAACTACTTCACCTTAAATTCATCATTAGTACGGATATGAAGTCTAATATTAAGTACTCACAAAAAATCTAAAAGCAAACATAAAAACAAGCTAATTACCCGTTAACATTAAAGCATATCTTTACATCTGATAACAGTTTTTTGTGAGTTGTTTTTGTGATAGCATAAATTGACGGCTAGCGCGTTTTTCCTTTGTCCAACCTTGGTCTATCTCACGGCGGTCGTTGGTTCGCCTTCAAGAGACCTCCCTCGTCTTCCTGTCCAGCAGCATCTCACCAGCCGCAATAATGCAGCTGCGTATTCATACAACTCAATACATCTACACTTTGGAAAGCGAATTGCACAAAACTCATTTGCATAAGTCAATAGTTGGTAAATCTCTCATCTCCAACATTATGCGTGTATATATGCATTATCTAGAGCCGCAGTTGTAAGATATAGTGGCATTAGATTCCTATTTGATGAGAAATTGAAAACCTGTTTTAGTTTACCGTAGCTCCCCAGATATGTACGTTATGGTGTTGTATGGTTAGATATTTTTGTATTCAGCGCACTCGAATGAAAAAGTAAATATACGGGCACAGAAACAGTTACACTTCTGACAACAATATTTTGGCACGCGAGGCGCGGTACTGTCGTAGTAGTATCTAGGAAACGCTAATTAATTGGATTTGTCGATAAAACCGTTAGCTCCATCTGATTAGGGGCTTCTATCAGGGCGATGCTATCATTCCACTCATTTACATTTGGAGCTTCACAATTCGCTCGCAAAGTTTCTAATGAAGTTTGTATTCTGTAAATAGTTTTTTTATCAAAGATGTTTAGAAACAGATGTTGAATGTAATCTTGTCTACAACAACTCTTGTAATGAACAGCGTCAGCCTAAGTCAAGGTCCACGAATCAGTTTGAAATTGAAATGTATAAATCAAGATGCATACCGTCAGAGATGGGGACGAGCCGAGGGCGACGTCGTCGAGACAAGCAGCGCGTCTCGTGTGAGTCCTGCGGGAATGCAGGCGGCGGCGGGAGCTGCGGGCGGTCAGCTCGGCCGCGCGCTGCTTCCACTCATGCTCGCGCGGTCGACGACCTGCGCCCGAACGTCTGTAACTGTACACACGCGACCAGCACTCGTCGTGCCTCCAGCAGCGAGTACCCGTGAGGAGCGCGCGAGGGAGACTGATCCGCGCGGGCGCCGCCGCCGCCGCCCCGCCGCGTGCGCCGCGCGGCCTTGACCGCCCTCCCCCTCCTCCTCCTCCGCCACCTCCGTATGCACCCTCCTTGGTCCCGCAACACTGCATCCGCGGACGTCGCTCCTGACTCGCATTTTTTTCTGTTTTGTAGGCTAATGCCAGCCTATGGATGGTTTGCTTGATTGCCTACTCCACGCAATTTTAGTAACATTTCAATAGTACCTACCTATAAATAGTGTAAGCAACTGCAACTATTTATTAATAATTTAAAAAACTAATTGGTCCTTACTAAGTAGGCACTTACAGAGTAGTTACCTTAGGTATACTCGTACATTTAATTTCAAAAACCGTTTTTTGCTCAAACTTTCGTAAAATTATTGTAATTAGGTAGCACTAATTTAAATACAACTTATTTGCATTGTAAAACAATTTTTACTGTAGGTAAAAAAGTATTAAAATGTAAATTAATTACGAATTTAGTGGTGCCGTTGAAGTAACACACGTATCAGGTGACGCAGTCGAAAAATGTACATTTTTACTGCCATGATAATATTATTCGCAAAATAGATTAAAAGTGTGTAGATAGGTAAGTACTTTGGAATACCTCATTTCGATCGCAGATATAGTATTTCCTGAAAATCTAGAAGTTTACTAAGGTACATTTGTTCTGAGGTAAGCAGTAACCAAAGCCAATTTCTCTCCATCCAAACACAGATCTATGTACAAATGGACAGGTCGTGAATACTTACTTTACAATCAAGTAGTCAACATGTCATTATCGTAGGGTCGATAACAAAAACGGTAGTTTACCGTAGACGAGGGACCTACCGACTTGAAGGTGTTACATTACCATACTGGGACACTCCACTAAAATATTCCTTTACCTACTTAAGTATTTTGGTTAAAAAACTATAAAACTTAAAACCCCGAATGAATCATTACTATACATAACTTATGGATGAGTCATAAGTTGCGACGAATTAGGATCTTTCCGTCTTTCCTTCCAAATGATTTAGGATATAAGAATATTCTAATCCAGTTCACAAATGAACTACTACTTCCTAACTACCTACTCCGACCTTTCGGGAACTAAATACATTAGGGTACCTAACTTTTATTGCTTTCTGCGTCGTCTGATCGAGTGTTTTGAAGACGTTAGATCCGAACCTTTAAAAATATGGACTAGAGTCGCCGTGGTTCGGAACTTATTCATCGAGTAACTTCCGCACTCTAATCTTTTTCTGTGAACCGATCTCATTTCGTCATTTCATGGGTCATTTCATCAGTGGTGGTGAGCATGAGCATTTCAGATAGGTTAGTATTTATTTAAGGTTCTAGTATGAAACCGCTCTGATTGTACACACTCGATGATTAGGTAGCACACCAAATTTTTTTTATCTCCAAGTTTCTGTTATCTAAGTAATCTTGAAATGTTCCGAAATACCTAGATAGTCACTTATTTATAGTTAGTCCTGATTGAAGATCTAACTTAAATCGTCAATCAAGAAATAGGTAAATCATTTATATTCTCTTCACCTTAAACTAGCTTTATCCCGTGATTCCCGCGGCGTAGTCCATGTGGATTAACTGATAAATCATAACCATCAGCAGTAGGACGTCCTCTCCTGGACATAGGCCTCCCTTAAAGATTGCAGAACTCTAAGAAGCATATCTTGTATCCCCGTACATATCCTTCCTTTCCTTCACCAAGTCATTAGTTTATCTTGCTGGTGAAGCTGCTCTTTGGAAAAGCGCAGCATCGGGTTTGGCAAAGTATCAGTTACTCAGATCAGTTACTAGGTAAGTAAGTACCTATTTAGTATTTACTCGGGTAGTGTACATACCTAACCTAGTGTGTTATTGTTGATATCGATATGGTAAGAAGCATGACATTGTTTTGAAAATAAACCTATCTACAGACGTTCGTTTTAAATTATCAGATAAAAATAATGCATTTCCACCTCGTATTTATCTCGGCCAATCTGTGGGTGGTGTTGACATGTTAGACGTATAATTTTTCTAGAAGATGTAAATAGGTACCTACTTTGATATCAAAAACCGAATAGACAGTTTATTTTTGTAAAAGTCTTCGATATCTATAACTCGATTATCTTGGAATTTTGATAACTTAGGCAATTAATGACTGCCTCATTGCCTGCGATAGCAAAGATAACAATCCATCCGGCTAGATTGGTATCTAATATTTGGTAAAGAGTTTAACGACACATGCAATGCAGTCTCTTTGCACACACGCCGCCATGTTTGTTTATCTATGATAGAGCATAGAGTAACCTACTAACACGGTGGATAACGGCAATTAATCACATAATCCCGAAATAGCTGGATGTCGGCGGCGCGGCGGCGCGGGCGACCTCAATCATTATCTACTTTATCGGCTGATTTGGATATGGATCCGCCCACTATTGGTTGAAAGAAAGTATCTTTACGCGAGTAGGTATCATAAAAATAAAAGATAGCTATAAAAATTTATATTATACGAGTTTAATCGTATCCGTAGGTAGTTTGATGTAGATAGGTATTGGCTGGCTACATATCATTTTCTTTTTCTGCTTCTATTAACAATTTAACACTTTGGTCTGTCTGTCTGTACATAGCGTCTGGTAATAGGTAGTTTAATTAGTAACTTACCTAGTTGGTAACGATAGTGTTTTCTGATGTGTAGTATCGATTATTAATTCTGATTTCTGATGATCACAGACGCCATTAAATTCTTAACCTATACAAAGCAAGGCAGAAATATAAATGAACAATACCAACGTACGTAATGATACCAAAGAAGTTTTAAAATTTTATAAGTATTTGAAACTTTAGAATGACGTACTGTACTTTCCCTATACCGACTTGCAAAGTTAATTATTATTACCAACTATTTGGTATTCTGTGCTATTATAATAAAAAAAAAACTAAAGTAAGAGCGAGAAATGGTACAGCGTAGTTTTCGTAGTTTCCCTACAAAATGATAAGATTCTTCATTTTATACAATTTGCTCAGACTAAACGTCCTTACTGCTATTAAAAAAGTTGTCAACAACCGCCCACAGCCGCTGACCTATTAAAATAAACCGCTCTATTAATACTTTGTAATTCGGGGTCTGTGAACCGACGCGACTGTTTGCGTCTCATCACTGATGATGGAGAGATGATGGCGGGGTCAACGACCGGGTGATGACTAAGAAATGTCAAGGACGTAACGGTGATACTGTTAGCTTGGTTTAGTTAAACTATCCCAGAGCAATAGCCGCAAGTAATAATTTATTACCTACTGAATACTGACACCTCATCTGGCGCCATATACCTAGATAGGACCTACTTAGGGGCTGTTTCATTCACCATCGACAGATAAAATTTATCTGACAGATATGTTATATCTGCCTTTGTCTAAAACGTCATGTTTTATTAAATAAACATAGGTTTATCTTAAATTTTATCTCTGGTGGCGACACGGGCACTTTGTAGCACCTACTCTACAGGGTGTAACAGAAAGGGGGTATAAAGCCGAAACACAGCGATAGTCCTCATGAAACTGAACAACTTTCCACAAGGAACATGGGTCGTAAATCAAAAAAAATTTTTGGATCGCCCAGTCAATCAGCTGATCGGACATTTTTTATGGGGAGGTGAATTTTTTTTTCGAGTTACGTTTAACATGTTTCTTGGGGAAAGTTGTTGAGTTTCATGATAACTATCGCTGTGTTTTGGCTTTATACCCCCTTTCTGTTACACCCTGTATATGTATGGTATCGCATATGCTAGCACAATTCGTGAAGAATCGTATAGGCAACAAGATCTCAAGTCTATCAGTCTCAGACTTGCGCCAGAAGAATAAAAAGAAGGTGACTCAAGCTCAAGTAATTATAGGTACTACACTTCAATTAAAGTAATGAAGTCCTAGATAAGTTGGTTCGTGTGCGCCCGCGCAACGCAATTCATCTTAATTATCATCTCAACTATAGTCATTATTGTCAAAGCAAAGACCAAACTCTTTACAGTAGGTATATTTTCATTGCGAGATGTCCCCCCCCCTCTCTCGCTGCTCGTCTCACCCCCTCTGTCGTCCGCGGCTGAGTTCAAACCAAACAATCTCTTGCAATAGCTTTATGTTAGGTTGATGTAAGATTTACTTCATGATTTTGTAGGGACTAAGGGAATACTGTTATTATTATGGTACCTATATAGGGTGACTTTAAATAAGTTAACGATAGAAAATGATATGCATATACTCGTGACAACAAACAACTTTTACTATGGGACCAAGGTCGAACTAATACAAAAAATTTTTGAAATCCCCATACAAAATGCATCAGCTGATAGTATGGGGGAACAATGTTTTTTATGATTTCGAACTTGGTCTCATAGTAAAAGTTGTTTGTTATCACGTACTTAACCCTGTATAAGGTAGGTACATAAACAGGTATAGGTACCTATGTAGTGTTTTTAATCCTACTATCCTGCTATTACCTACCTATGATAGTCAATGTTTGTGCCGATGAATGGATGCATGTTTGTTACCTCTCACGCAAAAAACTACTGAACAGATTTTGATGAAATTTGGGAATATTGTAGCTTATTTAACAGAATAACTCATAGGCTATATTATTTCTGTATATGATGTTTTTTTTTTTCAACTTAAGATAAATGCGTACGAATTCGTGGGCAGCCTCTTGTTTTACACCTATATTTGTCCTGTAACGAGAGAAAACCGAACAAGACATCCAAAATGTGAGTCCGTACAATTCCGTCCATCTTTTGAAATCTCCTCAGGTGCATTACTTATGTTTTAATTGACGGTTAATTAATAAAGATTCACCGTAACCCCGCGAGACTATCGATTCTCCTCGGCTCACTTCAATCAACAATCACGTATCTACTTCCGATGAACCTTTTAGCAATGTCGCAATGTAGTCAATTGTTTTATGAAACTCTAGTCGCAGTCGATGAAAGGGTTCCCTCGTTATGTCACAGAGTATACGGAAACGCGGCACTGGGTCACTCGACTTAAGGTTACCGGCACGATCTTCATATTTTAGGAAACTACAAAAAGATAAAGAAAGAATGTGTTGTATAATTTAAGTAAAATAAAACGGACTTTTTTTCTCTGAAGATACATAATATAATAATATGTAAGTAGGTTCATAATATGGACTCTGATTTGGATCTTAATTCCCAACAAAACAAGGAAGAGGAAAGACATTATGTACCTATCATCTACCTAAATCGTTCTTCTAAATCAAAATTGATAAATTTTCCTTTCATGTTTCAGAAGGTTTTATGGAACCTGCAAACATGATAATATACAGGAAAATTTTCATGTTTCGGAAGGTTTTTAATGGAGTATGGAACCTCCAAACATGATAATGTAGTAGAAAAAACAGCGAAAAGTTAGGTAGAAACAATGGGTAATGATAAATTTAATGTGACATTATTTTATTTATTTATTGGAAAACCAACAGCTTCAATATACAAAATAGAAAATTATAAATTAACAAAGGAGCCAATTACAGGTTTTCACAAATAGAAATTATAACATTTAAGTATAATATAAAAAACTAAGTAGGTATAGTATCTACCTAAGTACTTGATTCCAAATAAAAGACAAGATTACATAAAGATGCTAATGTTAGAGTCGACATTGAGATGGCTATCACGAACCTACCATCTACAACCAACTACACAATAAATGTCGTCAAAGAATAGCTAACTATTTACTTAATTCACAATTACCAGTAACTAGGTAAATAAATCGTGCAATGTCGGACTCTAGTGGTACTTGTGTTATAGTAGAGGAGTGTCGTGAGAGAAATGTCAATAAATGAATCTGAGTGTGACACTGTACACATTACATTACATCTAAAGATATACAGGGTTTCACGATATTATGTCAGCACAAGCACTCGTAATAGCTCTTTTCCAAGGAACATGGAAAATGGGAAAGAATACCTCCTCCCACATACCTCCTATATCCTATCCCTTAAAAAGTATATTATTGACTCTTTGTACGAAATCTCAATTAATTTTGATAATCCGAGCCTTATTCTTTGGGAAAAGTCCAGCTCCACAAATTCTATCGCTGTCTTTTAAATTGTTTTTTTTTTTGCCACCCAGTAAGTATGTAAATACTAGTATTAGAGTGGTTACATGACCACGCATTCAATGTTCATAATATTGTTATAGTAAACTATTGTAGAATTGTAGTAAGTCCGCGCAACTAATGTCACCTCACGCGATGCAACTGAATGCAAGATGTTTTCAACATAGCGTTGCATTCTGTAGCTAATGTCCAAGCAGTGTGATGTAAATGAGTTCTAGATAGCTACACTGAAAGCTGGGTAACCTATTTGTTCGTAACTAGTTAGCTACATGAAATAGTTTTTTGTAAAGCCGATAAGCGGTACTTTTCTATACAGGATGTTTATGTACGCGCTGACGAAATCAAAGAATTTAATTTGCTCTTGAAACTGAACAACATTCTCCAACATTTTCGTGAAGGGGTACGTATTGAGTACTTTTCCGTCTAGTTTTGCTCCCATTTTTCAATAGGTAAGTGTCATTTTACTTCTTATGTATTTTCAGGTAGGTACATGTGGAGGGATGTCAGAGCTTTTGTTTCACCAGACCAGAGCGACGGGCGGGATCCCGGCACTGCGGATTGACATTAATTTGTTAAGGAATGCGTTCCAAAGTGGATCCGAACTGTAAGTACTTATTGAATGGCAAACCACAGGCGGCCGAACCGCCAGTGCATAGAAGCCCTTAGTAACTCACAGCAATGCCACAGAGTCACCGGACACCGCGGTGATGGCGCGATGTCTGCGCGGGATCAGATTACGCGCATGCGCACTAGGTAAATACCTAGGTACTTAGACATTACCGCAAATAGCTACATTTGTATAGCTCAGTGTTAATTTAAACATTGCTAATATCTGCGCAAATCTTGCACTCTCGTGTCAATTTTCTGCACAATGTTAGGTAAATACTCCTAGTCAAAGTTCTGTTTTACATAAGTAGATATTCGATAAGGCAAAACGTATTTCTTGCATTTATAAGCAATACCTTACCATTTACTAAATAAGTACATACTTATGTCAAAGAGCTTAAATGTCAGTATAAATCTGAAGATAGGTCATTATAGCCAGTCACAAACCCGCATGGGACCAACGTGGTAGGTCATGATCCAAATTCCTCATTTATAAATAGCTGGCATAATGTCAGTTTGTCCTTGGAGACATCGGCAGGTAAACTGATGTCCACATACAGTGCGACGGTTGACTGCCTCTGACCACTCATGTAGGTAGATAGAAGTAGGTAAATAAATACACACAATAGTTTGCCATCGATCACAGCAAACATCAAACATAATAACATATTGCCTGAATTGCTATCATTGAAATCGCCTACAATTTAGTAAATAGAGGCTAATGAACAAAATTGAATCTGCGGCCTTTAAACGGGCGGCTATGGACGTAGCGGCACAAATCTAATTTGTGGACAAAAGTCGCCAATTACATGACATCACTGGTTGGATCCCCTATTATCACTTGCAACACCGTGGTAGGTACCACATAGCTATAGGTATGACGATATTGTGTAACCAAACATCGCACACTCGCGCTAAGCTCACCGTGACATCACTGACGACATCGCTCGCGCTTACAACTTACTTACAAGCTTAGAGAAAGATGCAAACAGTCTTAAAGCACAGAATACTTAATAGTAACTACCTACATCTTTTAGTAGGACCAAGAGTAGGTTCTGCCCGAAATAAGTACCTAGTAGGTACCTATAAGGTATTCTTATCTGCAATTGACCCAATTGTTCTTCTTCATGGTTCTTCTAATAACCGTAAAGGTTGAAATATCATTAATGTTTAAGCTTACAATTCAATTCAGCATCCTTGTAGTCTAAGTTTCAAGTTTAATTTATTAAAGACTAGAATCTGCCCGCGACTTCGTATGCATTTATCGTCATATCTTGAAAATGATCATCAAAACCTATTCAGTAGTTTTTGCGTTAATGAGTAACAAACATCCATCGGCACAAACATTGACATTTATAATATTAAGTAGTAGGATAGAATTGCAATCGGTAGGTACCTACCTACACAGTTTAAATATCCTTCCAGAGTCCTAATATCTACATCTCCATAAAACAACTTCTCACTAAACTGTGAAACAAAATTACTTCACAAGTTGGTCATTTGCTGAGATTTTAGACATGTTCAGTAAATAAATTCTTGACCCTAATCACGTAGGTATTATTGTAATAATCAAGGTAGTCAATACATTCAACGCATTATCGGTTTAGCTGAAGCTGCAGTGTTGCAAAATTTGTTTTGATGATGTGCAAATGTGCTGCCTACTACATTAGTTAAGCATTTTAATGGAGCCATCATTTCGTACCTACGTTTATATGGTACCTATTTAGATAAATACCTAAGTATATAGTAGGTATTTAGATATCTTTATGACTTAAGTATATGGTATTGTTTAAGGAGATACTGACCTAGATTTTATTTAGCATTACTGACAACGAAAATACTAAAACTACGTGTTAGTAGGCGTTTACTGAAGAAATAAAAAAATATAATTACTTAATCATACAAAGGTACTTTTAGTAATTTTAGTTACGTGTTAATGGTTTTTAGTTTTTATGGTTTTAACCAAGTAATTAGTGAATTATGGGAATATTTCAATGTCAGAGTAAACGGCAGCCGAGAGTTACATAAAAGTGAAGGTAATTGTAAGTAGTATCTATGAGTTTTGAGTTAAGTTAGCCAAGGGTAATAATTATAATAAGATGTTTCTAGTTTTAAAAGTAAATATTTAACGTATCCATACCTACATAGAGTAACCAGTACCTAAGTATGGAGAGCAAGGTGGACTAACGACTTGGTTAAAGTCACTGGAAACCGTTGGATGTGGGCAGCGCAAGACCAGTCGTTGTGGAAATCCTTGGGGGAGGCTTTTGTCCAGCAGTGGACGTCCATAAGCTGACATGATGATGGAGAGCAAGGGGGGACGCCTCTACTACAGAACAGACTCTACCCAATAGCGGGACATACGAGTATCATGACCATCTGCATCATTAAACCACTTAATTTAATACAGATACATCTAGCCCATCTTACTGCTGAACATAAACATATCAATTATAGGTTAAGGCTCTTTGACAATATGAGCTTTGATAGATTATTAGACACCGTTTTTACATTAACTTATTTAAGTAATTTTACAATCTTCAATTTTTGATTAATGGATCGAACTTGACAGACTCTAAAATACCGAGTTAATGAGTAACATAGTTATGATTTTACACATGAGTGTTACGACATAGTTGGTTACCTACCTAAATACCTGAAGCACACATTGTCACCTATAAGGCGAACTCAATAAACAGCCTTGGTTTGTTCCCCACATACACCGAGTGCCAAGTTATCATACCGCGCTCTATCTGCATCAAACATCAACTTATAAAGGCTATGTGGAGGTTGCGAAATGTAAAGAGCACAATGAAATGACCAACTTTATAATGAATTTCGCAATTGCTATCGATCGTTGGTTACAGACTTATTATGATGTAGTCTCGAGTCTCGAGCAATCTAGGTTATATCGCTCATCTAATACAATATCTATTTAGAGCTTTTGTAACTCGGTATTCGTGTTTCTTTTTTCGATCACCATCACCGACTCTTGTAAACTGGATCACTTGGCTTGGCGTCAGAATTTGTTAAGGCCTGATAACGATCCCTGATACAAAGTTAGTAGGTATCTCTATCTACTTAGTGTCAGTACCAATTTTTTTTAGTAACTGTTGTGTGTTACCTAAGTACATTATTTCTGATGTGATGTCTCTGAGAGGTAAACACCAGTTGTAGTGGCTGGTTGCACTCTCACCTCTCGCTCGCGGTGACTTTCGCACATTGTTCTGCGCACACGCCGCCGACCGGACTCACGATTGTTACGTCAAGATGAGCAGACACACACTGACAAACAATGCTCACAAAAAGTGACATTACACATTGTTACTTAACCATCGAAGGTCGTGGAATTGTTTTCAATGTTTTGTCGTCTCGATCGCTGCGTGTGACTAGGTTATTATAATTGTCATTGGAATTAGTTAGCGGCAATCTTAAATTGCCTATTCAAACATAGTCAACTGCTAAGCACAAATAGGTACCTACTTAATAAAAGTACATACTTAAACATGTCCCATCAAAATAAAGTTCCTATCTAATGAATAGGTAGAGGTACTTAGATAACTACTGTTTGTTGTTTGTCATCGTATATGATGGATGAGTTGGGGTCACAATGTGCTGATGCTGTAATCCCTCCAATGCGTCGTGTCGTGACCCATCCACACTGTCAGCGTCGCGTCGCGTCGCCTCTTCCATAACACGATTAGGCAACCAAACACATCAGCACTCTATTGTACAGCAATACGAATCTATCCTCTCATAATATGAACAATGGTCGATGGTAAATAAAGTGAAGGTACTTATCTTCAAGGAAGGAGGCCGTTTGTACGCGCTCTCGAATACCTACTTACAATTACAATGTTGCACTTTATTGTGGCCATTGAGGAAGGTAATATGAAATGATTGCTCTATTTATCTGATTAAATCATTTGAACACAGACCAGATCTAGCATATTCCTATGAAAAAGTACTAACAAATACAAAGTGAAGTTTTCTAGCCAAGAAACGCTAACAATTTCTTAGAAAGAATCTAGATGATATCTCAATTAGGTAGTTCCCATTGCTGGGCTAACACCTTCACTTCAACTTTGTGTTAATTTAGAGATTTCTCACTGTGACCGTTGTTGGAGATAATGATTGGTTTATTTGTGGCAACACTATTATTATATACAGTCCACTTCATTCGTTCGTTGTCACTTCACTTCCTACTTTACCAGCATTGCAACGTGTAACAACCATTTAATTAATAAATATAATTTTGCCTAAAATCAAGTCTTTCCATCCAAGACCTTAACATGGTCCTTTGGATTGGAGCCGGCGACCTATGAAGAATAAAAAACAGTGATTTTAAAGTGCAAAACGTATTATTAAATTTACACGTGCAACAATTTTGGACTGGAAGCAACAGGGGCTGCGACATCCGCCATTTTTGTTTCAATTTGGCCGGCCTCCTGCAAGGATATCAAGTTATCAGCTGTAGAGGTAACTGTGTGAAAAGGCTGCGAAAAGGTACCATTTTTTAATTTTGGTCAGCCTCCTGCATAAAACTCAAGAAATCGCATTCCCGTACATCAATCGAAACGACAACAGCGCCATTCGAAGTTCCGTCCACCATCTTTATTGATCGTCTCGTTCCCGTTTCCGGCGTCAATCCATCGTGCCTGTGTGTGTGTGCATGCGCATCAAACGAACTTTCATTCATTCTTCCTAACCTCGTGCCGCGTGTGGTTAACGTACCATATTTTTCATTAATTATAAGCCTTTTAAAGTTTTAAGTATAGTTTTCCATAGCATAAGATTCCATAGTTTAAAGTATTTTAAACATACCTTTTGTGTAATAAAATGGCGGAGTCGGAAAAGGAGTATAAATTGCGCAAAAAACTGAAGACGCAACGTGGTTATTTTAAGGGAGAGTATTTAAGACCGGAGAGGTTTGATACAGAACCATCGAACAATTCTGCAAGTCAAGCATGGGAACATTTTAAGAAAACAATTGAAAGCTTCATAGCATGTCAGCGACCGAATGTTCCTACAACTGAAGATACTCAATCAATTGCGGCCCTCACTGCAGATCAATGGAATACATTTAAGTATCAACTTCTCATTAACCATTTGTCGCCCAATATCTATGCCCTTATAAGCGAAACGACAACTTACGATGAAGCTATCTCGGTGCTGGACCAGCTCTATATAAAGCCCAAGAATATAGTGTTTGCGCGGCACATGTTGGCCACGCGAAAGCAGCGCTGTGAAGAGAGCATTGATACATATTTACTAGCACTGAAACAGTTGTCTAAAGATTGTAGCTTTGAGGCTGTTAATGCAGAGCGTAATAAAAACGATTGTATACGCGACGCATTCATTTCGGGTATTAATTCGAATAAAATAAGACAGAGGCTACTGGAAAATTTGTCGCTTACTTTAGATGAAGCTTATAATCAAGCTCTTGCCTTAGAAACGGCGGAGACTAATGCCCAACAATTTAATTTACCGTCCGTAAATGCTATTCAAAATGAAAAAGCTTCCGTTCAACAAACTACTTATGACGAAAATACTTCGGCTGCTGCTACTGCCCCTTCTGCTACTCCTTTTACGCAAATTCGTCGACGAAAATGCTTTTTCTGCGGCGGGCAAGTACATCTACGTAAAAACTGTCCTGCTTTAGATGCAACGTGCCAAATTTGTAACAAGAAAGGACATTTTGCACTTGTCTGCAGAAGTTCACCTAAAAACCACTACTCTGCAAGTGCGGAGAAAGGTTTCGCTGCTACAATTATAACTGCGGCATCACCTTCTTCCTTGCGAAACGCTACTATGCCAGCTTTTATAAAAGGAACACGTGCAGAAGCTCTACTAGATACTGGAAGCTCCGTGTCATTTATTAATGAAAGTTTTTCGAGGCTATGCGGATTAAGAATCAAGCCCTGTCACCAAACGATTTCTATGGCGTCCTTAAATCATACATCTCAAGTTGAGGGCCAAACGATACAATCTATCACGATTGGGAATCATAACTACACTAACATAAAGTTTCTCATTGTCAAAAATCTATGTGCTGACATTATTATAGGTCATGACGTCCTCAAAGAACATGCGTCTCTAGAGTTTTCATTTGGTGGTCCCAAGGAACCGCTCCATGTGTGTAACGTAGCTGAAGCATCAGTACCGGCTGTACCACTCTTCGCAAATGTTTCTCCACAATGTCGACCTATCGCAGTAAAATCAAGAAAACATAGCGAAGAGGATCTTAAATTTATCAAAGAAGAAATAGATAACCTTTTAGCTGAAGGTGTCATAGAAGAAAGCAAATCACCATGGAGAGCTCAAGTACTCATAACTAAAAATGAAACTCACAGAAAACGACTCGTTATCGACTATTCGCAAACTATCAATCGATACACTGAGCTTGACGCATATCCGTTACCAAATATAGAGGAGTTAGTGACTAAAGTAGCCAAAAATTCAATATTTAGTTTAATCGATCTAAAAAGTGCTTATCATCAAGTACCGATTCTGACAGAAGAAAGAAAATTCACTGCTTTTGAAGCTGCAGGTAACTTATATCAATTCAGACGTATTCCTTTTGGAGTTACTAATGGCGTCTCTAGTTTCCAACGAACTATTGATTGGATCATAAGAACTGAAAAACTTCAGAATACATTCGCATATCTTGATGATATAACAATTTGTGGACGCACACGTGAAGAACACGACCAGAACCTAGATCGATTCTTGACTGCTGCTAAAAAGTACAATTTAACGTTAAGCATGCAGAAGTGTAAATTTTCACAAGAGATCATTAACATTCTTGGCTACAATATCAACAATCACGTTATTAAACCTGACCCCGAGCGTCTCAAGCCTTTACTAGATCTGCCACCGCCACATGACTTGCCTTCCTTGAGACGTACACTCGGCATGTTTGCACACTATTCTAAATGGATTCCCAATTTTTCTGAACGAGTACATTCTCTCGTTAAAACTAAGATTTTTCCATTTAATAATGAACAAATCAAAAACTTCGAAAGTTTAAAGCATGATATATTGAAATCTTCCATTCATGCTATCAATGGTAATATTCCTTTTACAGTAGAAACAGATGCATCTGACCATTCGATCGCGGCAGTTCTTTCACAAGATTCCAGGCCCGTGGCATTCTTTTCGAGAACTTTGAATCCGAGTGAGCAACGGCATTCCGCTATTGAAAAAGAAGCTTATGCTATTGTTGAATCCCTTAAAAAATGGCGACATTTCCTGATTGGGAAGGAGTTTCGTTTAATCACTGATCAACGCTCGGTCTCGTTTATGTTTAATATGAAACATACGAGTAAAATTAAAAACGAGAAGATACAAAGATGGCGCTTAGAACTTTCTACATATAAGTTTGAAATTGTATATCGGCCTGGAAAAGAAAACTGCGCAGCGGATGCACTATCAAGAGTCTGTGCTTCAGTAGACACAAGACACGAACAATTAATTTCACTTCACGAAGCTCTTTGTCATCCCGGAATATCACGAATGATTCATTGGATTCGCAGCAAGAATCTCCCGTACTCAACAGAAGAAGTACGTAATATGATAAATTCTTGCCGAACTTGCTCGCAAATAAAGCCAAGATTTTTAAGAATTAATGACAATAAAAGACTTATAAAAGCGACCGCTCCTTTTGAACGCCTGAGCCTAGATTTTAAAGGACCCGTCCCAACTAATTCAAATAATAAATTCATTTTAACTATGATCGACGAATATTCTCGTTTTCCATTTGCTTTTCCATGTTCGAATATTAACTCGGAAACAGTAATCAAGCATTTAAATAATGTATTTATGCTCTTCGGTATGCCGTCCTATGTTCATTCAGACCGCGGAGCAGCTTTCCTTTCAACAGAAGTGCGACAGTTCCTCCAAGAAAGAGGAATAGCTTCAAGTAGAAGTACGCCATACAACCCTCAAGGCAACGGACAAGTTGAAAAGTTAAATTCAACACTATGGAGAACGATTCTATTAGCATTAAAAACAAAAAACCTACCTGTTGAAAATTGGGAACAAGTCTTACCACAAGCTTTACACTGTATACGTTCTTTACTGTGTACTGCCACAAATTCCACGCCACACGAACGCATGTTCCGTCATCCACGTAAATCTACTTATGGAGTATCCGTTCCAACGTGGCTTACCAGTTCAGGACAAGTATTAGTTAAAAAATTCAACAGAAGTAACAAATATCAACCAGTTGTCGAGGAGGTGGAACTACTGCATAGTAACCCAGACTATTCATACGTGAGGTTCTCAGACGGACGAGAATCCACAGTTTCGAACCGCTACCTAGCACCCCTGGGATCAGACGATGGTACGTCTTTTCAAGTGACCGAAGATAATCTTGGCGATTCATTTGTTACTCCACCTACTTCGCCGATAATTGAGAAACCATCCACTTCGACGCCGACATTTACACCAACGGCAGAAGATCAAATTCCTGACCTTGATCAACAGACAAGGATGGAAGATACAACGGAGGAGGCGTCTCCATCACCGGACCCTTCGCCAACGTTACGTAGATCAAGTCGTTTACGTAAACCACCAAAATTTTTAGAAGACTATGTAAGAGATTGAAAAGTGTGGAAGAATGTTGTGAACTTTTTAGTTACTTATGTCTATAGACCTAATTCCTATATTGTCATAGTGTCTATGTCTTCTATCAATGTCATAATACTTTACTCTTTGTCAATGTCTTCTTCTCTACTACTAAACATTTTGCATATTAAAACCTTATATTACTAAAAGGTTTTTCACTTATTTCAGTTTCCCTTGTAAATAACCCAGAAAAGGCTACGGAGCAATCGCGATCGAACCTGGAAGCTAAATTAAAACACCTCCAGATTAATTTCGAAAACTATGAAAAAGTCAATTGCGAGATACTGTCGTTGGACGATGCCGACGACGACAGCGAGGACATACAAAAGGTGGAAGAAGATTACTACCATGCCCTCGCCGCATTAACTGACCTGATCGCCTCCAAAGCCGCGGTTGTTTCATCTCCTCCTCCGACTGCGCCACCTGAAAATAATTCAAGAAGTTTAAAGTTACCTACTATAAGCATACCTGTATTCGATGGTAAGTTGTGCTCAGAATATGTTACCTTTATTAACCTATTCACATCCCTCGTTGATAAAGACACCAAGCTGGATAACATCCAAAAGTTACACTATTTGAGGTCATTTCTAAAAGATGAAGCTCTCAATATTATCAAAGATTTGCCACTCACACATAGCAGTTACTTGGAGGCCTTGCAGTTATTGAAAGATAGGTTCTATAATAAGCAAAAAATTGTATCTGAACATGTAGGCTCTCTTCTGGACCTGCCTATGCTAACTAGGGGTGGTGATATCAGGGCCTTTATCTCACAAATTAAGCAAGCTATGGCAGCGTTAAAAAATTTAGATAAAAGTGTTGAAACTTGGGATCCCATTCTAATGGTTATTTTCAACCGAAAACTAGATGAGCTCTCATCTAGAGCTTTCCAGCTGGACAGAGATGTCGACAAAGAGCCGACTGTCACCGAACTTCTGGCGTTCCTCTCCAAGAGAGCTTTAGCTGAGGAGAATTCGGAGAGACCATCCTCCGCTACAGTCAACACATTGAAGTCTGCTGCGAAGAAGACGGTCAACTTAGCTGTGCAGGGACCAACATGCTTTAACTGTGAGTCAACTTCTCATAAAATATTTAGTTGCAAACAATTCCAGTTGATGCCATCAGCAGACAGAATAAAAATAGTTAAACAAAATAGTTTGTGCAATATTTGTTTGAACAAACATAAAGGAAAGTGTAGGTTTCACTTCAGGTGTGCGAAGTGCAAGAAGGCACACAATACATTATTGCATCCTGAAGAGCAACAAGACCCTGTCACTGGGCAACAAAAACCTGTCACACTATTTTCCAATTCATATAATAAAGTTTTACTCCCAACAGCTCGTGTCAAGCTTTTCACTCGAGATAACAGGGAAGTACATGTGAAGGCAATCCTAGACTCTGGGTCGCAAGCCTCTTTAATTACAAATAAAGCTATAAATGTACTTGACTTGACTCCTGTGCAATCTAAAACTGTTATCGCAGGAATCACAAATTCAGTCAATACAGTAAATTATTCCATCCCATTGGAAGTCCATTCATTGACATCAGACTTCAAAACTACTGTTAATTTTCATGTGGTACCTGAAATTACATGTAAATTACCCCAGCAACCTGTTGACATAGAAAAAATAAACTTACCTCCAGGACTGCAGTTAGCTGACAACACCTTTGGTACTCCATCTGAAATAAATATGTTAATGGGTGCTGATGTCTTCTTCCAGGTGCTGCTGCCGCCGTCTCCTGCGACTGCGGAGGAGAGTACGACCTCCAGTACGAGCCAGCAGAACAAGAGGACACAGCAGCATAAAAATTCACTTCCTAACCTAACTATTACTAACACCAGGTTTGGTCAAATAGTAGGGGGTGCTTTGCCTAATTTTTATAATAATAATTACAACCCTAGGGTAATTTCTTTACTTTGTAATACTTGTGAGTCTGATATTAACGAAGTCAATGCGAATTTACAACAGTTTTGGAAACTTGAGGATGTTCCACAAATTGTTAATGAAAAATGCCTCGAACCTGAACTAGCAGAATCGATTTTCTCAAGCTCTGTTAAGATTGAGAACAATAAGTTTCAAGTAGACTTGCCTTTAAAGCTCAATTTAGATGAAGTTAATAATACTTTGGGAAGCTCTTTTGACTTAGCATTGTTCAGGTTTCTTAGCTTAGAAAAGCGTTTACATAAGAATGTTAATTTGTTGAGTCAGTATCAAAAATTCATAGACGAATATGTTGAGTTAGGTCATGCACATTATGTTGATATTAACTCCTATGATTTTTCAAAAGACCCAGTTTATTTCTTGCCCCACCACCCAGTGGTCAATGAGGCAAGCAAGACAACGCCTCTTAGGGTTGTTTTTAATGGCTCTATGCCAACTAACAAGAATATTTCACTCAATGACATTTTATTGAATGGACCCAAGGTGCAAAATGATTTATTTGACATTTTGCTACTCTTTAGGTTTGGTGAATATGTTTGGACCACAGACATTAAACGCATGTTTAGGAACATTAACCTTAACCCTGCACATAAACCATTACAGAACATTTTGTGGCGCAATGACATGCTTAAGCCAATAAGTTGCATATGCTTAGATACAGTTACATACGGTTTAAAAAGCTCTAGCTTCCTCGCCACACGATGCTTACTGGAATTGGCAAATAAGTATGAGTGTGAATACCCTCGCGCATCCTTTGTGTTAAAAAATTGCGCTTATATTGATGATGTGATATATAGTGATGGAAATTTGGACTCTTTGATTGAAACCAAACGTCAGCTTTGTGAGATGTTAAAACTTGGAAGCTTAGAAACCCACAAGTGGTCCTCCAATAATCCCAATGTTTTGAATGACATTCCTATCAATAATCAACACTTTGACGACTTAGACTTTCAAAAGGATTGCAATTTCAACATTAAAACATTAGGTCTCACATTCAATTTGAAAAGTGATTCATTTATTATCTCAAGTCCTGACAATAACACATCAAATGTCATCACAAAAAGCAGCATTTTAAGTTCAATTTCACGCTTCTATGATCCTTTAGGATTTGCTAGCCCTATCATAGTTAAAGCAAAAGTGATCATGCAACGTCTGTGGGATGATAAGGTTGATTGGAATAGTTCACCTTCAAAAGAAATTCAACATGATTGGCTACAATTTTCTGATAACTTAGCTAGCATGCAACCTATACATTTAAATAGGAATATTCAGATAACAGCGACTACTGCTGCAGTACAGCTCATCGGGTTTGCAGATGCTTCGTCGACAACGGGCTACGGCTGCTGTTTATACCTACGCGTGGTGGAGAATACAGGTAATGCTAACACATTCTTACTCTGTTCAAAATCAAGAATAAACCCGCGTACTAACCCGCTTACAATCCCGCGATTAGAGTTAAATGCAGCACTGTTATTGGCAAAATTAGCACACAAAGTTTACTCTACTCTCAGTATTAAAATTAAAATAGATGATGTTTACCTATTCAGTGACTCAACAATAGTGCTTGCATGGATTGCTACCGATTTAAAAAGGCTTCAAGCCTATGTTTCGAACAGAGTGAGAGTAGTAAAAGAACTTACAGGTACCTGGCAATGGCTACATGTCCAGTCTCAGGACAATCCCGCTGATCTCATCAGTCGCGGCGTGGAACCGCAAACTCTTCCTGGCTGCACGCTGTGGTGGAAAGGTCCGGCGTTCCTGAAAGAAAGGGAGTACAATTTTAATAAAAATAAAGAATACTTACCTGTTGATGACTTACCTGAATTAAAACCTCTATCCTCGGCGACCCCCGAACAAGTTACTCTCCTTAGCGCAAAGCCAAACGAGTTCCTGCAAGAATTTATTAATAGATATTCGGATCTAAATAAAATGATTAGAGTTCTTGCTTATATCTTGCGATACCGTGACAATTTAAAACTAAAAATTAGTGATAAAAATAAAAACATTGATAACTCACCGCTTTCTCCAAGTGAAACACAGATGGCGTTGTTGGTAGTGATAAGGCAGGATCAAAGTTATCATTTTAGAGATGAAATTAATTCATTACAATTGAATAAGGAAGTATCTGGTTCTCTTAAACCTTTACATCCATTTTTGGATAGCGATGGCGTTCTTAGAGTAGGCGGTAGGCTTCAGAACTCTGACATAACTTACTCACAAAAACACCCCATCATTTTAGCTAAAGGTTCTAAAATTGCAGAATTGATTATTCGTAGTGAGCATTTTAGATTGCTTCATGCAGGGCCTAAGTTGTTGTTGTCTAGTATTAGTCAAAAATACTGGCTCATTAACGGAATTAGAGAGGTAAAGAAAATTACACACAAGTGTATTACTTGCTTTAAGTTAAAAGCAAATGCAGCAAAACAGTTAATGGGATCATTACCCACTGACAGAGTAACTAAACCTTTGAGAGCTTTTCAAAAGGTTGGCATTGACTTCGCAGGTCCAGTGGATGTCAAACAGTCACGGATTCGACGTTCAGTTGTAGGAAAGGGGTACATCTGTGTCTTTGTTTGTTTCAGTACCAAGGCGGTTCACCTAGAGCTTGCTTCAGATTTGAGCACGGCTACATTTCTTGCTTGTTTTAGAAGGTTCATTGCAAGACGAGGTTTACCAAGTGACTGCTATTGTGACAATGCTAGTACATTCCGCTGTGCCAGCTCTCAACTCACAGACTTGTATAAGTTGATAAACTCTTCAAATCATCAATCCCAGGTGAACGATTATGCTGTAGGCAATCAGATTAAGTTTCATTTCATACCCAGTTACTCACCTGTGTTTGGCGGTCTGTGGGAGGCAGCTGTGAAAAGTACCAAATTTCATTTAAAACGCACCATTCATAAAGCTTTACTAACATATGAAGAGCTCAACACAGTATTAGTGCAAATAGAATCCGTCCTTAACTCAAGGCCACTGATACCTATGACCTCAAATTGTGATGATTTTACATATTTAACCCCAGGACATTTCTTAATAGGTTCTTCCTTGACTGCATATCCTGAGCATGATGTATCTGTCACTCCTATTAATAGATTAAAAATGTGGAATGTTTGCAACAATATGGTTCAATCGTTCTGGAAAGTGTGGTACAGGCATTATTTAAACATTTTACAATGTCGACCTAAGTGGCAAACTACTCAAAATAATATCAAAGTAGGATCTCTTGTAGGTATTGTTAGTCGATAATAATTGTCCTCCACTTACCTGGCCGATGGCTCGTGTAACTAAAGTTTTTCCTGGCAGTGATAATAATGTAAGAGCCTTTGAAGTTATGACTCCTAATAGAAATACTCATGTAAGATCTGTGACCAAAGTTTGCATTTTGCCATTAGATTAAGAAGATTGATAATTTGATTTCATTGATAATGTTTGCTCAAAGTCATATAACTTAGATTACTTTGGAAGATAAGATGTAACGTTAGATTAAAAATAAGTTGCAAGTTTTTTTAAGTTAAAACGTTTATTTATTAAGTTCCTTAAGGCTAAGGTGTTATTTTAAGTTTCATTTTGTTTTGATTCACAATATCTTATGTCATGTAAGGCTATTATAGTTTATTTTGTTTTGGATACTTGTATCTAGAAGAGATTTTTATCTGATATTTGTGAGTCCTTGTAGTGAAGTTACTATTTTTTTATGTTTAATTTAAATTACATTTATGTAATGGCTAAAACATTGTTGTGCCCCCCAGCATGTTGGAGATAATGATTGGTTTATTTGTGGCAACACTATTATTATATACAGTCCACTTCATTCGTTCGTTGTCACTTCACTTCCTACTTTACCAGCATTGCAACGTGTAACAACCATTTAATTAATAAATATAATTTTGCCTAAAATCAAGTCTTTCCATCCAAGACCTTAACAACCGTCTACGCTGGCTTATTCCAGTCCAAAATTAACTTTGCACATACCAAAGTAATGGGTTGTTTGTTACCTATTTATTTTAGGTAAGCAGGTACCTACCTAATGTGATGACTGCTGCGTGATGATATGGAGACGCGAGGTCAGTTTTAGAGGAACTCTGACATCACACAGCAAACAGTCCTGACCCCAGCCGCGATGACGTCATCACATCCAAGTTCACCGACTAAACAACATAATGGACACTAGGGATGTAAGGGAGCTCCGTAACCGTAACCGAAACTATCGGATATCCGATATAAAAAATCATCCGTAACCGTAACCGAATCCGAAATAAAAGTTTCGCATAGTATCGGATAGGGGCGGAGCCTAATTGAGACACGTTATTTGTATTTTACTTTTGAAATTCCTTAAAAAATTAATATCCGTAACCGAAACTAACGGATAATCCGAAATAATTTATTATTCGTATCCGTAACCGTATGATACGGCATGAATCCGAATTGGCGGGTACTCATCTTCAATACCGTCTTTACCATAAGGGCACACGGGGCCCGTGCCCAGGGCCCCCGTTCTCAGGGGGGCCCCGAAGGATCTAAATTATTACACATTACTTTTTTTCACAAATTAGTAACTTTATAAGAAGGTATTTACATGGCATAAACTACGCCATTATATCAACGAAGACAGACGGTCCAAGAAGACTCATTTCTATCTGGAAGCTGAGGCCGAGAGACGCCTATGGATTTGTAGTCCGAGATTCCAACATATACATTCGGAAGCGCTGGCGTCGAAATTGCCTATTGAGACTGCTCTTCTAACGGAAATATGGAATGATCTTTTGGGAATCATTAATAAAACAAGTCTAAGTTTACAGAATAGCACTATGACAATGGACGTTGTAACGAAACTTTACGAGTCTCTGATCAGTTATGCCAATACCGCACGCGATAATTTTGATCAGTACGAAACGGCTGCTAAAGAAAAAATCCATATGCTGACTACAAGCACCTACAAGACACATTTGAAAGAAAAAGATTTCGCAGCACACGTATTTTTTTTTGAAGGATCATCTGAGGCGGCACAGTTTAGAGGCAAGGAAAAGTTTCGTGTAGATACTTTCATTCCCATAATTGACACATTAATTACACATTTGAAAAAATGTTCGGCAGCATACCAAGAAATTGATTGTCGATCAGTTAACAACAATACTTAGAATCTGATGAGTTGACCAAAAAATGCAAAGAGTTTGCAGAATTTTATCATGAAGACATAAATGCAGACGAGTTCAAAACAGAATGTTTTCATTTAAGTCAATATGTAAAAAACATAGCAAAGCAATCGGTGGATTTAAATATCTCAACCTTAAGGTGCGTACAGACCATGTAACATAACATGTTATTTAACATTGTTATATAACATGTTTTACATAATGTAGACACTGAATGTTATAAAACATGGTATAGTAACATGTTATTGATATGTACAACAATGTTATATAACTTTGATCGCGTGGATTGTACTGAAGAACGACAAACGACAATGGTAATATAACATTGTTATATTGCATTGTTATTCTAATGTGTACAGTATTATTTTATGTTGCAATGTTGAATAACAAGGTTACATAGTGTGGACGTGTTTTAAAACACAAGTTAAATAACATGTTACATGGTCTGTACGCACCTTTACAAAACTTAATAAAAGCAGGTAAATTGGAAGAAACTTTTCCAAACGTAGAAATTGCTACAAGAATATTCCTTTGCCTGATGGTTACCAATTGTAGTGGAGAGCGATCATTTTCGCAGCTTAAGAGTAAAAAAAAAATGAATTACGAACAACAATGTTTCGAGAAAGTCTAAGTAATTTGTCGATTATGTGCATTGAAAGTGATATCCTTCAAAACATTGACTATAATGATATAATAGAAGATTTTGCTCAACAAAAATCCCGAAAGAAACCATTATCGTAATCAGAACCAAAAAATAGCAGCATTCGAATATCATTAATGACATATAACATCATACTGTATCTGATTTACCTATAATAAATGATTAAACTTATTTTAAAAATGTTAGTAGGTATATTCGCTTTTTTTACTTCCCAAAAGGGCCTCCAATTCTTGGGTGCCCAAGGGCCCCAACTTAGTTTAAGACGGCGGCGGTGACCGTATCCGGTATAATAATCATTCCTAAATCCGTATCCAATCCGTATCCGAAATTTCATATCCATAACATCCCTAATGGACACTAAAATATAATTGTAATGACAAAACAATTGTACAGGAAGCGGTAGGCACCAACCAAATGATCGACTCAGCTTGGCTACAATCGTATCACGTCGATCAGACCAGTCACACAATCACGGGAATAGAACAATGCAGCGGTGGCCAACGACACCTGTGCTCAACTTTCGTTGTTTTCAATGGTCGTTCCCACCGACGACACACGCTGGTTGCTAGTCTCGCCATTACTATAGGCAGTTAGTTAAGATAAGTTTTATTAGAGGTACCTAGATGCCGATGTCGCGGCGTCAAGCATGACCTTTATCAAATTAAGTATTCAGCGAGTGCAGTGGCGCAGCGCCGCTAGAATGATAAGTGTCTGATTGGCTGTAGAAGTGATGAGATATGGCCGCCGGTCGCCGCGCGTGACCAACTCTGAGGTTAACCACAGATTTATTCATTTAAACCAGCACTTAAGTATTTTATTGCTTTTAAAACTAAGCATGTCTTACATAGTTATTTAAATTGAGTACCGTATCCATCCAAATATCAAGTTGATTGGTCACGGATGGCAGTGCGGAAGTATTCGGGTGAGGTAAGTGGAGTGAGCGGCGCATCACGAGTTGCTTCTTTGGAGGCAGCTACCGGATGAACACAGCCTGTAATTTATGTGTTGTGTTTAGGTACTTTTGAAGATGTCCAGTCACTAAATTATGTGATGAAAGTTCATCTTTTACGTCCGGTACCGACGATATGACAAGGGACTTCCTGCATTGAAAGGTATCGCCGTTACGGATCGCCTTTAAACTTGCTAAAAAACCCAATATCAGATGTCAGGAATTTTGGCAAACTACCAATAAATACAGTTATGACTTGTTGGTCGATTTCATCCATTGTTGACCACCTGTTTGTTGCTGCCAAAATTATTGAGTCTTTATTTTTTCGTCCCCTTTAGTTACGTACCTACTCTAACTCTCAGAATTAATTTCCTATGATGCTTAGGGCTTATCTTAATACCTATGAGAGATTTGTGTTGATAAGTAAATAAGTAGCGTGAGATGGTTCGTGCGTTGCGCGGTACCTATGTGCGGTTAACAAGGAAATCCACGTCCCCATTGTGGGTGCCGCCGCCCGCGTACTCGGCGAAGTGGATAATATCTACCACTGCACAATTACCGTTCACTAGGTACTGCGTATTGTGATCATCATTACCTCTGTCGGGTTGCAACGACATACACTCACTTACCTACCGACTTCGCAGAATTACACGAGAATTCGAGCGAGGATTCTCTCGTCGAGCATTAAAAAATAAACAAGTAAATATCACAGATTTAATTAACCTTATCTACCGAGTACACAATTAAAATGACTAGACTAGACGGACAACTTTAAGTAAAATATCCAAGCTCATCGATCGTATCACCCGTGTCCGGCGACAACGACGGGCGCCTCGTCGTCGCCGTCGTCGTAGCAGCAGTAGACGTCGTCTTCGTCATCATCGTCGTCGTCGTCGGTGCCGAACAGCGAGTAGTCGTCGTCCCCGTCGTCCTGGAAGGCCGGCGGCGGCGTTTCCCCCTGCAGCGTGCGCGGCGCCGTGCACCAGCTGTAGAACAGCTCGGCGCGCCAGCCCTCGCCGCCCCCGCGCCACGCGCCGCGCGCCACCCGCGCCCCGCTGCGCTGCAGCAGCCGCGCCCGGCGCCCCAGCCGCGCGCCCTCCGCCCGGCTGCAGTGCAGCCGCTGCGGCCGCCCCAGCCGCGTCAGCGCGCACACGTCCCCCGCGTCCAGCGGCACGTCCACGTCCAGCTCCTGCAGCCGCGGCAGCGCCGCCGCCAGCGCGCGCACGCCGCCGGCCGACAGATAGCAGCGCCACAGCTCCAGCGAGCGCAGCGTCGGGCAGCGCGCGCCCAGCGGCACCACGTGCTCGTCGCCGAACCAGCAGGCGCTCAGCACGAGCTCCTCGAGTCGCGGCGGCAGCGCGTCGATGAAGCCGTGCAGCGCCGTGGGCCGCAGCATCCGCGCGCCCGTCACGTGCAGCGTGCGCAGCCCGAGCGGCCGCGTCACGTGCGCCGCGCCGGAGCTCGTCAGCATCCAGCACGAGTAGAGGCGCAGCGACACGAGCGCCGAGCACGCACCGATAGCTGTGAAGGCGAGATCGGGCAACTCGTGGCACCGCAGCGTCAGGTCGGTGAGGTACATGCGGCGCGCGTCCAGCACCGCCACCAGCTCCCGCGGTATGAAGTAGCGCGAACGCCCGTACATGTGTAGGGCCCGCAGCCGCGTCGCGAAGCGCATGGCTCGCAGCACCCGCGGCGCCACGGTGTCGTTGATGACGAACGACTGCAGACGCCGGGCCACGGGTATCACCTGCTTTTCCAGGATGCGGTTTCTCGCGAACGCGTCCAAATGGCGCAGATGCTGCAGGTGCTGAAGCGACTCGAACTCGGGCCCGGTGAGAGACACCCGCGCGTGTAGGGTGAGCTCGCGGAGGTACGGCGTGCGGGCTAGCACGTCGATGGGTCGTACGCCGCGCGCTGATACAAGCAGCACGCGCAGACAGGGTCTCAGGCGTCGCTCATGGGAGCGACGCCGTAGGTGAAGAGCGCGGGTGGCCACCAGCGCGCGCCAGCGGCGACACACGCGGGCGCTGGACAGCAGGTCGGCTAGAGGCAGCTTTTCCAGTACCAGCAGCACCAGCTCGTCGGGCAGTCGCTCCATGACGCCCTGCAACTTGTCTCGTCACTTCACTGCAGCGCTGTCTCTCAGGTCTTGCAGGAGACGCAACTGCTCGAATCTCGTCACATTCTAGTTTCGTTTATAATTCATTCAGCTCACATGGTAAATGAATAAACAGATTTATCGTGATTTTCCACGAAAATAATCAACACAAATCGTTCGTTTTGGTTGGAAAACCTAACTTTCATAGACTAAACAAAGAATAAGAAAGACGTCAGTCAAGTCGAATTTGTCAATAAAGGGGGTGGCACACAGACGTATAAACACTTTTGTTCAGTGGCAAAATATTTCATCTTACAAATATTAATGGCATTTATTTAGATCATGCAATCAGATCACTTAGATTCCTGATTCTACATCAAAGCTAAAATAAAGTCACATAAACAAGTTTCCTTCTTTAATAAAGCCAAATAAAATAATATAAAATATTCTGTAAACTTGCCAAAATGCTTGCCAAGCAGCAGAGTCTGTGGTCAGAATCAGCTGATTTTGATGTTGTGTTGTTATGTCAATGTCAATAATGACAGACAGTGTCTCATCCATCACATATATTTGAGGTTATGTTGTTTTTAACGAAAATAGTTTACAAACAAGTAATTAAAGCTAAAACTTGCTCAGACGGTGCTATTATACACAAACAAGTTTTAGAATGTTAGAAATGCGTTTGCTAACATTTTCGTTTATCAGAAATTGTAAATCGAAGCTACTTTATCCGTGTAGATTACGCAGCACCGAATCTATTCAAACTCAATCTATAAACGTAGTTGACGATATCAAAGGCAAGTATTAGATAATAATTACCATATAATTCAAGGCTGGCCAGATTTCCCAGGATTTTTGAGACTGGTGACGGCGGTTCAAATCAGATGTTGATTATAAAATTAAATCTAATATCATAGGCCCTAATTACCGGCTGGATGACTAATTAATTATCACTGAATAATATCACTGGTATTTACTTAACTATGACAAAAATAATATAATATAGTATAGAAGTAAATTAAAGAGGAAACATTGTTTTGAAAGTAGGAGACCCGAGCCTCATCGAGGTATCATCGTCATGGACGTCGGAGCATGCGGAGCTGAAGGCGGCGACCCTCAGAGATATGCAGGTGCTACCCGACTTCATCAGCGAGGATGAGGAGACGTCTATGCTGGCTGAACTGGAGCCTGTCTTCAAACGGATGCGATACGAATATGATCATTGGGATGATGTGAGTGATATACAATAAGAGTTTCTTTTCAGTTATCAATTACAACTTCATAACATAAAATGTTCAAAGCATAAGGCATTACAAAGCAAATCATTCTAATATTAAGCTTCTGCCAGGCAATCCACGGCTACCGCGAGACAGAGCGCACAACTTGGCAGCCTGGCAACGCAGCGGTGTTAGCACGAGTAGCAGCACTTGCGTTTAGCAGTCCAAATGCTGGGAAACCAATGCCACACGCACATGTGCTGGATCTAGCCGCTGGAGGACACATCAAGCCGCATGTTGATGCCGTGCGGGTAAGCTGTAGAATATTTTAGCATAATTTCACTGCAAGTGTTGCAATATTTTAAGTACCAATTTATCTATTACAACATTGTTCTAGTTCTGCGGCAATGTCATAGCTGGTCTCTGCTTATCATCGTCTGCAGTGATGCGGTTGGTGCATGAGAAACACAAAGATCTGCAGCTGGATGCTCTACTGCCTAGGAGGGGGCTTTACATCATGAGGTAAAAATCACTATTTTATATCACCCCTATTAATCACCCCTATTATAACAGTTCTAACTGTATGGGGAACATGTCTGTTCTATGTACACACTTAAGCGCTAACCCCACATGTCCAGGAACACGTCCCTGATGGAACACGTCAAAAATCGGTTACATATAAATTGTATGAACTTGCTCACACAGCTCCATGTCAGGCGTCTATACTGAAACGGACAACTCTGAACACCGATAACCCTGACCCGGAAACGTGTGGATAGCCCTTAACTAAAGTACCTATATGTATAATCCTCTAGTTACTTATTATGTATTTCAGAGGCGTGTCCCGCTACGAGTTCTCTCACGCAGTGTTGGGCGGCGCCGACAGTGTGTGGCGCGGAGAGAGACTGCTCAAAGGACGGCGGGTCGCTGTTATACTACGGAGCAAACCCGACACGCCTACTCCGTGATAACTATACAAACACTGTCTCAGCGCTATGGTGGACAAAAAGTAAGAACCAAAAATCAGACAGAAGCATCAACATTGGTCATTAGTAACACCCCAAAACCTAGCAATGGAATGTTATGTAGTAAACACTTTTTAAATGCTTTGCTGTTTCCCTTTACATAATTTAAGGTGTTAAAAACCTTAATAATATTCATTACTATTTATTTTGCCTCATTATTTGGTCAAAATCACATCATTTAATTTTTAATTTACACCAAAAATTTGATTGTTCCAAAATGTTAGGATTTGAATGAAATACAAATTAAGAAAGTAAACATTAATTTATTTCACTAAATTAATCAACACTCTCAGCCTTACATAAATTATATACTTATCACAAAAAACTTATGATTGGAAAAAAAAAGATGAATTTACTAGTCTGTAAATACCTACCTAAGTATTATAATAATTAGCATTATTTATTGCTGTCCTTATTTATATAGATTTTAATAAATTGTTATCCAGAAGTATGTGTTTATTTATTTCATTTCTAGTCAAAAAGTTGACCTATTTAAAGTAAGACATCATTGAAGCTCCATGAGGTCTGGTTTGGTTTCTATTACATAGTCAGCATCATCCTCTAAAGTCTCCACCTCCAGATACTCCACTTCACCTTCCTCAGTCTCCAGACCCTCGACCTCACCTTCCATCTCTGCCAATGATTCCTACAAAAAAATATTGATTATGTTACAGTTATTCAATTTACATTTTGCTTTGCCTAATCCTATTATTGTATTGATGAAATAATATTTAATCTGACAAATATTTCTGGTTTACATAGTTTTGCCAGGAAAAGATTAGTAGTAGTGTGTTATTATATTACCTGCAATTGTTCAGACTTTGCCTGTCGCTCATGAACCCGTGCGTGACGTCTCATAGCAGACATGGATCCAAATCTAAAAACGAAAGGTAATCTCTTAAGCCTGTCCTCCACACTCATCTTACGACAATTTACAAAAACTTGCGCGTAACCTGCGATATACATGGGTAATGGTCCTCAATCGTTAATTAACCGGAACAGTCAAAAACGAGCATCAACTTCATGATATATATGGAAATGATAAGAAAAGAGACGAGACTTACGTGCGTCCACACTGGTCACAGCTGACCTCGTTGGTAGCGGCAGACTCCACGGGCGCTTCCGGCAGGTCCGACGCGTGGCACTTACGAATATGAGCAAGGAGATTGGTTCTGGAAGGAAGAAGAAACCGTCGTACTAACTCCAAAACAGGTTACACACAAATAAAGGAACATTATCTGACTCCAACTGACCTGGTGCCAAATCTCAGGACGCAGTCAGCGTACCCGCACACGAACTGCTTGGCTTGCCGGTGACGTAGCAAGTGTGCGGACAGCAGGTCGGCGTTGTCGAAGGAGAGGAAGCATGCGGGACACAGCAGCGGCGGCACCGAGCCGCGGCCGTGCATCGCCGCCACGTGCTCCGACAGCAGCGACCGGGAGCCCAGCGACACGCCGCACGCCGGGCACGGAGCCACGCAGCTCGCCTCGTGCCGCCGCAGCTCGGCCGGGGACGCGCACGCGCAGCCGCACAGTGTGCACGCGGCCGCGGGCGGCGCGCCGTGCGTCTCGCTGTGCTCCGCCAGCGCCGCGCGGGACTCGAACTGCGCACCGCACGTCCAGCACGAGTGCAGCGCGTCAGCCGGGTGCGACGCCGCGTGCGTTTGTAGCTCCGACGCTCGCTACGACGTACAGACATACACATGATAAAGCAGTCGAACAGAGTTATTTTGAATTCAGTGGTAGATACTCACCTGGAAAGACAGCGGACAGACTGAGCACTGATAGACGGAGTCTCCGCGCGCGTCCTTGGCGTGGTCGTGGTCCGCAGCATCAGCGGCGGCGGCGGCTGCCAGCGCGTCCTTCTCCACCATGATGATGTCGTCCTCGCTGTAGGCGCCGCCGCCCGCCGCCCCGCCGCCGCCCACCACGATGAACACGTCGATCTTTTGCGTGAGCTCGTGCAGCCGCCGCCGCAGCGCGCGGATTTTATCACTCAGCGGCGGAGCGGCGCGCTCCCCCAGCGCAGTACTGAACTCGTACGCGTCGTGCGCCCGCGCGGCACATGAACCACAGACGCGACCTTCTGGAACCACCTGCAAACACGGGCCGGTTAAATCGTCAGGTCAGTCGTTACCTCTTTCTGATCAAAAATAATTATGGCCCGTACCTTGTTGTGGTTAAGATGCAGCAGCATAGTCCTCAGCGGTACGTGCTGTTGGTTGCCAGTGGATGCGTCGTGTTCCTCAGGCGTGAACAGTTCACCGCCGGCGCCGCAGACGCAACAACCCTCGGCTTCTGCCTCCACTTTCATCACGGTCGCTGGTGCCGCCATGCTAATAAGAGAAAGAACGGACGCAGAATAATGTCGACCGAGAGATTAATTACAAAAAGTAATTATAACTTTCTCAATTAAAATGAATATACCGATCAAAGTAAGATTAACCTAACCAACAAACAAGCCAAACCAAGCAAAGCAAGAATTGTGAAAGAAAACAAATAAAATGTGTCAATTTGACAGTTCTAAACTCTCAGTTCGTCTATGGCTGTTTTACTTTTATACTTTTTTGAATGGCAACCATATACATTTAGCTTCAGAATTTGCTGTTTAGACTTTTAAAAAAGTCAGTTTTTGATCAATAAATAGCCAAAATATGAAAAAACCACTCAGGATTATTTTTGCACTACATTACGGTAAGGAACTGCTTTTTCCTTTGCTAAAGATTCTGTAACATAAATGGCAGGCCATAAATACATCTTAAAAATTTAAAGTGTCAAGCCAAAAAAAACAATTGTCAAAAGATCAAAACAAAAATAAAAACGTCGCTTTATTTGTCTATGGATTAAATTTCTACTTCTAGAATTTGTGCTTTTAATTGAAAAAATATCGTCGAAAATCTAAACAATCTTGTAAAAGATAATTATATTGTGAAGTTATTAATATCCTACATTTATCAAAATGTCGATCGGTGTGCCTATTAAAGTACTTCATGAAGCCGAAGGCCATGTAGTTACTTGTGAAACAAACACCGGCGAAGTATACCGCGGAAAGCTGATAGAAGCTGAAGATAATATGAATTGCCAGATGACGCTGGTCACGGTAACGTACCGTGACGGGAGGGTCGCTCAGCTAGAAAATGTATACATCCGCGGCTCGAAAATTCGGTTTATTATATTACCGGATATGTTGAAGAATGCCCCTATGTTTAAACGACAAGGGAATAAGCCTACTGCCGGCAGAGGAAAGAGCGCTATATTACGTGCACAAGGTAAACAATAAACCCTGTTACATGGCTGTCATAACTTCCACTTTCCTGTCTGTCTAACTAAACTGAACCTATAAACTTGTAAACATTGTCTCATCTCCTGAAGTCTAACCTCTTCAGCCCCTATCTAAGTAGACGATGAAAAGTCCAAAAGGGCTATCCCAACACAGAGACCTAGCCAACTGGGGAAACTTGTTTATCTGCTTCCTATTCAGTTTATTAGAATTTCCTTAAACTTACCTATGGAATTAAATATAACCTGCCCAAGAATAGTATTATAAAATAATACCCAAAGACTTGATTTAATCAGCATTACTAAAAACAATACGACTCCAACTGGCATCTGTGCTTTTATAGGCAGATAAATTTAATTTGGTGTGTTTATTTTCAGCGGCTGGTCGAGGTAGACCGGGCGGTCGCGGCGGTCGCGGCGGCTGGCAGGGCGGCTCCGGTCCCAGTCGCCGCTAGACCGCGCCGCCCAATATCTACGTACCTATAGCATAAGGACTAGTTCGTAAGGATTCCACTGGAACACTGACCTCAGTGATGGATGGCACATTACCTCCACTCCAGTAATGTGACCGAAGTGAAGTGTTTGCATACTGGTGTATCATATTACTGACTGCAGTTAGTGTTGTATTTTATAATTAATAGGTAATTGTGATAATGATAATCTGATGTATGAACGGAAAGAGTCATTAAAATGGATCCATCCAATCGTTTTGGGTTTTAATGAAACAATATCTCCATTAAAATCATTTATTTGTCTTACATTACCACATACCTAACTAAATTAAGTCTTTTAGTAGCACATGAAGATGCACTTTAATAATAATACTATCACATATACCTCAGATCTAACTGAGTGATGGTCGCCCACGATCCTTAACTTGTAATTACACAATTTGTGTGAAATGTAACTCAAGTAATGAAGGAGCGATTGTATAAAATTGTTGCCCGCCTCCCGGACTAGATTACAACTAATTTATCGACGAATTTGTAGACATTTAGCGCAACTAAAAGTTACAAATAAAATAAAAATGTGTGACCCCTTAGCCCAAACCTGGAAATATTTTCATCCACCTTCACAAACACCTAAGCTACTATTTACAATGTCATGTCATATGTAAGGAAAACCTTTAAAATTGAAAATATAGTATAGCAATAAATTTATGATAGGCAATGCCAGTTATGGGATTTGGATCAAATTTTTTGAATTCATTTGGCTAGTAAAGAGATTACTGCTTAATAGAACTATTTCTAATCGAGGCAAGTACTTCAGTCGTTGGTCTCTTCTTTCTCCTGTTGTGGTCGGGGCGGAGGCCTAGGGTTGCGGCGTGCTGTAATGGCGCGCTGCAGCCGTTGCGCCGGGTACTCCACTAGCAAGGCCAAGGGTAGGGCTAGTGCGTACGACACTAGGGCTACACCAAACCATTCTAAGATCTGGAAATGAGATGTAGATTAATCGAAATTATTTAATTAGTTCAACTCTAGATCTGCACACGAGTAGTGTAAGATTCATACCGCGATCTGGCGAGTGAGCTGCGAGGGCACAAGTTTGGAAGCGATGTAGGATTTGTTGTACGGCAGATGTAGCAGCAACACGCCGAACGACAGCCGAGCCGGTGTCGCCCATCCACGCCATGAGAAGAACGTGCGGAGGGGAGCTGGCATTTTTAAAGTAGAAAGATTTTAATACACGTCACTATAGTCTGTTTGTAGGCATTTAAAAGAATGTAAAAATGTCAAAAAAAGGTTTTTAATGACCTATAGCGTCATTGACTAGGTACAGGTTATTCGAAAACTTACACTTAACATCATGCATAGCGCCGAGCAGACCCAGGGCAACGAAGAGCGAGAAGACAGGTCTTTCCAGCGCCGCTAGGGCCGCGTTGGCCCCTCGACTGGCGGCGGCGCGGCCCAGACTCAGCGGGGACAGGCCGGCCCATACTACCGCCACGCCCGGCGACAGGACTGACACCATGCGGAACCACTGCAAACAATATTATATACCTAACGTCATTGACGTATCAACATGAGGACAAATCTAGTCACTTAACGCTTACACCGGTTCTTGAATCAACGTTTTAGTATAGTGTTAGTGATCGATCACTAAGGCCCAGATCAAACGGGGAAACGAAACTGCAACTGCTAGTTACTTTGGAGTTGCATCTAAGTTTCTGCTATAGACTCCTTTAGAAAACCACCCCGTGTTTCCCCGTGTGCTCTGAATCTGATGCTTCCGCCCGCCTCATGACTGTGTGCATTAAATGACAAGTATCTCCCTAATCAAAACAGCACAACAGTAGACTCTTGTTTTCATCTAACCTCTCTGTAGCGCTATAGTTAATTTCTATACGCCGCTGACACATATTTAGTACCTATGTAATCCTGTAGCGGATATGTCGTAACTGGTATTCCAGCCGCTTAAAGCGCCCACTTCAAACCGAAGTGAAAGTTACTTTACTAGACAGGCACCGACTCTACGGGCTTGCCTACTGGATAGTTCTCGAACCCTTTTTACTAGGTTACCTAGACACTACATAATACCTACGTTCAACTGTTGCAACTTTATATACCTAAGTACTAAGGTATCTCTAAGCTCGCAGCGTAAATAATCTTCCAAAGCTGTAGAATGCCAAGTTATAATTATGAAATAAACTACGCCTACAGCAATCATTATTGCAATCAATTCGACGAACTGCTCCATCCACAATTAACGGAGGAGCAATATATCTCCCTTCACAGATTGCCGACAACATTACATTGCTAGTAATGAGCGACTAGTGCATCGTAATAACACTGCGATAAATGCAACTTTATAATAAACACCTATGTCAACATCATCATTACACAAGAATGGCATATTGTATAGTGTGTGTTATACAGTGTAAAGATTATAGTTATGATGTTAAAGTTGCTAGTTAACAAGTACTCGCTACCTTTATTACATAGGTACTTGTCTGATTTAATCTAGGTATCTAAACATGTATAAAAAATAGGTATCTACACAAGTAAAGGCGAAAACTCATGTTTCATCAGTTCTTCCATATTTAAGAATTCTAGAAGCGCTAAAGACCCGTATTCATTAACCAGTACCTGTTTCATCGAAACCGCGCTTCTTTATGTACCTATTCATTCACCCTTTATCTAGGTTCCTACCTACTTATGTATAGGTACCTATAAATAAGTGTCGTGTCGTACCTTGTAATCATTAAGATTGATATTAGCATCGAGCAGCGCGTGGTGTACATGCGCCAGCAGCAACCCAGCGAGCGCGCCCGGAGAGTTGCTTAGAGGAGACTGGTACAGCACGTTGAAGGACGGCTCGCCGGAGTACTCTGCGCGGACCAGTCTGGAACAATGATTTATTTTATCAATACTGTTGCATTGACATAGGACACATATAGAGAAGGATTTAGTGTTGCAACCAGCTGGTGGTAGAGTACGAAGTACGATACATATCCAGGCCTTGCGTATCTTGATTTTGCAGGAGTTATGTTTCTCAGGTAGGACCGGTAGATAGAGGCCCTATGCAGCCCTATTAAGGAAAGTGTGGCAATAGATATTTGTGCATTTAGTTAGCTAACTGACCGGTTTTATCTATAACAAGATTTTTTTCTATCTATTGCTATGGACATCTGACGACTTGTTACTCACTCAGGATTATGCATAACGTAAGTAGGCACCAATCTCCAAGTATATGCCAACGCGAAGAGCAGCGTAATGGCGCCGACTGTGAGCGCGGTGAGGACGGCCACCGCCGCGCGTCGCCAGCGCAGCAGCAGCAGCGTCAGCGCCAGGCAGAGGGCGTACAGCTGCATGTCTGCCGCGAGGTACCTTGGGGATAAAGAAATAGAGGCTTTGTGATCATCGCAGCAGGTATGTATTGCATTTGATAGTAATACGATTGTTTAGGTAGGTATAGTTCGTGATGCGTTTCCAATTGGGTGAAGTTAACTTAAGGCTTAAGTAAATAGAATCTAGGTAATTAGTTAGAGTACGCCTCTCAAATATGGAATCCTAGGTATCAAACATATGTAGACCGAATTGAATTAGTTCAAAAGAAATTCATAAAATTTTTATGTTTCAAATTAAGGAATCCCTATAGTTCTTCATCTTACATCAATATCTGCAAGCAACATCACCTCCTGCCGCTTGTGATAAGACGTGAAATAGCTGACCTAGCATATCTCCTTGGTATAACTAACGGAACTGTCGATTGTCCCGAACTGCTTAGTAGAATTTCATTTCATATTCCAACAAGACTACGAAGATATTACCCTCTTTTATCTATTCCATCTTCTTCCACAAAATATCGCATGAATAGTTATCTATGTCGAGCAGGTAGGAATCTTAACAATCGTAGCAAAGATATTGATATTGATCTATTCAATTGCAATATACCTACGTTTAAGCGTAAACTTGCAAAAATGCTGATAGGCTTAGTGTGTTAGTTAAATAATTAATTTATAAATTTTGTTAACCTTAGTGTATTAGTTTAAGACTATTGTAAAGAAATATAACAATAAGGCAATTTGTGACGTTTATGTGCGTATCTATATGTTTATAAGTACTAACAATCAGTGCATTAGTGCTTTGACGGTACCTTCTTATTATATTTCTATTTGTGAAAACCTGTAATTGGCTCGTTTGTTAATTTTTAATTTTCTAATGTATTTAATGTAGCTGTTGGTTTTCCAATAAATAAATAAATAAATTAAGACTATTATAGGACCTAGATAATTCAATTTTAGTTGAAGCTGCCATGGTTATTTAGATACGTACATATCCGACACGCCTTTCTCCCATCGGGATAGACATAGACCACTTTCCTCCACTTGCTACGATCTAAACACACTTCCTTCGCCTCATCCACACTCATCAGTCGCCTCAGGCTAACTTAGGTACTATTTATTTTAAAAGATTACCACTAAATCTCTCTGAAACTCACCAAGTCTGTATTAAACACTTATCATCAGGATAGATGACATTGTTGAGGTACAGCAGATGGGTCCACCACTTGCGCGCGCAGACGTCAGCCTCCCGCGTCACCAGCGGCGTCCACAGCGGACCCGCGCCCATCCGCCGCCACCACGACGCTGCGAACCACACCACCACCCAGTAGCTCGGGCTTACTCTGTGGGGGGAGATGTACGTCAGTAAGATTCATTGTTGTAAGTAGGTACACATACATTGCTCTATTTTACTTGGATCAATGCATTCATCGCTACTTGTGGTAGTTAATATCCACACAACATTTTTGGAACAGACTTATGTTGATTGCTGAATTGAAGAACCACTTAGGTAATTGGTTCCTCATAAGCGTATTTTGTCATCCAGCATCACCCTTTGGTAAAATAAAAGAAGAATCCTTAAGAAGTCCAGCTTGTTTTTGTTGTTGTGTCAACTTGTAGACGTTCGCTGCTAGATATACCTAAGCCTCCCCTAAGGATCTCCACAACGACCGGTCTTGCGCTGCCCACATCCAACGGCTTCCCGCGCCTTTCACCAGGTCGTGTGAAGCTACAGAGAGATTCGCACTCGATCTCTTTATGATTTAGAGTACCACCTTCCGAGAAAACAAAAGACGAATCTTTGAGAAAATCTTAACTTTAAAACCACTGACCTGATGATCCTATTAATCATGGTATCAGCGAAGGTGGCGAACGGTCTGAAGTCCCCCCCGCGCCGCCGCTGCTGCAGCAGTTTGTGAGCCAGCAGGAACGAGGACATGAGGAAGAAGATCTGCACCACCAGCGTGCTGTTCACCATCAGGATTACGTCTGTTGCGCGGCGCATCTGGTTGGTTCAAGGTTAGGTTGAATTAGGGAATAAATGGAACTGTGCCGTGGTTTAAGTTACTTAAATGTATTTTGGCTACGTAGCTTGGCTAGATGAAAACAGTTTAGCAATTATTGAGAAGGTACCTAAATTAATGTACCTACTTACCTAAACTACACAACCATTGACCAAAGGTTATGATACCGTACATTGATAAACTTTTCATCAATGTTTTATGTAGTGTGCACCATAAAAAAATCAGTTCCACATTGAATTCTAAACAAAGATAAAAAATATCATAACACCAACTACCTAAGCACGTAAGTCACTTACAACTTCATACTGCCTTGTATCTTCGATGTAGGTCTGCGTGGTGAGCCAGCAGACATGCTCCACGATGACGCACATCATGCACAGCACGCGCAGCCCGTCCAGCGCGCGCAGGTCCGTGCCGCCCGCCCCCGCGCCGCCCACCGGCGCGTGCAGGCTGTTCCAGCTGCCGCGGACGCTGAATGCCAGCAGCCAGCATGCACCTGGGTATGGCATGCATGGCACATTGGTATTGTCTAGTTATTGTAATTGTAAACTATTTGTGTAATAGTCAGCATGGTCCTGCGATACGAGAGTGGTAGGAAGGTAGGTACGGGAATGAGGGTCCCGTTTGACGTCAATTCACGTTTCTTATTGTAATGATAACGTCAAGTAACGTAAATAAAACGCCTTCCTTTGCTGCTCCCATATGATAGAAGTGATTTCAAAAGGTGTATAAAATATGTATCAGTAATGAGATATTTTCCACATCAAATCGAAGTAAATCAAGAACGTAACGATTTCCTGGTTAACGCTGCTTGTTAAGTTAAGTAACGTTTAGGCCGATGTTTTATTTAACCAATGTCGTTAAAGTTAATAGGATATCATGCCACGCCGAGGTGAAACACCTCTCTAAACGTGAATCACATTTTATGGCTATTTTCTACTACGAGTAAAGTAGAATATCTGATAAACTTGTTAGTTTCTATGCATTCGAAGCGATGAATTTCTATTTATCCAAACAAAGTTCTTTAATCTCGCACATTCTTATAATCACATCTAGTACAAATAAAAAACCAGTAAATTTTCTTGTTCGGAAATCAAACCAAACCTCAGCCTACACCGTATCTTGCGCAAGACACACGTGTCTGCGCACGAGTGTCCGAATGTTGCAGTGGCCCAAGGTCATCCCCACCACGGTCTATGGCCCATGGGCCGGTCAAGTGCATGGTGCCCTTAATTACCGACACTCGAGTAGATAGTACCATGGGTGCTTTGATTTGATGTACCTTTTTTTTAGAGAAAGGTGGTCTTATAAATGCTTTTGTTTTCGTTTTGGTTTGTTGCTCGTGATCCGAAAATGATAACAAAGTAAAATTACTAAGATTATTATCAACGAATGATTGTAATTAAGCTATTCATTACTGGTACTTAAATTATGCCTAAAAGTAGAAGTTTATGCCGATTAGTGTTTTGGTTGGCAGGATATTTGTTGATCTTTCGCGCAAAAACCAAAACCACACTTCGCTCCGCCATCAGAATAACTCATAGGCTATGCTATATACTTTATGATATTACATAATTGTTCCAAGATATGACGACAAAGTACATAATTGAAGATCACGCATAAGAAGTTGTGGAAAAAAGTATTGTTCTGTTTTTGGGCTCTTTAGCATCCGCGAATTTATCCATGGAGTCGTGACCCTCGTGACGTCACGCCGCAGTGTCGATGTCGCAAACCGCCCGATTTGTTGACGATTGTATAACGCTGGTGTCACTGGTCAGTGTCCGTCGATCGGTTCAAAACTATTTATAACCAACATGAATATTGGCAATACATACCTACTGGGTTACTTTGACTCCAAGCTAATTTGCATTTTAATTACAAAATACCCAATTCGGGCAACAAAAAACAATATTAAAAGCAACGGAAATAATGTACAAAATCCTACAAATCTTATAAACATCAATGTTTGTGCCGATGGATGGATGTTTGTTACTCTTTAACGCAAAAACTACTGAACAGATTTTGATGAAACTTGGCAATAATGTAGCTTATACATCAGAATAACACATAGGCTATATTATTTTAAGATATCCTGATGATTTTCCAAGATATGCGTACGAAGTAGCGGGCAGCCTCTATCTTAGAAAAATGCTCAATACGTATAAGTCTGGTAAAACTTGAACGTTCGCACTGTAGCGTATAGCACCATGTATTAGAATGGTCATTAGATAACGGCACAAGTTGTGAAACGTACCAATATTCCGTAGATATTGATTTCTCTTCCAATAACCCTTTTCTAGGCCACTCATTGGTCACTACGAGTATAATTAGCGGCTCGAGATATCAGTTACGAAATTCACTATATTCCGCGAGATGGTTCCTTATATCTTGTAACGCGGTCGAATCAATACGTTTTGTTTTGATAAAATCCATTAAACGCTTTGATTACGATATTTTATACGAGTACTAAGTATTATGAATTCTAAACTTGAAAACTTTACAAAATACTGAAAAATTGGAAGCTCGTATATTAGAAGCACATAATTAAGTTAAAGCACAGATTACTAACTAGTTACTAACGTGTTAAAGCTTATCATTTAATTAAATGCCGGTATATTTGCCAAAGTTTTGAAAAAGAGGCTTAAGAAACCTACCTTTCTTAGCATGGTCCGGCAGAGTGAGATCAAGGCCGGTAGACAACGCTGCGAGGGCGAGTAGAACAGCGACGAGACCCGCGAACCCGCGCTCGGAGCCGCTCAGACCGCTGGGCTCGGCCTCCGCCCCTCCACGCCGGCAGTACTCCACCCGAAGTGGTCGGGCTGATAGACCAAACTCTGTCATCGTAGTTGCGTTCACACATGATGTAAACCTGGGGAAGAAGGAGTTTCTGAGTATTTCTAGATCTGCCAGATAGATAAATCATCATTATGTTAGCTTGTAGACGTCCACTGCTGGACGAAAGCCCCCCCAAGGATCTCCACAACCACCGGTCTTGCGCTGCCCACAAACAACGGCTTCTCGCGACTTTCGGTCGTCAGTCCACCTTGTTGGATCCTTCCCACTCTGCGTCGTCCGGTGCGTAGTCGTCAGAACCTTACTGCCCCATGGTCCAATGGTTCTACGAGCAATATGCCCAGCAAAGCAAGAAATCCTATTGCTACGCTGGTCATGTTCTTTTTCTATTCGAGTTAAGTAATAACAATATGTTGTACAACACCTTGTATTTTGGTCACACCTTTTAAATGTGTTTGTCCTAGTCATGTCCCTAACTGTCTTGCTTACCAAATGGTCCTATTTTTTTTTAAATGTACAGCTATAAGTCTCCTATTAGGTGCAATAAAAAGCACCCATTTTATGATACTATTCAAGCTATAAATATAGCTATAACAGCCTTAAATGTACTTTCTCATGATGACTGCAACCGTATTAGATGTGCATTCAGTAGGCTGATAGTGCCGCCGCCGCCGCCGCCGCCGCTCTCTCCACAATTTTATTTAAATTGGCTTCTGGTATACTTTTCTATTGCACTTTGGAAAAGCTACGAGTTAGATTCCATTTTGTATGAGGAACGAAGGAGTTATAGACAGTAGGTACTCTGTTATTAAGGCGACTTTTTAGAACTGTCTCCATGGGCAATACGGCCTGGTAAACTAATAAACAGTCTGGGCACACGGTATTTCCCTGCTATAACTAATAGCCTAACAGTTTTGTAAAATACGATTTAATCGTGTCTTGCATTCTATTCATATCGAAATGGGAAAGCCCATAGTTGCACTATAAATACTAGTTCTACTAACTAAGGCCACTCAATGTCTATGTCTGATTCCGATGATTCCTGATGCAAACCTTAGAAGACACCGCTGTGCTGACACATACTACATCACATAGAATGCAATGTACCTATAAAATACAGTAACATACCAATGTTGTGGCGCGGCGGGGTCGTGTCGGAGCTGGCTGCAGGAGCGGGGGAGACACAGCCCGCGGTGCAGACGCGTGTGGTTGAAGTTGTTCACCCAGTCCTTGCTGAAGCGCTGCGACAAATACACAGAAATTAGAAATAAAATCTTGAGCGGCACTAGTTCATACCTATGGGATTCTTGACGCACAGCACAACAGATAGGTTTTAAGCCAAAGAATCAGTAAGTAAGTATATTGCGGAGGTCTGCTATGCATTGTATTTACTAGAGCCGAAATTATTATTATATTATAAAGGCGCTGAAAATGCGGCGTTTGTAAGTATTTGTGCATTTAACGCTCAAATATGTAATTTGTACCGATCTGCTGCTGAAACTTATGTCGTAAAACAGAAATTGTTATTAAATAGTTATATTTTAAGTAGATTTTTATTAAATAAAAATATAATAACATAAATTAAATTCAACGCTACTTTCTGCAATTTCAAAGTTATAGAAAAGTAACGGTAACGGTGCTACATATCGTAGTATTAAAGACATAAACGCGCTCTCATCATGATAACTTCTGTTTACACGTCACACGATACTGTAATCCCACTGCTGGGTAAAAGCTTTTCTCCACTTCTACCATATTTACCTCGTACCTACCATTGCCAACTTTTATTTAGGTACCTAACTTTTCCAACATATGACTCAATTTGAGCACAGAAATTCACAAAATACACAAAGATAGCCATTGCCATGTTTCTCTTAGAAATGTAAACTCCGGCGGCATAAAGAAAAGATATATGTAATTTTTACAATTAACATCGGCCCACGAAAACTACAATGCAATGGGTACATTACCCACTTTCCTTAGAACCAGTACTTAATGTGCTACTTTACTCAATCGCTCGAATACATTTCACTAATCAACAAAGTGTGTACAAAGTGTTCGTTTCATTGTTGACTATTATTGATAAAGAGATTTTCATGAAATCTAGATCTTTTAAAAACGTTGGGCCTAAAATTGTACCTCGCTTGTAAAATTTTCAAAAATATGACTACCTAGGCCAAGACGAACGTACCTCGATCAAATCGGGGACTTACTCAAGAAAGGCCAAATCAAGAGTACCCTTAACCGACGGGCATATATGAGGCGACTGATGAGTGTGGATGAAGCGAAAGAGGTGTGTTTGGATCGAAGCAAGTGGAAGGAAGTGGTCTCTGCCTACCCCAATGGGAGAGAGGCGGGACGGATATGCATGTATGTATGACTACCTACTTTAAAGTCTTAGATGAATTATTCATTTAAGTCTGAAATGTATTTAGTCTTTTGTTACACACAAAATAAAAAGGTATTTACCTACTTTGGGACTTTGCATCCGCTGTCATCTCAACTGTATGGAGAAATACGGGTAAAACTATTTCAGACCAGAAATTAAGCGGAATTTTGAATTAGCAACTACATACTTATTAGAATTTCTGCAACCCATATCGCACAGAAAACAAACTAACCCACAGCGGCTTATGGTTACGAAGTGTGAAGAAAAGGCGGTCACTATCAATTAGTCAGTCAATCATCCGCGATGCTATGATTACCAATGATTACTGCACTTAGATACGTTAAGGTACGACGGCGGTCAGTCACCGGTGCGCGTGTGGCATAATCATAACATTACCTCAGGCTGGAGGCATAATATCCTGTGATTAATACGTCGAGGTGACTTTTATAGATTGATGTATGTGGTTTAAGTGAAAGAAGTATGTTTGTATCCTTGTAAGTGGGAAAGAGTGAGCTGCATACCTCAACGGGAAACAAACCAAGAAAGTTAGGAAGTTCTTAGACCAAGCGTTTTATACGCGCGTTTACGCTCGTAGCTCGAACTGGTGGCGTCATGTCAGTATCAATATGGACTATACGAGCTTAGAAGCACTTCAACGCTCGTACAAGCAAAAGACGCGCGTACACACGCTTCAAAAAACGATCGTATACGCGCGTATAAAACGCTTTTCTGAAAACGCCTTTGGCTTTTAAGTATTAGCGGAATCATTTTGACGTTTGATATGGAAAAGGATCATTTTGTCGGCGGTTTTTTTGTTATTTCACATTAAATGTCAAACGGGTTCTGTTGTATTACTGACTAATATTTGAATGAAATTATGTGGAAACAAGTCAGTCAATCATAATACGGTGTTTAAAACTAAGTTATGCATATTTCTGAAAACACTAACGATGAAAACTAAGCTTAACCTAGTTGTAACTTGTTCCCGGAAGTCAAGACGCGGAAAAGTTGCGGTTAGACACCGTGAGACTTATTACACACAAATTATATAAATTATACTCGTGTATCAGATATACAAGCATTAAGTCGACACTTCATCTGTATGTACGCGCACACAGATAAAGTGTTGACTTAACTGTTAGTGTAGGTATCTAGATGGCCTAGCCTCTAGCTAGAGTCTAGAGTGAAAGGGGTGTAGTTGGTGGTTTCCTTATCTCTAAGTTAATAGAGTGTGGAATATGTATGTAGTTGTCGTATTTCATTGAAATTGGTTTAATAATATTATTATGCTTTAAGATATAACATTAAAATGTAGGTATAGTATAGGTAGGTAAGTAGACTTAAACGAGCAAGTAGGTACATATACCTTTTTTTTTTTTTTTGTTAGCCAATAAGATCCCACTGCTGAGCAAAGGCCTCCCCCGCGACTTTCCATTTAACACGGTCTCCGGTAGCGACCCGCCATTCGCGTGAAAATGCATACATATACCTACCTGGTACATATACCTACTTATCCGAAATACATCGATACCCTAGTGCCTAATTTTGAATGAACAGTTCAGTTAACTCACAAATAGAAATAGAGAAGATAGTATATTGATTTATTTTACAAAGTGTAACAAAAAGGGTGAACCAAGTCAAAATACAGCAATAAAGGAGACAACTTTTCCCAAAAAAACATGAATCTTTGAAAAAATGAATGGATGATTAAATTTTGTATTATTTTGTTTTATTTTTTCATTTTTGGTACTTTGGTCAAGCCTAATTTTGAATGACCTGACCAAAGTACCCCCAAAAATAAGAAAATAAAACAAAATAATACATAATTTAATCATCCATTCATTTTTTTAGAGATTAATATGCTATCTTCTCTATTTCTATTTGTGAGTTGACTGAACTGTACGCTAAACACGAGTATTTATCTACTCCAGGAAATAGCAGTCGGAAGCTCTACCACGAGTTGTTATCGTACAAACATTATATCCACCACTTGAACCTGACCTCTGACTCTGCACTTTAACTATTATAAAATGTAAGAATAACTTTAAATACGTCAATTGTAAACATTTATTTTATTGTTTTAGTATTTTTATTAGATAGTAATTATTTTTTATTTATTGGAAAACCAACAGCTTCATTAAATACATTAGAAAATTACAAGGTTTTCACAAATAGAAATATATTGATAGTTTTGTATTGTTACAAAGTAGAGACTTCCTAGTGTTTACATACATATTCATAATATACCTACATATCGTAAATAAGTAAATATGCCCTAACTAATATTTACTTAAACACTAAATAGGTCCGTCCTATAATTCAATCATGCCACGGTTCGTTGACTATAAATGCGTTATATTATATACCATTTAGATAAATTATGTACTTAGGTCTTTAGTTGTTGCACGTGTCTAAGTACTAAATATTCATCAAAATTGTATGTTATCACCGCTGATGACTCTATCTTAAACTCCAAATCATACATTTTGTAGGTTTAATAGAAATGAGGTATTTCCTATGATACGTACTCAATTATGGTATTGCCAATAACTGTTTTAAGGACAGGACATTTTCAAACATAACTATTGTACCTATAAGTTTTTTTCTTACAGTATTTTGTTTGAACATTATTTTTGATCAGAATACCTTTGTATTGAAGATTCATTTTGTTGTGGTTTGAGCCTCAATTATAAACACTAACACACATTACTAACTGCGAACCACGCTTTGAGCTCAACTTCAGGAACCAGCGTAAGTATACAGAATCAGGCCCCTGATTCTGAAAATTTGTGGCCCTAGAGCACACTGGTAGAAACTCCAAGCCAACCTGAGCATCACTAACCTGCATCCTCGTAAAGAGTACATGTGTACTGCTGTCATTGGCGGGCTGCAACTCGAAGCTGCCGAGACAGTACTCCCCGCGCCGCGCCAGACATCCCTCGTACTCATCTAGGTGGAACAGCTGCGGCATCTCGTAGTACTCCTCATCTGGAACATACAGGCCACTGATCAATGTGGATGAAGCGAAGGAGGTCTGTTTGGAGTCGAAGTGAGTGGAGGGAAGTGGACTGTGTCTTCTCTGATGGGAAGGAGGCGTGACAAATATTGTATGTAGTATGAAATATGAAACTTATAGGTGTATTAGCAGTCAGATGATGATCAAGTTTTATCTTGCATGTTGCTGACGCCGCCGGCTCCATATTTTATTCCAATATCAAACATCTGAAGATGGTGCTACTGCGCAAGTGCGTAAGAGCTTTTATTTATTATAGAAAAAACCTACTTAGGTGCTTAAAACGTTATATTGTTATTCCTAATTGTTATGTTACTACTAGGAATCAATTTATTTATCAGAAGACTATTTTAAGAGCACCGAGCAACATCGTACCCGTCAAGTATGAATATCATAATACCAAATGCTCTGCCACAGAAGCCTCCATTTAATAACTGAATCCAACACATGACAACTAAGATTCCAATCCTACAATTAGGTCATTTTACCAACTTATTAATGTCAGTGAGAAGAGCAAAATTCACAGTGTACAAAAGGAGCGTATAGTGACGTAGAGTTTGGTGTCGAGTGACATAAGAACGGGTTTCGCGACTCCGTTGCCAATTTGTGATGTCACAGCTGTTTACTCGAAGATAATATCATTTAAAAGCTTTAAGACCGACCTCTTTACTTGGATATTGTTCCTTATACGTTAATCATACAAGTACAACTGGGGCTCAAGTCTGCTAATTTAAAATAGCCTCAGTTGTGTGCTGGTTGGTAGTAAGAATCAATGGCATTTTTGACACATTTGGTATTCTGCTAACTGATTGCGACCAAATAAGTCAAAAATGCCATTGTGACACACAGCTATTTGAAACAACTTATTTCAGTATCTATTTCTTTTTGATTCGAATATCTGCGAGATGATTAATAACAAAGACCTTTTCTGAAGCTAGGTATATCGTTTTTCCACCACATCGCAACATCAGAATAATGAAACACTTTCATGGTAGGTAATAAGGTGTGTTTCAATCTCTTACATACATTAGGTGCTTTCTATTTGCCAATAAGCAACTTCGCCTTTATCGTATGTATGCAACTTTACTTAAATGTTGCGTATTAAGGTCCCTTTACGTAAGTTACCACTTGTTATATCACTGCCTTACAGCCAGGGATACCTACAAGTACTAGGTAGGTAGTGCTTTATTAAGAAACCTAACTGGTCCTAACTCCTTATCTATACTCGTCTATACTTAGGTTATATAAAATTTTGTAAAATAAATTAGGTTGAAATTGCAAAATTCTAAAAACGTTATACGAAACTTATCAAATTACTGCAAAAACAATTTCGTTGCTTAATTTCATTAGATCTAGAATCAAGATCATGATATTGTTGAAAAAAAAAGGTATCTAGGTTATCTAATAATAACAGATTAAAATAATGTCCTTGTCAATTCAAAACCCGTTCATTTCAAAAGCTACATAAGCGGTCTATATTTAACCATGTCAAAAATAGCCGAGTTCAAAATAACTGCCGAAATCACAACGAAAACAAACCTTTAAATCGTATCTCAAAATGGAAAGTGTGACGTCACGTGGTCAAGGATGTCCAAACGATCGAACTGCGAAGCTCTGAGGCAACTTACACCTACAATTATTTACTTGACACCTCATGTATACTAGCGATCATACGCCCCGGTTCTCAAGTTAGTTCTTGCGGGGTGTACTATCGCAACACATCTACTATTAATATACCTACACGTTCACATGTAATCGTATTGTTGCACCAAATATTAAATTAACAAACTTAAGGTTAATGACCCTCGATGGCATATTTTAAGCACATCATAGTTTGGTCGTTTAATGTTCTATAGTTTGGCAAGTTCGCGCACTGCGACCTTCCTGCGTCCTTCCTGCGCGACCTTCCTGCGCGGCCTCCTTTTTTATTTTATTTTTCCTAATAATTTATCTTCAGGCACAATAAAAAATTATAAACAATAAAAATAGTTTTATCTTTTTATTCACTCGTATATTACTTCAAAACATATCCGCAAGATTTATCCTGGCAATTTTTTCTACGTGTATAGCCGTGCACTAGAATGACGTCACTATGGCGTGCTACCTCGTCCCCGCCAACGTCTGTCACCCCGCAGGAAGGTCGCGCACTAACTTGCCAAACTATATATATCTTATATGAATCGTAATTTTAAGGAAATAATGTCAGTACTTAGTTTTTTTAGCCTGTGTCATCCCACTAATCTTCCCTAAATGTGCTTAGTTTTTCCGGAAAATGTGTTTTTATAAAGGCTTGTACAGGGTGTATAAAGCCGAAACACAGCAACACTTCTCATGGAACTAAACAACTTTCCCCAAGGAAAATGGGTCGTAACTAGAAAAAAAAAATTGCCTCCCCATAAAAAATGTCCCATCAGATGATCAAGTAAGTATGGGCGATCCAAAATTTTTTTTTGAGTTACGACCCATGTTCAAGTTGCTCAGTTTCATGAAAACTATCGCTGTGTTTTGGCATTATCCCCTTTTTCTGTTACACCCTGTACAATAACGCCTAGTACCTAACTCAAGTGCTATCTAATTTTCACATATAAATAACCTAGCACTAAAACAATTGCCTACAAATTAATTAAATACTTAGCTCTCATTACGTGTGTATTATTTAATTGTTATTCAGCGCATAAACATTTGCATTTCTTGTCTATTGCCATCGCAATCGACGTATAATTTACTTGCTGACTTTCATTTAACTGTGGTATTTAATTTAGAGCCATATGTACATACATAGGTACATTTACGTATCTGTCACGCCTCTCTCCCATCGGGGTAGGCAGTGACCACTTCCTTCCACTTACTATGAGCCCTTAATAGTACTGTATAACAAGTAAAGTAATCTACACTAATCCGGGCCGTGCCCGGGACGTGTCAGGGCCGTGGCCCGTCAAGAGGGAAAACAATACGTCATGACAACGTGTGTGAACGAATCCATAGAAAATGTATGGAATGATATTTTTCCCTGATACGTCCCGGACCCGGCCTGGACACGTTGTCATGACGACGTATATACGTAGTTTTCCCTCCTGACGGGCCACGGTCCGGACACGTCCCGGGCACGGCCCGGATCTGTGTAGATAGACCTCAAACTAGTGTTGCCGCTCGATAGGCCAATATCGATAGCCTATCGATAGGTCGAGAAACATGTACCCTATCGATAGCACAATCGATACTATCGATAGTATCGATTGTGCTTTCGCTGCAATAGTATCGGTTAACAGCAATACTATCGATAGTATCGATAGTTTCGATCGCTGCCGATCAATGAACTATCGATAGTATCGATACTATCGATAGTATTGCTCTCCAATATTGAATATACAATCGATACTATCGATAGTATCGATAGTTTTGCACAATCGATAGTGATCATTTTTTTCATCATCAATTTCATCAATTTAGATTCGAAATTGCTGGCCAACTGAATGACCATACTTACTTCATATTCGTCCGTCATACACTTACCTATATGTGATCATGAAATTAAATACCACCCATTATGCCTGCTTACTGAATGCAATACTATCGAAAAAATTATGATGTTTGTTACTCTTTCACGGTTCTGAACTGAACAGATTTGATGAAACTTGGCAATATTGTAGATTATATATTGTAATTACATATAGGCTATATTATTTTGAGATAACATGATTTTTTCCAAGCTTTCAAAGCTTGCACATCAGAATAACACATAAGTAGGCTATATTATTTTGAGATTTCATGATTTTTCCCCCAGATATGACGATAAATGCCTCCGAAGTCGCGGGCAGCCTCTAGTGTATGATATAAACAAGCTCGCAACTCCCAACAAAATATTTTGGGGTATTCGGTGCAAAGGTTCGCGATCGAATCGAGTGCAGTCAGTTGCATTGCATCACGACACAAGTGGCCGACAATTTGAGGACATGCACTTTACACCGTGTTTCAGGTCACTGCATACACGTATACTTATCTAGGATACTAATTAGCTCACGAATTTAAGTAACTAGAGGCTGCCCGCGACTTCGTACGCCTTTATCGTCATATCTTGATTTCTCTAAATACCTACTTGTAATATACTCTATGAATTATTCTAATATATCTGTACCTCAGAGGTAAACAGTATTAGGTAAGCGCCAAAACAAAAAATTTACAGGACGGGCAAAAACGTGCGAATCTAAACTTTGAACACAATTTTTAATACAATGTTTAATGTATTTTTTAATACTTTATGTTATGTTTTTCTATTATTATAATGAATATTTATATGCCTTATATAATATTACGGTAAAATGAATGGAAGTTGGATTTTTGCGGACTTGAGACTGTTTACTTCGCAGTGGACATTACTATCTGATGCTTGTCTGATAATATAAAAAAGTATCATGATAAGGCTGTATACCTCTTGAGAACATTCAAAAAGAAATCTATAACTTCTTACAGTGCTTAGCATTATGTCCAATTACTATGTGTAAAAATATGAATTTTATTAATTTTAAGCAAGAAAATAACAAAGAACTTACAATAATATGAAAAAAATATTCAGATATACTCTTAACTAAATACTTAGGAACTGTAATATTGCTTATAGACCGAGATCCTGCAAGTGTCTGACCTAACTTACTGTTAGATGGATAAAACCTTAGGTTCTCCATAGGTCCTCATGTGCTTTGAACACCTGTGTATTTGTGTATCGCATAAGGAAGGTTACCAAAAACAATAGCACCTAGGTACCTTCTAACATTTATAATATTAGTAGGATATTTCAGTTTAAAATGCTTCGATTTTCTATTGTTCTGCTAATTTTCGCAACATAGTCTTCCTTAAACTTTCTCAAATAGAAATTACTAAATAATTACAAATTCAAATGTACATAACTAATAGTTTAAACAGACGACACAAATACCTATTTCTTATCATCTTTGGGTAATATTCACCTAAATCAGTGGTTCCCAAAGTTAGTGATAACGTCCCCTTTTTGATCGCTGCAGGCCTAAAGGGGTCTTAAAAGACCCATGAAAAACTGGAGACATTGTGTAGAAGCTTAGGAATTTTAAGGAAGTGAATAAATGTGGGCGCTAAAAAAATATTTTTCTCAAACTGAGCAGTAGACAATACCCCCGTTATTACAAAACGAGGTTTAAAAATAGTCCGACGTTAGTTCGTTTCTTTTGACGTTTCGACTAGGGACAAAACTTCAAACTAAACGAACTAACATCGGTCTATCTTTAAACCTCGTTTTGTAATAAGGGGGTATAAGATTGGGAACTCTTGACCTAAATAATTTTAAAAGTGTAATTAGCTTATATTTACACTTACTAGCTGCTTATTATAACATTAAAATAGTAGAGTCCAGTCCAACTGCAGTGTTACAAAATCATTTATCAAGAGATAGACGTGCGTTGATATCTCTCATACAGTTTTAAGACCATACTTTTGTTTCATCGTTGCATACAATTACAAAACAAGATTACACACGTACAGTTGTTAATTTGTCAGATTGCGAATTTTATATAATTATTTACACCAAGAATTAAATTGAAACTCCCTATGTAAGAGCGTGCATAATTTTCAGGCTTGAAGTTAACTGTTGTGGATTGTAAACTAAGTATTTAAATTGAACAATGCGTTTGAATTTGTCAAGTTGGAATTCTTAGTAATTGTGTAAAGGTATTCAATTAATGAACATTAGAATGAGATAAAATAATTTAGACACCTACATACCTACATACTTATCGAATAACTAACTAGGTACTAAGTACTGACATTATTAGATTAGGTATCTATGTATGTATTATATACATGGCTATAGTCCTATTAACATTATATTATAAATGTCAATGTTTGTGCCGATGGATTGATGGATGAATGTTTGTTACTTCGTCACGTAAAAACCACTGAACAGATTTTAATGAAACTTTACAATAACTTAGCTTGGATATCAGAATAACACATAGGGTTTATAATTTTAAGATAGCATGTTTTTTTCCCAAGATACGACAAGAAATGCGTACGAAGTCGCGGGCGGCCTCTAGTTCATTTTCAAATTAAATGACAGACTCACAAACTTAATCAACCAGTCTATATTAATATGAAATAGTAATAAATGAAACTGACCGTTATTTATTTGTACAAATAAGTGTCGTTACACAATAACGACTGTACAAAATTTGTTGTGGTTTTGCTGTCGTTATAATGAAGGTCGATATTATAAATCTAGTGAGTAAATATGCACTTAGCCTTGATTCACTGCAAATGAATAAAATAGTGCATCATTGAAATTAGGAAACAAGCTTCCTGGGACCCAAGTATGCTAATTTAAAATATTTCCAGTTGTGTGTCGGCAGAGTGTCAATGGCATTTTAAGACACATTTGGTATTCTGCTAAACAATGGCTTACATTGATTGCGACCAAGTGTGTCAAAAATGACAGTTGTGCTCTGCCGACACACAACTGAGAATATTTGTCAATTAGCAGACTTGGGCCCTTGAATGTCATAATAACAATGGTGAACCATTTTAACCAATTAACCATTGAAACCGGCCGCTCACTACTACGTTTCTATGGTTAAACGAGCTGTTATTAGTATTAAATACTACGTATATTTAATACTAGCTGTACCCGCGACTTCGTCCGCGTGGAATACTGAGTTTTGTATATTATTATTGTTTTATTTATCCATACCAATATTATAAATCAAAAGTAGCCTATGTCCTTTCTCAGGCTGTAGCCTATGAGTGTGCCAAATTTCGTTTTAATCGGTTCAGCCGTTTTAGCGTGAAAGCGAGACAGACAGACAGAGTTACTTTCGCATTTATAATATTAGTATTAGTATGGATTACTAGTAGGTTAATAAAGTACTCTACCATCTGTCTCTATAACAAATCAATCTACATTACATTAGCTAGCTCTAAAACTTGTAAACACAAATACAAACTACTAAAGCAGCAGGATACAGCTAGTTTCGCAAACAGTCTCGCTTGAGCTTTATTTCGGTTTAGAGAAACATTGCGTAGACGCACTCAAACCGCGATTCTAAATCGAACCGGCTCCGAACTCCGTGGGTTACGACATCGGTACTTACATACTGTATAGGTAATACTCGAAGGGTAGGTAGGTAGGTACTACGTCCTTTTTATAGGCAAGGCGTGGTATATAAGTATCTGAAATTATTTCTAGATTTTTTTATTTTTGGAATTGCTCAAAATAGTTTAAATTGTTTTGCATAAGGCTTTTCAGTTGACCCGCCATGGAACTGGTTTGAATTTAATGCTATCTACACACCAAAGCCGCCGGCATGCCGCCGGTCTTGGCCGGCGGCTTTACGTCATACGAATGGCAGCTGTCAAAAAAGCCGGTGGCTTTGGTGTGTAGATACCATTAAAGTGAATAAAGAAAGACATTTATTCACAGTTATTCACAGCCCAATAAATAAACATGAAAATGTAAAAGAAACAGGAAAAGGGTTAGGACTCACAATGCTGTTGTTTGCCTTCGCCTATAATTATAAAATCGCGACAAATCCTCTAATCAATCATGTAGCGCTGCTGTTGGTATTTTCCATAGTAATACCTAACGATAACTTTATACCATAGCTAAACATCTTACAAATATGTACTTCGATCCTAAACGAATTTATTAGTTTGAGGTAGCGTTGCCGAAAAATCTATAGTTTTACAATCGATTGTTAAACGTCAAAAACATGTACCCTATCGATAGCACAATCGATACTATCGATAGTATCGATAGTTTCGATCGCTGCCGATCAATGAACTATCGATACTATCGATAGTATTGCTCTCCAATATTGAATATACAATCGATACTATCGATAGTATCGATAGTTTTGCACAATCGATAGTGATAATTTTTTCGATAGTATTGCATTCAGTAAGCAGGCATAATGGGTGGTATTTAATTTCATGATCACATATAGGTAAGTGTATGACGGACGAATATGAAGTAAGTATGGTCATTCAGTTGGCCAGCAATTTCGAATCTAAATTGATGAAATTGATGATGAAAAAAATGATCACTATCGATTGTGCAAAACTATCGATACTATCGATAGTATCGATTGTATATTCAATATTGGAGAGCAATACTATCGATAGTATCGATAGTTCATTGATCGGCAGCGATCGAAACTATCGATACTATCGATAGTATCGATTGTGCTATCGATAGGGTACATGTTTTTGACGTTTAACAATCGATTGTAAAACTATAGATTTTTCGGCAACGCTACCTCAAACTAATAAATTCGTTTAGGATCGAAGTACATATTTGTAAGATGTTTAGCTATGGTATAAAGTTATCGTTAGGTATTACTATGGAAAATACCAACAGCAGCGCTACATGATTGATTAGAGGATTTGTCGCGATTTTATAATTATAGGCGAAGGCAAACAACAGCATTGTGAGTCCTAACCCTTTTCCTGTTTCTTTTACATTTTCATGTTTATTTATTGGGCTGTGAATAACTGTGAATAAATGTCTTTCTTTATTCACTTTAATGGTATCTACACACCAAAGCCACCGGCTTTTTTGACAGCTGCCATTCGTATGACGTAAAGCCGCCGGCCAAGACCGGCGGCATGCCGGCGGCTTTGGTGTGTAGATAGCATTAAATTCAAACCAGTTCCATGGCGGGTCAACTGAAAAGCCTTATGCAAAACAATTTAAACTATTTTGAGCAATTCCAAAAATAAAAAAATCTAGAAATAATTTCAGATACTTATATACCACGCCTTGCCTATAAAAAGGACGTAGTACCTACCTACCTACCCTTCGAGTATTACCTATACAGTATGTAAGTACCGATGTCGTAACCCACGGAGTTCGGAGCCGGTTCGATTTAGAATCGCGGTTTGAGTGCGTCTACGCAATGTTTCTCTAAACCGAAATAAAGCTCAAGCGAGACTGTTTGCGAAACTAGCTGTATCCTGCTGCTTTAGTAGTTTGTATTTGTGTTTACAAGTTTTAGAGCTAGCTAATGTAATGTAGATTGATTTGTTATAGAGACAGATGGTAGAGTACTTTATTAACCTACTAGTAATCCATACTAATACTAATATTATAAATGCGAAAGTAACTCTGTCTGTCTGTCTCGCTTTCACGCTAAAACGGCTGAACCGATTAAAACGAAATTTGGCACACTCATAGGCTACAGCCTGAGAAAGGACATAGGCTACTTTTGATTTATAATATTGGTATGGATAAATAAAACAATAATAATATACAAAACTCAGTATTCCACGCGGACGAAGTCGCGGGTACAGCTAGTATTAAATATACGTAGTATTTAATACTAATAACAGCTCGTTTAACCATAGAAACGTAGTAGTGAGCGGCCGGTTTCAATGGTTAATTGGTTAAAATGGTTCACCATTGTTATTATGACATTCAAGGGCCCAAGTCTGCTAATTGACAAATATTCTCAGTTGTGTGTCGGCAGAGCACAACTGTCATTTTTGACACACTTGGTCGCAATCAGTGTAAGCCATTGTTTAGCAGAATACCAAATGTGTCTTAAAATGCCATTGACACTCTGCCGACACACAACTGGAAATATTTTAAATTAGCATACTTGGGTCCCAGGAAGCTTGTTTCCTAATTTCAATGATGCACTATTTTATTCATTTGCAGTGAATCAAGGCTAAGTGCATATTTACTCACTAGATTTATAATATCGACCTTCATTATAACGACAGCAAAACCACAACAAATTTTGTACAGTCGTTATTGTGTAACGACACTTATTTGTACAAATAAATAACGGTCAGTTTCATTTATTACTATTTCATATTAATATAGACTGGTTGATTAAGTTTGTGAGTCTGTCATTTAATTTGAAAATGAACTAGAGGCCGCCCGCGACTTCGTACGCATTTCTTGTCGTATCTTGGGAAAAAAACATGCTATCTTAAAATTATAAACCCTATGTGTTATTCTGATATCCAAGCTAAGTTATTGTAAAGTTTCATTAAAATCTGTTCAGTGGTTTTTACGTGACGAAGTAACAAACATTCATCCATCAATCCATCGGCACAAACATTGACATTTATAATATAATGTTAATAGGACTATAGCCATGTATATAATACATACATAGATACCTAATCTAATAATGTCAGTACTTAGTACCTAGTTAGTTATTCGATAAGTATGTAGGTATGTAGGTGTCTAAATTATTTTATCTCATTCTAATGTTCATTAATTGAATACCTTTACACAATTACTAAGAATTCCAACTTGACAAATTCAAACGCATTGTTCAATTTAAATACTTAGTTTACAATCCACAACAGTTAACTTCAAGCCTGAAAATTATGCACGCTCTTACATAGGGAGTTTCAATTTAATTCTTGGTGTAAATAATTATATAAAATTCGCAATCTGACAAATTAACAACTGTACGTGTGTAATCTTGTTTTGTAATTGTATGCAACGATGAAACAAAAGTATGGTCTTAAAACTGTATGAGAGATATCAACGCACGTCTATCTCTTGATAAATGATTTTGTAACACTGCAGTTGGACTGGACTCTACTATTTTAATGTTATAATAAGCAGCTAGTAAGTGTAAATATAAGCTAATTACACTTTTAAAATTATTTAGGTCAAGAGTTCCCAATCTTATACCCCCTTATTACAAAACGAGGTTTAAAGATAGACCGATGTTAGTTCGTTTAGTTTGAAGTTTTGTCCCTAGTCGAAACGTCAAAAGAAACGAACTAACGTCGGACTATTTTTAAACCTCGTTTTGTAATAACGGGGGTATTGTCTACTGCTCAGTTTGAGAAAAATATTTTTTTAGCGCCCACATTTATTCACTTCCTTAAAATTCCTAAGCTTCTACACAATGTCTCCAGTTTTTCATGGGTCTTTTAAGACCCCTTTAGGCCTGCAGCGATCAAAAAGGGGACGTTATCACTAACTTTGGGAACCACTGATTTAGGTGAATATTACCCAAAGATGATAAGAAATAGGTATTTGTGTCGTCTGTTTAAACTATTAGTTATGTACATTTGAATTTGTAATTATTTAGTAATTTCTATTTGAGAAAGTTTAAGGAAGACTATGTTGCGAAAATTAGCAGAACAATAGAAAATCGAAGCATTTTAAACTGAAATATCCTACTAATATTATAAATGTTAGAAGGTACCTAGGTGCTATTGTTTTTGGTAACCTTCCTTATGCGATACACAAATACACAGGTGTTCAAAGCACATGAGGACCTATGGAGAACCTAAGGTTTTATCCATCTAACAGTAAGTTAGGTCAGACACTTGCAGGATCTCGGTCTATAAGCAATATTACAGTTCCTAAGTATTTAGTTAAGAGTATATCTGAATATTTTTTTCATATTATTGTAAGTTCTTTGTTATTTTCTTGCTTAAAATTAATAAAATTCATATTTTTACACATAGTAATTGGACATAATGCTAAGCACTGTAAGAAGTTATAGATTTCTTTTTGAATGTTCTCAAGAGGTATACAGCCTTATCATGATACTTTTTTATATTATCAGACAAGCATCAGATAGTAATGTCCACTGCGAAGTAAACAGTCTCAAGTCCGCAAAAATCCAACTTCCATTCATTTTACCGTAATATTATATAAGGCATATAAATATTCATTATAATAATAGAAAAACATAACATAAAGTATTAAAAAATACATTAAACATTGTATTAAAAATTGTGTTCAAAGTTTAGATTCGCACGTTTTTGCCCGTCCTGTAAATTTTTTGTTTTGGCGCTTACCTAATACTGTTTACCTCTGAGGTACAGATATATTAGAATAATTCATAGAGTATATTACAAGTAGGTATTTAGAGAAATCAAGATATGACGATAAAGGCGTACGAAGTCGCGGGCAGCCTCTAGTTACTTAAATTCGTGAGCTAATTAGTATCCTAGATAAGTATACGTGTATGCAGTGACCTGAAACACGGTGTAAAGTGCATGTCCTCAAATTGTCGGCCACTTGTGTCGTGATGCAATGCAACTGACTGCACTCGATTCGACCGCGAACCTTTGCACCGAATACCCCAAAATATTTTGTTGGGAGTTGCGAGCTTGTTTATATCATACACTAGAGGCTGCCCGCGACTTCGGAGGCATTTATCGTCATATCTGGGGGAAAAATCATGAAATCTCAAAATAGTATAGCCTATACTTATGTGTTATTCTGATTTGCAAACTTTGAAAGCTTGGAAAAAAATAATGATATCTAAAAATAATATAGCCTATATGTAATTCCAATATATAATCTACAATATTGCCAAGTTTCATCAAAATCTGTACAGTATTTATTTCGTGGAAGAGTAACAAACATCCATCCATCGGCACAAACATTGACATTTATAATATTAGTAGGATTGCATATAAATTATTATATTTACCGACGACATTGTATATGAATATTAAAGTTATATTCAATTAGTGTAATAGCTAGAGAAAGGCTTTGATGATTGTTTAGAAGCATAAAGCGCGTCGCAAAGATTAATTACATGTTACGCTGGTGAAAGAGTTATAAAAGCAATATTATGTTTGTAAGTATTGTAACAACTCAAAAATAGAACCTTTCTGGGGTTTATCGACTTATAGTAGGTATCAAGTACCAATTTAGGGATCTGCCAGCCAGCTTAAAATCTCTTATAGGTAGGGAAATTATAAACACGGAAATTAAGTTCAAATTCAAAGTCGTAATCTCTAGTAATTAAGGGACTTTCCGAGAAATACTTCTAATTGATATCTTTGTGTATTACAAAACTATTTGTAAGGGTTCAGATAAAATGCTCTTTATCTTTGATACATAAACAAATATTTCGAAGCAGTTACAAATCTTTGGATTTGCCCAAGAAATACTATTCCATGTGCAAAGGAATCTTAACTAAAAACTAACAGTAAAAAACTAAAAAAAACCCTGAAAACAAAAACCTCTACAAACACAACACAACACAATCACAAGCCCGTACCGGTGAGATGGTAGATCGGGCCATCATCGTCGACGGCGCCTGCGCCGACGGCCGCGACCCACAGCAGCAGCAGCGCGCGCGCACCCGCCATGACTGCCCTCGACTGCCGCCGCCGGCCGCCGACTACACTGCACTATGTTGCAACTGACCATAAGGTAGCCGATCCACTGACGCTGGCTAGCGATAGCGAACGAATAACTTTAATATTTTAGATACTTAGATAGATAGAAATGCTTACAACAACAAAAAAAAAGGAAAAAAAAAAAACAAAAAAAGATATATTGCACATAACGTAGGGCCCTGTGCCGAAGGTTTCTTGCCGTCTTCTTCCTCTCGGCTATACAGGTAGTGAACCGGCAGTAGTTTTAGATAAAAAAATTGACATCAAAAAAGTGTAATGAATTTTGCCTATTTTTGAATAAAACACTTCATTTTTATTTTTCATTTTCATCAAAATAATTTAATAGCGTCGCTCTTGTCGATGGAGTCTACGCAACTCTATTTCTTCTTTCATTTGAGATCAAATGTACCTAAGTCCTTCGTGGTCTCCCTCTCTTCCGTTTTCCTTCCAAAAAATACTTTATTGCACACAAATAGATACAGATAAAAGTAATCTCTAGTGATCTATTTTCTTAGTTAACATAGGTAATATTGGTTTCTAGCCGTTTCTACCACTCTGCTAAGATCAAAGACATCAAAAATATTGACCCCTATATTACAAAACGAGTTTTAAAGTTAGTTCTAGGAATAACGTCAAAAAATTACATTAGTTCGAGAACTATATTTAAAACTCTGTAATAAGGGGAATAGAGTACAAAAACAAATCTATCACGCTCTCCTTGAAGTAAAGCACAACCCTAATTTTATACGCACACGACTTTCTGCCCTTTCAACTTAACTTACAGTACATTTTATTAATAATGACTTCGCAGTCGCAGGCGCATCGTTCTTATCTATTTCTATTGACAATAACATTGTATATTGTAATGAGTCAATATTTTTGTATGAAATGATAGTAAACATGGCATTAACGTTTTGATAGTTATTCAAATGATAGACTATAAAATACTTGGGGCCTGTATCACCGTCTAGGTACAGATAAAATTTATCTTACAGATATTATTATACCTGTCTCTGTCTAAAACGCCATGCTTTATGAAATAGACACAGGTTTATCTGTCAGGTTGCCTGGAAGTTATTGCTACCTAGCAATAAGGCCGCCTGTTGCTTCTTATATTCTTGTTTGTGTCTGTACCTTATATCTTTTGTGCAATAAGGAATATTTGTATTGTATTGTTACCTACATTTTATCTGTCGATGGTGAGACATCACAAACTTACTTAGTTCCTAGTATTGATTGTAGTTTCAGAGTATGTCGTAAAAATATTAATATTGCAAAATAATTAACTTAATAAAATATGATGTTCGAGATCAAAAGGCTAATTAACCATCTCCTGACGCATTCAACTAAATTACATTAAATTACCGACATACACGCAAACTTCTCACCTCTTACTTACTACTTAATTGAGTATTTATTTACTTAGCCTATTATCTTACTATATATTATAAATGTCAATGTTTGTGCCGACGGATGGATGTTTGTTACTCTTTCACGAAAAAACCACTAGACGAATTTTGATGAAACTTGGCAATATTGTAGCTTATACATCAGAATAACACATAGGCTATATTATTTTAAGATATCGTGACTTTTTCCCAAGATATGATGATAAATGCGTACGGAGTCGCGGGCAGCGTCTAGTCTAGTAGGACTTATATTAGTATCCAAGTAAATACCAAGGAAACCTAGTCAGAAGGTTCTAGAACTAAGCTGTAAAGTACCTACGTCGTCATATTAACCAAGGATACAAATTGGGGTTCGGTTTCACAAGCGCTGATCGGCGGCGGGGCGGTGGGCTGCGATCCTTTCACTAACTAAAGTGAATACTGCATCAAATACCAACAACGTTATACGAACGTGTACATTTTTTTCTGGTGCTTCGTTTGTATTGAATCTTTTTCCGAAAAAGCTATCTATTTTTTTCCGAAACAGCAAAGAAATTTTTCTAAATGCTCTTTTACTTACTTACTTACTTTTGAAGGCCATTGACGATCAGCTAAGCTGACTAATCAGCTATCTAACATGAGCCCAAGACCAAGTCTACTTATTTAAAATAGCCTCATTTTTGTGTCGGCAGAGTGTCAATGGCATTTTTTGACACATTTGGTATTCTGCTTAACAATGGCTGATGAACACAGCTGATGAATGTCATTGTCACACTGATAGACACGCTGCCGACACACAACTGAGGATATTCGTGTCCAAGCGACAAAATCCCTTTTCATTGTTTAATAAACAAATATAATAGACTAGTATAATAGAATAGAATATAATAGATTTGGGCCCCTGACCGTCAATGGCCACCTTAATTAAATGTCATGGACTTTTATAAATAAATATTAAACCTTAATATTTGTCGAAGTATACAATGATCGCAGATTGCTACCCCCATCATTCATTGTATACTATAGTAAATACATTTGCCTAAAAATGCGCAGTCCAGTGTAGTGCGTTGCGCGTACGCATCCATTTAGCACACATTACCTAGATTACAGCAGCGGTTGTATTCGGTGTACACAGCGCCACTGACCGGAACTACTTACAATCAATTCGCATCATTTGTGTAATCTTACAGCGGACTCTTTTTTACACATTGACTATTTTATACGTCATTGTATGTAAATGCGGTTTAGCAGTTTTAACATAGCTAAAATTTTACTTTTGGGTTTGTTTTGGATGACGCAGAGGGAAGTTTATTGAAGTGCAATTACAATAATCGAAATAATTATAAACTAAAAGTCACAGAAAAAAAAGCAAAAAAATAGGAAAGTCACGGGAAACCGCTAGGCACCAGTGCAAGACCTAGTCTTTGTGAAAATGGGGGAAATTTTTGTTTAGCAGTGGACGTCCACAAGCTGACACATCAAGTGAAAATATTACCTATTAAAATTAACAATAAGTTATTATAGTTAGATAAAATACACAGCCTTAAGCCCTTTGTGTAGTAGCAATTGAACTGAAGCAGTTTTACGTTTAATAGTCTATCTACCTACATACATCCGGGCCGTGTCCGGGACGTGTCAGGGAAAAAATATCATTCCATACATTTTCTTTGGATTCGTTGACACACGTTGTCATGACGACGTATTTTTTTCCCTCCTGACAGGCCACGGCTCGGTCACGTCCCGGGCATGGTCCGGTGTGTGTTTAGATAGACCCTTACACAATGGATTGACAGGTGGACCTTTCCAAAACATATGATTGAAGTTTGTAGAGTATACTTATCTCAAAGTAGGTTATAAATATTATATCTAACGTTTTTTATTTGCTACAAACCGTACTACGAGTAGTAATAGCTGTGACAAACGCCAGCGGCGACAACGGGCCCTTCTAGCGCCCTTCAAACGGATGGAAAGTGCCGAATACAGTGACGCTGTGACGGAAAGGTGGTCGGAATGTAGCGCGGTGTAGCTGTGCCTTAGAGGGCGATGACCTGTAGGTACACCAAGAGGTGCATGGTAATGATAGTTGTTGAAGGTGTTATTTCTATGAAATTTGTAATGATTTCTAACTGAAAACAACATCCTGAAAAAGAAACAACAAACGAATTCAGAATGCAAACTAACATTTTCAAATTAACAAAATTTTGACATTTAGTGCCCGTTTTGACTGCCAGATAAACTTATGTCTACTTCATAAATAATAACGTTTTAGACAGAGACACGTATAAAATATAAATGTTAGATAAACTTTATCTACAAGTGGTGAAAGAGGCCCTTAGACTTTAAATACTTTTTAGATTCTAAACTGTGACTCTAAATATTATCAAAATCAATTCAGTGGTTAAGTAAGTAAAACCTATGGTACAGCTACAACCTACATGTAAACTAGGTGAAGGTAGTTCATGTGATGGGTGCTATCAACTGACGATAAAATACACTTACATTAAAATATTAAACAATATTATTTACTTATTCTTATTTATATAGCAAAGATGTTTGTGCACAAGTTAGGTAATAGCACGTAATAGCCAGTTACACAAAAAAAAGTACATACATGTACCTAATGTACACTACTATCAATCTTTCACATCCCAGAAAAAAATAACAATAGAAAATCTATTGTGTCTGGGTTTATAATGGGTCAGTGGGATGTGAGAGTGTAATAACATTTATAAAAATGTCCAGTTGCTGTACCCAATCCGGGTCTATGTTTTCACATATTCTATTACACATATTCTTCTAAGACCTACCTATTTATGTAAAAATGGTGTGCAATAAAATATTTCTATTTCTAAAACTTAATAACTTTAAATAATTAATGTAAAATACAGCACAAGCGTGCCGTACGAAATGAGGATGTAATTGTTAACCCACTGTTGCAGAAAAACTCTTTAAATTAAAGTTAAGGTTCCGTTAAATATACAGGGTGTAACAGAAAGGGGGTATAATGCCAAAACACAGCGATAGTCCTCATGACACTGAACAACTTTCCCCAAGGAACATGGGTCGTAACTCGAAAAAGAAAATTCGCATCCCCATTCAAAATGTCCGATCAGCTGATCGAGAAAGTATGGGCGATACAAAAAAATTTTTCGAGTTACGACCCATGTTCCTTGGGGAAAGTTGTTCAGTTTCATGAGGACTATCGCTGTGTTTCAGCATTATACCCCCTTTCTGTTACACCCTATAATAGAAGTAATTTTTGGATGACAATTGCGGTGTTTAAAACATAATTAATTTCAAGAGCCTTTATACGCAGTATGCCGTACTTTAAGTAAATGAAATGAGAACGCGTTGATGTCTTTTGTATGAAGCGATATGAACCAAAAGAAACATGTATGCTGCCCGCGACGTCGTACGCATTTATCCTCATATCTTGAAAAATATACACATTATTTTATAATAACATAGTATATGCGTTATTCTGATGTGCAAGCTACAAAATTGTAAAGTTTCATTAAAATCCGTTCAGCGGTTTTCGCGTGAAAGAATAACAAACATCCATCTATCGGCACAAACATTGACATTTATAATATTAGTAGGATAATGTTTATTTTACATTGAATATAACAGAAGATATAAATTAAAACAAAAATATTAATTTTATGGTGACAGAAACAAAAAAAAATGTTTATATAATTCACAGATTATCTACTGAATAGTTCGTTACCTAAGTGTATTATATGCAATATTTATTTTTAACTAATCTAAACAAACTTAACCAAACAACAAGCCTAATAAAAAAGCGAAACTTTAGTAATGTGGTCAGTATTAGCACACGATTACCAATAAAGTTAGTTTGGTCGATTGCCAACACGTCAGGGGACCCCATTCCGACCGGCGGGTGCACTTGCCTGGCGAGTGGCGAGTGGCAAAGCAAGTGACGACTGTATTTACGTCACTTGTAAATATTTCATACAGTTGTACTGTGGGAATAAGTACCGGCATTGTGATGTGAAGGCTGTGAAGGTATTTTGTTGATTAGAAGTTTTAATTCGTATTTACTTCGGAAATAAGGTTCTTCTTTGTGCAAATTCCTGACTATTTACATCAACCGCCAAGAATGCTTTTTTTTCGGTGCATGTCGTCGTCGCCTGTAATTAAATTGGCATTCAGCATGTATTTTTTAAGCTTATGATCCTGTCCATAATGTGCTAATTTACAATTTGTTGGAGACCTTTATAAATAAATAAATAACGTAAAGTATTGTTAAAGAGTGTTTAATTAGAGTTTTACTCTAGAATTCATTTTTGAACAGTCTTTATTTTGTTTTATAGTTTATTACAAGTACTAAGATAAAGAAGCGACATAGAAGATAGTACACATTGCACGTAGATAACTTAATGTAGTTTAATAGACCGAAGTTCTTATTTAAATATTATTTAAATTTATTATTATTTAAATTGCACCTGTTTGTTATTTTTACAGTACTATAAAAAAAACTTAAGTAAGATGTAACAAATAAAAAATATCAGTTCACGTCAAGTGTACCTTAAATACTTAATATCCTAGTACTACTGTATCTCCTGCAATAACTACATTAACTGCTAAAATGTTTCCACTCTGTTTCCATTTTAAGAATTTCTTAAATATAAAATTTATCTGTAATAAAGTAAAGTAATTAATTAACATACATATTTCCGTAGTTGTAATGTTGCTTGTTTAAACGCCTGATGTTATATTTGTAGCAAATATTTTTTTGTGCGTTATTTCAATTGCTTTAATAAGCGTGTCAGGCGTTATGCGAAATTAGTTGGCTCTACTTTTTAATTTTAAAAAGTTTTTGTAGTGTCTAGTATTTTAATATATATGTTTAATTAAAAATTAAGATAACGTATCCTACTAATATTATAAATGTCAATGTTTGTGCCGATGAATGGATGTTTATTACTCTTTCACACAAAAATTACAGAACAGATTTTGATGAAACTTGGCAATCTTGTAGCTTTCATATAGTAATAAAACATAGGTTATATTATTTTGAGATATTTTGTAAATTTTCAAAGATATAGCGATTAATGAGTATGAAGTCGCGGGCAGCCTCTAGTATATTAATATTGAAGGTATATTTTTGTATTCGTTATTGATTTATCAATTGGTAAATATACTGCAGGGACGTTGACTTTTTAATGTGACCGCGTAACGTGCAACGACCTGTATTTTATGCACTTGAGGGAGGCTTTACTTTATGTAAAGCGACGACGACGCAACGAAGGTCACATATTGCGTCGGTCGGTGGTCACACACTAGGTACTACTACCTTCCGTATCCTACGTCTTTTGGGCAATATTTTTAATAAAATAAAATATTTTAAATCATTAGGTACCTACTCAATTTTATTTTTTGATAAATAATGTAATTTACCTATAACTTTGTGAAATGATATACGATTGTTTGTATTTCCTGTAAAGAACTCTGCACAATGACCTACAAATAGCTAATTAACAATATTCTAGTTTTAGATTATGAGCAATATTTGTGGTATTTTTTTGTGTTATATCTACCTACGCCATTATCTCTATATGCCTACTCTTTACCGCAAACCTGTTTTATTCACACCTATCTCCTTTCATTCTTAGTTTCTCTTTCTCCCTTCTCTGGCTCCACTGAAAATTAAGCACTTAAGATCAGACATACAACCCGTCGGAAATATCTGCGAACCTCGCTGGAATGCGCTTTCCCCCGCGCTTCCCCCGTTTTCGCCTATCCAGTACCGTGACGAGTTGCATGACGTCATCAAGCCAGGTCCGCAGATATTTCCGACGGGCTGTACATACCTATATTTTAGGTTTTTTACGCTGCCTTAACGTATCAAGAATAAGTTCTTACTAGTAGGTACCTAAGTACTTTAATCAAATTCCGGCTTAAAATACAGAGTTTCATAGAGAAATATATCTACATGGTTATACATATTACGGATGATTGTTGGTAGGTACTATACTTAATGAACTGTATAAACTGTTGTAAAACCTTCTAGCTTATTTCAGTTTTATGTCCTAAGTTGGATTTCCTCAAACATTCTTGATTTTGTTTTTGCACCGATAATTTTGACAAAAAAGGCAGCCATTGTTTACCTTTAAATTAAATTAGTTAATTGATCGCTATCGTTGTCACAAAAACGTAACAACAAGAGATTACTTGAAACTCCATTTGAATGTAAAGTTACACCGTGACAGGTCTCAATTTAACTTTTGCTTCACTTATTGCGGAAATGAAATAAAAATGCTGAGAAAATATCAAAACAATGTATGACGCAAAACAGCGTAGGTTATAATTCTTGTAAAGTTGTTTGAGAGTAAAAGTAGATGACCCTTGAAGGTTTCGTGGTTTCATTTTACTGTGGAAAGCTCAGTTTTGGGTTGAGTCGTGCAGTGGGTGGTATCTACCACCTAGGCACTCGATTTAATTATCCATTACTCAGTTTCTATTAATCTTTTCGTAGTAGCTGCAATTAAACCGGCAGTGCAACTTAAACACAATCTGCAGGGCAACTGTAGGGTAGTTAGATATACATTACCGGTATTCTACGAGTGTTGTCATAATAACTCTAGTGTAACAAGCAGTGTATTGTGATGAAATGGCGTCGCTGAGTTTAAAAGGGCTGATTCTGATAAGTGTATTAGCGGTGACTGTTGCAGGATATCAATATGGTAAACAATTTTATATTTTAATTAGTTCGTAAATTGGTTTGTTTTATACTATCACAGCATACTATCAAGTTTTTAAAAGAATTTGAAAATCCCACTAATTCCTAAAGCTTTATAAATAAGACTACCTACCTACCTACTTACTTTAAAATACCTTTTTCCTTTCGTTAGAATAACATATACCTCATCCGATCAGAATTAATAAATACCCCATCAAATAGTAAACTTTTAATTTCTATCAGTTATTCTTAGTACTTATTTACCTTTACACACGATTTGAATTAAAAAAAAAAAGTTTCTTACTATATTGTGTTTGCCTTTTATTGGGTTCATAACTGAATTCCTACTGTATGATTTATGCCATCAAGACTGATAGAGTATTGCCCGTTGGCAGACATTAAATAAATAAATACAATTCCACGTAGCCGACCAGCAAGTGTACCGTCTGCCGATGCTGTTCGAGCTGGACGACTACGACCGCTGCAGCACATCCCGCGGCGTCTATTGCGTCGGCTCCTTCCTGCTGCGACCCTCCACCGACGTCTACAACGACACCTCGCAGCAACTCTATGACTTTATGCTGGTAATGTCACTGTACTTGGTGATTGCTTGATTATCTCTTAATTATTGTAGGTACCTACCTTAACTGAGACTAGAGGCTGCCCGCTACTTAGTACGCAACTATTGTTATTTACCTATTAGAAAAAAATCATGATATCTCAAAATAATATCAGCCTATGTGTTATACAGATGTATAAGCTGCAATATTGCCAAGTTTCATCAAGATCCGTTCAGTGGTTTTTGCGTGATAGAGTAACAGACATCCATCCATCGGCACCAACATTGACATTTATAATATTAGTAGAATTATCTAAGACATTGAGGTGCTCAAAAGGACGGTGGAGAATAGAACAGAGTGGCGAGGACTCCACCGACAAGAGTGATGCTCTATAAATATGATCTAGGATACTGAATAAAATCTTATATCTCAAAAAAGTTGCGAAGTACCGTATCCGCGTAAAAAAGCTTAAAACGTCAGAAATCATAATAAGGAAGTATTGTTGTAAGTACCAAAACTTGAACATAACTATGATTCAGAAAAATGTACTCACCTTTCCTTAAAGCACAGAATACCAAGTAGCAGGTTCCTACTTAAAGTCAATGTTTGTGCTTTTACGGAAAAACCGCTGAACAGATTTTAATACAATTTTACAATATTGTACACAAAGGATTAATTATTTTAAGATATTGCGTGTTTTTCCCAACATATGACGATTACTGAATACATACTACTAAATATCGCGTACTGGCTAGGCTACTTGCACAATAAAACTAAGCAGGCAGGTATATTATTGATAACCTTAGTATTAACGCTTACCTATCTCAATATCTATCTATCCCCTCAAATCCATAGAGAGCATAAACACTAGACCTCACCTCTCAACACTTCCCTCCCAGCGCTACTCATCAGGCGAGCACAACTTCAACCGCACGGTGCTCCACCGCGGCTACTGCGTCACCTCCCGATGCTCACATCTCATTAGTAACAGCAGATCTTCACCTTCGAAGGCCTTTGCGAGATGTGTAGATGAACATGTTAAGCAGGTAAGATTAGTTTATCCATGTTAGGTATTCCCAGAAATAGTTTTAGGATCGATCACTCATGGTCTAAAATGGTTTGATGGAATCGAAGTTTTACCTGTTTTTCAATGATGATGATTACTCTTGAATATTACGAGTAAGTACATTGAAGTAAGTTTGTGAGAATGTAAATGAGAATGTAAATTTGTTGTTTAAGTTGATTAAGTGGCAAAGATACTCCACCGACAAGAGCCTGGCTCTTAAATAAAGACTCTTAAATAAGTATAAATTATGAATTAATGAATGACGGTCAAACGACTGGACATGTTTCGATAAATGGTATGGGTTGACAAGCTAACACTCGTTAGCAAGATACTTTAACCAGTTCTTAGTTTGTCTACACCAAACCTAAAACAAAAGAAAGCTATTACATTCACCCCCTTCATCTTCCACCAGCAACATGGCCTAGACGCAGTGCTGTACAAGCTGGATTACTGCGAGACTCCGCGCATGCGCTCTGAGCACGAGCGGCTAGATACCGCTGACGTTATGTTTGCAGTCCTCATTGGGGTATTGGTGTTAGCTAATGTAGTCGGCACTGCGTATGACTTCCTTAGAAATCCCGATATAAAACGTAAGTACCTATTGTAGGATTAAAAGGGTCTTTGTGAAAGGTTCGACAGTCAACATGAAGTCACTGATTAATCGTGTACAGTACAGCGGTTGGCGTTTTACATATCAAATCTCAAACCTGCTCGTCAGTTAAACTGCTAATTTGAAAAGGCAATAAAGATAATTAAAATATACCTGTTAAAATGCGTTTTAGACAAAGTAGGAAACCACCACACAAAATTCCCTTATATGGAGTCATGACATGACAAAAGGGGTAATTCAAAAGGGGCTTTTGGAAAGCCACGTTATAACACGATCAAGTTAGGATCAAGTTAGACCTATTAAACGAATATTGACTCTTTCAGCAAACTATTACCTACTAGCGTGGTCTTTGAAAACAAACTGGCACCGTCTCACCGCTAGACACGACGGCGATCCGCGACTTTCTGCATTGAAAGCTGTACAGGGAGTTAGGTAAGGAATCACCTACATGTAACAAGATATAAACATAATTATAAGCTTTAGGAAATAATCACAAAGTTCTTAAATATCTATCATGTCTCTTGGTTATCGATATACCTAGAGACCACCCCTTCCATTTGCTACGAATTACTAATACACACTTCTTACGCTTCACACACATTCATTAGTCTTTTCATTCATACATCCCCGATCGGGCATCTTTTCCTTGGCCTTCCCCTCCTAAAATATGGTTGACCACTATTTATCATCTATAGTTGGTTGGTACCTACAGTTCAAATATCTCTTGCCTTATCCTTCTCGTCAAGTAACGTCATGGATATCTCCAAGTCCTAGACGGGTTCAGTTAAGCCCCATACTATACTTATACCTTGTTGCAGAGCCTTCTGTTTGACGTTTGTGATGTTGGCTCACACAGTCATTGCTCATCACATGGCGTACATCTACAATCCTGAATTTATAGAGAGGGTGAGGTTTCTTTTTTATCCCTTTTTCTACAGGTAGTTAATACATTATTATGTACCTACTAATATTTTTCTCGGGAACGTTCGGATTTTACGATCAGGTACCTATGTAACGTATAATTTCCCACAGGTAATGTCCTTTTTTCGGCTTCAAACTACCTAGATCTATACGTATTTGTGACATCTGTATGTTTCATTTACGCATTTTACTGTTATCTTACTTCCCACACAGAGTAACGACTTCTGGCTCTCAGTCCTGTTCCACAACGGCTCCGTCATGGTCCAGACTTTCTTCCTACTGTCGTCCTTCTTACTCGCGTACAACTTGCTATTGTACGCAGAGAAACAGAAGATCAAACTCAGCATTAAGATGTTGCCGCAGTGTATTCTGCATCGTGTCATCAGGTAATGGAGACATTTTTGCGTTTCTGGTGGCCTGGTCATTCAGATCTTATTATGGTGTTTTTTTTCTAGACATCTGTTTTTTTTTGTATCTCCATATTTCTCCATATCATTTCTCCATAGAATCCTCCCCCTTCACATATTCGTAGTGGGCCTCACAGCGACCTGGGCCGTGCACACAGGCTCGGGGCCACTGTGGACCCCCTTAATGCGGGGCCACGCCGCTGCCTGCCGCCGCAAGTGGTGGACACATGCGCTCTTCATCAACAACTTCGTGCAGCCTGACGACAAGTGTGTTATGCAGACCTGGTAAGTTGGGCTACAACTGAAAGACATGCAGACCAAAAAGACCTACTTTCTTTGCCACTGGAACCCCTATTTAATAGATGGAACGGACATAAGACAAGAGGAAAATGGCTTATAGCACAGATTAGAAAACACTCTTATAGGTATACAGTAGTTTCAAGGAACAGCATGGCAAAAATTACATACTTACTCGTACCTATCAGCGAAACAAACTATAGATTCTTATAATGGCAAGGAAATAGGTTCTTATCGTTGACGTTGTGTCAATCCAATTTATGTCCCTATTTAATTATGGAAAATGAAAAAAAAAAGGATTCTTCCTTGGGCTCCCAACCTTAAAACCAAATTTTGCAGGTTCCTAGCAGCAGACATGCAGCTCTACATCGTGTGCGCGGCTCTCACCCTGCTGGTCTACCGCCGACGCAACGTACTCCGTCTGCTTGGAACCCTGGTCTTCGCGTCTGCGTTGCTGGTCTCAGCCATCGCTTTTAACTTCGACTTCAAGTCCATTATGATGTTTATGAATCCGGAGTATGTTCTACTTCTATCATCCTTTCCTCTCATCAAAATGGTCTTAGAACCGAAAATTAATCGTCTTAATTCTAAACATCTCTTATTTCAGAATTATAAGAAGCGCATATGCAGGCATCCCCTCATTCGCGTGGCTGTACTCATCGCCGTGGGGCAGTTTACCGACGGCTCTCCTTGGCGTGTTCCTAGCCTTCCTACATTACAATCTTCGGGGGAGGACGAAAAGACTACGGAATAATAAGGTAGGTATTATTTGACCCTCTTCGTAATTTTGGAAGGAAGTTTTGATGATGACTTGAGTGGTTTCTGAAGGATTCAATACAGTGTGGATCTCTACCTATCTTAAGCTCTAGCGTGTGTCCAGATAATTCTAGCTTCAAAACCCTCTTCCAGATGTTCATGTGTTGCTACCGCATGTTCTTCCCCTGCCTTATTCTGTGGATAATGCTGGGCGAGTGTGTGCGGGGTGCGGGGCGCGGGGGTGGCGTGGCGTACGCGGCGGGGGACCGCGGGGGGTTCTCACTCATCGCCGCCGTTGGGTTCATCGGGGTCTTTAATAATATTGATGGTAAGCACGTCTTATTATTAGATTAGGTTATTTTAGTGTAGTAGTAAACTACCGAATAGCCAAATTGTGACTTCTGTATTTCTAGTCTAGCTCTGTAAGCAAAAATCTTTCTATTACCAATATAAGGTACTTCATAGGTTTTTGGAAACGCTTCTTCGAGTGGAGTGGCTGGTTACCGCTGGGTCGCATGTCGTTAGCTGTACTGCTGGTGCACTGGCATTACAACCTTCAGCATTTGGCGCTCCAGACCCAGCCTTCTAGAGTTTCTATCTATCAAGTGGTGAGTCTTCCTATATCTACATAATAACAATATATTTATTAGGTCTTGGTTGGGTTTATTTATCCATCTAATGACTTATTTTTCATCACAGGGAGGTCATTGGTTCTCAGTGCAATTCATGAGCTACGTCACGGCGCTTCCTTTGCATTTAGGAGTCGAATTACCCACGCAACGAATGCTACAAAGACTCATTTTTGGAATGTAAAAGTGGTTATTTGTAGAAATTATATATTATTGTAAAGATTTTTTAATACGAAAATAAAAATATTAAAGACTTAAATTAAATTGAACGCATTATTTATTTCTTATTCTGAACGCAACCAAAATTGACATTGACGTTTGAGTGACGTTTGTTTGCATCAGTCAGCTGCTGTCAAAGTGTCAAACAGGTGCTGACTGACTGATTGCGCTTGAAGGTCTCTCGATTGTTGGAGATTTCCACTTGAGGGACGCTGTGTAGTCTACTGTGAGTTTGTGGCTCTGGAGGAGAAAGAATGGGGAATCATCACAGCCATGACGCGAAGGACGGGGGCGGGAGCGGGTTGAGTACGCCGCGCGCGGGGTCGAGACGCGGCTCGTGTCCTCGGGGCTCCAACGCTGGGACGGAGCCTGAGAAACAGGAGAAGCCGCCTCCATTATCCATGGTGCCTATAGAGAAGCTCGGCAAGGTGAGTGGAAACAACCCTGGACGTTTAAAACACACGAGGTCGCGTCACCGGACCCGAGCACGTCACCAAAACAAACACCACGGTACACTGTTTGTTTTGGCTTCACGTGAACTCTCTATCTGTCCCCAAACTCACGAGGAGGAACTGATTACCTCTTCACCTATTTATAGAACTGATTTACTGCCATTACAAGTATGTAAGGTTATAAAACCTAATTAAGATGTATTAGCATTAATATTTGAATGTGAAGGTCGAATTATATTGAGGAAATTATAACGTCTATCGTTCAAAGAAGTATGTAGTTGATTATCAATATAATCTTTGATAAAGTGCTAACAATTGCACTGTATTACATAGGTACAATTAGTTTCTTTCTTATCAATATAAAATGAATGCAATGGCTCAGGTTTATAAACTAATAGAGATAGTTGATTACTTAAACAAAAGTTATAGTATAATAATCATATCAATCTATTTCCTTTAAGAAATGAATGAATACACTATTGTTCTTTAATAGTAAATGTAATAGTCAGTATTACTTGAGGGTATTATATTATTATAGTAAAGTGTAGTGTGTGATAAAATCAAAGTTTAATTAATTTATCTTTTGCTAAATACGTCCTATATAAAGCTATAACAATTTTATGCTATGTAAATTCTTCTTACAATTCTGTTATTAATCACATATTATTTTATCCATCTTCTATTTTATCTCTAAAACTTTAAATATGTATATTCTAATAAATTAGAAGTAATAAATAGAATTAATTAATTCATCAACCATCCTTATCCTACTAATATTATAAATTGTCAATGTTTTGTGCCGAAGTATGGATGGATGTTTGTTACTCTTTCACGCAAAAACTACTTAACAGATTTTGATGAAATTTGGCAATAATGTAGCTTGTATATCAGAATAACACATAAGCTATATAGTTTTGGGATATGTTGTTTTTTTCCAAGATAATGATGATAAATGCGTACGAAGTTGCGTGCAGCCTATAGTAATCTAATAAATAAGAAGTTATAAATAAAATAAATTAATAAATTGGCTTCTTAAGTAGCTGGGCGGAGGAAGCTCGAGACAGAAGTCATGGCGGATGAGGAGAGAGGCCTTTGCCCAGCAGTGGGACACAAATGACTAGATTAGATTAGATTAATGAATTGGCTACCCGGATACCATCATAATGCAATTTAAATGAAATAACCAAAGTAAATACAAATAGTCACATGCACAAAGTTTTGACTGACCTACCACTATACGTAGTATCCATTGTACAAATAGACAATTAACACCTTATTCTCATATATTTAGAGTAGCATGTGATATTGACTGTTGGCAATTTTAAATAGGTGCTTACTTATGGTAAACATGTTTTTTTTAAAGATGATCATCTTAAAAAAAAAAGAGTTTGAGTTTAATAATTGATAGATAGAAACACTTGCTCATATATTTGTCAATTCAAGAAAACTTAGGCAGCCTTATTGCTAAAAGTGATCTATTCCAGATTACCTTTGAAATAGAAGCAGTAATGAAGCTAAAAATACTGATTTTAATATAATTTGTCACATTTAATTAATTGAATACTAATTTTCAACCTTTAAATATTCAAAATTCAAAACCTTCATTCAAGGTATTCAAGTCTAGGTAATCATTTTGTTTTACATACCTACCTTGAAATATGAAGAATTTTTAATACTTAAGTACTACAAAAATTTAATTTAATTCATTAGTACCCAACATAAGTTACTTGTAGGTATTATTGCTAATTCAAAATATGCTACAAACATGAATTAAAAATTATGTATTTTAATTTTTTTGTTAGATTTACAAGATAAGTAATTAATTAATAAGATAATGAGATAATTTTAATACTTTTTCCTTTTTGTATAAATCCTTACCTTAATTCTTTATAAAAACATATATTTTTTACTTACTTAAATATGTATTACGTACAAAGGTCCCAAAAGGCTGATATATTTTATAAATAAAAAAAACAACTTACTTACATTAACATTTAATAAAATTTGGTTTTACCTTTAAACCAGAGAAGTATCACTGTATCCCACACAACAGAAAGTACATAAATGATTGACTTATAAATCTATTATTGCAGGGAAGTATTAGGCCGTGTTCACACCAAACTGACTGTAAGCCGCCGAACGTGAGCAAGCGTTACGCAGTTTATTGTATTTCCATACATATTCACTTATTCGTTCACATATAACCGACAATACGTTATAACGTAGTTATTACGCTATGCGTAGACGCTGACTTTCTGCGGCTGATTAATATAGTACGTCACTACGCTCCGCGGACACTAATTTATTACGTAGCTGTAAGCTATAAGCGTATTGTCAGCATAGTGTGAACGAAAAATGCCGTTTACGTTCAAGTTTACACTGGGGCTCACAGTAAAAGTCGTAGCCCACTTACACGACTCACCCGGCAATAAAAATATAATTTAAACATGGGCTTTAAATATTGTTCTGTAGATAATTTTTTTCATTAGCATTATAAATTAGCAGACAGCTCGCTGTCAGCGCGCTTACCGCCGCGCCGCCGTCGAGCAGTCGTCTTAGTTTAGGGCGGTGTTGGAGCAGAGTCGTGTAAGTGGGCTATGACCTTATATGCAAGAGCCTGCTCACATTCGGCGGCTTACAGTCAGTTTGGTTTAAACACAGCCTTAGAGTTATCTAAATGAGTATTTTATCCAATCGTTTAAGACTTTATCTGAAGCAATCTAATCTACAATCACGGTCAGATTACACTGATTGTGTTACAGTATTTTGCATTCAGTTTCTAATGTCTTAGAGTACTGTTTAGTACGGTATTGTTTATTTATAATAGTGTTATTATATTTGTCTTTGTGTTTATCTTAGAAAAGGACATAAATAAGTGTATAAACATTCCAGAAAGGACATAAATAATATTAGTGTTGTACTTATATAAATAGTTACTTACCTATACATATGTATATTTCATTGTTTAGTTAGATATAAATACTAAATATATCTGAGTATCATGTGGTATAAGTATTCTAAAATATTAACTGATTCACTATAGTTTTTCATAATTTTTAAATGGATCAAAAACCAGCTAAGGTAGAACCGTTATTACTAAGAAGAGCTCAAACGAACAAGGATCAATGGAAGTTGAAAGCAAAGGGTTTACATTTAAGTATAGTTGGAATTCAAGTGACTAATTGCAAAGAGAAGAGAGTGTCGGGCTCTGCTTGTAAGGTGAGAATCATTGTCTAAAGGGCTAACCACACATTTCCGGGGACATGTCCCTGACGGATCACAACAAAAATCGGTTACGTACCTACAAATTGTATGAACTTGTTCACACTACTCCGTGTCAGCAACGGACAACTCTGAACATATAGCACTGACCCGGAAATGTGTGGATTGCTCTTAAAGCTACGCGTCCACTGGATCGGAATCGGAGTGTACGGAGCGAAAGGATTTGTTGCTTTGTGCTATGTACTTTCTATGGTACTGGATGCACTAGATCGGAATTTCTGCGCCATAGAATTAAATACAAGGATCTGATCCGGTGGATGCGTAACTTAATAGTCAGCTTCATGAAACGTCATTTAGTGTGCGGTCACACCTGCGTAACTTACCGCGACGAACGCTTGGTTCAATACGCTCGCAATGTGCTTCAAGTCACCTATGACACATCAGCCGAAATTACGAATTTACTCCAGCCGCTGAAAGTTCCGCGCGGACTAAAAGTGGACTGAAAATAGACCCTTAAATGAAATAACCACTATTTTGTAGAGTTTTTTAAACTGAGTTCCAGTCTAAGCTAGGAACGTAGGAACTACATGTTGAAATTATAAGTAAACAAATTGCACATGTTTATACGTGATTACCGCATTTATCAACATTCAATCAGGATTATTTATCATTTACTTCAAATGTTATCTAATTTGATTGATTGAGTTTAATTTGATATTGTTGTGTTATTGAACTTGGACTATCTTAGAGGATTACGTCATGCAATGGTTATTAAAGACTTTGGAAGAATCTGTAATCTGTTATAGCCTATAATAGCTCAACTAAATTACAATAGGGATGATGACTACATTCGAAAATTCAAAAAATATTTAGTCCGTCTTTTAGGCTATTAAAAAATATTTGAAACACGTTTTTTACCTGATCAAATACATAAATAAATACAAAGATACAGAGCATCAATGTTACGGAGTGGGGGGTATTGACGTCACTTCTACGTAATAATCGTACTAAGGTGTGACGTCACGAGCAACTTTAACCCAGTGTATCTGTGTCATTTTTAGTATAAGAGAAAAAAGAAAAAATACGTGTCGAATATTTTAAAATAATCTATGTGATGGACTAAAAAAATTGTTTTTGTCATCATGTCCCTTTCATACCAGCAAAGTAAAGTATGACAGATGGAGTAATGCGCGCCGTGACAGTTAATTCGTATTATTCCGTCATTCTCACATCCAAGCTTTAGAAAGACGTGAGCATGAGATAACCGTGACAAAGTTTTGTCACGGCGCGTATTATGCTTGCAGTATTCTTTATTTCCATTAAACCTACTAATATATTAAATGTCAAACTAAGTGCCGATGGACTCTTTCACGCAAAAACTACTAAACAGATCTTGATGAAACTTAATATTACAGGTTACACTTCAGAATAACACATAGGCTATTTTTTTTGGGATACCTATCATGTAATTTTTCCAAGATATGACGCAAAATGCGTACGAAGTCGCGGGCAGCCTCTTGTTTTTACATTGTAGGAGCATACATAGTCACGCGTCGACGGCCGGCGAGTTACTGGCGGCGCAGGCGGCGCCACCCGCTTATATATGAAAACGCAGCGTTCGCGGGGCTGAAGCGGGGAGCGTGCAACGACGCGAGGAGTGAATGAGACGGACGTCGCGATGAGTGAAGGAGACGGAAAATCTTTTATTCCACTTGTGTGCCGCTAGTTGCGATCTCAATATTGTAAATATAAATAGGCTAGTTTTAATAAATATTCATTCTACACTCTACCACATTTGGAGTTTCTCTCACCTGCAACAGTCCCTAAAGTGGTGACCTCCGCAACAGAACTACCGCACCTATCTACAAAGCAAGACTATGGCAACTCCAAATAGCGAAATTCCTAAAAATGAAGAGGAAAACAAGGACGTCGACGCTATCTCCCTTCAAATGCGCATACCTAAATTCTGGCGCGACCGCGTTCGACTATGGTTTTTATGCTTTGAAGCGGTGACACGCAACTTGAAGAAGAGCCAAGAGTACCTCGCTTACCTGGTCGTCGCGCAGCTAGAAAAATACGACATCGAACAAGTCGCCGATCTCCTCTACGCACTACCGCAAGACAAACCATACGAAGCCCTGAAAGATCGCCTCATCTCGGTTTACGAGGAATCCGAAGGACGCCAGCTACAACAGCTTCTCTCTGAAATGGAATTAGGAGACCAAAAACCAACCCAACTCCTACGCAAAATGAAGGAACTAGCACGCAGCAAGATATCCGACGACACGCTACGCATGATGTGGATGAATCACCTGCCCTCACACGTACGCTCCGTGCTTATCGTCAGCGACAGTTTCTCGAACAAATCACAGTTGGCTGAACTAGCATTATTGGCGGACAAAATGATGGAACATAACCCAGCACAAGTGTCGGCAATCGCAAGTACGTCGTCGTCGCGGCAAAATGAAAACCTCATAGAAGAAATTCGCAAGTTATCGCTTGAAGTAGCGGAGCTCAAACGTAGTCAACATTTCTCAAGATCCAGAGGGCGCTACAGTCGATTCAACTCACCGTATCGTGCGTCTCGCTCCCACTCGCGCGCAACACGATCGCCTTCTCCGTCAAGTTCGTCGCATTGCTACTATCATCGAAGGTTTAAGAAGTACGCCAAACGCTGCGAGTCGCCCTGCACCTACAAAAAGGAAAACCAGGAAAACTAACCAGGACGCTGGCAGAGGCGGAATCTGGCGTTCCCGCGAAACTACACCGCCTATTTGTAACCGACAGAAAATCCAAACTTACCTTCTTAGTCGACACAGGTGCCAACATATCCGTCCTCCCTAGAAGCAAAGCTCACGCAAGATCACGCCCGCTGACGTATACATTATATGCAGCCAACAACACTCCCATACCTACTTACGGAGAACGAACAATGGAGTTAGATTTCAAGCTTCGAAGACCATATACTTGGAAGTTCGTCGTCGCATCTGTAAGCAAACCAATAATCGGAGCAGATTTCCTCGCGCATCATAATCTAATCGTCGACCTGAAACGGAAACGCCTCATCGATGGAACCACTAACCTCGCAGTCAACGCCCCTTTATGCACCGCAGCCACACCGCCAACTGTAAGAAGCATCGACCTCCAACAATCCTACCACGACGTATTAGCGGAATTCCCTGGGACTACTCGCCTGACTTCAATGAAATTAAACCCCAAACACATTGTGGAACATTTCATAGAAACAACAGGACCGCCACTGCACTGCCGCGCCAGACCCATTCCCCCGCACCGCTACGACAGAGTGAGAAAAGAGTTCGAGCTGATGGTTAGCCAGGGACTATGCAGACCAAGCAAAAGCCCTTGGTCTAACCCACTGCACATAGTACCTAAGAAGAACGGCGATTTACGAGTGTGCGGCGACTATAGAAGACTCAACTCCGTAACTAAACCGGATCGATACCCAATACCAAGAATAAAGGATTTCACTTACCAGCTGGCAGAAAAGAAAGTGTTTTCAACGTTGGACCTGAACAGAGCCTATCAGCAAATACCAGTCGTACAAGAAGATATCGAGAAAACAGCGATTATCACTCCGTTCGGACTATTTGAATTTCCGCGGATGTGTCCCGGGCTACGAAATGCTGGCCAGACCTTCCAGAGATTCATACACGAAGTTCTACGAGGACTAGATTTCGTTTTCCCATTCATCGATGATCTGCTTATCGCCTCCAACACTCACGAAGAACACCGAAGTCACCTACGCGCCGTACTCTCACGTTTAGATCAGTACGGAATTACGATCAACCCAGCTAAATGCGTACTCGGCAAAAGCGAAGTCACTTTCCTGGGCTACACAGTGAATGCGCAAGGGACCAAACCACCACAAGAAAAGGTTAAATCAATCGTCGAGTACCCGAAGCCTAAAACTGTAGAAGAACTGCGACGTTTCCTCGGTATGCTGAACTTTTACCGAGCGAACATACCTAACGCAGCGGCGGTACAAGCTCCTCTACACGTGCATCTCCATCATTCGAAAAAACGCGACAAGACGGAAATACAATGGAATGAAGAATCAAACGAAGCATTTCGCAGATGCAAGGAAAGCATCGCCAATGCGGCACTTCTTGCGCACCCGCATCATTCCCTCTCACTCGCTCTCATGTGTGACGCTTCCAACACATGTGCCGGGGCAGTACTACAACAGCAAGTAAACAACGTATGGCAGCCGCTCGGATACTTTTCGAAGAAGTTCACAGAAGCGCAGCAACGCTATTCAACATACGACCGCGAGTTGCTAGCCATCTATCTGGCTATTAAACACTTTAGGAAGATGTTCGAAGGACGCAGCCTCACCATATTCACCGATCACAAACCACTGGCGTTTGCTTTCACCAAGAGAAGTACCGACAGCGAGACACCTCGGCGCACACGCCAGCTCCTCTACATCAGCGAGTTTACTACCGACATACGACACGTGATTGGGCAAGAAAACACCGTCGCCGACGCACTATCTCGAATCGAAACCATAACTTCACCGTCATCGATCAACTACGACGACCTGGCAGAAGCGCAAGAAAGAGATAGCACCATCAAAACACTTTCGCAACAAAGTAACATCAAAATGAAGAAAATTCAAATACCTACCGCTAAGAAGCCCATCTACTGTGAAGTATCCACTAGCAACGTACGCCCGTACCTACCATCGGAGTTCCGCGAAGAAGCATTTAACTCAGTTCACAACTTGAGCCACCCTGGAATACGAACTACACGGAAAATGCTACAACAACGATTCTTCTGGCCATCTATGAACATTGATGCCGGCAAGTGGGCTAAAGCTTGTATTCCATGTCAGCGAGCAAAAGTGAACAAACACACATCGAGCCAACTATCTACCTACCAGTCATCGGAACGCTTCGACCACCTACACATCGATATAGTCGGGCCGCTACCAACCACGACCGACGGGCACCGATATATAATAACTATGATAGACCGAGCGACGCGGTGGCCAGAAGCATACCCGGTACGAGAAATCACAGCAGAACAGACCGCTAAAACTGTATATGAAGGTTGGATATCGCGATTTGGTTGCCCAGCTAGAATAACCACCGACCAAGGCAGGCAGTTTGAGAGTCAGCTGTTCGCCGCTCTAACTAGTACCATGGGAATCGAGAAGACACGAACAACGCCGTACCACCCGCAAGCTAATGGAATCATAGAACGCTGGCATCGATCTATGAAGGCAGCTCTCGTTGCTCGACTAACATCGATCACTAACTGGATCACCGAGCTACCTACCATCCTACTCGGGCTGCGCGCGGCGGGCCGCAGCGATACTGGAGTGAGTGCGGCGCAACTAACCTACGGCCGCAGCATTCGACTACCGGGCGAATTCGTCACACCATCGCCCTCACAACATGTTTCAAATTCAATGGGATATCCTTTCATAGAAGATCACTTGTGTGCCGCTAGTTGCGATCTCAATATTGTAAATATAAATAGGCTAGTTTTTAATAAATATTCATTCTACACTCTACCACATTTGGAGTTTCTCTCACCTGCAACAGTCCCTAAACATATTCCTCTACTGCGATATTTTGACTTTATACATTAATTATTATTATTATCTGTTTCGTTTCAGCTCCTCGCACAAAGATCTCACAAGGAAGATGGCATTAATGGCATCACAGAGAAATCATTTACAGTAAGTTAAATACTTTACTTATTCATCCAAGTCAAGAGTACCCTAAACTGACGTGCATGTATGAGGCGACTGATGAATGTGGATGAAGCGAAAGAAGTGTGTTTAGATCGTAGCAAGTTGAGGGAAGTGACAGATATGTAAATTCGGCGAAATAAAATTTTGTTAACATTATGCGACATGAATATTATTTTAAATAAAATTATGGAATTCGATTTTAGAGAAGAAATAGCGAGCCGTATGTGTGTATTCATTATACTGTTTCAGTACAATCCTTTGTAATATTTTGAGTGTGTTTCAAGTTATATTTGTTGATTTGTCACGCTGTTTTCATTTCAGAAGTAATTTGATACAGTGACTCAACATCTACAAGATTATTCATGTTCTGATCTTGTTTTAAAGTATTTGTGTTATATCTGAAATGATTTATTTCCGTAGACGTAGTAATGCTGCGATATGAATCATATAAGTAGGTACCTACCTACTTACAATAATTGGATCATCATTTCGTTGAAATATCTTGTTTATCTGGATTTTGAACTTTGAAATTCTGTTTACGAGACATCAAACAAAACACATATTCCATTTTCAATACCCTCTCTTCCTTCTAAACCAAGCAACTTCTTATGAAACGTAGGTACCTACTTACTTAAGTAACTAAAAAATTTTTACAAGAAAGATAAATGTTTATTATTAGAATAAAATCTGGGATGTCTTCGATAGTCTATCCGGTGTCAATCAGAATTATCTTATCATTTGGACACTGGACATCGGAATTTTAGAGTAAACTATGTAGGTACCTATTTACCTATAGGTAGGTTTTTTATGCTAACAAGGTTTGATGCCAGAATTTGTTGTTTTCTCGTTTAATTCTGTCCTGTCTCTGAAGACTTAAACAGCGACAGATATGCGAGATAGACAAAACCCGTCGCGAGTAATTATGCCGATAATGCTGCAGTTCCATATTATGTCATCATTTCTAAAAACCGGCTAAGTGCAAGTCGGGCTCGCGCGCGAAGCGTTTCGTATGTCAAAAAAGGTCGTTTGTTGTATGGGCCTTACTTCAACGCTCTAGCTATAAGGATTCATGAGATACAACCTGGAGTCCCGTTTTCAGCCTTTGGGTACGGAACCCTAAAAAGCCACAGTAAATCATATCGGTTTCACACAGAAATACCTCTTCCCCCTATACCCGGAGCTGGCCCGTCAGTTCTACCGTCACATCCACCGCGTCGCCAAATGCAAGAACCAGCACATCCCGGCCTCGATCTTCAGGACTCACTGCGAGAGGATACTCGCCATACTTGATGATGAGAAGATCATTGAGACTTATGTCAGGTTAGATTTTATTCGTGTTACAGCACTTACAGCTCAGGAAGAAGAAAGAAGTGTGTTTGGATCGTAGCTAGTGGAGGGAAGTCTCTGTCTACCTCGATAGGAAAGAGGCGTGACACATTAGGTATGTACTTACGAGTATAGGTAGCTCAAAAGGGACAGTATACAATTCCTGCGATAATTATTCGTCGCTTTCTGGTATCATTAAATAACAAATTCTTGTCCAACCAAAACTCTGAAGAATTATGAGGGCATTAAACTAAAGACATGGTTTAACGTAAAAAAATGCCCGCGATGTCTAGTTTGCAGGGCAGATAATCCACGACACTCGTTCTCCATACTTAAAGTAACCTATAATGTCTATAATAACATCCGGCATCTGGACATCAGCAGCCTCAGCATACGCGCTGTCAAAATTTTGTCACGATTTTGTGTCTTCCTTCTGCAGGCTTAGCATCTTCTTATTATAGGGTCAACGAGAGAATGCGTTCCTGACACATGTGACTAGTGATGTAACCTTACGTAACTGATATTTTTTATACCTACTTAAAAAGATTCTATTAAATACCTTATATAAAAAAACAATAAGCAACCTAAGAAATTAATATCACAATGTGGTTCGTTACTCTCGTTTGTAATTTTTAGCCGACTGCGTCAAATCAGAAGGAGGTATGTATAATATTTTGGCACGCTCTACACTACTTAAACAAGATTAGAGAACATATTTTCGGCCAGTTCTAGCAAAAAAAAAAAACAGATCTCGAAATAACTGCACGCACTAAAAATTATAATACATTTCGGGCTTTCGGAAGAAAATGTGGAGCGTTTTGTCGAAACATACTTATAAACGCTCCACGATTCCTTTTGAATGTCCGAAATGTCTTTATTATTTTATAATTTTTAGTGCGTGCTAAAAGCGTGTTTTTTATTTTTTTAAACTATTATTTTGATATACATTACCGTTAATCGTTACTTTTGACTATTATTTTTGTCACATCACTAAAAAAATTACCGACTGCTAAAACCTTGTAGCAGCGCAGTATATTTTTTTGAAAACTATTGTTTTCTTAAGTTTATAATTAATTTGTAGTGCAAATTTATGTAATTTTTTATAATTTGACATAATAATGTAGTTTTTATAGCTTGTTACTTGTTAATTAAGCGAATAAACAAAAAAAAATATTTTATCGTAAATTGAGCGCCGCCTGAAAGTTATGTCGGCAAGTCAATCACCACCTGTCAGGAACGCATTCTCTCGTTGACCATATTATAATAGAATACAATCCGTGACGTATGCTAAGCCTGGGGGCTTAGCATGGCGAGCCGCGACAATTATCTCACGTATGCTGTCCTTATCACATTTAATACTATAGACAGAGACGTAAGCGTGACAAACGCACGACAACGTCTTGTCACAGAGTGCCATGCTAAGCTAGCTGCTGTATAAAGTTTGACGACATAATGTCGCGAGATAACTCTCACGGCGCTTATGCTAAGACTACAGTACTGGTAGTTAGATATACTGTGTATATCCCTAGGATGTTCTCTGATGATGAAGAGAACGTGGTACTCCCCGAGTCGTTCCGCCGTCTGCTGTATACCAGCTACAAGCTCTCCATGGATCACTACCCGGAGGGGCCGCAGACTTGCTTGCAGGTAAGTTACTTATCTGTTACTGTACGTTTTGTGCATACTGAATGGCTTTGTGACATTTCCATTTTATTGTTAGAACAACACGCTACCAAACGAAGCTTTCTTTTAGAAATATGATGTACCTTTTATATAATTACTTCTCTTTTCTTTTCTGTCTCTGTAAACCTGGAGTCGCGTTGCTAAAAGATTTTATCAATATTTTTAAAGTAAGTATTACATAACCACTCTGCCATTTCGACTTCTTTTTGATCATCGGCAGAATAAGAACATAAGTGGCGATCACGTTCTTTCGGCTAGTTATAAAATTCATTCGGTTAAAGAACATAATTGAAATGAATTATGGTTGACCAGATCAACCATACGTTGTCAGCTGTAGTGAACGGCTGCTTCAACAAGAAGGACTCTCACAGCGTGGGTTTCGTCGTACGTTGGATGCAGGAGCACTGCCACCGACTTATATTTCCTGTGCATAGGTGAGTCGAAGAATAATTTGGGTAGAAATTGTGACGTGTCTCGTGTAACTGGTTGTCGTTTTGATAAAATTACCAAGTAAATTCTGGATCAGAATGGGGACTCGCTAAAGAATGGTCAAGTCATGAGTACCTTAAACCGACGTGTGTGGGGTGACTGATGCATATGGATGAGGCGAAAGATGTGAATTTGGTCTTAGCAAGTGGAGGGAAGTGGTCTTTATCTACCCCGATAGGACAGAGACGTGATACCTATGTTACGCTCAAAGACCGAAAGCGCTCAATGAGCGAAAATAATAGCTCACAATGCGTTGTGGTCAGTAAAACAGCCACATTGCGAAATTCTTGTTATGGACTTAATGAAAATTGCCACGACGCGTTGTGGTAATCACAGTAAGACCACAGTGGTATTCCCATGCGGTAGATACTGCGTGCACATGCTGGCGACGCGCCACCGCGAGCTGGAAGCGGCTCTAGAGAGCGGCGAGGCAGCGGGAGCGGGCCTGGAGCTGGGTACGCCGGTGCTGGAGCGCGGCGGCTGGGCGGCGGGCGGCGCGCGCCTGCTGGGGCTGTCCGCCGCCTGGCTGCTCGCCGCCGCCGCGCCGCCGCTCTACTCCCGCCCGGTGCAGCCGCCGCAGGTATGTACAGTACTTACTGGCTGCTCGCCGCCGCCGCGCCGCCGCTCTACTCCCGCCCGGTGCAGCCGCCGCAGGTATGTACAGTACTTACTGGCTGCTCGCCGCCGCCGCGCCGCCGCTCTACTCCCGCCCGGTGCAGCCGCCGCAGGTATGTACAGTACTTACTGGCTGCTCGCCGCCGCCGCGCCGCCGCTCTACTCCCGCCCGGTGCAGCCGCCGCAGGTATGTACAGTACTTACTGGCTGCTCGCCGCCGCCGCGCCGCCGCTCTACTCCCGCCCGGTGCAGCCGCCGCAGGTATGTACAGTACTTACTGGCTGCTCGCCGCCGCCGCGCCGCCGCTCTACTCCCGCCCGGTGCAGCCGCCGCAGGTATGTACAGTACTTACTGGCTGCTCGCCGCCGCCGCGCCGCCGCTCTACTCCCGCCCGGTGCAGCCGCCGCAGGTATGTACAGTACTTACTGGCTGCTCGCCGCCGCCGCGCCGCCGCTCTACTCCCGCCCGGTGCAGCCGCCGCAGGTATGTACAGTACTTACTGGCTGCTCGCCGCCGCCGCGCCGCCGCTCTACTCCCGCCCGGTGCAGCCGCCGCAGGTATGTACAGTACTTACTGGCTGCTCGCCGCCGCCGCGCCGCCGCTCTACTCCCGCCCGGTGCAGCCGCCGCAGGTATGTACAGTACTTACTGGCTGCTCGCCGCCGCCGCGCCGCCGCTCTACTCCCGCCCGGTGCAGCCGCCGCAGGTATGTACAGTACTTACTGGCTGCTCGCCGCCGCCGCGCCGCCGCTCTACTCCCGCCCGGTGCAGCCGCCGCAGGTATGTACAGTACTTACTGGCTGCTCGCCGCCGCCGCGCCGCCGCTCTACTCCCGCCCGGTGCAGCCGCCGCAGGTATGTACAGTACTTACTGGCTGCTCGCCGCCGCCGCGCCGCCGCTCTACTCCCGCCCGGTGCAGCCGCCGCAGGTATGTACAGTACTTACTGGCTGCTCGCCGCCGCCGCGCCGCCGCTCTACTCCCGCCCGGTGCAGCCGCCGCAGGTATGTACAGTACTTACTGGCTGCTCGCCGCCGCCGCGCCGCCGCTCTACTCCCGCCCGGTGCAGCCGCCGCAGGTATGTACAGTACTTACTGGCTGCTCGCCGCCGCCGCGCCGCCGCTCTACTCCCGCCCGGTGCAGCCGCCGCAGGTATGTACAGTACTTACTGGCTGCTCGCCGCCGCCGCGCCGCCGCTCTACTCCCGCCCGGTGCAGCCGCCGCAGGTATGTACAGTACTTACTGGCTGCTCGCCGCCGCCGCGCCGCCGCTCTACTCCCGCCCGGTGCAGCCGCCGCAGGTATGTACAGTACTTACTGGCTGCTCGCCGCCGCCGCGCCGCCGCTCTACTCCCGCCCGGTGCAGCCGCCGCAGGTATGTACAGTACTTACTGGCTGCTCGCCGCCGCCGCGCCGCCGCTCTACTCCCGCCCGGTGCAGCCGCCGCAGGTATGTACAGTACTTACTGGCTGCTCGCCGCCGCCGCGCCGCCGCTCTACTCCCGCCCGGTGCAGCCGCCGCAGGTATGTACAGTACTTACTGGCTGCTCGCCGCCGCCGCGCCGCCGCTCTACTCCCGCCCGGTGCAGCCGCCGCAGGTATGTACAGTACTTACTGGCTGCTCGCCGCCGCCGCGCCGCCGCTCTACTCCCGCCCGGTGCAGCCGCCGCAGGTATGTACAGTACTTACTGGCTGCTCGCCGCCGCCGCGCCGCCGCTCTACTCCCGCCCGGTGCAGCCGCCGCAGGTATGTACAGTACTTACTGGCTGCTCGCCGCCGCCGCGCCGCCGCTCTACTCCCGCCCGGTGCAGCCGCCGCAGGTATGTACAGTACTTACTGGCTGCTCGCCGCCGCCGCGCCGCCGCTCTACTCCCGCCCGGTGCAGCCGCCGCAGGTATGTACAGTACTTACTGGCTGCTCGCCGCCGCCGCGCCGCCGCTCTACTCCCGCCCGGTGCAGCCGCCGCAGGTATGTACAGTACTTACTGGCTGCTCGCCGCCGCCGCGCCGCCGCTCTACTCCCGCCCGGTGCAGCCGCCGCAGGTATGTACAGTACTTACTGGCTGCTCGCCGCCGCCGCGCCGCCGCTCTACTCCCGCCCGGTGCAGCCGCCGCAGGTATGTACAGTACTTACTGGCTGCTCGCCGCCGCCGCGCCGCCGCTCTACTCCCGCCCGGTGCAGCCGCCGCAGGTATGTACAGTACTTACTGGCTGCTCGCCGCCGCCGCGCCGCCGCTCTACTCCCGCCCGGTGCAGCCGCCGCAGGTATGTACAGTACTTACTGGCTGCTCGCCGCCGCCGCGCCGCCGCTCTACTCCCGCCCGGTGCAGCCGCCGCAGGTATGTACAGTACTTACTGGCTGCTCGCCGCCGCCGCGCCGCCGCTCTACTCCCGCCCGGTGCAGCCGCCGCAGGTATGTACAGTACTTACTGGCTGCTCGCCGCCGCCGCGCCGCCGCTCTACTCCCGCCCGGTGCAGCCGCCGCAGGTATGTACAGTACTTACTGGCTGCTCGCCGCCGCCGCGCCGCCGCTCTACTCACGCCCGGTTCAGCCGCCGCAGGTATGTAGAGCGCTTGGTGCCTGTCTCACGATCTACGGATAAAATTTATCTGCCTGATGTTTACCGCCTGCCTGTTCTACCTGTCTCTGTCTTAAACGTAATGTTTTATGAAATAGACATAGATTTATCTGGCACTTAAATTTTATCAATAGGTAGTGAAACGGGCACTTAGAGCTACTTATAGACTACGAGAAAGATCTTACCTAAAATCAAGCATGTCTCATTATAATCATAGATCACCGGCAGGACGGGAAACTTTGTAAATAAATCTTATACCAAAATCACCGACTCGTGTTTAATGATAATTAAAAACTGATACCTACTCTGAAACATCTGAAAAAACCGTCTAATGGAGATATTATTTTATAAGAATTCGACGAATTGGCATCAGCAATAGTTCTTTGTTCTCTATCTTCAATAAATGTAGGTATTAAGTATCAGTATCCCATAAAATTACACCTTCCATAAACAGACAAATTAACATGTTCAAATATCTAAATTGACAGACAACCCTAGCGTCCCGCGCCTGGCTCACCCGTCTCCTCTGCGCGGTGCCAGTCCACTGGACACCTTTATACGAGTCCCGCGAACACGGTCTCGGCGCGAATCGCTTCTTACATCACACACTAGCATATAGAGGACCAACGCTGCTGCTAATCCAAGCTCAAGACCTAGTGGTGGCCTTAGCAGTTCCTCAAGAGTGGAAAGAAACACATCAATACTGGGGAGGACCTGATTGTGCGCTCATACAAATGCATCCGACGTAAGCTTTTGATATTGATTATCACGTTATTTATTGCAACACGAAATCTCTATTTCTACTATCTAATAGATAATGAATTAGTGATAAATTTAAGTAACCTGTAACAACGGTATTTATGCCTGTAGCAATTGAAAGTTTAGAAAAAAAGACGTTTTATATGTAGTTCCCCAGGGTAGCGTTCTTGGTCCTGCTTTATTCTTCGTTTACATCAATGACGTACACCTTTCTCTTTACTTACGCTAGGTACCACTACCATTTATTTTAAAGTGTAGGTACTATGCAACAAAATAAACATTTTTAACTTACCTAATTAGCAAAATTAATAATAATTGTATACTTTTAGGTTCGCAGTAGTAGAACATGCTCCAAAGATGGTGTACTTAAATACCACTATACGTGGATACCCTAAAGGTCTGCGAGCTGGCTCCGACCCTCGGAAACCTCTCCTCATCATCCCTGAAGGGTTCGATTCTGTCAGCTTTAAGGGCGTGCCTTATACGCTCGATCATATTGAGGTAAGAATCGTGAAAATGTAGCAAAGGTTTTAAATTCATTTATAATTATTCATTAATATAAAATGGTTATATTAAAGAATTAAAAATATTTAAAGATTTAAAAAGGTTTAAAATTGCCTTTAAACCTTTTTTGTAATGGTCTTTTTTACATCTCGCTGAAAGATAAAAAATTAAATAAAACATAAAATAATTTTATCCAGGTGTGGGGGTGCGGAGACCAAGCGTCTCGGGAGACACAGCTAGAGATTAAGAAATGGCAGGTTAAGGAGGCCGAGCGACAGAGGACGGTAAATATAATAGTACCATATTATACAATAGATTCACTTGTTGAAAAGGAATGTAGGTCATATATTGCGCTAGAACAGATGGCAGCTTGGGCTTAATGGATGGCACGGCAAGCGCAGCGTGAGACGATCATCAACAAGATAGATAGATGACGTGATAAAGGATGCAGGTGTGTGGATGCAAGTTGCTTCTGATCGAGACTAGTAGAAATCGTTTAAAGAGGCCTATGCCCCGGAAGGATGATGATAATGCATAGAATATACTTTAGATTTTTTATACTCTAGGAGCGAAGAACTGGGTACATTATCTACAAAAATTACCGAAGCTATATTATGAATGTGTTTGCAGGTAAAGCTGTCAGCGGCTGACTGGATCGAGCACCCGGACCGATACCTGCTGGAGCTGGCCGGCAGACCGCAGTACAACAACTCCGCCAGCTAGCACGACGACACACAGCAGGACGTGGAACATGGTAAGGGAATCTCATACTAACATCACCGATATGTTCTACATAGTTACACCCTCGGACACATCAACCTATTCACCCAATATAACTATGCTACATTTTTAACCTATTTTTTCTTACTGCTGGGCAAAAGCCTCTCCCATGCCTCTCTACAGATTTCTTTCGGTGGCTGACTCCCACCAATCCTCCCTAAATGTAAAGGTCGTCGCGCCGCCACCGTTTTGTGGGCCTACCTCGGCGGCGTTGACCGTTATCTGGCACCCATTCTGTAGCTATTCTCGCTCACCGCTTTGTTTGCATGCTAGGTAGTCTAGGTTGATGTGGCCGAGGTCGTACATACAAATCTGTCACGTCTCTCCCATCGAGGTAGACAGAGACTTCCCTCCACTTGCTACGATACAAACACACACTTCTTTCACTTCCTTTTTTTTCTAACCTTTTATTAATTAGGTATAATAAATATTCATTCATATTTTTTCAGAATAATGTGTCCCAGTTCTGCGATGTCTTGAAGTTAATCTTCGAGTTAAACAATGAGGTGGTATGTGGCTAGTGCGAAGTGAAGTATGGACAATATTGTATTAAATTATTGCTAATAGAAAGCATTTCATAAACATTACTTAAATATGAGAATAAAGTTCAATTTTGAGGGTTCATGTTTATTATTTGCAGATAATGTTTTTATTATGTACAGTAAGCCACAGATATAACTAACGCCCCGACTTTTAGGGCTGGCGCACACCTGACGGAGCGCAGCGCAGAGCATTTTTGATTGTCATATTATTATCGACATTGTTCTCATTAAAATAACATTCAAAATCAGTTGACACAACATTTGCATATTATAGTCGCTTCGATGCTCATTTGTGTGCGCCGGCGGTCCTATGACTGTAAAAGTAATATTTGTTAACATTGTAACTTTGTTTTAAAAATGTGAACCTTTCAAATATGAAAACTTTGTAACCTTAGTACTTACTATATCTACTTAATGATCATTTTATATACTTAACTAACTTATAATTTTATAGAAAGCTGTTTTAATCAATTTCTATATTAATAATATTATTATACACATTTATTATTATGTAAGTACTAAAAAAGTGAATATCCATTTAAATCTATTCAATAAGTTTCTCCCCCAGTTGCATAAAAGGCTTTTAAAGTAATCTATACATTAAACATCGTGCCGTCTTCTTCACACTTTTCCCAAAAGACAGAGTCATCTATAGATGTAATGGATGGTTGGTTTCATTACATCTATATGGATTATGGATCGTTGGCTTGACAATATTTTGTTTGTGCAACTGGAGTATTACTAATACAGGTTGTTTTTTCACTCCCTGACTGCCCTTGAAAATGAACAACTTTGCCAAGAAACAAGTTGAACTTGACACTTAAATTTATGTTTTATGTGCAGTTTATGGGCGATTTCAGACCTAGCGTTTCATACGCGCGTACACGCGCGCTACATAAGCGCTTGAAAAACCGGACGCGCGTATACGGGCGTATACGCTCGAACCGGTGGTGTCGTGTCAGTATCAACATGGATTATACTACTTGTGAAAATAAAGTGTTTTATTCAAAAATAGGCAAAATTCATTATACTTTTTTGATGTCACTTTTTTGATCTAAAACTACTGCTGGTTCTACTTACTACCTGTTACGAGTAAAAGACGCGCGTATACACGCGTAAACGCGCTTCAAAAAAACGAGCGTATATGCGCGTATAAAACGCTAGTTTGAAAACGACGTAAGGCTCTTGATTTCATTCATGGAGTGAAACAACACTACATACATAATTATTAATTTATACACTGGAAAGTAAAAAAAAACTTGTTGTTAATAAAATATTCAAATTAACTTTAATATGTAACAACTTATAAATTGGAGTGTACCTATTTCAAGGAATTTAAATATTGTGATCTGCAAAATGAGTCAATGGTAATAATAAGTATAATTTAATGTAAGATTTGGTTTATTTCGCATTTTGGGGTCGTTTTGTGACTAGCTTAAATGTGCACTTTATTGTTAAGAGATAAGGTGTTTTGTTGCTCAAATTGTTACAATTCTGCTTTGGTTCATTAGAATACATACATATAATATTGAGGCCTAGGGGGACAATAATTGCCTTCTCTACCTGTCCCTTTCTTTTTGAGTCCAAAAAGGTGCAAGCAATCCTACTAATATTATAAATGTCAATGTTTGTGCCCATAGATGGATGTGAGGTTGTTTGTTACTCTTTCACGCTAAAACCACTGAACAGATTATAATGAAAAATTACAATATTGTAACTTGCACATCAGAATAGTAAATAGGCTATATTATTTTGAGATATTGTTTAATTATTCCAAGATATGACAATAAATGCGTACGAAGTCGCGGGCAGCCTCTAGTTATTATATAATTTACTGGCGGTTACTGTAATTTTCATTGTTTTTACAATGTTCCTAGTGAAGCCATATTGCGAGTCAAGTAGATTAAAAACACACTATATTAACATAACTTGACTAGAGACTTACCCCCTTATTACAAAAACGGTTTCATTTATAGTTCTAGAACTAGAACTAACTCATATAAATGACGTTCCAGCTATAGAAAAAACGTCAAAAAATTACATCAGTCCTAGAACTATGTTTAAAACTTGTTTTGTAATAACGGGGTTAGAGTTGCTATATGCGGTTTTTTAACTTAAAAAAATGGTTAAACTTAGCGGAGGACCAAATTCTTTTAAATTATATTTTAGTGATATTGGTTTCAAGTTAGACTAATACCAAATAGATATTAAAATTGGTATCAGTTTGATTTGCTGACTGAGGGCCCGTTTTACCACTTACAGATAAAATATATCTGACAGATATGTTATACCTGTCTCTGTCTAAAGCGTCATGTTTTATGAAATAGACAAGTTTATCTGACAGTTAAATATCTGTAAGTGGTAAAACAGGCCCTAACTATGTTGTATTGTATTGGTTGCAGTAGAATCGCTTTACTTAGTAATAAGCTCAGTTGTAAGTGCGCTTGAGAGGTGCTATAGATCGCTTGCATTCATTATTGTAAACATTATACTTTATCGCTGTACAAAATAAAGTATTTTATTTTAATTTCGTGCGTTTTCTTTGGAAATTGTAGCAGAAATTATTTCCTGCTACTATGATAGCAGATGTAATACAAAGAGATCCCTACTTCCACATAAAGAGTGTTATTAAAGAGGCGATAACGGCGATATTAAAAAGATTTTGTACAGGTTAATCTGTCCTTGACTGTACCTAGTCGCTTCTCCTAATAGAAACCGGTCAAGAACTTTTCTAAAGTAAGTACATTAATTTGGAATTGCCTAGAACCCAGCATGGGAGTAAGCTAGGAAGCGATAAACTTACATAAACCTTTCACCTTGGTCGTAGGACATTTGCTTGCAAGATGCTTCGCGCTAAAACAAATAACGTTCCATTTCAAATAATAGGGTTTGAATTTAAAAAAAAGTATTTAAAATACTAGAAATAATTTATTACAGTCAGCAGTTATATCTCAAATCAAATAATAAAAAAAAAAACGTTATATAAGATTAATATATTAAAATATTGATCTTTATTAGAGATTTTTGTGTTTTCTAATGGTCTTACTGTGGGTTTTCTCACCAAACGGAACGCAACTGGACTTTGACATTTCTATTTGACAATCAGCTGATTCTATGATGCGATGTTTTGGTTATTTACGAGACAATTTTCAACTTAATTATCTTTATTACCTAATATCCTCATAATACAGTCAAATAATCAGTGAGAGAAGATTCTTTGTTTATTAAATTAGTGATAAAATTAAAAATGGCGGTGTACGCGGCTCATTTGACTCGTACTTTAGGAGGCGCGCCGTCTGCCTTTCAGGTCGCAGCGCAAGAAGCTCTAGGGGACACCGTGAAACCGGCTTTGAGGAAGATTGTTGAGGTAGGTACATACTTACATGCTTACTTACCGACATATCCGTCACGCCTTCAGACCACTTCCATCCACTTGCTACGTATCAATCTGTACACACTTCTTTCGCTTGTTTTTTGTTGCTCCCAATAATGACTATAGCGGGTTTAAAAGTTGCTATGAACTCTTGTTGTATGCAAGTGGCAACGAATCAATTGCGTTGGAGAGCTATTGGAGAGGCTTATGCTCAATGGGCAGCTATAGGCTTAGATCATGAGGGCCTCTAGCTCTCACTTATATTAAATATCATAATCATATTTAAGAGCTTTACAAGCTTTTATAAGCTTTACGAGCTTTGAAACAAAATAACTTCTACTCTGTTAATGAATATTTAAATGCAAGATAGAATTTTATTTTATTTTTTTACCTACTGACATTATACATATAATTTATCTACTGACATCACTTAATTAATTATTATTTGATTATTACTCAATTACATTTTGAATAGAATTGTAATATTGGAGACTATAAATAATTTAACATTCTACAATTATAATATTTGCATGCCATATCTAGTGAAACATGTTGCTCTTTTACCTTTTATGTGATCTTTTGTACTTACCATGTTTGAAGCAAATAAATTTTCATTTCATTACACTTGTCGGTAGAGTCTACGCCACTTTGCACTATTCTCTGCCTGTTTGAGCACCTGATATTACACAGCTTCTATTTCCTCTTTTATTTAATCTGTGTAAGTCCTCCATAACTATGTTATTTTTTTTCCCAGTATTTAGCTGCAGTATACCCAAACAAGTGTGGCTGGGCAGTGCAGTGGTACGATGAACTGTATTTGGTGTTCGACTGTTTGCTGCAGTACCACTATCTGAAGCATTACGGTAAGATGATATTTATGACTTATGCCAACAGAATATAAATATTTTGAAACACTTGTATACCTATTTGTATAGTTGTAGGTATATAAAGTTTTTGGGTATAAGTTCATTATTGACAAGAACCAAAATTATGGCCTAAATACATGATACGGTTTATTAGACAACATTTTTTTTTTGTTTTTCTGCCAATACTGAATCCTATCTGAAAACAGGTCGCAATTAGAACAATTTTACATACATCACAAACATAAAATATAATATCTATCAATTTTCAAATAATTGCATATTTAAATCTAAGATTTTAAGTTTAGTATAGTACCTACCCATGTCTTGTGCCTTCATTTCGTAAAACTAAGATTTAAAAAAAATTAAGTAAATATTTCTTGCACCTTTCATCATCTTAACTTTTCTTCCAGCGGCTTCATTCTCGGAAAGCTTCTACGGCCTGGTCCGAGTGCCCCTCCACGTGAGTTCAGAGTTCAGCTCAGGTCCTCGTCTGCCGCCAGCTGCTGAACGAGCGTCGTTGGCGCTGCTGGTGCTGCTACCGTACATACGGGATAGATGTGTGACGGTCACGCAGCGGTGGAGGGAGGATCATGAAGATGGGAGGTTGGGGAAAGTAAGTCCTCTTGAAGGCTTGAAACTAAATGCCAGTTCATTACTTACTCAAAATAAAATAAATGAAATAATACTTACTAAATTAGCTATGTAATGTATGACTAGTTTAAGTGAGATTTGAAGCTTATTTTTTGTGTATTTTAAGGTTTTAAACTGTAGTGTAATTTATTAGGTATTCAAATTGATTCAGCTTGCTGACATAGACACTGACTGAATATGGGTCCATTGACCTATTTGAAACATTTGCCACTTAATATCAGACAAAATTACCGTACAGTACTACCGACAAAATAAGTTACTTACTGTAAAATTCTTTCTTTGTCACATTTTTTTCTGTAAAATAACGCTATCGCAAATCATTGTAGTAGGCAGTTGTTTTCCTTTATTCTGTCCCTTTTACACAAAATTTAGTATCAAAAAAGAAGATATTTATAAAAAATATAACATGTAGGTACATACCTATAAATACCTTTTAATTTCCAGACAAAATCAGACCGTCTTCGCTTAGCAGCAGTGAAAGTCTACTCCATCGTCCACCTGGTGACCTCATGCTGCAAGGTCTACCAGCTCGGAGCCTATCTATGTGGACGGACCAAGAGCCCTACTCCAGAACTCAGGATATTATCCCTGGCTCTTGCAGATGCTCCTCCTCATGAAGAGAATGAATACACCTGGATGGACCTCGTGAAGAGTGTATTTACAGGACAGATTGGGTAAGTGAGCTGATGATGTAAAGTTTGGAGGTCTAGCTGCTCCAGAGACGAGTTCCTATTTTCTTCATTGCTTGTGAGGAAAGTTATTGGCTTTTTAAAGGGAGAGAAATATGAAACAGATAGAAAGATAGAATTTCTTTATTGTACCTACTCAAAAAATACACTGATACCTAAACAACATAAAAAAGAAACTACAAGCTAAGTACATAGTGCGCAAAGGCGGCTTTATCAATAGCGATCTCTTCCAGACTACATTAGGGTAATTTTCAAAAGAAACCCATTTATCAAACTCCTTAACTGACACAAATCCAATGTCAACATTACATCTTTGCCCACAGCACGGCAGCGCTGACATTCCCAATGCTGGGCGGTCTGGTGCAGTACGGCGCGGAGTATGGTCTGTTTCTGGTTCAGCTGCTGCGATGGTGGGAGTCCAAGGGCGCCAGCGCGGGGAACACTCTGCCGCCGCCGCAGCCGCCCAAGGTAAGTACTTGTTGTGTGACGTGTTCAAGTAATTGAGACTGGTATGTCAAAGACACAGGGGGGGTAAAGGTCGACAAATAACGCCTTCGTCTCTACGCGTTGACTGAGGTAGGTACTTAAAAAAATACACCCCGCTCGTGTCATTCTCATATCGCTTTTCAAAACGCTACGTATAATAAGCTCATAAATATGCTAAATATGGTTTTCGTTTGCTATTTACTTTTTTCAACTTTTTGGAAAAATAAAAAATGGAATGCATAATCATTTCCTATATAGGAGGATGACATTTTTCACTATATACCAAATCTTTTATTTATCCTTTTCCTCGATGAAACGAAATTAGGTTTAATCTTATTTATTAATTATTATAGACAAGCTTTTTCCTCAAAACGCCACCTTAGAAAATTATCTTGCATATTATTATTCACATATTTTTTCTTCATTCCAGCGCGACGAACTCTCCATCCGCTGGAAGAACAAATGCCCGCTCTGCCTCCAAACGTGGAAGACACCGACCGTACTCCCAGTGTCAGGGTACATATTCTGTTACACCTGCATCTCCAGACATGTCCGCGCGAGGAAGACCTGCCCTGTCACCAGGTGTCCGGTCAGAGAAGACCAGTTAGTGCGGATGTATGTGGATGACTGAGGGGGTATAAAGCTGAAAATATCATGTTGGATGGGATTGACATCACCTAAGACGGGTCACTTTTTAAAGTTAATGCTAGATTCGCAAGAGTGCAGTTTTCCCCAGAGAAGAATCTAGCAATAAACTCTGTTGCTCTTTTCAAATAAAATTTTACAAATTAGACATAAACACATAGATAAATTAAAATTCACATTTGTAGAATATTTGACTTTCAAAAGGTGTTAAAGTTTAAGGGGTTAAGGCAAATATGGTCGTCCGGTAATTTTAGGTAAGTAAGCATGTACAGTCAGCATCATAAGTCGATGAACACATTCAGATTTTCAAAAATAGAATCCACCAGTATTAGACGTAAAACCTGACCCATTTTCCTTATTTGAACCTTACTGGATGTTCATTTAAATTTGGAGTATTTTTTTAAGCTATTTTGGTTTAATAATGGTGTACTTTACTTTTGTAGGTTTGAATGTGTTTATCAACTTATGATGCTGACTGTACCTATTAGTCTTAGGTATAGGTAGGTACTTTTACTTTGTTACTTGTGAGTAAAGTCGTATGACATTAAATCATCATTATCATCTGCTCGTCCGCACTTCAAGGGCACGGGCCTACTCTCATACGAGAGTAATGACATTAAATATATCAATTTAATTTAAAAGGTTCCCACGTCACAGTTAAGTAGGTACCTACTTGTTTTCGAGCAATAAAAATACAATAACTTTTGCATATAAGTATAACTTATTTGGATGTGATTGCAGTGTGTTGTGGGGACCAGAAATTAAACAAGTATGTGAATACATAAAATACATTCCGAAAGTTGTCTGTAATTTTGATAATTTGAACTTTTTCTATGACTCTTATCATGACTTTAATAAGTAAAAAAATCGGTTGTGTTTGATTAAGGAATGTTATTGGCAGAATCCACAATGGTAGTTGCCATTAACAAAAAATAAAATAGATAATGTTACAAAGTTTAAGGTAAGGTTAGGTATTAGGTAAAATTGATTTATTTAAGTTTTATGGTCATTATATTATGATACTAGACTATTCCAATTATTTTCCATATCACAAACAACTGCTGGTGTTATGTAATTGCAAAATCATTAGTATTTCATTAAAAATCTCTGATTAAACCTAACTACTAGTTAGTTTGGTGGAATTGAGCCAGATTTTATCAAAAATTTACTTTTTATTGACCGATTTGTAAAGTTATCTGTATATTGATAAAATATAATCTATATGTCGTGTGTAACTCATAAGACTGATCGAAGATGTTTTATATAAAGGTGCCAGTGAATTTTATTGATGTTTTTTAGTATTTAGGTAATACCTAGATATAAGGCTGTTTAAAGGGAAAACATACCTAAGTTATTGCGATCTTTAGATCATTGTACCTGCTTATAAAACTGTAAAACAACTTTAACTTAAATTAAAACACCAACTATTAATACTTACCTACCTACATAAAAAAAAATTGGTAACAATTAATAAACAGTTCAAACGTCTTGGTAACGAGGTAATCAATTCTGATCACTGCTATGACTGCGAATGCTTTAGTACGCTGATCTAGCGCACTAGTTGCTGTGCTCGCAGTTGCGTAACTGATCAGTGATCAGAATTGGAGGTCGGTTGGTCTCATATTAGTTAATCAGTTTTTATATGATCGCAATTACTTAGTTTTTAATAAATCATGTTGTGAAATACTTAGTTGTTATGGGCTGTGGTATTATTAATATTATAGGGAGTTGACTTACTTTATAATGTTTTTTAGTAAAATAATTAAGCAAAATATTGTTAAAATATGTCTTTTATTTGGCTTATCACTTAACTTTAAACAAATACAAAAAAAACGTTATTTACTACTTGAAAACACATGCTATAAAAACATTTTATGGTTTAACAATTGTAACTCTTAATTATTTATGAAATAGTCACAAATCGACTAAGTAGATAGGTAGGTTAGGTATACTTATAATGAAAAAAAAAAGTTAATAAAAAACAATTAACTAAAATGGGAGCATTTAGGTACGTCTTACATCTGATGTACATAATGTAACTTATAATTGTGGTACCACTGTACCCACATATTTTCTTTTGACGGCGCGGCGGTCTATTCAGATAGACTACTAACTTGTTACATACAAATTATTGTTAGTTGCCATGGTCTAATGATTAGACCAAGCGATTAGACTCTAATCGCTTGCAACTTAAACTATAAGTGTGCGGTCACATCTGCGTAACGTACCGAGCGGAACGTTCGGTTCAATACGCTCGCACACTCGCACCGTGCAACGCAAATGCAAGTCACCTATGACACATCAGCCGAAATTAGAGACAGACCAACTTATCTGTGAACTGAACGGCGACGCTAGCAGTAATACAAAATTGTATTTCTACCAATCGCTGCAGTTATTTGCCATTTCCGTATTAGTGGCTTTGTACCAATAACGGCCGGTTCACAGATAACTTGGTAGCTCTGTACGTCGAATTTTCTCCAGCCGCGGAACGTTTAGCACGTTACGTTACGCTATGTGACCCCATTCTAACACCTCTTTACTCCTGAATAGACCTTGCTGTTACAAATACTCAACCCCCGCCACGGTAAGGTTATGCAGCATTATATGCGATATTTGCCGTCCAGATGGCGCCACGAGTGCGATCCTAGCGCCATCTCCACTCCCGCTCTTACGATGATGTAGTATAGGACGCGCGGGGCCAGCAGGACCTGAAGATAATGGAGGTAAGGAGGCCACATATGCTCGTAGTTCCTCGCGAGATGGGAACGTTCGGTCGCCATAGATTAAATGGCCTTCAGGGATCTCTATGGTTGTCCATGGTTCGCTTGTGTCGAAGTAGCCGCCGTCGCCCTACAGGAATAGGTAGGTATGTGTAATCTTATAAATATTACTTATAAATGACAATGTTTGTTCCCTTTTTACGCAAAAACTACTGAACAGATTTTGATGAAACTTGGCAATATTGTAGTTCGCACATCAGAATAACGAATTAGCTATATTATTTACGATATCATGATTTTTTTCCAAAATATGACGATAAATGTGTACGAAGAAAAAAAAACGCCCGAATTGCGAACCACTTCATTATTTTTCATTGATTGTTTTTAGTCGGTTAAAAGCACGGATGTAAGTATACCTACTTCAAAACTAGAAACAGCATAATGGTTCCCCTTCCTAGCAGTGACGATAGACAATAGCTCCCCGTCTTTGGTGACCAAGGGTGCGCCGGCGACGTATTTGTTAGCCGACTCGAAGCTGTATGCGGCGCGCCATTGCGCTAGCCGGCCGTCACTTGATAGGAGCAAGATGCGTTTTGCGCGGTTTATGAATACCTGAAGTGAAGGGTATAATGAGAATAAAAGAGAAAGAATGAGAAAAAAATAAAAGATCATTTAAAATTAAAAAGGAAACCTCATTGAAACCAGTTCATGCCGGCTAAGAACATCAATTCAGTTTAAATCAAATAAGCATGGGCGTTACCACAGATTACTTAATAGTTACTACGTAACAGATACTTCACTCAGAAGAAAATATCCAATACCTACTGCTTTAACAGTGCGCAATAGCCCAACCGTCACGTCAGCAACCACTGCATGCTAAAATGTGCCTAAATACTCGAGCGTATAGTTGTGATTGCTTCGCACCGCGCGAATCCGCAAAAATCGCGGGGCTGCCTCTTCGATAAACTTAAATTAACAAAACGTTTTGTGACTATGTTATTGAGAACTATGAATATGTTCCGACTTATATGGGGCAGTTTAAAATTGTATCGTTTTTTATTTTTAACATGTTTTTATTTTTAATTTTTAATGTTTTTTTATATTTCTGAATTCTCGGTTATTATTATGTTTTTCATTAAAAAAACTTAATTATTAAAAATTATAAAACATTCAAAACAAACAAAAAAGCGAATGGAACTATCAAAATTTGAACAACGTGCGAGCGCTTCGTTTTGACATCCGCGCTTCGCTTGGTCCGCAAGCGGCCCGCTGAGCGGTAGGTATTTATAGCGCGCAAGTACATAGAGTGACGGAAGCCTGGCGTTACTAACACGGCCACAACGGCTAGGGTCCGCGTGCACTATGGCCTTCATATAGTACAAAAAGCATGAATAAACCTGTTTCTAGTTATGAACGCCTTTATCTAGCACTACTGCCAGACCTGTGGGCCTTCCACAAAGATCTTTACGACTAGTCTTATACCACCTGCAACTGTTACTTTTATTAGAGCTCAAAATGTCCTTTGTAAGGCCCTTTCCCCGTCCCATGAATGTAATCTTCCAGTTTATAATAACCAGCCTACAAATGACCTAATCAATCTCGAACCTACTACCTCGGCTATAAATCTCATGCTATCCGTACTACACCATGAAGTATCCACGTACCTTCTCAGCCGTATTCTCATCAATCCTGACGTAAGCTAACTCCCCGAGCGGCGCCAGCATCTGCTCCGTGAATATGTCGCAGAAATGGTGCGTGGTTTCAGCGTACTGGGATATCTGGGGACAAACGTTGGATCTTTAAAGTAAAGATAACTACTTATACTTTTATACCTATGGTATGAAGAGACTGGTGAATGAGGAAACGAAATAGGTGTGTTTAAATACTTTAAATCATAGCAAGTGGAGGGAAATGGTCTCTGTCTACCCCGATGGGAAAGAGGCGTAACTTAACAGATGATGACGACGACGATGACGATGATGATGGCATTGATGATGATGATGACAGTGGTGATGATGTTGACAGTGATGACGATTATGCCAGTGACGACGATGATGACAGTGATGATGATGTTGAGAGTGATGACGATTATGCCAGTGACGACGATGATGACAGTGATGATGATGTTGAGAGTGATGACGATTATGCCAGTGACGACGATGATGACAGTGATGTGATGATGATGATGGTGACAGTGATGATGATGATGTTGACAGTAATGACGATTATGCCAGTGACGATGATGTTGAGAGTGATGACGATTATACCAGTGACGACGATGATGACAGTGATGTGATGATGATGATGGTGACAGTGATGATGATGATGTTGACAGTGATGACGATTATGCCAGTGACGATGATGATGACAGTTATGATGATGATGACAGTGATGATGATGTTGACAGTGATAACGATTATGCCAGTGACGATGATAATGACAGTGATGATGATGATGACAGTGATGATGATGATGGTGACAACGATGATGATCTTGAGTAAACATCACATGATGGAATACCTAGCTATGTATGAAGTTACTCCATATCCTCGAACCTACCTCCTCAGGAGTGCAGCAATGTATAGGCCGGATGGCGCCGAAGCTAGCGTACGGTGCACCACCCGGTCTGGCGTGGAGTTCCACCGGAATAGACATATTCTCTACCAGACCCTTGTATTCTGGGTTCGTTACTGTACGCTTCGACATCTCGATTGGCGATTGCTGGAATGAGGAAGAAGTGAAATTGACTTAATTTGTGGTATATATATTTTTTTTAATGTTTAGATGCTTAGGTACTATAGTAAAGTACTTCTTAAAGGACGAAATGGCTGGCTAAAATAAAGAGAATATTAGTTTCATTTATGCTTTTTATTTTTTCTTATTCACGATACATTCTCTAAAATTACAACACATGAAACAAACAAACAATATTTTATGTAGGTATTATTGGAAGATAATTACGATTTAATTTAAACTTTAATATTTTGTAAGCCTTTATTGCAATCCTATAATGTTCAGATTGGTCAGGCATGAGCATCACCTCCGTATTGGGCCAAATATTTCATCTTGTCCATAATTGGTACATTAAATTAATCCAAGTTATAAAAATATTTGAAACCGTAGCTTCATTGACATTGAAAAATAAGCTAAGTTCATAGTTACATTTATTCTGCCTTAATTTCATTAATGATAAAAGAAACTGATCTTTGGGAGATAAGTTTATTAGATTACTATCATCATAATATTGTATTTTATCGGCCATTGGAGTAAGAGTTGAGTTAACAAAATTAAATTTCTTATATGATTCAAAACCAGTGTAAAACTGTATAGCTTTGTCATTATGTTTGTGTCTATTAATTGAGCCGTACATTAGCTCATGATCAACTTGTGTGCTCCTTGATTCAAAAACTGGCAAAGAATGTGTAATTTGCTCTGAAGATGCATTTTCTTTTACCACAGATATTTCTTCCTCTTCAAGTAGCTCATTTTTAAGAAATACGCTTGTCATAGGCTGTAAACCAGACAATCCTTGTTCCAGTAGCAGTTTTCTTTGATCTCTACTCTCAACACGACATTCACGTTCAATAGCGGCTGCTAAAACAGGTTTTTTCTTTGTAAAGCTGAATATTGACGGTACTGCAGATTTTCTCAGGAATTTTGCAAATGGTGCATAATCTGAAAATTAGAATGTAAGGATAATGAGTAGGTAATATGCGATGGATAGGTCAGAGCCAAGAAACAGGCCCTAAAAAAAAGCTGCGTCTCTCAGAATTGCTAAATATTTAAAACAATCTGATACCAAGTTTCTATGAGTTCTAGTTTAACTGGTTTCATTTTTAAGGTGGAGATAGTTAAAAAAAATGAAGAGTGGCATAGTCCACACACTAGCTCTTTCTAACACAAGTAGAGCCACGTGAAAATGCTAGTTATCAATTTCATCAAAACCCGTTTTAATTTATATTCCTCTGACTAGGTAAGTACCACTTATTTAGTTAGAGGTTTTTTCACAGTGACTGAAAAACATACCTACCTACCTACCTGGTCATGCTTAGGCCTGTAGGTAAGTACATAAAGGTCACTCAGTGTTCTAGTCTAGGGTGATAATAATATTAGATTTATATAACCTATAGGTACTTACTTGTATAAATACTTTGCCCAAAATAATCCTCTTCTTTAAAATGATCAGCACACAACCTCGATGAATTACTGGCTTTGAAGTTTTTAATCCGAAGTGCATTCTCCCATAGCTTTCTTCGTTTTGGATCTTTAGGGAATATATGAGTCCCTCGATTTTTACAGGCAAATGCACTACATTGAGGCATTGTTATTAGAAAAACAGTTTATTTAATATTCGTTAATATTTAGCGGCCAAAAAACTCTTGTTGTTTTGTTTTGTTTTGACAATCAATTGAATGACACTTTTGATTTGATTTGACGTTTGACGTTTCATATGTCAACAAGTGAAGGTACAGTCGACCTAGTCGACACTGCGCTACCTATCGTGTGAAAAAGTCAGTTTTTCTGTGTGGTTTTTTTTCTCATCATTCGAACAAAACAAAAGACGCGATCGAGGGGTAACGAACGTAACCAGTAACCAACCAAATATCTACATACCTAGGACACTACATAACAAACGGACAAAGAAAAGACTTTATTATGTAGAGTCTAGGTACCTACATAATTCTTTAAAACATGAATCATCTGCTACAACTAAGTAACTACAAAGAATAAATTGTTAGGTATACGTAAGTAGGTAGGTAGATAGCTTTATTTACGCTATAGGTACTTAAGTAGTATTTAGGTAGGTAGGTATACTCAGCTAGGTACCTACATTGTTGCCATGAATTCCTGTTAACTCCATTTAGGTTTGGTCTTTATGAATTACTCTCTGTACTGTACACAATAAGACACTACTCAAAGTCTTATCAACTACCTAACTTTGAAGAAGCCCAGAACACACGGGGAAACGCAACTGCAACGAAACTGGAACTGCTAGTTCCTTTGTAATCTGAAACGTTTCGTTTTAGTTGCATCGTGTGTGGTTTTCTAAAGAAGTATATAGCAGAAACTAAGATGCAACTCAAAAGTCACTAGCAAACTAATCTGAAACGTTTTGTTTCAGTCGCATCGGGTGTGGTTTTCTAAAGAAGTCTAAAGTGGAAACTTAGATGCAACTCAAAACTAACTAGCAGTTTTAGTTTCGTTGCAGTTGCGTTTCCCCGTGTGTTCTGGATCTAAGAATGTAACGTTTATTACAAAGTAACACTCTTTTGGAACTTAATCAAGGCTGTCACAATCACGTGAATGAACCAGCAATAGACAATAATTTTGTATGAACAGTAACTGACTCTACCACACCCAAATGATAGATATCTAACGATATAAAATATAATTGATCACTTAATTGTTGCAACTACGTACCGTGATTAATTTGTTTGGGATTTTTTTTTCATTGATTTATTGATTTGTTTAGAAGATTATTTCTTGTAGATATAGAAATTTAGCGACTCTACTTCGTTGGTAGAGCTATCCAATAAGATATAGGTACCTAATTAAACTTATTTAATCTATAAATGAAAGAGAGAGAGAGGTAGGTAGTAAAATAAATAATTTATCTAATTGAATACAAAACTCAGTGAACTAGTGTTAGCCTTCTGGGAATTCTAAAATCACTTCGCCATTTAGTCGAAAGTGATTTTGTACCGTCAGCATCATAAATCGATGAACACATTCTTTCAAAAGTAATTTACACAATTACTAGATGTAAAACCTTAATTATTTTCTTTATTTTGAACCTTATTGGATTGTCAATAAACCCTAGAGTATCTTTAGCTAAGCTTTTTCGTCTAATAACGGTGTAAGTATTTTACTTTTGAAAATCTGAATGTGTTCATCGACTTATGATGCTGACCGTACCGGGAACGATCTAGCTAGACAAATACATTATATTATAACCCTTGAGAGAAGGAAATCTTTGGATAGTTATTACCTACTTTAATGTATTCTGAGAGAGAACAACTAACAATATACAATAAAGGTGAATTAATTAGATAATAAGATCTATTATTAAATTTCTCAAAGTTCTACGTTAGAGGCGACAGAAATATTTACTCAATACCTATTATTTCATAAATAGGTATCTACCTGTTTCTTGAAGAAAATTGTATAGTGAGTTAGAAATCACTAAAAACAAAAATAAAAACATACCTACCTATAAAGGAACCGAGCGATCTAAGTACTATAGTCCTACTCCAAAGGTTGTCTGGAAGAGATCACTTTTAGTGATAAGGCCGCCTTTGCGCACAATGTTTTAGTTTTAAGTTTTATTTGTATTTCTTTGTGTGCAATAAATTATTTCTATCTATCTATCTATAGAATGAATGCTATGCTAATACCTTAAAGTACCGTAAGTGGGGAATACTTTTGTTACCTACATACCTATCTTTTATAAGTAGATACCTAATTATAGGTAATAGTAATAAATGGCCACCAAAATGCTTTACACATATAGTAATAAAGTGACGAAAATGTGTTATCTTTCGTAAATAATTTGATAACAGGTTGTTGATTTCACCTTTATGTAATTTAAAACTAATAAAACGTAGCTGATATTTATTCTACTATTCGAAAAATTTATAGTAGGTTCCTACAAGGTTTCTACGTATCTCATAAATACGATTAACTTTAAACTTTACATCTAATAGAAAAGAGTCTACTTTACATAAGTAGTTCGTACAAAAATAACTTTTTAAACAACAGTCGTTTACATTTTGCCTACATAAATAATAAAATATTTAAAAATGTTGATAATAGGACGCGGAGGGAAGTTGTCTTTGCCTACCCCGATGGGAGAGAGGCGTGATGGAACCAATATAATAAATAGGTAGGTACTCACATATTAAACTATTAATTGAATTAAGAATGCACTACCAAACAAAATGTGTTGTTATTGCAGTGGTAAACAAAACACTGTAAGGTAAGACACTGCTCGCCGGTCGCGACCGCTAACTAACTGATAACGAATATTTATCACAATGATAACGCTCTGTTAAAGGATGCTGAGCGAGGATTGGTGCTACCTGTCTCATGCATGACACATTTTTGCATCTTACGTCTTAGGTAAGAAGTATGAAATCATTATCATGTTAAGTTTATTTACCCCCTTTGATAGAACTAGGTACATAAGTATGTACCTACCTACGTACTTTCAGTTAACTCTGTTGCAGATAGAGCCTTTAAAGCTGTTTGTCCATTAAAAATCAGTTAATTAAACTTATGTTTAAAGGCGCATTAAAAGATGAATGTGTATAAAGACATTTATGACTACGCTTTAAGTCTGCCTTTATGCTCTATTAACACAAAGCAAAAATGGTACGTAATAAAAAAAAATGCTACTGTAAAATAATCAGGCACTTTTAAGAAGATTTTTCAAATTAAATTAAACTTTGATAACATAGCACTCGTATTAAGGCTTTAGGCATTGCGCATTTATTCTTTAAGAAATTGAAGACTCAGCCTTTATTCAGTAAAAAAAAAAACTTTAATATGCAAAGTGCTTTTACGGTAGTTGGTAGTTAGACCCAGAACAACGCAACTGAAACGAAACGTTTCAAACTAGTTGCGTCGTGTGTGGTTTTCTAAGGAAGTCTATAGCAGAAACTACGATGCAACTCAAAAGTAAATAGCAGTTTCAGTTGCGTTTCACCGTGTTTTTTGGCGCTTATAGGTAGTTACTACAAAAATACAATCTACCTGGCAATAAAAAAAATATTTATGTACTTATCTTACTTATTTAACTGCTCAATTTGTGTAACGCAACTAATTATGGAGCTTGCTTACCTACTGGTTTGTTGCCGGAAAACATCCATTACCTACCAAGTAAGTACTAACTAAGTTCGTAGAGGTATAGAATAGAGGTCTTTTTCCTTCTAAGAAGAGACTCTACATTTTGAATTAAAACACGATAACATTTTAAATAAGTAGGTAGGTAGGTACTTATAGGTCGCGCCACGTAAAATGAAACCTAGCTGACAGATGTGCATTAGACGATTTTTGAGTCTGACGTTTAACATTAGTTTTAAAATACCATCGCGCACAAAAGTGTAATGAAATGAAATGTTTATTTAATCTTGTAGGACGAGTTTGACATCACATAAGACGGGTCATTTTTTTTAAAAGTTAATGCTAGATTCGCAAGAGTGCAGTTTGTTTAATTACATTCATGGTTTTGAGAAATATTATTAGTAGAAAGAAAAATATTATTAGTAGTATCTATTAGTAAGGTGGAATATAAATAATAAAAAAATACACAACTACCAATCAATATTGGATTTAGTGTAAAATGTGTAAAGATGTAAAAAATATACGAAAATTAAAAAAAAAAAAGAACATATTGTTCTTCCATTCAGTCTTCATGGGTGGCGCGACCAGATGAGGACGCGGTGTTGATGCCAGAAGTGGCCATTTTATTATCATCGTTGTCGTCACTTTCATAACCTTCGGAATCAGGGTAGCAATTCTGTTAAATTAAGTTAAGCGACCTAACTATAGCCAACAGATTAACATTCTACAGCAATAGGTCACAAATTTGGTATTCTCATATGTGCCACGAAGTAGTCCATTAGTAGTCGATTAGTAGTCTCTAGAGGGCTTTGTCATTCATTTGTCTTTGCGAATGATTTAGTTGTCGATGTTGCCAATATTTAATAAAATTATTGTTCGAAGAAATTGATCAACCGATTGATAGATTTTTTTCGACCTAAAATAAGCTTAGACATACTTTAAAATACAGAATATTTATTTCTATAAGATTTACATGCATTTTTTGCATAAATTGCACGTTAATTTTCGAAAAAACACCGAAATAGTGTTTGGGTGACCGAACGACTGAACGACTGAACGACGGACGACCGAACGAAATGCCATTAGAGAACAACTGTCAAATAGCGAAGAGAATACCGTTTGGAACTGCCAGTGGCAGTTCCAAACGGTATTCTAGTCTATTAGTCTTAACGTTTTCGTGTACTTAACGTATTTATTTAGAATAGTCAGACGTAAATGAATATTCCTTATAATAAACTGTTTTGGGTCTCTTTCTTACTTCCTAAAACAATAAAAAAACTAGCCAACCATGTAGAAGGCGCCAAAGAACCAAAGACAATGAACGAAAGAGCGGGAACGGAACGAACACGCGAACGAATCACTATTCACTAGCTGTCAACGTCACCAACGGCCCAACGGCGGCAACATCACAACGGCGGCGGCAACGTCACAACAGCGCCAACGTCACAACGGCGGCAACGTCACAACTGTCACAACGATGTGTGAAGTGCCAACGTCAGGTTATATCCAATAGACGGATAGATGGTTGTTGGATAGCTAGATAGCAGGTTTTAGTTGTCAGAACAAATAGCAGTTTTCAAAAGCGTCTATCGCTAATAACGCCCACCGCTAACTGCCACTCATGTGACATTGCGGAGTAGAATACCAAATAAAGCGTAAAGTAATAAAATGTACGGCCGATCGCTGTCCACTGTCAACTTATCTGTTAAGAGAATAGATACCAAAATGTGTCATTTCATACAATTCACATTCTAGAGAGACACCATTTTTCATTTGGTAATTAGAAGAATACGGGCCCAGAATCATCATCCCCTACGTATAGTCTATAAGCGAAAGACTCTTACAAAAATAAAACTATACATAGCCCTAGTACTTTCGAGCGTAAGTGTACCCATGCGCGAACACGTGATTTTCATTTGTTTCTAAAGTTATTTTTACGTGGCGCGACCTATACCTATAGTCTGATCCTTAATCCGAGTCACAAATTGACAAGTGCAACTGTCAATTATACCAAAAAGGGTGACCAGCTACAATAGTGAAGTTCGGCAATCGATAGATTTAGATGTTTAGTCGAGCTTAATTTTATTAGGTACCTAATAAAAAATATATATATACCTACATACTTAATGCAATAGGTTTTTATTTAATAATAAGATTAGAGGAATATAATAGCATACTTATTAAAATTGCTCACTACAAAATTATTACAAAAGATGGAAAATGTATTATGAGATTTAGAGAAATTAAAATAAAACATTACAAGTTCTTTTATACATTTTTACACGACTACGGCGAAGCCAAAAGGAAGTGTGTTTGGCAGTCTATACTCTATGTATGTATGTTCCACCGTAACTTCTAAAATACTGAACCAATTTTGATGAATGAGGTGTCAAAAGATTTGTAATAATACGGCGGGTGACAGGCATATAGATTTGCAATAAATTTAATACTTTGCCCACTAGTGGGCAAGAATTTACGATGAAAAAAATAAAAGTTTGAAAATGGTGTTGTGTGGGGTACTGGGGTATCAAATTCAAGAGCTCAGTGAGAACATTTCAAAAATATATCGTCAGTGGAAAGGATAAAATGCTAAACCGCCAAAATGGCATTTGTGGGAAATCGAGTTATAAATATTTTTTTTACGAAAAAATTTTTTATCTTTGACATTGTTAGAGTTAGAGACAAAATATAATTAGATTTTTTGTCTAAATATTCAGCATAACTGTGATTGTCTATCTCTTTCCGTTACTGAATTAAGTGTCACTTTAGCAAAAAAACGCCGAAATGTAAGAAAATCATATTCAGGAAAAAAATGCTAAACTCTATCTACTTTGAAAAACCAATTCATCATAAAATGCTAATATACGGCAAAAGTCTCCTATCCATTCAACGGAAAATACTAATCTTCTTGATTTTATCAAATCGTAATCATGAAACTTTTGCTAAAAATTAGATACCATATCCTAGTAAAAAGCTGCGGGAAAAAAATTCTGTTCTGTTCTGTTTAATTATCATAAATTATTTTTATTTATTTGAAAGCAATTTGATATTCAATAAAGAAAAATATTCAATCTCGACTAACTTAATAGTGAAAACTCGATTCACCTACATCACTATTTATTAAGGACAAAAAACTCGCAACACCGTAATTGTCAGTTGAGTGACTCGGATTAAGGATCAGAGTATAGATGGAATTTGGTACTGAGATAGTTTATTATCCTAGACTGACTTGGGTATATTCTAGTATGTTATGTTTAAGCCTTAAACTACCTTTATGTTTCAGGTATAACATACCTACCTACATACATACATTACATATCTGTCACGCCTCTCTCCCATTGGGACATTTTGTTTTTTCTCTTTTTTTGCCTCAGGTATAAAAAATAATTAATTAAAAAATGATAAAAAATGTTACTTACATGATGCGCAGTGAATACTGCGTAGTTTAACACAATGGGTACAAAACACAAAAGAATCGATAAACTTAACAAAAACATTTTGAAAACTGTAATGTACTTAGTCATAAAAAACTGAATTTTGTATTGCCTAGATATTCTAAAATTATCTTTTTTAAATATTAAGGCACAGAGCGTTACAATCGTAGTTAAGGCAGATTGGTTATCTGGTAAAAGACTAAATTGTATGCCTACTCGTGGTCGCTTTATATAAGTTCTGAATGACCGATTTTGTCGATCTCTTAAAAAGTTTGCATATCAGTATTTACTGTTTAGGGAATTCACCATTTTGTATTATTCTAAGTACCTACATTTATTCATATTAAAAAACCGGTGCGAGTCGGACTCACGCAGGAAGGGTTCCGTTCCGTATCATTCACTATTGATATCAAGCAAAAAAATAATGTTTGTTGTATGGAAGCGCCCCTTAATTATTATTATTCTATTTTTAGTATTTGTTGTTATAGCGGCAATGGTGGCGGATAGTAGAATCTGTGAATTTCAACGCTCTAGCTATAACGGTTCATGAGATGCAGCCTGGTGACAGATGGACGCGACAGACGGACAGCCAAAACTCAGTATTAGGGTTCCGTTTTCACCCTTTGGGTACGGAACCCTAAAAAACTTCTTTTTTGGTGACCAAGGAAAAAAATCCTAAAAAAAATTTGGTCCCCCATACTATCAGCTATTTTTGAATGATTTCGACTTTAGTCCAATAGTAGTAAAAGTTATTTGTTATCATGACTACTTGCCTACATGCATATCCTTTTCTATCGTTCACTAATTTAAAGTCACCCTAAATTTATAATTATAAACTACACGAAATCCGACAAAACTAGTGATGTGACACCTATGAAATTACATAAGTAACAAAGTTACAAACCAAATACTTACTAGGTACTAGGTATTCACTTGTACTTTAAGTCCTTTACACTGTATCTACACTGTTGCACTATCAACGTTTATTAACGAATGCAGTATGAATGAATATCCTTTTATTACACCCCTACAGATAGAAACGCCTTCATTCAACATCAATAAACTCATACCGTCCTTGTCTAAGAAATAGATATGAAAGGGAGAGAAGACGCAATGTTGTGAACGAGTAGAATTTCCAAAAATAAAGAGGGAAAGAACCGTTTCGTTTGTAAATTGGAGAGTTAGAGCGCTTGTACGCGCACCGGACAATGCCGGACATCCATCCGGCAAAAAACGACTGCCATATATTTTTTGCCGGATGTCCGGTGCGTGTTGGTACCTACAGTTGAACACGCGTCCATTTTATACCATACACCACCGCGTAACGGGCAACAGAGAACGGTCCGTTGTCCGGTAGCAAAAAACGGAAATCTACAAGCGCTCTTATGAAGCTAATGAGGAATATAGACGGACAACAAATGACTCAGTTTACCTATAGGTACCGGAGTACCTACCAGGCTTGGGTTCGAATTTCGGTTTAGATGTAAGTAGGTATAATTTAGGTCAATTTAGGTTTTTTGTTTATTTTGTTTTTTTTTAAATTTTTTTTTTTATGTAAGTACGCTATGTTGTTTTTTTTGTATTTTTAAACGACTTCAAAAAAAGGAGGAGTTTCTCAATTCGACCGTATATTTTTTTTTTTTTTTTTTTATGTGTGTCCACGCAAAACTTCGTCGTTTATAAACCGATTTTGATGATTCTTTTTTTGTTGGAAAGGGGGTATCCCGAGGGTGGTCCCATGGTAAGGAAACCAGGATCTGATGATGGAATCCTGGAGAAATCGAGGGAAACTCTCGAAAAAACTGTATTTTCGACTAGTCTGTTTCTTATGTTTCTTCACACAACTTCGTCGTCCATCAACCGATTTTGATGATTCTTTTTTTGTTAGAAAGGGAGTATCCCAAGGGTGGTCCCGTGGTAAGGAAACCAGGACCTGATGGTGGAAACCTGGAGATATCGAGGGAAACACTCGAAAAAATTGCATCGCGACTAGTGCGTTTCTTAATATTATGCAATAATAAGAATTTTAAAGCCCTAATATTTAATGAGGGCCTGACGTTGACCTGATGATGGAGCGGAAAGGCAGTCGAGGGAACTCGACAACGGCTTACAGCAAGTACTTTGTGTTTGGGCTTGATTAACTTCTATTATTGAGACCTTTCATCTAAATGGGTGTCTAAGTGAATCTAAGTGACTGTTATAAGGGGTCTGATAATGAAAATGAAAGACAGTCAATGGAAACTAAAAAATGTGAAATAAAATTTTTTTGCCAAAAAAGAAACAACTTCAAAACGGAAACTAAAAAGTATGAAATAAATTAACTTGTACAGAAATTTCGAGTTTATAAGTGATTAAAAGAAACATAAACAATTAAATAATTTTATTATGTCTTTAAAATTTTTGAAGACGGTGCCACCTGTTTCCTTGAGATGTGAAAAAGATTGATTATAAGTACCTATATTACCTATATCTAGTTATTGTTTTACTTGGCACCGTCTTCAAAAATTTTAAAGACATAATAAAATTATTTAATTGTTTATGTTTCTTTTAATCACTTATAAACTCGAAATTTCTGTACAAGTTAATTTATTTCATACTTTTTAGTTTCCGTTTTGAAGTTGTTTCTTTTTTGGCAAAAAATTTTTATTGTTGTAATTTTTTTATCTGTTTCAGATCTACAAGCTAGGTAAGTATGTACATGTCGGCGCAGTACCTAAATGTTGCTATCATTTATCAGCGTAATCTAGATTATTTCAAGTTGAACCAATTTACAAAACCATTATAGCAACACCAGTTTCACTTTGACACTTAAGGGCGCGGGCTCATTTAAAATATTATCAAATGTTTAAATAATTTAGCTTCCTTGTAATCATTTTATAATGTGAAATTAATGTTCTTGAATTATTAACTCTTAAATGAATAAAGACGCTTAGTTTATTAATTAACACTTGAATTGTAACAGAAATAGGCGGAAGCAATTCGCCATGTTTTGTTTTGAATGCAAATACAATTGTCAATTAATTATTTTGTGGAGTAGCTCAAGTTATTTAAATGTTTCAATAGTTTTTAATTTGTTATAAATTAATTACTTAAGTTTAAGATCTTAAGTTTATGTTTAGAAGTTTTTAATAAATAGATAAATCAGTTTACGCTAACACTCTGAGCAACGGAAGTAGTGCCGAAGGCGCCAATAGTGGGGTGGTTGCGCGAGAGTGGTGCGGAGGCTGGTTGATCTAAAAATTGTGGCACTTTTCTGGAGAGACTTGTGGCGTAAACGTGTAAGTCCAATAAATTTATAAAGTTTTGAACTCGTTCTTCATTTGTAATGATTGACCCTGATAACATGGGTGGTGGTATCAGTGATACTGGTACCACCACCAAAGACTCCGGTGGAGCTCCTACTCCGTTATCAGAAGTGGGATCGCGACCCACTTCTGCCGGGCATTCTGAACAACCTTCTGTTAACGGGGTACCATCGGAGTTCTTCTCTCAGATGTTACAAATGATGAAACACATGTCGGATCGTATGGTGGCGTCGTCTTCAGATTCCGTAAACGTTAAAATTAGTGACGTGTTCTTACCAACATACGATCCAGACTCTAATGTAGGCATACGTGAGTGGTGTCAGCATGTTACCACTGCGATGCAAACCTACAACTTGAGCGACTATGATGTGCGCATGAAAGCCGGTAGTTTACTCAAAGGTCGCGCTAAGTTATGGGTTGATAATTGGTTAGTTTCCACGAGCACATGGCAGGAGTTGCGAGATGTCCTAATATTAACATTTGAACCTGAAAATAGGTATTCTCATGATATAGTTCGATTCAGAGAACATTCCTACGATAGCACCAAGGACATAACACAGTTCCTGACGCAAGCTTGGATTCTGTGGCGTCGTATTACTAGGGACAAGCTGCCAAATAGTGACGCTGTTGAGGCGGTAATTGGATGTGTTGGTGATGATCGCTTGAGAATTGAATTGTTAAACGCCAGGGCGACGTCTGTCCCAGAGCTTATTTCTATTGCGAGTTCCATACGTGTTAAACGACCTAGTACAAGTACATCCAATGGCCAATCCATTCAGAACAAACGACCTCGTTTGCCTGAAAAGTCGTCCCTGTATTGTCAGACTTGTAAAAGAACCAATCATGATACACGTGACTGTCGATTCGGTAATAATAAACTGGAATCTTCGGAATCTTTGAAACAACAACTTAATGAAAACAAAAATGTGTCAAACGCACGCGCTACGCCGGGATCTGACAAACCAACGTGCACGTTTTGTTCAAAAATTGGTCATACGTTCGAAACTTGTTTTAAGCGTGAGCGCGCCTTTGTACAATCAAACTAACCTCCATATGTCATGATTGGTAACTTAAATATTTCTTTCTACTATGTACTTATTTGATGTAGTAAACTATCTAAAAGGGTTTGGTCAATTCTCTGTAGTATCTGTATCTACGATAACCACAGTTTGTGTGATTATAAGTAACTGACGCGTATAACTGCGGTTTCATATTGTGCCAGATATGAACTTTGTGCTTATCGAATGCACAAACTTGGGTGTTTCAGTGACCTCGCAGGGTGCAAAACTTTACCATCAGCCGTCAATCAACCATATGCGATCCCAATGTGCAAAATTTGATAATTTGGACTGTGGTCAATCTAACAAAGATCAATTAAAAGAGATTTTTAAGCAAATACGAGCACTTCTTATTCATGGTTACCCAAACACCAAAGTGAACACAGGGGAGCTTGAAATACGGCTGAAAGATCCCACAAAGCTAGTGGAACACAGGCCGTATAGGCTCAGCCCTGTTGAACGTGAAAAGGTACGGGACACTGTTAATAAGTTGCTCAAAAATAACATAATCAGTGAGAGTAAATCTTTTTTTTTTCAAGTCCAATAATTTTAGTGAAAAAGAAAAATTGAAAAGATCGCATGTGTTGATTATCGTAAGCAAAATAGAAACACTCTGCGGGACCACTACCCACTAAACTATAATCTCTGATCAAATAGACCAACTATAAACATTGAGAAGACTGCATTTTTCAAGCGTTCAATTGAACACTTAGAAATAAAATCATTCAGTATTTATCTACTGCGTCCACCCGTATGCTTTTTCAGGAGGACACACTCATAGAACTGTACACTGATGCCAGCAGCCTTGGTTACGGGGCAATCTTGGAACAGACCATCAATAGATGTCAACATACAGTCTCCTACATGAGTCGACACACCACCACCGCTGAAAGCCACTATCATTCATACGAACTGGAGACACTGGCGGTGATAAGAGCCACGAAACACATCAGACATTACTTGTATGGGCGAAAATTCAAAGTCATTAACAGCTGTAATGCTCTCAAGGCATCTCAACATAAGAAAGACTTGCTCCCGAGGGTTCACTGATGGTGGGCCTTCCTTCAGAACTACAATCCCAAGGTGGAATACAAAAAGGCATCAGGAACGAGCCGAGCGAATACACGAGTAGAAAAAGTAATGTACAGGGGACACCCACGGAAGGTGGCCCATGATCAACTTCGTCGCGCACCTCTACCTGGCAGCCAAACATCCGTGTCGGCGGGTACTGATGACTGCTAACCACCGGGCATGGTCGAATCTGTCGACTGCCCACCACCGAGCGCGGTCGAGCCTGTCGACTGCCAGCCACCAGGCGCAGTCGAGCCTACCGACTGCCCACCTCTAGGCGCAGTCGAGCCTGTCGACTGCCCACCAACGAGCGTGGTCGAGCCTGTCGACTGCCCACCACCGAGCGCGGTCGAGCCTGTCGACTGCCCACCACCGAGCGCGGTCGAGCCTGTCGACTGCCCACCACCGAGCGCGGTCGAGCCTGTCGACTGCCAGCCACGGGGCGTAGTCGAGCTTGTCGACTGCCAATCACCACCTGCGGCCGAGCATGACTACTGCCAGCCACTACGGCCTGAGCTACATCGACGAGTGACATCGAGCACCCCTCAACGGTCTACACCAGAGATGCCTAATCAAGACACGCCTAAAATGATCTGGTGAGCATTGTGAACAATTATGCTTTTCACATCCTATCACCCTTTTTCAATTTTAGAGCCCCTGTGGACCACGGTCAATGAAACCTAACTAATGGCATATGACCTAGACCACAGCATCGACCTACCCTTATCCTTTAGAGCCTCTGTGGACCACGATCAAAGAAACCTAAAACATGGTTAAAGATCTAGACCACAGCATCAACCTTCCTAAAATCCCCTGTGGACCACGGTCAAAGAAACCTAGATGATGGTATAAGGCCTAGACCACAGCATCGACCTACCCAATCCCTTAGAGCCCCTGTGGACCACGGCGCACAAGACCGCTTAGACCACAGCATCACTTCTATTATTATTTCATAATCCTCTGTGGACCACGGTCAAAGAAACCTAGATAATGGTTCAAGACCTAGACCGCAGCGTCGACCTACCCAATCCCTTAGAGCCTCTGTGGACCACGGCGTACAAGACCGCTTAGACCACAGCATCACTTCTATAATTTTATTTCAGAGCCTTTGTGGACCACGGTCACAGACCTAGACCACAACAACGACCTAGTCCATCTATCCTTAGAACCCCTGTGGACCACGACGTACATGACCGTCCAGACCACAGCATCATTCCCATATAAATGATAAAGTTTAAGATTGCGTGGAGCAACTTAAATATTAAATAACAATGCTATGTCTTAATACGTGGAGTGTTGGCATACCTAAAACTAAAAGCTGATAAACCTATTACTAAACTGTGAATACTTTTTAAGTTTAAGATTGCGTGGAGCAACTTAAATATTAGATAACAATGCTATGTCTGATTACGTGGAGTATTTTGGCATACCTAAAACTAGAAGTTGATAATAAACCTATTACTGAACTGTTGATACTTTATAACATCATATTTCGATACTTACTGTTGTCCTGATAAGGATGACGCCAATAAAATCTTAACTCTTTCATAGATGAATACCTACCTACTGTAAACCTATAGATCATGCCCACCTTTATACATGTGCTACCTATAGTCAACAACAATTGACATCAATAGCAGTGGGATCAGCTGATGTATTTCATTGCATACCTACATACATTTTAACAAGTTAATAACTACGTTGAAACAAGATAACATGGATGAATGTTTCATTTAAGAATGAATGAAGTAAACGTAGTCATTAGCTAGTGTACCTTGGTACGGATACCTAGCTCAAATATAAACATTATTTTCAGATCCACTGCAACGTGGACAATCTCCCACCACACAAGAGCCAGAGCTACATCAGCCACATCACCGTGAGATCCAACTCTACTCCAACGCGACTGGTGCAGAGCGCGCACCGTCTCGCAGAATGGCCGTGTCGGCGCAGTACCTAAATGTTGCTATCATTTATCAGCGTAATCTAGATTATTTCAAGTTGAACCAATTTACAAAACCATTATAGCAACACCAGTTTCACTTTGACACTTAAGGGCGCGGGCTCATTTAAAATATTATCAAATGTTTAAATAATTTAGCTTCCTTGTAATCATTTTATAATGTGAAATTAATGTTTTGATTTTATGTTCTTGAATTATTAACTCTTAAATGAATAAAGACGCTTAGTTTATTAATTAACACTTGAATTGTAACAGAAATAGGCGGAAGCAATTCGCCATGTTTTGTTTTGAATGCAAATACAATTGTCAATTAATTATTTTGTGGAGTAGCTCAAGTTATTTAAATGTTTCAATAGTTTTTAATTTGTTATAAATTAATTACTTAAGTTTAAGATCTTAAGTTTATGTTTAGAAGTTTTTAATAAATAGATAAATCAGTTTACGCTAACACTCTGAGCAACGGAAGTAGTGCCGAAGGCGCCAATAGTGGGGTGGTTGCGCGAGAGTGGTGCGGAGGCTGGTTGATCTAAAAATTGTGGCACTTTTCTGGAGAGACTTGTGGCGTAAACGTGTAAGTCCAATAAATTTATAAAGTTTTGAACTCGTTCTTCATTTGTAATGATTGACCCTGATAACATGGGTGGTGGTATCAGTGATACTGGTACCACCACCAAAGACTCCGGTGGAGCTCCTACTCCGTTATACACAATTAACACTTTTCTATAAGAATTGATATATTTTATTGTTACTAAATATTTAATAGGATACAAAAGACGCCTTAGAATATTTCAAATACTGACTAAATAACTTAACCGATCCCTGTATTAAATAATACATAGGTAAGTACCTACTACTACTTAAGTAGGTACCTAGGTCTAAAGATTTAAGTAGGTAGGATTTAAGTAGGTAGGTAGGGTGTAACAGAAAGGGGGTAAAAAGCCGTAACACAGCGATAGTCCCCATGATACTGAACAACTTTCCCCAAGCAACATGGGTCGTAATTCGAAAAAAAAATTTGGATCGCCCATACCTCCTTTCTGTTATACCTGTGTAACTTCGTAAGGAACAAAGAATACTTTCAGTTTAAAAAAGGAACCTATTTAAAGATAAATACCTACTTATGGAAATGAATAAACTAATTTTAGGTACCTATGCATTAATTACCTAGCAGTTAAATATCTATCTATGAGATACATTCATGCGTGGCAAGCTTTAAGACTAGAATAGACGTAAACTAAAATAAAGATGGGGCATTGTCATATTTTGTGCTAAATACTTACATTTAGGAGTAAGTAGGCGTTACAATATCAGTCCTTGGCATGAAGGCTGATTCACATTGAGTGAGTAACTGAAGTCAGTTACTTACTGAACTGACCGGAGGGTTAGCATACGTGCCGCGACAATTAGGTATCTCACGTCATGGTGTCCTTATCACATTTAAAACTATGGCCAGAGACGTAAGCGTGACAAACCCATGACAACGTCTTGTCACGGAGTGTATGCTAAGCTAGCTGGTATTGCCATAGTGTAAATTGATCACTGACGCGACAGTGCACTGATGTCAGTTACTCACTCAATGTAAATCAGCCTTTAACCCCTTACCAATGATGTCCAGTCCAATTAATACACAATACTAACTAAGGGCCACTTACCTTACAGATAAAAATCTGACACATAGGTATTTTATACCTGTCTCTGTCTAAAAGTTAATGTTTTATGAAATAGACATCAGTAAACATATTTATGTTTATCTGTTAGTTAAATTTTATCTGTAGGTATCTGTAGGTGGTGAAAGAAACGGGCACTTAGTAGGATCAATATCTTTCTCTGACTAAAATACTTACCAGGATGTCGAACGATTAAATTACCTAAATAGGTAAATACCTAATATAATACCTAAACGGCGTTGAATCTGTCATGACCTGAAATTACTACCTTAGGTAAATATTGTTTTCTTAGCTCCTAATAAATAAACGTAAAAACTTAAAGCTTCAAAAATTGAAATTAATATTAACTAACAGTTATCCAATGATCAAAAAGAATTATAATTTTAATCAATAAACGCATTTTGAACTTATTTAAAGCAATTTGATAAAATTATACTCGTGGTTCCAAAGTTCGTAGGTCAATAAAACGATATCTTAAATAAACAATAGTTTAATTGACACCTCGCCAGTAAGCGCAGTTATACAAATCGGGTGTCGAGATCATCCAGCTTAAAAATAGTCATTCTTACATAATAAGCTAACGCTACAGGGAATCCCCGACCATAGACAATACCATTCGGAAATGAATGAATGTTTATGTATACTATGATCGGGGAAACCCGTCGTCGTTTTAATACGCTACGGTGCTGTTAAAACTATTGTCATCTCTTTTCGTCAAGGAAGTAATCGTTTTGAACGTCATGGAAAATTACGTAGGTAATAGATTAAGTACCTACACAATGTATCGGACATGTAGAAATGTCCTTTTACATAAGTAAGTAAGTATTAAGTATTTAAACTTAGGCCATTCAAGCATCATATCATATCTGAGTAGTATAAGGTAGGTACTTAATTACATATCGACGTCCCCCGCGAATAATCCCGTAATCGAAAAAATCAAATTTTACAGGAGAGCCAAAAAACCGAAAAACGTTAATAAATCTTCTAATGTTTAAAGTACAAAAAAACTTTATATATTATATTAAAGCTGATTTTTTTACAATCGTTATAATTCATTAAAGTCCCGTAATTATAAATAGATTATGAGCTATTAAGAAAATAAGATAATACCGAAAATAACAACCAAAAATTGCTACAGCAATGATCTTTACGGGTTTATTCGGGTATTTTTTGCATTTTAATTGATCCGTAATATTTCATTACCGTACTATTCGAGGTAAAAAGTATGTCAACTGCTGTAACGTAATAGTTAGTTGCGGTAGTCTTCCAGGCAAATAGTTGTTTATTTATTTTCGGTAATTATTAGTTACAAGATTATTCGTAGAATAGATTTTCTTTGAACGTGAAACAAAAACTATAAGAATTATGGTATAAGTTATGTGTATGTATGTTATATTATGTAGGTATGTATATGAGTTACGTAAGAAAAGATGATCTTGCCCAGTGATAAAAATTCAAAGAATGGTAAGATAAAAAAAAAACATTATTAAAGTAAGATTATTGAAATTTATTATAGAAAGATAAGTAGGCCACAAATAAATCACTTAAATCTAATCAATCATCATTTGAACCACTAAATCCAACTTTTAGTGAGCCTTTGAATATATCTATTCTAAGTTTTTGATATTTTAGTAACTCATTGGGCTAAATAAAATATTTATTTTTTGATTTTTTGCAACCGAAAAGAGCAGGCTGCATGATTTTTGAACCTTGCCTGTCCAGAATGGTCGAATAACAAAAAAAAAACTCAAGTCAATGTCATGTCACAGCACAGCCACATGTAAACAATCACAAGTCGATTGAGTTTTTTCGATTTAATTTTACTTAGCTTACTTTTGATTTACTTAGCTTACACCACCGGACATTGGCGAAATCAAAGAAGGACCGCCATATTACCAAGAATTGGTTGGTCAATCACAAGTCTAACCTACAAAAAACATAATGACTGTAAAACGACTGAATAAAATAAACATTCTGTGAATATTAACATCAGCAGTAACATGCCAGTAACTATAAATGGCTACCGAAACAGATTTCAATGACGTGTTGGACGACATTTTCTTAGGAGAACAGTCGGAGCAGAAGAAAAGTTACGAGGAAGGTTTTAAAGCTGGGAACGCTGCTGGGAATTCAGAAGGATATCATTTAGGCTACCACAGAGGTGCTGAACTTGGTAGAGAACTGGGTAGGTAATTAGGTACTATCATCTAACTTCATCTAACTTTACAAACTTGCAAGTCTTGCAACCTCCTTTTACATTTCTTTTGATATTTTACATAATATTTTATTATTCTATACTAGAGAGAGAGAGAGAGAGAGAGAGGCTGCCCGCGACTTCGTACGCATTTATCGTCATATCTTGAAAAATAAACACAATCAATATTTTAAAATAATATGGCTGATTCCACCGTTTCCTGCAAATTTAGACCATTCCACGAAAAAAATTTTTTTATATCGGTTCCGAAAATCGGTATGCTAAAAAGATGCGTATACCGTCTAGATGTAGTATACTAGTTTGGACGTATTTTTTTTTTATAGTTTTCTAGGAAATCGTTGGAGTGTAATGAGGCAATGGAATGTAATGAAATATCGTGAGAGTGTAATGATGTTGTTTGGAAGGTAATTTTGGACTTCTAAAAGTATAAACACCTAAACTAGAAACTCACATTGTGGCGACCCGCATAATAGGTGACAATTATAACGGCGCGGCGAAATTGTACATCTTATATTTGGAGTTACATGGTGATATGACTCTAGGCAACTGGATATAGTGATGACTTGGAGCTACGTTGCAAGACGCTGACCGCGCGATGTTATGTGCGGACGTGTTAAGCTACGTGATTGCTGATGCAGCAGAACCATATCGATGCAGGAATATTTTCACGCTCGCTGACTTCTCTTATCTATCACGTACTCAATATCCGCACACACATAAACTCTAAAAAATACTCGTGTCAAAATCTAAGCAAAATGTACTGTCAGAATTTTTTTCCATATTAATTTGCGGTCTGTAAGAGTATAAAAAATAACAATAAGGCCAACCATTAACATTTCAATCTGAATTTCGTTAAGTAAATAGGTACCTAGATAGGTTGGTATTGTTTGAATAACATAAGTTGAAAAAGTATGTAGTTGCTTAATAAAAAAAATTAGGCACGACAATACTCATTAAGGTAGGTAACGTTTTATAAATAATGTTATTTTTACAAAAAACGTTAGTTAATACCGAAAACATGATCTTTATTAGTGTTTTATATTACTACTTTACTACCCGTAAAACTATTTCATTAACTTCCAAAACCTTTCATTCCCCTCTGCCAAAAAATTGGAGGGAATGGAATGTAATGAATTGGAAAGGAATGAAATTTAGGAAGAATTTCTCGATTTATTTCGAAACTAAGAGTGCAATGACCCGAGAAATTCTTCCTAAATTTCATTCCTTTCCAATTCATTACATTCCATTCCCTCCAATTTTTTGGCAGAGGGGAATGAAAGGTTTTGGAAGTTAATGAAATAGTTTGCCAAAAAATTGGAGGGAATGGAATGTAATGAATTGGAAAGGAATGAAATTTAGGAAGAATTTCTCGATTTATTTCGAAACTAAGAGTGCAATGACCCGAGAAATTCTTCCTAAATTTCATTCCTTTCCAATTCATTACATTCCATTCCCTCCAATTTTTTGGCAGAGGGGAATGAAAGGTTTTGGAAGTTAATGAAATAGTTTTACGGGTAGTAAAGTAGTAATATAAAACACTAATAAAGATCATGTTTTCGGTATTAACTAACGTTTTTTGTAAAAATAACATTATTTATAAAACGTTACCTACCTTAATGAGTATTGTCGTGCCTAATTTTTTTTATTAAGCAACTACATACTTTTTCAACTTATGTTATTCAAACAATACCAACCTATCTAGGTACCTATTTACTTAACAATAATAGGTATAACATGAAAACACCCACATACAAGCTATAATTTTATCTAAAATAAAATTAATTTGATCATGAGCTTACTTAGAAATGCAATGGAATGTAATGTGTACGAACCTGTGGCAAAAGTGATTTTCAGAACTTAAATCGGAAATATTTTTTACTGTGGCTGCGCTCGTTCTCGGTAAATTGTTTCGGCAGATAAGAGGGGCGCGGGAGACGTGGGCGTGGGCAAAAGTAGAAAGAGGGTTGGGAACACATTATAATGTTGATTGCAATTTTCGTGGAAGAGAATGAAGTTTTTCGTTTGACAAAATTTTAAGTGCGATTCTTTATATATTGCGCTATGAATTATTAATGTTTATTTATTAATTATTAATTGTTATAGTGTAACTTGATATTCAGGTACAAAAAACCTGAACATTTACCGTAGGAAAGTGTACTAAAGTATCTCAGAAAACTCAGGGTGGGTATCTGGATGAGGAGTGTAATGAAATTATGACATGTTTTTGTTCAGGGTTTTTTTTATTTAATTAATTTAGCAATTAAATGAAAGATGCGTCTTTAAAGCTTTACTTAAACATGAACTTTTTCAATTTAATCATTTTAGATAGGGGGAGGCGGGGCACATTGATACTTGGGGCACATTGATACAGTACCTGTTTTGAAATACTGAAAAACGATACGCACACGGACACATCATTAGAACGCTCAAGGACATCCACAAGGATGATAGTTGTGACGATGCTCGCCGCCTATTCGCCGTTTTGCTTTTACAGGCACAAACGTGTTTTTGGGACCGAGAACTAAAATTTTAAGAGCAATGTGTTTGTGTCTCAGCTCCATATTATTAGTTGTTTTCATTGTTTTATTTTACCAAAAGTACGTTTATACTTTAATAAATGTTATTTAATATGTTTATTTAATACAATATTGATTTAAAAAATAATAAATTCCTTTTTCGTGAATATAGTCCCTTGGGGCACTATGATACAGTAAAGCGCGGGGCAGAATAATACGTATCAATCTGCCCCGTTAGTGTATTAAAGTGCCCCTTTAGTGCATTAAAATGCCCCGTTAGTATTTTAAAGTAGTCTTGAAAATCTCATTTATTATAGAAAATGGTCCGGACGTTTAAAGTTAAGCAGAGAAATGTGAAAAAATCGTTTAGGATTTCAGTTTTGTGATGTTTTTGATTATGAGTTTTAAGAAAAAGTTCCTATAATTTTGATAGAGGATTTTATTTTGTTATTTCTATATTTCACTATGCCCAATTCTGTAGTACTTTTAGGCTGATTACTGAGTAATTATGTTTAATTACATGTTTAAGATCTTGATAAATTCTAGATTTTTGATGACAATTTTATTTCCTAGCTCATTTCATTATTAGGCTGATTGTGATTATCGTTAATACGAATAATAACGAATAAATAACGTGATTTTTTCAGATACCAAGCATTATTTGCTTTTTATTTGGTCAATTTAAGTAATATAACGATTTATTTTGAAAAAATATTATAATATTTACGGAAATAAAATACGCATCAAGCTGCCCCACTCTCTGTATCAAGGTGCCCCACCGGTGGGGCACCTTGATACAAAATCGATTTTTTATAAAAGTCGCCATAACTTTTTCCCTATTCGTTTCTATTAGCTTTTTTTAAACTTAATTATAAGTTAACATATCAGGCCATGCACCCGGCAAAAAAAATGATCAAATATGTTGACATTTGTGTATTAAAACGGAGTTTGAATTTTTGTGTATCAATGTGCCCCACTTCCCCCTAACTATTAAATTCATATGATTTTTTGGTCTAGATGGCAAAAAAAAGAAAGTGGGCGGGGCTTGCTCTAGGTTCAAGGTCGTAATTTACTTGTACCTACTGTGCTTGTACAAAATAGGATAATCGCACCAAATATTTTATATTTTAAAATAGATTTACAAAATATTTAACATAACTGCTGTAAGTAGTGACCATTTGTGTAATTTACTATCTATAAAATATACTAAAAGAAGATTGTAATAAAAGTTTACAAACTACAATTTGGTAAATTAATAACAGTAATGCTACATTACAGTTAAAAAAAATTGAAAAATAATTAAGTAATAGCTTTTACTGACTACTAGTTAATATTTTTGCACACGAGTAGTACCGTTATCAGTCTTTGCAGATTTAAGTTTTGTATATTTTCCCGCGTATAATACCGTAATCAGTCTTTACGATTTTACTATAATATAACGCAACCGCGAATAACATTGTAATAACATATTACGATATTTCCTTTATTTAATTTGTCCCCCGAATAATAACGCAATAACTTTTACAGTTCGATGGCTCATCTTTTTTTCCCGCGAATAAAACCGTATTATGCTGTTACCGTTTGCGCTGTGCTAATGTATTTACGTAAAAGTGTAATATGGGTTTATTCGTGTCAATCATTGATTGAGTAGTGTTTTCGAATAATCGCGTATAAAAAAATATCTTTTTAATTTACACTAGGAAAAATCTGAAAAAAATTCACACGGTGTATTAGGACCTCCAGAGCGCATTTTTGACAAAAAAGTGAAAACCCCGTAAGGAGTCTTTACGGGATTATTCGGTGGGGGCGTCGATATTTAAAATTCGGCAAGTTTTGTCATACGATACTATAGTTCAGTCAGGCTCAGGCCTTTTTAAAAGTGCAGCAGCCATCTTTCCTTGTCTCCTCAATTCTACAAATAAATTAGTCCCAGTATGTTGGCATAACTATTGAAATGTTAATTTTATTTAATGTAGGTATGTATCTAAGTGTTTATGCCTAAGAATTTGTTATACCAAAGAAAAGAGCAACCCAACAGAGTTTCTTGCTAGATTCTTCTCTGGGAAAAACTGCACACTTGCGAATCTAGCATTAACTTTAAAAAATGACCCGTGTTATGTGATGTCAAACTCGCCCTACAAGATTAAATAAATTTTCATTTTCATGTATCCCCGCCTACCTATAAACGAGTACGAGATCATGATCAGTGCCGGGAGCGGCGCGCGCGCGCTGCAGCCCCCCCCGCGCCCCGCAGCCGCGCGCCGCCGCCGCCGGGTCGCGATACAGCATGGTGTCGGTGGCGCTGTCGTAGCCTATGATCAGGATGTAGTGGCCGGAGTAGCCGCCGCCGAACCAGCGTCTGTATCACAATTACGATGTTTTGAAGTAAAGAGTTACATGTGGACGAAGCGAAAGACGTGTGTTTGGATCGTAGCAAGTGGAAGGAAGTGGTCTCTGCCTACCCCGATGGGAGAGAGGCGTGACGGATATGTATGTATGTAGTTATTTAGATAGTTACAGTCAAATAAAAGACAAATGCCTGATCTTAGAAATGCGAAACAATGATGTGTTTAAAGTAGTTCATTAATGTAAATGAAGATTAAAACGGGCCCTAATAGCGATCCCTGTGGAACAAAGTGGTGGTACTCGATTTGGTGTTTGAATAACAGAATTTCGTCTTTTCAATGATACAATACAATTTATCATTAACTTAGGTACTTCATTTAATAGAATTAGAATGAATTAATATCAATTTCCGCAAATATAGCGCATGGTGACCACAATCAAATGCCTTGGCTAAAACGACTCTCAAAATTAGAATGTTTACTTGGTAGGTAGGATCCTACCTAATCTACTGTTAAGTTCCAAAACTTACCGTAAAGCAGCTGAGATATGTTTCCGTTTACAGAACCTGCAGACCAGCAGCCCAGCGTCAACCAACGCAATAGCTGGTCCATGCATCGCTAGATGGCGCTGTAACGCTTCAGTGGATAGAACGCCGCTCACCACGGTTATACCTGACGAGGTGGCTTGGGCGAAACGACGGGTTACACGAGAGCGGTCCTGGGGGAAAATTGTGCTTTGTAAAGTCACAGAATACATATTCAGCACAATGAGGTCTATCAAACAGCATGCTTTATTTGATAATTTTAAATGTATTTAGGTTTTTTTTCTGCATTAAGCCTTTTTAGATTGATTTTGTCTATGGTACAAGTTCAACATTTGTTTTTTTTTAAGGCAAAGCTTCATTCTGGATAAGGAATGTACTTTACAAATCACTTCATTTATACTTTATTTTTTATGAATTTTTATTTACCTTCTCAAAGTTCTTAGCATAAAACTTCTGGAATTTAAATTCTTCTCTTACACCAGGCATCTTAGTGTACATTGTGTGTGGTATGTTGAACCTAAAATTGTAAATACTTGTAAGAATACAATATTACAGCAGGCATAGCAAAATTATCTCAAAATATTGTTTGTTTACTGGTAACATTTGGTCTTATTTTCACATCTCCATTTCTACTCTTGGACCAAATAAGACTCATTATTTGGGATCTCTTTCTTGCTTTTGTTACTCTTGAATGAGAAAAAACCTTTCTTAAAATGAATAGTTTTTTGAAGAGTAGGCTGTATGGTGCTGTTCCATTGCATCTCGAAAAAACTATTCATACCTATATATCAAACATTGCAACATAAATGTAGGTAGGTACCTACATGAAATTTCTGATTTTACAATTTACCTTTTTAACAAATAACACAAGTCAATAGTCCACGTAGACTGCCCAAAACCTTCCTCATTACAAATACTATGAAAGTTCTCCATAAAGTAGTGACGTTGCTCATCGGATAGTAACATGAGTACACACGATACTCCGCAGTCCCAGTTGTAACGTTGACGTACGTGAGGGACGTCGTGGATTACGAAGCGAGGGAGCGGTGGATCTGGAAGGAATTATGGGAAATTACTCATTTACTTTTTAAATATTTATCACTGAATTTTATACCTTTATAAAAAAATATTATATGTATTTACGACTCATTTCCCAGGCAAGGTAAGTAGTATTTAAATAGCGATGTCGATATAGCAGATAGGTGCTGAGGAAGGAGTTTTACCTGGATTTTACTTAAAAAGTTAGCAAGTGATGTGTTTCGTTATTCATCTATTAAAAAGCTTCATTTAAATGCTTTAAGTACATTATATACCTGACTTAGTGTGTGGTACATCTTCACTAACGTTTAAAGATTTAAAATCTTCAATCAAATCATTTTCCTCCCGCCTGGTCTCGCAATTTTTCGAAGAGCCAGACGAAGAGGCCCCTTCATTGAATTCTTCAGCCATAATGTTGAAAGTGTGCTTGCACTGAAAGCGTTACTAGCGTATCATGCCGGAAAATAGATAACTCAATATCGCGACATCCACTACTATTCATAATCTCGGAGTTCTTAGAATGTTTTATCATATTTTCGATCAAAAATCCAGTCAGCTACACAACATAAACAAAACATCGATTTGGCTTTGACAGTGACACAAACAGACAATTCTTTTTTCTTTATTTACGAATTGCGTTTCGTATGAGAAAGGCAAACATTATTTAAAAATAAATTAAATTTATGTATTTACTGTTCAATCCAACAATTAAATAAAATAGTATTTAAACTAATTAAATTGCAATATACACTAAGATTTTATATTTACTTCAAATATTTTGTTTTAAATAATTCTTGTAAAACCAAACGAAACGTTATTTGACAGTCAATCAGCTGTCTGTTTCTTGCTTGCGAGAATTACGGAGTTTTCTTGAATTTATTTATTCTCTACAATTCATTCCAATATTTTCTTCTCAGTCGCTATTAGACTCTTGCGATGGCGCTACGAAGATCGCTGCACCGGCTTATTTGCCAAAAACATGCTGTGTTACCTATTACGTGCCAATCGCGATCATTAGCGGCACAGGCACAAGCTCCCAAGGAGAAAAATGAGAAATCCAAACAAACCCACTTCGGGTACCAAACAGTTGATGAGGAGGAGAAAGGAAAGAAAGGTCAGTTTAACTGCGTAGAATATTCTATTTGATGATCCTAAAATATCATTTTGTTTGTTGTATTTTTATGGTTATGTTTTGTGGCCTATTTGATGTGAATCTTTTTTTCATCTCATCTCAATTCAAATAAGTGTAATGATTTCCCACCGGTAAGCGTAAAGTACTAGATAGGGGTTCTGTAGGTATACAGTATTTTAAATAAATTATTGTTATACTTATTTCAGTTCACGAAGTATTCGAAACCGTAGCAGAGAAATACGATGTGATGAACGACGCGATGTCTCTTGGCATACATCGGATCTGGAAAGACATATTTATCCAGAAGCTGGCTCCAACTCCTGGGACCAAGCTGCTTGATGTCGCTGGAGGCACTGGTAGGTATACCATCTCTTATAAATTAACTTTAAAGCAAATACAATACCTACATAAAAGTGCATTCAGAGCTAATTTTAAATATTCCGGGTATGATCATCAGTTCAACAAAGGATCAGGTCTAAGAACAGCAGAGGCTGCGGACCTGACAAATTGCTTGTATCTTATTAATCCAGAAGGACATGAGTAGGCCACTGGCAAACCCTCCATCTTAACTTGACACAAGATTACTTAAAGTACATATTATCTTTTTGTAACAATTTCAGGTGACATAACATTCCGATACATAAACTACCTTCGCAACCTGCAGTCCTCGACCTCATCTAACAAACGCAGCAGTGTCACAGTCTGCGACATCAGCCAATCTATGCTGGATGTGGGGAAGCAGAGGGCTCAAAGGTAATTATGACTGAAATAGAAGCTGCCCGCGATTTCGTACGCATTTATCGTCATACCTTGGAAGAAAAAACATGCCATCTCTAAATAATATAGCCTATTTACTATTCTGATGCATAAGCTACAATATTGCCAAGTTTCATCAAAATCTGTTCAGTAGTTTTTGCCTGAAAGAGTAACAACAACCATTCATCCAACTAAGGCACAAAAAACATTAACATTTAAAAAAGACTATGCTTAGCAAACAGTTTTACATAATTGTCAAATCAATATTTATGTTAATACCTACCTACTTCCAAAACAATGAATTATTGAAATAATATTTTACATTGCTAATAGTAGGTAATACTCGTAGTCTCACTCATACCTACACAATTCTATGCTACCTACAGGCAAGGACTAACAAGTCAAGCCACAGGAGTGGACATAGACTGGGTGTGCGGCAATGCAGAGAGTCTGGACTTGCCTGATGATTCATTTAGCGCTTACACCATCGCCTTTGGGATTAGGAACTGCACGCATATTGATAAGGTGGGTCTAGGATACAGTACCTATACATACATATAGGTCGCGCCACGTAAAATGAACCCTAGCTGACAGATGCGCATTAGACGATTTTTGAGTCTGACTTTTAACATTTGTTTTAAAACACCATCGCGCACAAAAGTGTTTAATTACAGTCATGGTTTTACGCACAACGGAAAGAAAAATATTATCAGTAGTATTAGTAAGGTGGAATATGAATAAAAAAAAATACACAACTACTAATCAATATTGGATTTAGTGTAAAAATGTAAAAAAAATATTCGAAAATTTAAAAAAAATATAATTATTGTTCTTCCATTAAGTCTTCATGGGTGGCGCAAAAACCAGATGAGGACACGGTGTTGATATCAGAAGTGGCCATTTTATTATCATCGTTGTCATCTTTTTTTTTTCCTTTGGAATCAGAATCATTATCCCCTACGTATAGTCTATAAGTCAACATACGTAACCGCGTGCGAGAGACTGTTACAAGAATGAAACGATAAATAGCCCAAGACTTTCGAGCGTAAGTGTACCCATGCGCGACACGTGATTTTAATTTGTTTCTAAAGTTCTTTTTACGTGGCGCGACCTATACAACGCCATAATTGTTGATCTTGCAGGTAGGTACTTGTCTTGGGAAAAACTCAACTTATGCCAAGTCAGAATTGGCATAATTTGTAGCAACATATTGTGCTTATTACATCGTCGACGCATCTGCGCGAGAAGTTAGACGTTGTCTCCACGAGCGAGAGAATAGCGGCGATATTATCGTCGTGTGAAGATGGCTCCATTGAGTGCTTATGGAAATAGGTGGCACGACGATACTATCACGATTCTCCCGCTCGTGGAGGCAGCGCCTTAAGGTTTTAATTGCCACAAATTGTATCAGCTCTACACAATAACTAGGTCTAACAGTTCTTTGTCAGCCCATATATGTCCCCACCGAGGGGCACGAGCCTACTCTCATACAGAGGTCTAACAGTTAAAAATTATAAATTGGGTACTTATCTTTCATTCTTGTAGGTGCTAGAAGAGGCGTATCGAGTTCTGGAACCAGGTGGTCGCTTCATGTGTTTGGAGTTCAGTCATTTACCTAGTGAGCCATTACAATGGTATGTTCAGTAATAAATATAAGGCCGTGGCCCCAGTAGGCAAACTGTTAGCGGCTGGCTAGTTTGCGGGGCGTATCGATTTAGTACGCCCTTCCATATATTTGAAATGGAGTGTCCACAGTCAGCTAGTTTTCGCTAACTGTACGCAGTTTGCAGCGTTACGCGCGCTGACTATCTCAGACAGCGGCCGACTCCCACCAAAACCGGTGATTTCATTGATTTGAGTTTGCAGCTAACTCTTTCAGTTCGCCACAAAGCGGCTCACTCAGTCGGCCTCTAACAGTTTGCCTACTGGGGCCACGGCCTTACATACTCAGGGTCAGTTTCACCACTTACAGATCAAATTAAACTGAGATATTTTATACCTGTCATGTTTTATGCAATAGACTTTGACAAATGAAAAAGACGAATTTTTTCATCTGTTAGTGGTAAACACACAGGCTCTTACTCTTATATCGTGGTAAATTGAACGAGTGTAATATAGGTTGATGCTTTTTCAGGTTGTATGATCAATATTCGTTCCAAGTGATCCCAGTAATGGGTCAGCTGATAGCTGGTCAATGGAAACCATATCAGTATTTAGTGGAGAGTATTCGACAGTTCCCTAACCAGGTATGTTACTTCAGCCATTTATGTAGATAGTCCAGTGAAAGTTTTTTTTACTGATATTGTTTTGTTTTACAGGAGAAGTTCAAATCTATGATAGAAGATGCCGGCTTCAGACAAGTCACTTACGAAAACTTGACTTTTGGTGTAGTAGCCATACATTCAGGGTTTAAAATTTAAATTTAGTTTTAATTTTGTTTTATCTAGTCTTTATAATTATGGAGTATTTATGGAATGGAATATTTGTATGGTTGGTGTGATGTGAAATAAAAGAATTAAACCTTTTTTTTGGGAATTTATTAAGTCCATCAAACTGTGTTGGTCTTTGGAATGCAGATCCCATATACATTAAATCGCTTTTAAAAACTATGATATAGTCAAAATTCATACTTATTGATACATTTGTGATTCGATTGAGTACCGAACTGAGTCCTTCACCTAACAATGTTTATACGTCTATCACACTATGATACCAATCGCACCAATTGACAGGAAATAACAAGTAGATAGCATTCCATCTCTGTCACACACCAGTCAGTCGTCGCAGGCAGATGAGTCTGTCTCAGTCACTCGTCACACACTCTGATGAAGCTCGGAAGCATGCGTAATGACTTTGTTAGATCTGACACTAATGAGGCAAGCTAACGTCGTCAAAACCGTGGGTGGAGTCCTAAACTAATCACGCAGACATCGAGAAGCAAATAAAGTGTGAGTTAAGGATATCCAAACAAACATTATTATACTCTGTACCGAGCGTGCACTCAACATAAGTTATTGGCAAAAATTTGAATGTCATACCCAAAGGTCCATGTTTGGCATCCAATCCAGCGGCGTAATCCGTCCGGAGGCATCCAACTGTATACAACACTATAGTCCAACACTCTCCTTCGGGCCTACGTCGGGATACTTAGTGCGATCCGATCCATGCGGTGAGTGCGCGCGTCCTATCCTAATAAACGATCCGATCCGATCCGTAATCCTGCTCCCGATCCGATCCTAGGCATCCTGACTCACACCTCCAGCCAAGCACATCCAATGATCCCAATCCACAGTGGATGAAACAAAAGAAAATACTTTTAGTTATACAAGTACAGATTGTTTCAAGTCAACATTATTTTATACAAATGACGGAGTCTGCTCACGACTACAATTCATTACGTTGTTGTACCTGGATGAGAGTATATTAAAGGATCAATATACAAATGCTACAAACAAGTCATCATATCAATCAAATATACATTTCATAATTTAAAGTTTCTCTTTTCTATTAATTTCATTCAACACTCGCATCAAGGTACAAAATACGACCCGTCATCTTAACTAATTAAGCTGTTTCATCTACACACGGAAAGTTACCTAAAATTGTCACCTTCAATATACGGACTAACAGTGACTAAAATCTTATCTTAGTATTTACTGTAACGTAACCTAACTAACATTGAAAATATGTGTGATAGAGTATCGTGAGCAGAAAAATACAGTTATTATAATGCGTATTAGTAAGTCTAATGTTGTGGTAGATGTCGCCGCTGCTGCCGCCGCCGCCGCCGTCGTGCTGTAGACAACATCCCATTCAGTACTCTTGTACTCCACGCCATATCGTTAACACAAACCTTGTCCCGGCATGCTCCAAGTGTACTCTTTATTATTATTACAAATATTCTTCGCAAGGCATGCTATATTTTTGTTAATGATTTCTAATATAAGCAAAATAAAATCATAATTTAAGAATAAATGGCCAATTAGATTGTCAGATTGCTAAATAATAAAGCTGATAAGTAACAATTCCTAAGCATTTATTTTATTAGAGGTGTCTCAAAGTCTGTTAAACATCAAACCAGAAAAAAATATAGCAGACCTGATACAAAACTATAAAACTGCTGGGTAAAGACCTAACTATACAAACATTATTCATTATGTAATAGTTTATGCAAATATTTACATTGCGTTAACAAATAAATACAAAAAACAAAACTGTTAGATACTGCAGTCAAACTACCAAAGTACTTACATGATTTAATGTCTTTTCAATCTTTTTATTTTATCTACATGTATCATTTAAGTATAAACATACCTACTCACAAAGATAAATTAGTATTCCTCTAAAAACAATAGCTACTAAATATGCATATTTAAAATGTTGCAATTTCTTAACCGTCAAGTAAACAGTCCTATAGGCATCCACTTGGGCCATTACAGATAAGAGAATGTTAATGATGAAACAAACAAGATACAAGTTTAGTACAATGAACAGTACCTGTAGAGCATCTTCAACCGGGAGTCTAGTAGTTGTGTGAGCGGGAGCGGGACCGCGAGCGGGAGTACGAGCGGCGCACCGGGGAGTACGTCGGGGAGCCGCGGCGGCGCGGGGAGTACGAGCGGGACCTGTGCACAATATTACACATAATATATTATATTCATTTGTTTTCATTTCAATGCTTTTTGATAACTTATCAAGACTTACTTAAACATCACAGCAGTGATACAATACTTGTCATTCTAAAAACACAGTTATAACTTGTCAATGCGTAAGATTGTTACTAAACAAATACTTTAAGATCATTATCATATTAAGAGCGTTGTTCGGTGGAGTCTACGCCACTCTGCTCTATTCTCTGCCGTCCGTTTGGGCACCTGATACGACACAACTTCTATTCCCTCTTTTACTTTAAGATAAGATAAAGATTATCTTACTATTAAAATACAGACTTCAGATTTGATTAGTAACTAATGATTGAATGATGATTGATTAGTAACTAATCGCTTACATTTGACAAAAATAAATAAAAAAATCAAAATGTGAATTACCTGTCCCTATCTCCACTGTATCTGTCGTTGCCGCCGCCGCCGCCGCCGCCACCGTAGTCCTCTTTGACGCGGATGTATGACACCTCGCCCTGAAAACATTTGCATCATGTAAACATAGTTAGTACGTACAACTAGCTAAATATTACATATTTTGACGGCGCTGTATGTCTCTCGCCTGCACGAAACTACCGACCGGAAAGCCGTGCTGGATTACATCAACGAGAGGTTCACTACAGTCTACAAGAAGTCTTCGTCGCCGATGCCGCAATTCCGCGTGAGTGTGGACCCCTTGGACTCGCATCACCAAGTCCCTTTCAAGACCTACGTGGTGGGAGTCCCGTCTGTTCTGCTGGGAGTCTTCAACTTGCCGGACTTCTGGCCGAAGGGTGTCATATTTCGTCGCTTCAGAGGTAGCTTGCCGCGACAACGTAACGTGACACCATCGTGATTTAGTTTTAAGTTTTTATTTTGTATTCTATTTATAGTATTCATAGATTTTAATTGTATTGTATTTTATGTATCAATATAGGCCTTAGATGCCTGAAATAAAAAATAAAATAAATAAAAAATATTAAATGAAGTAGAAGTTCTATTCTCACCTCATGACTCCTAAACCTTGAATCATCAAGTTTCTTGACAGCATACTTCATGTCCTCATGACGTAGGAACTCCACAACGCCGGTGCCGTCCTTGAAGGTGTCAGCGAAGCAGACATCGCCGGCCTCTCGCATGTGGTCTTTGAGATCTTGCCAGGAGCCTGAGGGAGGTAGCCCAGTGACGAGCACCCTGTATTCGGAGCGTCTGGCGGGTGGTCCGCGCCCACCCTGACGCCCACCCCCGTAGCGTTCCCCGCCACCCCGCGCCCCCCGCCCGCCGCCGCCGCCTCCTCGAGGGAATTCCACTCGAAGTCGGTAACCATCGTAGTCGTAGCCGTCACGGGCACGTACTGCGTCATCAGCATCCCTGTTATGGTATGAGGATGGTGAAAAACCAATTTGGAAACTCAAAATTGAACTATAATTTGTTAAAAGTTTAGGTGATAAACTTCAGTTAGCCTGATTGATTAGAGAGGAAGGATCATGAAATCAGTCATGTAGATGAAAGAGGCAAGTGATTGGGACAGATGAAAGAGGTTGAGGAAGGATACCATTGAAGAGATTTGTTAAAACAGAATAAAATCGATTTTATAAAGAAGTGACTTAGATAAATATCCTACAAGTAATTAATGTAGGACAGGTAGTAGTCAATTAAAATACTTAATTATCAGAACACACCTGACAATTACAGTTAAAACTGCACAATGAACCTATCAAGTTAAATGAGCTAATTGCATACTACCCACTTTGCATAATTTAATATAGTGATACATTTTTATCACAAGACCGAAATGTACATGTGGAATGGAAAACAAATAACACACTTGCTATCTACAAAAATAAGTAGACTTTATCATTCCACTGATAGCGCAAGTAGTTAGCCTTGTTTTAAAACAACTTGCCATGAAACATGATTATTCTGTGATCAATAACTGCATATACAAGTAGCTAGCTATCTATTTTGAATATAATATAAATGAAAGACCATTGTAAGTAGGTATAACTCGAATAACAAAGCAACAAAACGGTCAATTACCTGGGATCCTCGAACTCCACAAAAGCAAACGGCGGTCCTTTCCTGTTTTTCAAGTCGACGAAGGTAACTTTGCCGAATTTGTAAAATAGGTCTTGAATGTCCTTTGTCCTTATATCAGGCGGCAAGTTACCGACGTATATTCTACACTCATTCCTGTTGCTACTGCTTCCTCCCGACATTGTGACTGTTTTAGAGATGCTTATTTACTTAATCACAATGAAATAACAATATTCAACGCGGCTACGCTTGACGTCCAAGCGGAACGACTTTTGACAAATAAAATGGCTGGCAAAAGTACCTAGCACAGCAAGCAATGGCGGCCGCCGACGAACGACAGACAGTCAAGCAAGAGAGGCCGGAAAAGGAAATGATCTCTTCTCGTCTATGGATTTTATTTGTTCTCTTACATATACATGAAAACAGAAAGAGATAGCAATTTCGCAGGATAATAGATCGTTCCTAAAATTGAATGGGTAATTTTATAAACCTTGACTTGACGCGTTAAAAATCTACACAAAAATACGTTTTAATACTACTTGAAAAAACAATACATGAATATAATTAATAATTTTGATCAAGAACAAGTCAATGCTGCGAATTAATTAATTTACTACAACAACATGTCAAAAATGCACAGAACCGGCATTACTTTGGGAACACTACCTTTTTGGGGCATGAGCTGCCAGATTGCAAAATTTTGTTGTCAGTTTTAGGGTTGCCATCCTGAACGCAATTTATGATCGCAATGTAGCTGCTCCTTAAACACTAGTCTTGTGTCTTTGTTTTTCTAGGAGCTGATAAATGTAGCTATCCTGCTGTCAAATCAAACGTCAATAAAAAATTATGTTACATGAACTACATTTCGTGATAATCGTCATACATTTTTATCAAATTTGATATAAAATTGAACAATAATATTTATTTCTAAAGCTTCGAAACAGGGATGAAGCAAAATAGGTTTTCCCTACAAAAATTGGCTGAAAATAATATTATTTGACTTATTTCACTCTTTTATTTTTCGAATACATTTTGAATTTAGAACGCCCTCTGCCGTCAGAGAGAAGATATCTTCGCTGAAAGAAGCCTGTGAAAGAATCCTCTAGAAAGTAGGCATAGAATCTCCGGTAACAAAATCTTTACGTGAGAATTTGTTCTTATCCCGAAGTTAAAGTGAGTATTTTATTCAATTATTTGTGCTTTTATTAAATTTAATTCATTGTGATCTATAAAATAAGTAAGTATTTAAATTTTCAATTTTCTCACAACATGGTGTATTGAAGTCCGAAGGCGGTGTACCATACTTTACCATGTTCGCTAAATAACGTGCAATATCGCGACTATTGATTAAACTTGAGTGTTTCTATGACGATTACTGCATTAGGTGCACTGAGGTGTGTAGATTAGTGTTATCTTGGTTTCGCCCTATCGGATCCTCCGATGTTTGCGGCGGGTTCGTAGTTTTATCTCTTTGCGATTTGATGACGGGTCTCTCCGCGAGTGCTTCCGTGAGGATTTGCACTAAAATACCATCGCGAGTAGATCAGGAGGTCAGGTGGGTGATGTTCACGTTGTTAACGCATTGCGCCTGTACCCGGAGCCCCGAGTCGCGTCGTCAGTAACTCGGACCCGACCCTTATTTGAAAGGGCGCTAGAGTCCCGGATTTCGCGCCTGACCTTTACTGGAAGTTATTTATAGCCTGTTATGGATCGTAAACAATCAATGTCGGGTTCGCTAGATGCGGAAGATCGACATGTTATTGATAAGGGCCTTTGATTTGATAACCTTTTGTATGCGTCGTGACGTCAGAAGTCCTGTTTACGGTCTAGTCTAGATCTAGGTAGTTGTATCGTGGCTGTCGTGGCGATAACACTAGGTTTAGCATACCTAGTATTTAGATTATAGTGATAAAGTTTTTGAGGTACTTATTTGATACTAGAATATCAGTACCAGAAATCAATTTTGACAACTTAGTACTTAAATTAAATAAGTTGTTTGTCTTCAGAAACACAGCCGACAAGATGTGCGACCGCAAGGCGGTGATCAAAAATGCCGACATGAGCGAGGAGATGCAGCAGGACGCTGTAGACTGCGCAACGCAAGCCCTCGAGAAGTTCAACATTGAAAAGGTAATCATCACTCAATAAAGATCATCGTGCTCTATGTACATTTCTTAACAGATACTAAATTTTGTAATAGCACCTACAATCAATTACAGATATAACATTGTTTTAAAAAAGTCATTTATTCCAACAAGTAGGTATCTTAAGTTTTCAGTTAATGATTTCTGATTTCACACTTGTTAGGTATTTGAACAATGATCAGACATTTTACAACAGATTTTCTAATCCTTCTTAATCATCAATCAAGAAATTTTTGTGAATCCACACTGAAATATTTTCACTTGTTGGTTTAGCCATAAGATGGTTTTTGCCGAGTATTGATTTTACAAAACAAATTGCAAATTTTCAGACTAGTTTTATTTGAGTTTTGACCTTCAAAGCATTGGAATTGCATGCATGTTAGGGTTAAGTGTGCACATTAACATAAAGTCTACATTACCTGGCTGCATAAACAGTAGAAAAAATTCACATTTTTGTTTAACTTTAGAGTTTTATTGTCTACAATTTGAATTTCAGTAATAAACTGAAATGTTTGAACTGTTCCCATGCTGCTATGTAATCTGTGGTTTCCTGTGTGGTTAAGTTAAAGGAAGTTAACATAAATTTCACAATAGATAATTTTTTTCATATCTTTACACAAAGTTCTTGATAGTTTGATTTTGGTTGATCTATTTTTAAATCAATAACAACAATCTATTGATGATTGACAGTTTCTGGCACTTATCTCATTGACATCTAGGAAGGTCTTGTCTATTTATGGGACACTTTATTTCATCCCAATCTTTTTAAAGTTAATACTTCTGAATGAATTTAATGTTGGAATATCTTTGTGACATCCTGGTTGAGTTCAAATTGTATTTGATTTTAATGGATGTGTTATATTTCCAGGACATCGCAGCGTTCATCAAGAAGGAGTTCGACAAGAAGTACAACCCGACGTGGCATTGCATCGTGGGGCGTAACTTCGGTTCGTACGTGACGCACGAGACTCGCCACTTCATCTACTTCTACCTCGGCCAGGTCGCCATCCTGCTGTTCAAGAGCGGCTAGGCTGCCCACTTCTCGAGCTCCAAATTTAGTGTTGTTAGCTGCGGCAGTATTACCGGCCGCCCGGACGCGCGTGCTCTCCTTCTAGCTGGACTAGACGCTTTAGTTGGGTTAACTCTTATTAGTCATTTTAGTCTAGTTGGGTCAACCCAACTAGCCCCTTTAGCCAGGTTAACCCAACTAGATGTATCGGTTTAGCTGGTTTAACCTTACCATGCAGTTTAGACGGGTTAAGTCAAGTAGGCTATATCCTGGTTGGTGTAACCCGTGTCTGCTGTGCGGCTAGAGCGAGGCCGTAGAGAGCGCGCGCCCGGAGCGTATTTATAGCGTGGTTGTGTGCGTGAGTGGTCGTGGGCAGCTTCACCCACAGTATGAGACGCTGGACATTCCTGTGTCATCTTCACTTCTTAGTACCTACCCGGCGCACTTGATATGTATGATTGTACGTGTTAGCTATACTTTAAGATTCCACATTGACTTGGGCGAAACATTCACTTTCTAGTGTTATTTATATAAAATTTTAGTTAATTATCCTAGACTTATTACCTAGCATAGCGTAAAAGTCATATGTTAGTATCTAACTAAATTTATTGTTTAATTTTCTTTGTTAATACATTCACTGGAGATATTTTCAATACTTCTATTATTAAACTTTCTTACAAACCGTACAACTTCTTTGTTTTCTGATAACCTACACAGCACCCACATTGATTACAAAATAGTCTAATTGCAATCTCAAATGGTTTAACTAAAGGCGATCGCAAATGGTCTAAAAGGCTATAGCAAATGATCGCAACTGGTAATCTCAAATGATCTCAACTTGCAATCGCAAATGGTCATACCTTGCAATCACAAATGGTCATACCTGGCAATCGCAAATGGTCATACCTGGCAATCGCAAATTGTCATAACTGGCAATCGCAAATGATCATATCTGCGAATTTTGAAAATGGTCATACCTGCAATCGCAAATGGTCATATCTGCCAATTTTGAAAATGGTCATACCCGGCAATCGCAAATGGTCACATCTGCCGATTTTGAAAATGGTCATACTAGGAAGCGGTTTACTAATGTTTGACATAACTTAATTTGCAATAATTTCATTGGCTATAATTTCATTAGCCATAATTTTATTTGACATAATGATTTAGGTGCCATAACTAACGAAAGCAATAAAATTATTTGCAATAACTTTAATATTCATAACTAATAGAAAGACATAATCTTCATAATAAATAATTTTACATTACATACAATACAAATGAGATAATTTTAATTAAAGAAGCTATTTAAAGAAATAGATGCGAATTCTTAAGAGCTTTAGCCTCAAATTTGAGCTTATTGTAAAACTTCTAACCGCCTATTTATATTTCTTTTATTACATATTTGATTTGATTAGTCAATCTCTGTTTTATTTGACCTATTTATTACTCTAGCAGGTAAAGCAAGCAGCATGCAATGCATGCCAGCAAGCAAGCAAGCATGCAGCAGGTAAGCAAGCATGCAGCATGCAAGCAAACATGCAGCATGCAAGCAAGCATGCAGCATGCAAGCAAGCATGCAGCATGCAAGCAAGCATGCAGCATGCAAGCAAGCATGCAGCATGCAAGCAAGCATGCAGCATGCAAGCAAGCATGCAGCATGCAAGCAAGCATGCAGCATGCAAGCAAGCGTGCAGCATGCATGCCAGCGTGCAACATGCAAGCAAACATGCAGCATGCAAGCAAGCATGCAGCATGCAAGCAAGCGTGCAGCATGCATGCCAGCGTGCAACATGCAAGCAAACATGCAGCATGCAAGCAAGCATGCAGCATTCAGGCAAGCATGCAGCATGCAAGCAAGCAGGGATGCAAAAATCATGTTCTAACCTAACCTAACCTATCCTATCGGGGTTGCCTGGTATTTTGTTTTTTCTCTGCGGGGGGCTTCGCCCCCCGAGCCCCCCCTCGGGGGCTCCGCCCCCGGACCCCCTCTGTCACGTCAGGTTTTTTTGTATTGTAAGTACATTCATCTCATCTAGTATAATAATACGCACACGATGGCATAATTATAATATGTCATCTGTAGATTATGTATTTAATAGTTATAGAAAATTATAATTATGGCCCTTGTTGTTTATGAAACATAATACTATGGCTAATGTTAATTATGACTACTGAACCATTATGTCCATCGTTGTTAGTATAAATAATAATATAGCATATGAACTTTATGACTGTAGAACATTATGACATGTGAAATTATTGCAAATTAAATTATGAAAAACAAAATAATACCACTAGGAAGCACCACGTTCATTTCTGGCAATCTCAAATTGTCATACCTGGCAATCGCCAAAAGGTTATACCTGCCAATTTTAAAATGGTCATATCTGCCAAATTCGAAAATGGTCATACCTAACAATCGCAAATGGTCATATCTGCCAATTTTGAAAATGGTCATACTAATTAGGAAGCACCACGTTCATACCTGGCAATCGCAAATGGTCTCAAAAGTGGTCCCAACAAACTATCGTAAATGCTCTTATTTAATTTTAGTTCAAACGAAAAGTATTGAGGTAGAAATAGACTGATCCCATAAGCAACGATACTTATTATGACACTGCTCTTGTGGAGTCAGAAGACACTTCTCGTTGGCAATATTATCCAAACTAATGTGTGTGCGAGGGGTGGCGTCTTATAAACTTAGGTAACTACGAACAAATACTTTGCGAATAGTACCTAACCTATTATCTAACGAGGTGTACCTATATGCACCATTATTTGCGCAGGTACCTTTGTATATATCTAACAACCTATCTCTTCTACCTATAGATAATCAATTGAAAATTGTCAGTTTAGTGATTAATTTACTGTTTGCCATCGCATTAAAATTTAATTGCAATTTAAACGGAACGCTTTCTGCCAAATTACCACAATTAAATGAAATCTATTGACTACTGGCTCGTTTTCAATAACTAAATAATTAGGTATCATTATTTAATTTGAGATTAAGTAGGTACAGCATATTTCTAAAAGAAATAAACACCCAGCCTGCAAGTTAATGACCTCTCGGCGCATAATGTCACACGAGCGAAATGTCCCGTTGGAAAGTCACACTCGCTGAATGCCCCTTTCGCAGAAAGTCACACTCGCATGATGTCACACATTCCTCAGAAATGAAGTTTTCATTGAACTCATTTAAAACTTAAAATGTTCTAGGAGCCTATGTCTTCATGAGAGGTGGTTACCTATATATTTGTTTTGTACACCGTTATGAGGCGGCCGGTAGCACATTGTAGGTAAGTTTTCAATGTTTTAGGAGTCCATGCTTTCATGAGAAGTTGTTATACCTACCTTCTTGTTTTTAGGTAGGTACCCCATTAACCTCTCACATCCCACTAACCCATTATAAATCCAGACACAATAGATTTTCTATTGTTCTTTTTTTCTGGGATGTGAAAGATTAATAGGTATCTACACAAATCTAAGTACCTACCTACCTACCTATATGACGGAGCTGGTGTAACATTATGCGAGGAAAGGATTAATACTTACCTACTAACCACCTAAACTGAAATATATAGGTACTTACTATCTCTATAGATACTATTACCTATTCTCATATTCAAAACTGTTTCTCACAATTGTAAAAGATAAGGGACCGCAACATCCTGGAAATCTTACAAACAACAGCACAGAGACTGCACACGGCTAGCCAACCACACAAGTTTGCACACGACGTCTATAGCTACTCTTTACTGTATAAAATGGTGCTGTGTGGCCTGGAGTTCTACAGTCGAGCCGTGGTCCTCACGGCTTACTAAAAGTTTAAAATTTGAGTTGTTTTAGTTTAGTTTCAAAAGGCTGTAACAGCCGTGTTTTTTAAGGAAAAGCAGGAGACATTTTTGGTGAGTAAGTTTTGCATTATTTGTAGCTTTCTTGCATATTTCCGTCTCTATGTAAAATCGTGTGTTTGATAGAGACAGACAGAACGGTTCGAAAAAGTAATAAGTTCAAGAACTTACTTGTTAACTTGTCAAGGGATTACTGAAGCCAATGACTGGAGCCATTGAACATGATTTTCTACTGAAAATATCTTATTTTATTTGTTATGTATTTTGCAATAATCCTTGCATTTAAGCTGCCTACTGATATGTACCTCAATATTTTTTTATCCATTATTCTGCGGTTTTATAGCACCTAATAATTAACCGTCAAGTAATATCATTAAGATCGGAGCGCGTTGATGTCTAATGTATGAGAAATTTCGTGGAGTCTAATCTGTATTTTTCTAACGGTTTTTTTTTCTAGTTTAAAATTAGATTTGCGCAAACAATGGTCCAACTACTTCACCATTCTTCACTTAAGTAGGTACTTACCTACTTAGCCTTTGCACGGCTTCACTCAAACAAATATTTTAATAACTTCTCTTATTATACCTACCTAGCTCTATATTATGAATTTAACTTATTTTTATAGTAAAACAAAATGAGTACCAAGAACAACCTTCTGCTGTTCTTCGATCGGCCGACGGAACCTTGTTTCATGCAGAAAGGTGACGATAGAGCTGTGTTTGAGCTGCCTGACCATTATTATGTGAGTATTATTTACTATCTATTTATTTACCATTGCTATTACGTATTTAGGTAGGTTTTTAATCAAGTATATTTACAAGCATGCCTATACACAGAGTGTTTAGTTTAGAATACAGTTAGCCTAAGAAAGTATGAAACATTCATTGATCCATTTGAAAAGCTATTTTTAATTGTGAAAAAAAAGACTACCTTTTCTTTAATAACAGCCTAGGCACTTTAAAATAAAAAATGTGACTATTTTAAGTGTAGTATTTTGTTACCTACAAAAATAAGGTGGCAAGTACTTTTTTTGCGACTTTAATCTATGATAGTCCACTGCAACAAATATATCCATTTCACAAGTACCTACAGCTCTCTTGATCGATGAATTTACCACAAAAAGCCTCACTCTAACCACTATAACTTGACCCACAGCCGGACAAATACAAATCCGTTACCAACACTCTCGGTAACCGATTCGGTAACGACTCCGGGCGTACCATTCCGGTACGTAACATCGCGTTACCAAACTTAGATCATCCTATGGAGCTGCCTTACAATGAACAGTTCTCGTTGTTTGTACCGAAGCACAGAACTATGGCAGGGAAGCTGATTGATATTTTTATGGGTAAGGGGTTTTTAGACATATACTTTGGACGGCGCACACCTGACGGATTTTAGATAATAATGAGGCAATCAAAAATATTCTGCGCTGCGCTCCGTCAGATGTGCGCCGGCCCATAAACAAGAGTCATAGCACAAGGAGTTTATAAAGCCTATTTATCATGCATACGCAACAATTAGCGTCTCCAGTAAGTTTAGGAAATGCCGTGTGCTATAGCGCTTACTATACCTACTACCTACTACTAGGTACAACTAGGTATCTACTTGTTTTTTAAATACCTATGTTTTGGACATAAATTGATCTAACAGCCACAGGGAGAGCCTTTTGATTTGAAAAGGCATCCTTAAGTTAGCATTTATCTTTCTGAGTTTATTGTTTGGTTTGTGAATAATTTGTAAATTTTTTAGTTTATTTATTTATTTTACAGTAGATACTCTTAAAGGCACTTAATCTTAATATTAATCTATGAACTGAAAGATAGAATAGATACTGAAACTTTAATGAAATGAAATGAAAATATTGTTTATTTATCCGAAATAGGAAATACAAAGTTACACACATTGAGTTACACGGTATAGGTACACAATTACTTAAATTAGTCCTAAGTAGATCCAGCCTTAAACTAAATTAACAGAGGTCCCCAAACTAGGCAGAGCCTGTATCTTGGGGAACCAGATTACAGTTAGTTTACAGAATTTGTGCAATTTGGTTTACCTAAATTATAAACAATATATTTTTTAACCAATTAATTAATGCTTCATCATGCTCCAGGTATGCGTGACGTAGACGACCTAATGTCCGTCTGCTCGTACTGCCAAACCAGGATCAACCCTTACATGTTTAACTACTGCCTCTCTGTCGCCATCTTACACAGGTACGTACTTTTTATTACAATTAAATACGTAACTACCTACGTACTAGTAACTTAGCTTTAAGAGTTAACTGGGTACAAGTAACGGATTCTACCACCAACGAACACCTTTCTCCATCATTCATTAGGTATTTCTTTTGTTTATTACCTACTGTTTGAAAGAAGGTAGGTACTTATTACGAGAGGTGAGATTAAGGAACGAAACCTGAAACAAACCTCTGTCACTTAACTGACATTTATATTTAGTTAGGTGATATAGTTGAGTGGTTTTGTTTGACCAAGAGCTGGATGCGACCAACCGAAGATAGATCACAGTGGCATGCAATAGGAGAAGCCTATGTCCAGCAGTGGACTGCAATAGGCTGTTGATGACAATGATTTTAAACTGCCAATCGAACCACGTTAGCTGACAAATATCATATCCTTATTCATTCTTCCATCAGAGATGACACCAAAGGGGTGAGCATCCCAACGTTCGCCGAGTCATTCCCCGACAAGTTCATGGATCCTAAAGTCTTCCGTAAAGCGAGGGAGGTTTCTACTACCGTGTCTTCTGGGAGCAGAGTTAGTATTATACATTTTTTTTGACAATTTAACTTGGTTTGACCAAGATTTTTCCTGCAAGCGTTCTTACATGAGTTTAGGTAGAGTTCTTTCTAAAAGTTGGTACATTTAGGTTGGTATAAGCCCTGGAAAGGTTCAATGCCCAATTTTACACAAGGCAATGATTCCTATTATACAGGGTGTAACGGAAAGGGGGTATAATGCTAAAACAACGCGATGGTCCTCATGAAATTGAACAACTTTCCCCAAGGATTTCGGCATTATACCCCCTTTCTGTTACATCCTGTATATATGGTCAAGTACGTACCTACTCAACTCGTATCAAAATAAAAAATTAATATTCCAATTACAAGCATCTGGTCGTCTTTCTCCTCATCCGCCATGACTTTCGGTCTCGAGCGCCGCCCATGGTAACATGTTGGTAATATCCTAATCCTAATAATATTATAAATGTCAATGTTTGTGCCGATGGATGGGTGGATGGATGGATGATTGTTACTTCATCACGTAAAAACTACTGAACAGATTTTAATGTAATTTTACAATAACTTAGCTTGAACGTCAGATAACGCCTATATGTTATACATAGGCTATATTATTCTAATATATTGTGTTTATTTTCCAAGATATGACGATAAATCCGTACGAATTCGCGGGCAGCCACTAGTAAATAATAACTGAAATTCTATATCTCTTTCCCCAGATGCCAATAACAATCCCAATAAACTACACGGCGTCCCCAGACGAGCCTGAGCAGCGAGTGGCGTACTTCCGCGAAGATATCGGTCTGAATCTCCATCATTGGCATTGGCATCTCGTTTACCCATTCGATGCTGCTGACCGGGCTATCGTTAACAAAGATCGACGAGGGGAACTGTTCTATTATATGCACCAGCAGATTATTGCCAGGTAAAGTGATGGTAGGCAGAGACCACCTCACTCCACTTGCTACGATCCAAGCACACTTCTTTCGCTTTATCCACAGTCATTAGTCGCCTTATAACATGCACTTCTCTACTTAATTCTTATTGATTGAATGAGGAGTGTCACGAGTATTCTGCCCGCATTGCTGAAAAGTGTCTCAAAGTCTGTCTCAATGTCTGAAAGAATCTTAATACCCTAGCAAAGAACATATAAGGTAGTGAGAACTTAGACAAATGGAAGTTACTGTTATAATTCTTTTTATGATGATTGTGATTCGTTTTCATTTAACTACTGCAATAAAATATTATGGAATCTTTACCCTTGACTCTTCCCATTTCCCAACAGATACAACGTAGAGCGCATGTGCAATGATTTGGGCAGAGTGACGCGATACAATGACTTCCGTGCACCGATCTCTGAAGGATACTTCCCCAAGTTGGATTCTCAAGTCGCTAGCAGGGCTTGGCCTCCAAGGTAACATATTTATTTCATGCATTATTCTACCTGTTTAGATGAGTAGCATAACTAGGCTGCATGATTGACTTAGCACGTTGGATTAGCCCGTAGCAAGCTGAAGTGGCAATGGCAATAGGCGGGTCATATAGCGTGAAGATTGGACGGTCGTTGGACAAAAAGTTCTGGAGTGGAATTTATTAATTTCATTAGAAACCAACCATCCATGTCGTTTCCCCAGGTTCGCAGGTTCAACCATCCGCGACCTGGACCGACCGGTGGACGTCATCAAGATCGACGTCTCTCAGTTGGAGACCTGGAGAGACCGGTTCATGGAGGCTATCGAGAATGGATTCATTTTGATGGTAACTTTGCTACTTATGTATTTGTATAAGGCTGATTTAAGAAAATTTCCCCTAGGTAGGTATATTTGAAAAATGGACAAACTGCCACAGATTGATTTGTTTAGGTATACTACCTAAATAAAATATGCGGGTATCATTGTAATTAACTGGTACTTTGATTCAGATAATGTAGGTTTCATATTTTTAGTAATCATAATATTTATTGCGCTTTCACAAAGTTACAAAATGATAAATGAATGCAGTGTACGACAAATAAAAGTCAGTTCGAAAAAAATAGAAACAACTGTTCTTAAGCCAACTTAGCCTATCCCAAGGCTATCAAAAACCAAATCAAAATCATTCTCCCTTAGCCAAACAACCGTCAAATGCCGTTGGATGAAGAGACCGGCATTGACGTCCTCGGCAACCTGATGGAAGCCTCTATCATCAGCCGTAACCGCGCCTACTACGGGGACCTTCATAACATGGGCCACGTCTTCATCTCCTACTCCCATGACCCTGACCATCGGCATTTGGTAAGACTTTATACATACCTACATACATATCTGTCACGTTACGCCTCTCCCTCAACTGTTCAAGACTTCATAGCTAGGATAAAATACCCTCTTTCTTTAAGAGACCGTTGTTTAGATACATACATACATATCTGTCACGCCTCTCTCCCATCGGTGTAGACAGAGACCACTGCTCTCCACTTCCTACGATCCAAACACACCTCCATCGCTTGATCCATATTCATCACGACATGCATTCATTCCGACGTGCATGTATGATGATGAATGTGGATGAAGACGAAGAATGAAATAAATTCTTTCAATATATCGATAGATATCGATATACGAGTGAAGGAGAAAGTTAACGTCATATCTTATCTTCACCGGCAAGAGTAACACTTAAATGAAAATGAATGAATATATCCTCATTCCCTAGGAACAATTCGGCGTGATGGGCGACTCAGCGACGGCGATGCGTGACCCGGTGTTCTACCGCTGGCACGCTTACATCGACGACATCTTCGTCATGTACAAGAACAAGCTCACTCCATACAGCTCCGATAAGGTAAGGATATTTTACACTGTGTTGGACGTAGCATTTAGTCGTCTATTCTTTGTGCCGTTTCGCCATCTATAGTAAAAAAACTGACAGATAAACCTATGTCTATTTCACAAAACATGACGTTTTAGATAGAGACAGGTATAAAACATCTGTCAGATAAATTTTATCTGTAATTAGTAAAACAGGCCCTTAGTTAAATGTTTTTTAGTTTGTGCATTTTGTGCAAAAGTTATTATTTGGTATAAGTACGAAAATGAACCTGAATTTTATCAAATTTTTTACTTGAATACCAAGTAAGTACTTCAATTCATTTCATTTCTTATACTTCCTCTGTGTTCTTAGTTGGACTTCCCCGGCATCCGCGTGTCATCCATCAGCGTGGAAGGCAGTGCCGGCCGCAACCGACTGAGCACGCAATGGGAGCAGAGCACCGTGGACTTGGGCCGAGGTCTCGACTTCACGCCGCGAGGCTCTGTGCTGGCCAGGTTCACGCATCTGCAGCATGACGAGTATAACTACGTGTGAGTAAATAGTCTACCTATATGATGTTTTAGGTAAACAATCACAATGAAAGCAAACCTGGGTCTGCTTATTTAAAATTGCCTCAGTTGTGTATCGGTAGTGTCAATGGCATTTTTTGACACATTTGCTATTCTGCTAAACAATGGCTTATACCTTTGAGTATAGAATATAAGGAGGTGCCACATTTTTTTTTCATATACAAATGAGTTTATGACAGCGTGCCAAGGTTGGCGCAAGTTTTTCATAGTTTTCTTGGTAGATGACCTGTCAAACGATAAGAAATTCCATACAAAAAGGTAGCCATTTTGCGACAGACCAGGCACGCAGATCCAGACGGTATGGCACCTCCTTATATTTCTATATTCAAAGGCTTAAACTGATTGCGATCAAATCTGTCAAAAATGCCATTGATTCTCTGGATACTCATACATAACATTGAACATAATATTGAAACTACATATTATTATATGATACACATAACATTGAAATGTCTACTACATACATATGTAGGTATTTATCTATCACGCCCCTTTCCCATCGAGGTATGCAGAGACCACTTCCTTCTACTACGATCCGAACACACTTCCTTCGCTTCATCCAATATATCGATCGTGGCAAGTGGAGTAAAGTCTCTGTCTACCCCGATGAGAAAGAAGCGTGACTATCTGTAAGCATATCTTTCCTGTATGTAATTAAAAACTAAATTCATCTTTCCTATGTCCCCCAGAATCGAAGTAAACAACACAAGCAGCCAGTCCACAATGGGTATGTTCAGGATCTTCATCGCGCCGACTCACGACGAGAGAGGAAGCCCGCTCGCCTTCGAAGACCAGCGCCGGCTCATGATCGAGCTGGACAAGTTCCAGCAAGGAAGTAGGTTTTACTATTAATTTTTTAATGCTTTAGAATCTAAGATTTTAGTTATAATAATAGGTACCGATAGCATGAAAAATTCTATTTAATAACGTAATTTGCCCAGCTGTGGGTCAAATCACGACAGTCAAAATTAGAAGTGGAACTTTCATATTGATACTAAATATAAAAGAGTTTTGATTTAGTTTGGCTCCTTTAAAAAATAAAGAAAATTAACGAAAACGTTTTTGCTGAATATTTTATAGGACTGAATAGAAAAAAGAAAAAGTAAACGACAACATATTCAATTTCTACCTATATTATACGTGGGTAGGTATAGGTACATACGTTTTCATGTTAGATAACGCAGTTTTCAAACAGTAAACTGTGGTCGATAATTTGTGGTGGGTGTCATATCAGTACCTACCTATACCTACATCCGTGTTACGTATACCTACACTTATATAAATAGGTACCCACGTCAATATAAATTATTCAAAAGCCACGCATCATTAAAACCTCAATCGATCGACTCTAAATCAACAAATCGAAGGTATACTAGAGTTCAAGACCGACAAACTTCAGCCAAGATTCCGTCGCGAGGTCATCGACTCTGGCAAAAAAAGTCGCGGTTTAGCGCCTGCGTGCCAAATTCCGCTATTGTGAATGTAAGAGACATTGCTAAGGCCAAACTGCCAGGGTCTAGGTCGAAGCGAGTAAACAATGTGGTAATTATAGACAGCTGTCAATTTATAGATTGATTGTTTTTTGTTTTTGGCGATGTTTGTCTATTGAATTGATGTTGTTGATTATTGTCTCAGCTAAAACTGCTCTCTATCTTCACCTTATGCAACATCTATCTTAAGAGTTTCTCTTCACGAATACCTACCTGCCCCATGGGCGGGAGCAGAGCAAAGTGAAAATAGAAGCCATTGGTTAGCATGTAATCTCTGCTCTAAAATCTATGTTAAGATGTCCTGCTTGTCCCACTCTGAGTCAATAAACAGGTACCCTTAGAGCGATGAACACACTACATTCGACCTGAATCCGATCCGATAAAATCACCATAGAAATAGTTTTCGGATCGAATGAAGTGTGAAACTGCTGTTAAAGTTGATTGACGCTACCATTTAACATTGTATCAACATTCCAGTACGCCCCGGTAACAACACAATCCGTCGCCGCAGCCAGGACTCCTCAGTGACCATACCTTACGAGAGGACGTTCAGGAACCAGGCGGACAGACCTGGTGACCCTGGCAGCGCGGAGGCGGCAGAGTTCGACTTCTGCGGCTGTGGGTGGCCGCAACATCTCCTGCTGCCGAAGGGTACCCAGCAAGGGTATCCGATGGTGCTGTTCTGTATGGTGTCCAATTATAATGACGATCGGGTTTGTACCTTTTTTATATACATATCTACTACGTATACGTACATACATACATACGGTACCTAAGTACATACGTATCTGTCACGCCTATCTTTCATAGGGATAGGCAGAGACCACTTCCCTTCACATGCTAAGATCCAAACATCCCTCTTATTACGTACTTATTTATAGGTATTATTTATAGCTTTAGGTTATGTAAAACATTATAAATGAAGGGTCTGGTTTCTCCTGACACAAACAGTCAAAGCTTACAAGGAGATTCCAATCAAATAACTGTATGTAAAACTTTTGGAGTATAAATAAAGAGATTTATTATTTAACTAACTTCTTACTCTTACAGTTAGATGTATCTCGTACAGTAACAGAAATAAAATTATGATGACATTAATAACTGCCCTAGAAAAGATAAATATACCTATCTAGGTAGGTATACATCACGACCTATGACCTAGGTACGCGGCCGATCGATTTTGCTCGTGTAAATAGGCCAATGGCAGTTCATGATATAAATGAGTGGCAAAGTGGTTTACGGGCTTTTATCTTTCTACTCTATAGTTTTGTGAAAGTTAACTTTTTTATTAGGGCCTAGTAAAAACTAATGAAGATAAGAATCTACACGAATCAAATGTTCACACTTTTATGTTCGAACTTTTCTTGCTTCGTGAATTAGCTTTGAACGAAATGAAGAATTTCGTTGTCCTGCAAAAGTTGAATAGGTACAAAATGTAATAGAATGGACACTAGTTTAAACTGTTCCTACACCAAAAGTTGTCTGGAAGAGATCACTTTTAGTGACAAGGCCGCATTTGCGCATAATGAAATAGTTGGATGTCTAAATACTAAAAGGGCAATTGACAAATGCCTGTATCTCTTTGTGTGCAATAAAATTTGCTTCTATCTATCGATCTACAACACCATACAAAATACTCTTTCTTACAAAGGACACAAATCAGTAACTAAGTATACAATAAGATGCAGCATGTGGCATTTCTTCATCACTTAAAACGAACTTCTATTTACCTTACCTGACCTTATCAACCTTTTCAAACGTCCCCACTACAGGGGCACGATCCTACTCTCACGCGAGAGTGACTTCTATATTAACCCCTCAACTGCTTTCAGATCGAGCAAGACCTAGTCGGGTCCTGTAACGACGCGGCTTCATACTGCGGTATCCGCGACAGGAAGTACCCAGACCGTCGTCCTATGGGCTATCCGTTCGACAGACGCGGTCGTGACGGAGTCTCCAATCTGACAGACTTCTTAACCCCTAACATGGCGGTACAGGAGTGTCAGATTAGATTCACGGACGCGACACGGCAAAGGGGACAGCAGGGGTAGGTTAGTTTAGGTGTTGATTCGTTGTTTTGTATCGTTTTGGTATTCTATCTTCACAAAACTAGCACATAGTCTTTTGATAGGTTTTTCCTAAAACCAAGTTAATATCAGACCAAGTAAATGGTTACTCTTGCTATTGTAACCAAAATAAAATACAGGTATTTACATATACCTACCTAATGCCTTAAAATAGAGCCTGAACGATACAAAACAACGACAAACATACAAAACAAAAGAAGAACGAAGATGAATTCAAATTTAAAATAAGAATACCTAACAGTAAACCATTTGTACCTATGAGATAAGTCAAGAAGATGAGTATTTACCTAATGAACGCACTTTTCTTACCTATTTAAAAGCTTTGTATAAATAAGCTGTCTTCTTAAAGCTTAGATACCTTTCACTCTTTAGCCCTCCATCATTTCGCCAAGTACAAGTAGACTCGACACTCGAAGACCATTCTCGTCCACTAAGAAATGTAACAAGAGAAAAACAGAACGAGGACCAATATAACAAATGTACCTGCAAAGAGGTGTACACCCCTGCAGACATTGACGCTCTCATTCGTAAGCCTTACTATTACAGTAAGTGCAATACTTGTGCTGCTAGGCCTTCTGTTTATTATCCTTCTCGTGATGACGTAGAGTAACATAACTTCACTTTCATTTGTTTTAAAAAACATTTCGTTTTATGGACTTCGGACACAGATTTTTAGAATCAAAGTTTAAAATGTCGTGGTTTTTTCTAAAACTGATATAAAGCTTTTAAAAAAATTTTTAGCTCATTGGCTTTAAATTTTGAAGACGCATCGAATGGTATAACCGACATGTAAAAATTTAAAAAATATCTAATTTTGGTACCTATGTGACATATTATTTATTCATTTTTCTACACTGACTTGAACACATACTATTCAGGACCTCATCATTATTTGTTTTAGTTACTATATGTTTCTATTTATACTTATGTCCAATTGTGTAGGTAGTAGGTACCTACTTGATTCAGTTTTCATCATCACAAATTCATTGCATATTCTATGTGTCAGATTACTTAGCATTGTAAGTTTGAAGGATTTTAATTTAATTATAATGCGTGCTATTATTATGATTCTGTTAATTCTAAAATGACTTTGGCTACGTTATATTGGACTCCGATTTAGGTTTTAATCACTATTTTAAACCTAGATTATAGAAATTAGAATGATAAATTACTTAATTATACCTAGATATTTTAATTTAGCTAGATTATAGATAAAAGTTACTTTACATTCTACTTATATCATGTTAGTATTTAAGTTTTTAAAAGAATTTACTTATCTACTTATTATTAATTTAGTACTTAGTTAACTGTATTAGTATAGGTACATTTAGCGTAACGGGTCAATATTTATAACGAAACTCTGTAAATATTATGTAAATATGTAATTAATTACCAATTCATGAGACTGAATAAATTAGACTTTCACCAAAGTGTTGTTTTATTTAAGTAAATGAAGTTTGGATTACAATCTCTTTATTTTTATTGTTTAATTAATTGCGTGAAAGACTCTTTGACATAACGACTTAGTTAAGTAAATAATATTTTCAAGCAAAAAAATGTTTATTCATCGAAATAGCTACACTTTGTTTTAAGAATTTATTGCGCATTTTCGTCGACACGAACGCTACAATTTAGAACTCATAGCGCCATCTTTCGATGTTAGAAATAACTTACTGTATCACCGTTTCCTTACTCGTATGTTAAGATACTTAATTCATGGCAACCACCAATAGCTGTCCCTTCTTAATCGGAGAGAGAGAAATTTTACAGTAATTCTGATACCGTAAGGGTCGCGATCGCAATACATACCTACCCACAGCGCCGAAAGTTGAGCGGCTGGATTGAAAACGAAAATGAAAAATCATTTAATCCTGTAGGTTAAGTTTGACAACACTTAGGACGTGTCATTTGAATTTGAGTGAATGTACGCGACGTAATTTCGGCTGATATGTCATAGAGAACTTGAAATAAATTGCGAACGTGTTTAGACAAAGAATTCCTAGAACGAACGCTAGTGCGTAAAACCTTGAAGTAGTACAAAATCGGTCTTAAAGTAACAAGTTTGAAGATTAAAAAAAAACTGGCCAAGTGCGAGTCGGACTCGCGCAGGAAGGGTTCCTTACCATTCACTATTATTGATATCGAGCAAAAAGGCAAAAAAATCAGTAATAGGGTCCCGTTTTTACCCTTTTGTTACAGAACCTTAAAAACATCTAGACTTAAAGTTACTAAGTACATGCATGCTTTGATTTGATACTAGTTCAATTGTAATTGCCAAATTAGTACTACAAGTACTATATAGGTAATTGTATCGACCGTGAACATTGTTATAAAGCACTTGGTTCATATTCGATGATTCTAGGTCGAATGTAATTAATAGGTCTGCCAAATTGCATGTAATGAACTTCAAACGTAGTGCATTGCTTTGTATGATACATCTTTTGGGTTGTAATCAGTCAGTTTGATCATTATTTGATTAGATTAGTTAAATGAATGACTTAGTATTGATTAACATGCAAGTAGGGAGTTACATTGGTATCTATGTGACGCATGAATGCATTATTGCATAAAATATAGTAAGAATTTACGATTAAAGGCCAAAACACACCGGATGCATATGCGCAATGTAGACGTAGACGTAGACGCAAGTGGTGACAGTTCCATACATTACAACTCACAGGTACGCATACGTCTACGCATACGCATCCGGTGTGTTTTGGCCTTAACTAGCCTAGAAAGAAGTTCGCAATTTATAAAAAATTTAAGACGTTACTTATTAGGCACTTTTCGCTAGATTTTATTTGGATTCATTTATATAATAGGCAACCATTTACATATATCCAAAATTGTTTACCTACAGTTTTAACTGAAGGTCTTAATATAAAAATTAAAATTCAAATTGCCAAAAAATATAGTGATTTATTCGGAGCTAGCGTTTTACATGCAATAGCAATTATTCGTGAGAATCTCGATCCTTATTAAGTTATAGTAATTAGACGATGTATCAAATATGAGGTAAAATCACCAGCAATTCAGTTTCAGTTCATATCTGGTTAGAAGTACAACGGATTACAGATATGAAGTTAACGTTGGTAAGTTTTTATATTACTTATTTCTTAAGTATCTACTAAAATATGAAGAAAAAAATATTGAAGACGGAATAGAAGTTGTGTCATATCAGGTGCTCAAATGGGCATCAGAGAATAGAGCAGCGTGGCGTAGACTCCACGGACAAGAGCGACTAAGATATTAATCGAAAACGTATGAATACAGTCAGCTGTAGATCAATATATAGGGTGACTTTAAATTAGAAAACGATAGAAAAGGATATTGCATGTATTCGTGATAACAAACAACTAGTACTATGGGGCCAAGTACGAAATCTTAAAAAAAAATTGGTCCCTCATACTATCAGCTGGTGTATTTTGTATGGGGAGTTCATTTTTTTTGTATGATTTCGGCCTTGGTCCCATAGTAATAAATTGTTTGTTATCACGAGTACATGCATATCCTTTTCTATCGTTCACTAATTTAAAGTCATCTTATATACATAGATACAGAATCTTTCCAAAATAGTTCTTAGTGTTTGGAAAGACTATGTATTTAAAGATGTATTTTATTTAAAGGCGTAAATGAATAAATAAAAATATATTTTCCAGCTGTTGCTTGCTCTAGTCGCCGCAGCCACTCACGCGGGAGCTGCCGCCGTTGCAGAACAAGCTGCAAGTGACCAAGCTGTCAGCATCGAAGCTGCAAGCGACCAGCAAGCTGTCAGCAATGAACAAGCTGCAAGCGGGGTTCTACCAGCATACGAGACATACAGTCTCGACGGCAGAGCTGTAGACTATAAAAACATTGGTGGACGTGGTTGGGATGCCGGAATAATTAATAGCTGGGCAGGTTACGAAAGAAAAGATGTACACAGTAATGTTAAAGGCTTAAACGATTACAGACACGATGACCATGAAGACAAAGATCTTAAACTAGAAAAAGCATTCCTACTAAGAGAGTATTATAGAAGACTCGCAAATGGTACGGAAGGCAGAAAGAATGCCTACGACGGAGTCAACTGGAAGAAAAACTACTTCAAAGGAATTGACGGTGAAGAGTTCCTGATTCAAAGAGATTCTTATGGCAAAGGTCATTTGGAACCACGGTTTTTGTTCTACGGACGCATAGGGCGACATGGTTTAGGTCTGCAGAAGGCAAACCTTTTCGTCGCTGGCGTCAGGTTCCCAGTTACCCCAGAAATTATTGAACCAATCGGCTACAGGAGTTATCGTAAAGATTTCCCTTACGACAAACTTGACTCTGTCTATTCTCCTTAAATAACTTTCGTGATTATTAAATTAATTTTTTTTAAATATATTTTGTATATATTTTGATATTGATTGAATTGCATTACGGTTTATCCTTCGCTGTAATAAAAACTTTGTATTTGAAACAATGCCACAATTCGGTTTTTTATTTACTCATTAATTTTATTTAAATGATATCAATATTACTCTAAGCCCTTCACCATCTCCAAATAAAATTTATCTGTCAGATAAACCTATGACCATTTCATAAAACATTACATTTTAGACAGAGACAGGTATAAAATATCTGACAGATTTTTATCTGTAGGTGATAAAACAGGCCCTAAGCAGACTGTAGGAAGACTAATAGGTAGCCACTTCTTATATTGATGCTGAAAAGATCATTAAATCTTAAGGTACTATTAACCTCTCACATCCCACTGACCATTATAAACCCAGACACAATAGATTTTCTATTGTTCTTTTTTTTCTGGGATTTGAAAGATTTCACAATATGTATATCAATGAAGCCGTTTTATTATTTACACATTTTGAGTGTCAAAATCAACTTGGTCTATGCGCTATAATCGTTTCATCATTTTTTTTGTGAAAGATTAAATCTTTAGCTTACGATTTCGTTGGTAAACAGATGTTAATGGAGCTAAAAAATGTAATGTCCAATGCACATACGTAGATATGTTATAAGTATGACATTTTTCGACATACTTATAACATTAACAAACTACTATGTTACCTGCCATGAATGTCAGAATATCATCATTTTCTTCTTCTCAGCCTATGGCTGCCCACTGCTGAGCAAAGCCTTCTCCAATATCATAATTATTTGAATACTGTAAACTATAGAATTACTATTTTGTCGAAAAATGTCATACTTATAACATATCTACGTATGTGCATTGGACATTACATTTTTTAGCTCCATTAACATCTGTTTACCAACGAAATCGTAAGCTAAAGATTTAATCTTTCACAAAAAAAATGATGAAACGATTATAGCGCATAGACCAAGTTGATTTTGACACTCAAAATGTGTAAATAATAAAACGGCTACATTGATATACATATTGTGAAATCTTTCACATCCCAGAAAAAAAAGAACAATAGAAAATCTATTGTGTCTGGGTTTATAATGGTCAGTGGGATGTGAGAGGTTAATAGTACATTATTACCTATTTCTCGCTATTTCTTACCCTAAGGTTTCCTGGAAGATATTGCTACCTAGCAATAAAGCCGCCTGTTGCTTCTTATATTCTTGTTTGTGTCTGTATCTTATATCTTTGTGTGCAATAAAAAATATTTGTAATGTATTGTACTTCTTGCCCGTTAATGGATAAAATAAGTTTAACTATGTTTTCTGTTTAATCATAACGTGGTATTTATAATATTTCTAGACATAACAAAGTCAAAGTCAAAAATATTATTTATTTCATAGGCACAAAAATGCTCTTGAAACCGTTACATTATTATAAAGGTATTATTTTTAAAGCTAGCGCTAGATTCGCAGGGTGCAGTTTCCCCCAGAGAAGAACCTAGCAAGAAACTCTGTGAGGTTGCTCTTTTCAAATAAAATTTTACAATTCATATAAACAGTTACACAGGTATAAAGGTACATATTAACAGTCACCATTTTCGAAAAACACTAACTCAATTCTTTAAGGTGATTTATTAATAGCATTTTTAATTGTTTTCAATACAATAACGTTTTTATTTAACGAGGATAGTTATTAATTGATGATTAAGAAGTCATTACACGATGGGGAAGCGGTATTTCCAGCTGTTACGACTATATAAGTTACTTTATTTGCTGCAATCGTCACATTTATAGTTTGGACATCAATATGGCTTTATTAACACGGGTACGTTGATTTTATTTCATTATTCTTATATTAGAATTAAATAGTTTTCATAAACTTCTAGATTATAGATTACTTTAAGTTCAAAGTTGTGTTCTAAAACCCTTTATATTATGATATGAGTTTAATAAAATTATGAGCATAATCTGCTAAATAAATAGTTTATTAATATTTGTATAATCTGCTTAAAATTTTATAAAATTCAGAAAAATATCTAAGTATGTTTAAATTATGACGATTTCATCTTCCATTTTTACTTTCACAGATCGTTTTAGTAGCTGTTTGCGTGTATGCAGTACACAGCTGGCCGACCCATCATATGATGGGCCAGGGTATGGGCATGGGCATGGGCCGGCCCATGGGCATGGGTATCGGCATGGGCGGCATGGGGCTTGGCGGAATGCCCATGGGAATTGGTATGGGCGTCGGCATGTACCCTGGCATGGGGATGATGGGCATGATGCCTGGCATGATGGGGTACAAGGAGGGAGAAGAGCCTGCTAAAGCTGCAGGTAATTAACCTAAAGATACATTATTAGATGAAGTTAATGAAACAAGCCATAACGCAATGTCATGACATAAGGTGATCACTTTTTCTGTCTTAATTGGTTGTTTTCACTATCGTGTTTATAAAAGACCACTTCTGCTTTGTAGTTTATCAATTTTGACATCTTTGCCATTTTGTTGGTTAAGTTACGTGTCTCTTTAGCTAGTTATGGAATCATATTTCTATTCTTGGTACCTATCTAGACCTACCTAGGTAACTACCTAGGCACATTTTGAAAATAATCCTGTCTAATATGTCCACAATTTAATAAACCAAAATTCCACAGCAGAAACAATGAACCCCGCGAAGGAAGTCCTCAAGAACGAAGGTCAGAAGTCGTGGGAGGATGCCAACAAAGCCTTAAATGAACAGATGTCGCAAATAGACGAACATGTCTTGGATCCGCAGAAAGTTATGACGAATTAGTATCTAGTAGAGATGATGAATAAAAAGAAATGAGATTAATTGAATTTTGTTGTTTTATTAAAATAAGAAATAGTATAATGAAATTTTAGTCAATAAATAAACCTAGATCCTCGGCATACTTAGGTAAATTTAAGACAACACTGAAAAAACCTCAACCAACGAACAATTCTTAAAACAAGATTGACTCCGTTAAGCACATTTTAAGGTCTCACACTCTTGCTTGATCTATTTTAATTATGATATAGAATTAATTAATTTACCTTTAAACTAAATTTAAATCGTGACAGATCACGAAGATCACTTAATCACTGAGAATATCTTAGCCCATCTTATAAATCAATCAACCGAGTTGGTAGCAATTGATAAACAACGAGCAGTTTAATAAGGTAGCTAATCCTTTAATTTAAAACAGTACCTACTAGGATTGAATAGTATTGAAGAGGCTAATGGTTATAATTTAAAAGTTTCTACTGAACATACTATTTGAAATGATGATCTAGACAACCTACTGGATTAAATTAATGAGAATATAACTGGCAAACTCATAAATGAATGGTGAACAAGATGTAGGACTTTGCCCAGCAGTGGGCTAGCTGTATCTGCATTGTTGTTCGTAGTGCAATATCACTGTCGTATTTATTTAGTTGAGTATAACTGCAGTAAAAATACATAGATTATGGCTCATGTGATTAGTTTCATGTAATTCATAGAGACTGCCTGCGTCTTCGTAAGTATATTTATCGTGGAACACAAACACAATATCTTAAAACAATGCAGTTTATGTTCTATGTGTTATTCTGATGCAAACCCATCATTTATAAAAAAGCGACAATATTGTCATGTTTCATCAAAACCTGTCAAAACCATCCTCACATCCATTGGCACAAACATACACATTAATCCTATTAGCTAAGATTTTTGAATGATCTCCGCGCGCGGTGACCAATTATACATCTGTGCCTACGTAGGAAGGATCTATACAATGAATTTTTTAAATGTCGATCTGAAAATTGGTAATAACAAAAGAAATAAATTGTTAAGAAGTCATGTGTGCAAATGGTTCAAGCTTTAAGACTGAAATTATTTTAGAAAACATTCTTTAAATCAAAACACTATAAGTAGATTTATTGAAAACCGGAAAGTACTCTACACAGTTATAATTCGGTAAACAACCTGAAACCATGCGTCATAATATCTTTGATAAACAAAATTTTCTTAATTATTAAACCGATTAATAATAAATTACATTGGACTACTAAAATCAGTGACGTCACTCAATTATTGGTCTTCCCGGAGATTCATTAAAAGACTCTAATATAACATTACTCTAATTTACGGTCATTCATCGATTAGAAATGGCTTTGTCTACACAGGTATGTTGTTGTTTAAATTTATCTGTGAAAAGTGACGTGAAAGTGTGTTGTGAAACTGTGCAATCTTAGAAATTATTACATTTAGGGCCCGTTTTACCATTTAGTGATAAAAATCTGACAGATATTTTATACCTCTGTCTAAAACGTCATATGAAATAGACAGAAAATTTGTCTGTAGTTGGTAAAACAGATAAAATTTTGCTGACAGATAAACATATGTCTATTTCATAAAACAGGTTGTTTTAGACAGAGACAGTTATAAAATATCGGGCAGATAAATTTTATCTGTAGCCGGTGAAACGGGCACTTAGTCTAAAGCGTCTTTGTAGTCTTTGAAAAGAAGCTAATTAAATAAATAAGAAGTATCGAGTCTAGTGTGTCAACGAGATAAAAAGTTGTTGAAAATTTTCCATTGCCTTTTACGTTTTTGATTTAAATTATCTTTGTTCTATTTCCTCGAGTGTACATCCAGTACCATAAACAATAGTGATGTGATAAAATGTTAAAATTGTTACAATAGTGTAGCATAGGTTTATCAAAATTTTAAGTTTTCCACTATGTTTTATATCTGCCAGTTTGTTCAAAAGGAACTTTTCTTTTCAGATGTTCCTCCTCTGTTTTTTCCTCTGCTCTTTAGTAGCAGAGTGTTACTTCTTCGATCTGAATTTATTCGACAACTACGACCAACGAATCCCCCTCGGACTTCCCAGCCCTTTCGGAATATATCCTGGCATGTTTGATTACCCGAGAACTCAAAGACCGCATATTAAAAGAAAAGATCCTATTAGAAAACATGGTAATAGCCATTTAGTGTCTGACGTCACAACGGAAAAAGTAACTACAACAGATTCAAGTGATACAGAAATTGTTGATGATATAAGTGATGAACACGCAGATTTAGAAGTAAATAATCATGCAAGAGACTACCCTGAAGATTTTTTAATGAAGAACGTTAAAGTAAACGAACCATGGAAGTGGCCAGATGAAGAAATAATTAAAGTTCCATCACCTAACGAACTGAGTATACATTTAGGTAATGTACCAAAACCAGAGCCGATATTATCTGTGAAAGTAACTGATGATAAGGAAGAGGTAACAAATGATCCAGAGTCAAATCATGTAGAAGAAACTACTTCAAAATTACCGACCACAAATGAATCTAAAGATCAAGATGGAACTGATTCTGGGTTATCAAAACAAAATGATTATCTAATAGTGCCTGTGACAGCTGTAAATCCATCAAATTTAGTACAAATTCCGAATGGTAACACAAATCCTGCGCAAACGGCTAATTTTGGTAATACTCAACCTATAAATACCAATCTAGGTACTTTAGGAGCTTTGCTACAGCCATTGAGTAATTTAAACAATCAAAATCCAATAAATCAAGGAATGCCATTCGGGAATCAGCCAAACCAATTCGTAAACGTTGGATATCAAACTCTGCAGCCTTTTGTTAATGCTCAAAACCAAATGAATCCGAATAATCTTTACGCATTAGTTAATGTGGCTAATGGACAGAGTGTGAATACGCCGAGTAATCTATTCTATTTAGTCAACCAGAATTCAAATAACATGGGAATGCAAATGCCTTTCCAACAAGCTTACAATTTGGTACCATTAAATAACCAGGCTAATAATTTTAATCTAAATAATATGCCAATTAATCAACCGAATAACTTCATCCCCTTATTCAATAACAATAACTACGTGCCAATGAATGGACAACTAAATAATTTAATTCCTGTAAATACTAATAACTTTTTACCTTTGAATAATCAGGGAAATTTTGTTCCAAATAACGAACAAACAAACAATTTTGTCCCTGTCAATAATAATAACAATTTTGTTCCTTTAAATGACCAGGTAAATAATTTTGTATCTATTAACAACCAAGGTAATATTTTACCCTTAAATCCACCTCTAAACAACAATTTAGTCCCAATCAACAACCAAGCTAATGCGCTTCTTCTAAACCCATCAAATAATCAAATTCGTTTAAATAACGACCAGAATATTGTTCAAATGAATACCGACCCAAACACCCAATTGAATTCTAACTTTGTACCTATAAATACTCAAGCAAATATACCTATAAACACTCAAGGTGTGAATCTTGTACCTTATAATACCCAGCCATCTAATATAGTGACTTTAAATCAACAACCAAATAATATACTAACATTAGCACCTACTAATAGTGCTTTACTCGTTCAAACACCCCCTAATACGATAGCTTTGTTAACTATGAAAGATAAAGAGAACAAGGATAATAAGGAAGTATCAGATGGAGATAAAGAAAGCGAGAAAGAGTCAGCTGATGTGTTAGAAAAAGATAGTAGTGAATGAGATGTTTTTGTTTATAATGCCTGGTGTGCAATTGGAAATAGAAATAAAAATATATTAAAAAGGTTTGGTCTTTAATTTTTTGTAGCTGAATATAGACTAAAGGCTGCCCGCGACTTCGTAAGCATTTATCGTCATACCTTGGAAATGATCATGTTTCAAAATAATATAGCCTAAGTGTTATTCTGTCATATAGGTAAGCTACAATATTGCGTAGAGTAACACACAACCATCGGCACAAACATTGACATACTTATATCATATTATTAGGATAGTGAATAAACCAAATGTATGTTCGGTTGTATTTCTGCAGTGACAATACTATCTAATATTATATTGGTTATAATTATACATAGATAGGTAGGTATTCCCTTTGAGTACCGATGTATGTTGCGATGTTATCTTATTGATTTCCCACGAGGGATGAATGCTCTGTGTGATGCAAATGCGGCATCGGACATGCTGTGCTAATATTTTTATATTTTTTGTCTTTTCGTATATTGTTTGAACCAATGATATTATATTATACTAGGTGCAGATATGTTATATGCGCACCTATTTTGAAGACTGTAAATTGACCTAACTATGACAACAACAAGAGAGAAAGAGCGATTGATTTTGACGCGAGAGCGATAAGGATGCGAGACATAGATTAGTTTTGAAGCATATTAAAGTGCTGTCATCAGCTGTCATTTTAATCATTTTTCGGCACATATTTAAAATGTCAATTACTATGAAGGTAACCTATAAAATATCATTGGTTTGAACTGACTCCACGATTTGACAGATAAGCAGCACCAACCATAATTATAGAACATTGACAAATTATGGTAAAGTAGGCTTATGTATCACTACGAATTGTGCGCATTTTATTTCAAACTTGGATAGAAATTACCTTCAAAAAGTTTCATCGTAGATAAAGAAAACACATCATAGCATTTAAAAAATGTATTGTTTGGAATTAAATCTGAAAAATCAATTACAATAAAAGATTTAATAAAGATTACATTGAAACCCCTTTAGCTCAGCTCAGCTGAAGCGAATATGGCGGAACATGCCTCTTACTTTCTATTTAATATTTAAAAAATGGATCTTTTGTATAATATATTTAGATTTTTAATCTAAGTTAATCTATAGCGTAAGTAAATAATCTTTAAGTGATTTGTTAGATGTTGGAGTTTTTTTTCGAGACGTTATAAAATTCATTTTTAAAGGTTCTTGCTAAATACTTGCTAACATGTTCATGTCATCGACTTTCTTAGTTGATCCTGTTAAAATAGGTGGTTATATCTCAGATTTTTTTCATTTCAATGTATTTTGTATTCCTTCTAAAGTCATTATACATTGTCCAGGAGCCCAAGTCGGCTAATTTAAAATAGCCTCATTAGTGTGTCGGCAGAGTGTCAATGGCATTTTTGACAGAATACTTACTGAAGACTAGGCTGTATGGTCTCTGATCTTTGCCTGTCCTGAGTGGACGAATAAAACAAAAATAGCAGAATACCAAATGTGTCAAAAATGCTATTGACACTCTGTCGACACACACCTAAGGCTATTTTAAATTAGCAGACTTTGGCCCCAGGTAAACGACTCATTTTCCACAAAACTGAGTTTCCCTCGAAAAAGAACACCAACAATCCAACTTCTCAATAGTTATACAATAAGTTTAATAATATGAATAAATCGAAAGCATTATTTAAATCCTATATCAGCTATCACAACGATTAAAGGCAATAAACGATTGGACCTTCCGCTTGCAAAGGATGTGGTACACGCTACTCAATACACTAAAGCTTGGACAAAGTTGTGGTCTGCTTTGGGACCTGCATTTGATAGGTACTATTTGGATTAAAAATTCTTATGACTGTACTCTAGGTTATTTGTAGACTCTATCTAGGTACCTATATAATTTATAAAAGTATTGACCGGTGTTGGCTTAGAAATAAACAAATGAAACATCAAATGTTTGCTCATCATAAAATTGAAATAACACATGGTTGGACCATGGCATTTCAAATCAATGATGGAAATCAAATAAACTATGATTTATCTCAAAACAAAGGCAATGTACCAGAATAAATGCAAAAACGTTCATTAGTTGAATAAAAATCAATATTTTTAAAATTAAAATGAGAGAGTACCTAAAGAGCTCGTATCTCCAAAGGCTGTATATCAAGACAAAAATCCACACAATTTACAAAGATTTCCCGCTAACAATAAAGTCTAGTATCCAATGCAGGCCACCAAGTACATGTTACTTAATTACACAAGGATGAGAGGACGCCATCGCGACTAGGGACCCTGTACAATATGCTAACATTAGGTGAATCTAAGTGATCATGCAGAATTACTTCATTAAGTTTTAAGTTAGGGCCACTTGCTTTATAAGTACAAGTTTTTTGAAGCAATGTTGTTATAATTTGTAATTAGAATGTGACGCAACTTGTCATTACAGCTGCCTTATAGGGCTGGCGCATACCTGACGGAGCGCAGCGCAGAGCACCACATTCGCATGTAGTCGCTTCGATGCTCATTTGTTGTATCAACTGATTTTGAATATTTTTATAATGAGAATAATGTCGATAATAATATGACAATCAAAAATGCTCTGCGCTGCGCTCCGTCCGGTGTGCACCGGCTGTCATAGTATTCTTGATTTTTCGATGCAAAAATACCTATTGAACCTTTTCGTACTATTAGGAAAAGTTGTTACACCATATTTTCAATATTTAGTGACGTAAAATGTATGACGATATTTTTTATCGATAAGTGTTTGTAAGTAGGTACCTAATTTAAGAACAGCTCATTAGCGCGTTAGGAATAAGAATGTGCCACGGCATAATTTATCGATAAAATGTTTGGTTTTTTCATATAATACTATTATGAAAATCAAGTTTATGTACATGGTACAGGTGGATATCTTGCATCGAAAAATCTAGAATATCAAATATAAGTGAACATAAATAAGTACACATAAAATGCTACAAATAGATTCATGAAGCAGCAATATTTTACATTATGTGAATGCAAAATGCAATTGCACAAGTTACTACCTTATTCAAATAGAAATAAAGCTAATTTGACAATAAAAATTGGTCATTTACTTATGATTAGTAAGAAGGAGAATCGTGTAAAGCTTGGATAAGTATATGTTTTTTTTGGGAATAGCTGACATTAAAGGCTGAAACACACTGGATGCGTATGCGTAACGTAGACGTAAGCACGGCGTAGCCACGCGCGTAGTTACGGTGCAACCCGATGTGACACCGGGCTACGCGTCACGTCGACGTGTACGTCTACGTTACGCAAGCGCTGACAGTTCCATACATTACGACTCAGAGGTACGCATACGTCTACGCATACGAGACGCCTACGCATTCGGTGTGTTTTGGCCTTAAGTATTTTTATCTTTTTCTTTGGGTTAAGTACTTTACTATTCAAGCGTTTTGAAAATATGTTTTTTATTTTATTTTTTGTGCTTGTGACTGCATTTATCCAGCAATATTGTACCTACCTATAATTTATATGTTGGTTAGAATTTCAAGTATTTAGATATTTAAATTCTTAATTACAAAGAGAGCTAGCTTTACACAATAAGTTAAATTTTAAAAGAGTGTTGAGCAATTTGATAATGTGAATGGTTCGGGTGTAAAATGTCAAGAAGTTAAGAAATGAAGTCAAATCAAGGCACTGCAATTTGGCGTTCTCTATAAAAAAGATTGAATATTAATTTTAATAAGGGTTCCGGTACATAATAATAATTGTTAGATTTATAAGCGAATTAAGACGATTTCTATTAAAAAAACTTACCACTAATTACCCATTGAATATGGAACCCCAAAACTAAAACACAAAAATACGTGCATTTCTTAAATCCTATAAAAAGGGCAAAATTTCTTTTTTTTTATAATTTTTTATTTACAATAATTATCATAAAGATTTGACGACTAGTCGAGGAATGGAAAATATTTCACATTAATTACAAAATCTAACTACAGACGACTAAATATACAAAAATATCATTTTAATTTTTTTGTTTCGTAATTGCTATTAACCTCACTTTATGTCATCTTTTGAATAGGCAAGTTGAAATACGAATACAGACTTGATTTAGATGTCAATAACTTTTGTTAAAGAAATGGACAATTAAGAATAATTTCTGTTACTGTGGTCGCAGTTAAAAATCAACCAGCTGTAATATTTTATATCGATATCGATAACTATATTCGTGTTCCAACCCCTATTCCCCTAAAATTACGTCACAAAATATAAAACCTACATAAAACATTACCCGACTAAATAAAAATCAGACCATTACCAGCGAAAACAACAATAAATGTGACTTCCTAAACTAACCTAGTAAATATTGACTAAGATCAAAATGCAAAATGGCGCGGAATTGATGGAATCCTTGCAAACTTTCTGAAGCAATTACAACTAATGTCTTTACTGAAAGGGGAAGGGAGATTAATCGGTTTATAAAGCAATCTCTAAGATAATTTAAGGACAAAGTGCTTTTAACTTACGGCCGTCACCAATATTCTATCTATCTCTGATTTTGTCCCACTGGAGATAGAAATAGTTATCTGTCTTAGAATTTTTCGTCCCTATAACCTACCGCTGTCAAAAATGTATGGGATTCTTCTGAAGGATAAATCAGAAGTGACAGCTACGTGACATCTGTGACATACCGATCTCAGACAGTTAACTATCTTTGAATATTGGGAACGGCCTCTAATAACTGTGTGTAAAATTTGTTTATCTATCGACGTTTGGATTGCAAGAGATTCATCAATTTTCTCCGCGCTAACTTATACGAAAGTACGATAAAAGTTAAGTAAACAGAAATGCTTAAACTGTTCAATTCCACCGTAAGATTCTTTCCGTCATGGATATTTTGAATAAGATATTTATTTTGACTTATAAAACTTTAATGACCATTTTCACCAACTGCCCATAATGTAAGGGACCTCTTGGGGATCCTTTATCCATACAACTGACTTTGACAGACGTTGTCAGTTGTACTGCTAAGGGGTCGTTAGGGGTCCTTTACGTTAGGTGTTAGTTGGTGAAAATGGACATTAGTGTAGGTAGTTTAATTTTTCCAAAAACTTCCCAAAAGTATCATTAATAAAATTAATAAAAAAATAATTAATTAATAAAATTGGGATCATCACTCCATCAACAGCCCTTTTCATAAACCCAATTATAGTTTTCAATGTAAACATCTCATTCAAACTCCAGTCCTAGAATGTCGAGCGGGTCGGCTGAGGCCCAGCAAGCGCGCCAGACGACCCGACTTGGCGTATCACCGTGTTGGATTGACCGGTGTACTTTCAGCGCTTGGTGTCTCTACATCCTTGTCTTTGCTGTCTTGGCGCTTCATCTCAGCGTCAGTATCGCGAGTTTCCTCCACCGATTCTAGGGCAATGTCGAATGAGGCTTGTCTGGAAAGTCAAGGCAGATTTTTTTAGCCTGTGTTAGATTAAAATTTGAAATTCAACTGACTGCTGGCCAAAAATCTGAACAGATTTGTGTATGGCGCCAAATGCAAATTTAATTATTGCGAGTAATTAGCTTGGGAATCTTGAGATAAGATAAGTATCTATACAATATTTAGGTGACGGGAGTTTGTACTCTGGGCTTGTGTTTGTGAAGATCCGTGGTAATTCGTTATATCCTAGCTGATAAAATGGACCGATGACCGGTAAAAGTCGCGGGAAGCTGTTGGATGCGGGCAGCGCATGACCGGTGATTGTGGAGATCCTTGAGGGGAAGCTTTTGTCCTGCAGTGGACGTCCACAAGCTGATATGATGAGCTGATACGTACCTGTCAGTGAGGTAGTTCCCGGGCGCAGACAGCGAGCGTCCGGCGCGGGCCAGGGCGGCGCGGCGCGGGGCGGGGGCGGGGGCGGGGGCGGGGTCTGTACGCGACGTGCTGCCCTCGCGGCTACGGAGGAACGGGTTCTGGGGACATGGACATGGGGGTTTCATGAATTTTTGATCAAACTTGTAAGGGAGGTCTGCTAGGATAGACCAGGTTTCCTTAAATTTCAAAGGCATTTGTCTTGCTTTTCGTAAATGAAACTTTATTAGTCCATATTTTAGTTGTCAATGGCTCATGGTCTAAAACTTTTAGATCTTAATCTTAGATCACAGTTTTAAAAAGTTAGACATTCCAGTATGTAGTGATAAAAATCTATGTATTTTTACTTAAATGCAATTACAGAAGTTTGTAAATGTAAGATTTTTATATACTTACTAGAATAAAGTACAACTAAACCCCTCTTACCTGAAAACTATGTTTCTTAAGCATAGTCTTGATGAGTATGAGCGTGGACAGATTCGGAATGGAAGTGACGACTTGTGCCATATCTTCATCAGTCACTTCCACTAGACGACAGTTCTCCTGCTCTGAGGGTAATGGATCCTGACCGTTTGAGGTGATCCAGTCGTTTTCCTGAAGATGATATGTCGGTACTTTGTTACAAAGATTCAAGTTTATAAGATGTTTCTTATTCAGTCAATTTGGCGATGTGGTTGGTTAAGATTGGTATTTTGTTTGATTGTGCTTATCTAGCCGTCAGTGTCTCATTGCTGGGCAAAGGTCTCTTTTTGCCGATGGAGCCTAAAGGTAAATGAAAAATTCTGATCAATATTGTATTTTTTTTGTGACACATAGACAATTTCTTACACAATATGGGAATCTCTTTATCAACTTACTTTTACATCAATTAGAATATAATTTTTTGTCATAATTTTCTACTCAACTCGTTGTGTCGTATCAAGAAGTCAAATTGTTGGCAGAAGGAAGGCGAAGATGGCAATTAATCTACCGTCAAGAGCTTGGTTCTTAAATATACCTACGAACGAATCAACATTAAACTAAAACTATCTTATACTTCAAGCTAAAAGCTACACCATATCATCCATAGACTTACCTTAACCTCCTGCATAGTAGCCCTCGTAACAGGATCCTTATCCAGCATCCTGGCGATGAGCTGCTTCAACGGCCTGGACAGCACTGGCCTGGTTGGATACACGAGTGGTTCAGATAGCACTCGCCGTTGGAGTTCAGCTGATGATGCTGCCGTCCAAGGCACTCGGCCAGTTACCATTGCGAAGAGTGTGACGCCAAGGGACCACATGTCTGCTGCCTGGAATGTGGTTGATAACTTTTGGTTATGGAGATGCGAATGGAATGTTTAGGGCTCCAAACACACAGGGTGAAAACGGGATTATTAAGACATGGCTGTCCGTCTTTCACCAGGCTGTATCTCAAGAACCGTCATAGCTAGAGCGTTGAAATTTTCACTAATGATGTATTACCATTGACGCTATTCTTAACAACAAATACTAAAATAGAATAATAATAATAATAATAATTGAGGGGGGGCTCTCATAAAACAAACGTGATTTTTTAGCATTTTTTTGCTCGATATCAATAGTGACTGACTCGCACTTGGCCGGTTTTATGCACTTCTTGAAATTTTCAAAATAAATGTTGGAAAGATTGTTCTTGGACCCACTTTTGATATTCAAAAAAGACTTTTCGAAATCACATTATTTGTAAAAAAAAGTTTTTCTTTTTTCTAGTTTTTTTAGTTAACTTAGTCCTAAAGCTGGGCAAAAGCCCTCTTCTGAAAAAAAAAAAAAAAAGTAATAAAAAATCAACTCGAACAGTTTTACTAAAACTACCTCAAAAAATACAACGCCATTCCGTCATTGTGGTAAAATATTCGGAAACATTTCAACTTCAAGCAAACTTGAACATCGATAAGTTGAATACCACTTAAGCACGTAGCCTAGCTCTAAGTGAAAACGGAAAATAGTATTCGCTGGCATTCCGCCAAAGGCCTATAGAATAACTTGGGAAGTTGCACAATAGATCGTGGAAGGAAATCGTCGAATGTGATAAAATCGAGCAGTCCTATTGAAATGCTGAGTCATGCTCATGAATTCTTTGAAAGACTATCTGTTTAAATATTTGGCAATTGCAAAAGAGCAATGACCTCGTAAATATTGGCGTTAATTAAGATCGGAAGAGTGATTTATGATTTTTGTTGTTTCCACGACATGCTTAATCTATTGATTAAGGTTATTACCTTACTTGACCTTAGCATTAAGGGCTCTTAAGCACTAGCAGTCGATTCTTCATCGAAGTTTGATATTCGATATAGTTAGAGTAATAAAGTTAAGCTTTTCTTTTTTTTTGTTAACCATTAAGATCCCACTGCTGGGCAAAGGCCTCTCCCGCGACTTTCCTTTTAACACAGTCTTCGGGTTTCATTTATAATATGTATTTGAAAGAAAGACGTATTCATGACTTGCTGCATACTTGGATTGGGCTGTAAAAGCCCTGAGGAGGTATAAAACATTACAGTAACACATAGATATTAAGTAAGTACCTAAGTAAGTATTTATTACTTCTTACTACTTACTTTTACTTAACTTTTTTTATTTGATATTGCTATAATTATTTGCTATAATATACAGACAGCACATCGCCATAAAAATGTAAAGATAAGTCCCTTACCTCCCCCTTATATTTCTCCGGTGAAGCCACCGCTTCAGGAGCCCTGAACGCTGGAGTCCCCACGGCTCCAGACAATCTTCCAGCACCAGCCAGCTCTCCACAAGCTCCAAGATCTGCAACCTGCACGCGATCCTCACCCAGCAGTAGATTAGCTGGCTTGATGTCGCGGTGGGCTATGCGTTGGTAGTGTACTGGAATTGTATGGAGGTCTTTGGTCAGAACGTTTGAAGGGAAGTTGAAGGAGAATGTTTTGATCAACCAGTAGGGCAACTAGTTGGGCAACTTTTATGACTTCAAATTGGAAGATCAATGAAGTATTTTTGTGATGCCATATCAGGCTGGTCACAAAGCCTGTCCAAATGAGAATATTGGTTCTTTCGTGACACAAATTTAGTTAATTGTCTTGTTTGAAAAAAAAAATACGCATATTCATAAAAATACATTACCACTTCCCTCCACTTGCTACGATACAAACACACTTCCTTCGCTTTATTCACATTTCGTAGTCGCCTCATACACGTCGTGTCTTAAAATTCTTATAAGAATTGATGTCAATGAAGATCAACTCTACTGAAGTTCTGACATGTTCTGAAGCTATACTTACAATACTCCACCCCAAGCAACGCGTCTCTGAAGTACTTCTTAGCCAAATCCTCACTCAGTGGGTTATCAGTCGGAATGTCAATTACAGGTCCACCTTCCAGAAGTTGGAACACCAGGTAGAGCTGGTCTTCTGCTGGATCGTCCAGGACCTGAATAGGTGCTTTTATTGTAGGAGGTATTTAGGTATTTATTGTTATTACGCAAAAGGTGGCGGGATGAATTAGACACCTTCATGGATGTCCTGGGTAGAGGCGGCTTAGGATAGAGAATCGTGGAAAAGAAGGAGGGAGGCCTTTGCCTAGTAGTGGGACACTGATCGCTAGATAAACGCGCGATTGAGGAAACGCGCGTAGGCATCTGGACGGGACATATGTAGCTCAAGTATCTCGAGTACGCGCGAGTGCAAACGCGCGAATGGATACGCGCGTAAAACACGTCTTCTGGACAAGCTCTAAGATAGGATTGTTAATAAGAGTAGAAGGTTATTATAACTATTAAGAAGATCTTATTACAGTACCTATCACATTAAGCAATGCTTTTGATAGAAAAACTTTGCAAAAAATAAGAAAGGCTACTTTACTTTGTTTGCCAATTTAACACAATAAATCATCAACACAGACTCCTCAATAGTTTCAAATACGAAATAAATTCGAACTTCGACGACAAAATTAATCAATGGAGCAACTTGAAAACTGAACTCTGCGACACAAGGTACAAAATTTAAATTGGTTTGTGAAGTTTTGCCGAAGTGCCGATGCCTTACAATCACTATGAGCCTATTCAGCGAGTACGAAGTTGTCTCTTGAAACTTTGCTAAGAGTACTTCCCTTTGTACAACGAGGATTGCGGAAAACTTTTTTCATTAATCTCCTTTTGGTTGCTTTTGGGTAATTGTTCAAGAACCTTACCTTAAAATAATTGTAGGTAAGTATATGCCGGATATTAAATGCAATGCTGCTCTTGAAATTGTTTTAGACTTTGAGAAGCAATCTTAAATTTCTTGCGGTAACTTTGCCAAGATTGGTTTGGCAGAGTATGATACACAGCTTATTCCCGTTATGTTATTTTCGATATAATATTTAGTAGCTTACAGAGGAAGATCGAACTTCACTCAAGTGAAGGAGAAAACGTCATGTCGTATCAAGAAGTCACGGCACTGCCAGAGGATAGGCCTAAATGGCGAATACTCCACCGACAAGAGTCTAACTCTTAAATGAGATGATGATGATTTACCTAGTACCTATATTTTGATCCTTGTATGAACTATACAGGGTTTAACAGAAAGGGGGTATAATGCCGAAACGCAGCCATAGTCATAGTAACTGAACAACTTTCCTCAAGGAACATGGGTCGTAACTCGAAAAAACAATTTTGGTTCGCTCATACTTACTCAATAAGCTGATCGGACATTTTTATGGGCGATCAAAAATTTTTTTTTGAGTTACGACCCATGTTTCTTGGGGAAAGTTGTTCAGTTTCATTAGGACTATTGCTGTGTTTCGGCATTATACCCTCTTTCTGTTACACCCAGTATACTAAGAGTTGTAAAGTAATGAAAATTATCTGACGGTTGAAAATTTGCGTGCTTGCATTGTAGGGTAATAATTATTTACCTATATTCAGGTTAAGCAGCTCTATATGCATAATTTAACAAGAACGCGTTTGAATAACGAAAGACAAACGTTACGTTGAAAAGGTGTAAGATAGAGACAAAGCTCTACAAAATCGAAATCAGCCGATTTATCTCTTTCTAAAAGACGAAGCGTAATTTGTCAGCTGCTGTCACTGGCTACTGTAGCTTTATTTTTTTTATAACACCTATTATACAAGCCAGTATCACAAACTAATGTAAATAGCCATTTAACTTAATTTAAATAAACTCGCGGCCAAACTCATCATGTTTAAGCATTCGTTTGTCTTTTAGTTGTTGGAACCGTTGGAACAAAGTCAAGTTTTAATTGAACTAATTACCGAGGCTGTATAAAGGGTACAGCGATGTCTTTAAAGAACTTTATGATAAAACCACGTGCTGTATAATGAGTTCTTTGTTAGATGTTAATTAACAAGTGGATGGTTTTAGTTTTAAATTTTGCGGTGTGAAGTTATGATGAGAATAAATATGAAAGGCTAAGTATATAAACGCCACTAGATGGTCACAGACGCCGAGGTAGACCTCGAAAAAGATGGAGAGACGATCTGGATGCATTTTCTCGGGAATGGCGGGTCGCTACCGGAGACTGTGTTAAATGGAAAGTCGCGGGGGAGGCCTTTGCCCAGCAGTGGGATCTTAATGGCTAACTAAAAAAAAAAGTATATAAACAGAGAGTAAATATGCTGTACCTTTTGTATAACTTCTCTTTTTTTCTGTCTCTATGTCATCTTACAATAAACTGTTAAATAAATAAATATGGAGTATGGAGTTATGAACAGGGATTTGCCAAAATTGGCATGAATTTTGAAGTAATTTTAAATACATCCCAATGTTTTCATTATTATCATCATTCATCCTTAATGGACAACGATTTCGGACAAGTCGCCATAATGACTAATATTAGCCTTGAAAATACCTATCCAATGATACCACTGTCAACGCTATCGGTGCGAGTACCAATATGCCCATTGTCCTTTAATAGTTCTTCTGCTAATGCTTTTTTATACGACATGACGTTTATTTTCTCCTTCACTTGAGTTAGCTTTCCTTCAATGATGTTTCCTAGTGTTTTAGAATTATTATTTAACAGTTAGCCCCAAAACACACGGTGAAACGCAACTGAAACTGCTAGTTACTTTTGAGTTGCATCGCAGTTTCTGCTATAGACTTCCTTAGAAAACCACACACGACGGAACTGAAATGAAACGTTTCAAACTAGCAGTTTCAGTTGCGTTGCATTTGCATTTCACCGTGTGTTCTGGGTCTTATATTACCTCAACCAGTTTGACAACATTAGGATGATCAAGTTTCTTGAGCACGGCGATCTCCTGGTACACCCTCTGGAGCGGATCCGGGGGCGGGCCGGGGCCGGGGCGTCGGGGGGGAGCCCGTCCAAACAGACCCGCTCTCCGCATCAACTTGCGCTTTGATAGGATTTTCATTGCCTGGCAAAACATTCGTAGAGTCTGATAAACTATAATAGGTCGGTATGTACATTATATACTCTCGGACACATCAACCTATTCACCTAATATAACTATTTTTATCTGTGTGGCTGTTTTACTGTGACCACAACGCGTCGTCGTGGCCGTTTTAAATAGAGCCACAACACGAATTTCGCGATGTGGCTGTTTTACTATGACCACAACGCGTTGTGAGCTATTTTTTCGCTCAATGAGCGTTTTCGGTCTTTAGGGTAACATCTATACAAAATCGTTAGCGCGGGATAAAGACACAGCTCAGTGCGTGACTGAGAAGAAATAACAAAAATATATCCATACTCTCACACATTTGTCCGCGAGCGTCTTCTAAGCGCCAAAACACACGGTGAAACGCAACTGCAACGAAACGTTTCAATCTAGTTGCGTCGTGTGTGGTTTTCTAAGGAAGTCTTTAGCAGAAACTGCGATGCAACTCAAAAGTAACTAGCAGTTTCAGTTGCGTTGCAGTTGCGTTTCACCGTGTATTCCGGGTCTAAAAGTCCAATCAGTCTACATAGTTTGATGTTGTCGAGGGTGTACAATCAGATATTATTTGTTAAATTCCCTAATAGTTAAAAGTCTTATCAGTCTAGGTTGATGTGTCCGAGCTTGTACAATCAGATATTTTTGTTAAATTCCGATCAGTAAGTTCGAAGATTAGGTAATCTAGAGTTAAACTCTACATCGAAGAATATAGGTGGCTAAGAGCCGGATTTACTCGATAAAAAACCGGATCAGTTGCTCAACAAATGGACATCTATCCGGAACGAGTAACTAGCTACACAAACACACAATTTGTCATCTAGAACACAGTTCCCTTTGCCCGACTAATCCTCAAACCGTATGAATTATACCGCTCTTTGAATATGCAGGTCCTCATGAATGTACCCGAGCCAGACTTAGTTCTATTTGTTTGTGACCGTCAATTGTTTGTTTGTACTCACGTAATGTGTGTCGTCTTCTTCGTTGTAGGCTAGCTTAACGATTCCGTATGAACCCTGGGAAGGAAAAAAGTCTTTTATGCTTTAATCTTAATTTTACGCTTTAATCTAAGTGCGGCAATGCACTACGCGGCTAGCCAGACGGTTACCCACATTCCGTCTGGCGGCATAGTGCGTTGCCGCTCTAATGTTTTTAGTTTATTTAAGAAAAAAGGCTTTTTTGGTACGACTTGTCAAGGAAAGACTACACATAGGGGATTTGTAGCGAAAAATGGCGTGAGTTTTTTGGAAATAAAACAAAAACTTAGCAGATTTTACTTTTCTCCACTGGCTACGATTCCAATATATTTCTTTCACTTTATCCACATTCACCAATGTCTTCAAACATATAGGTCGCTTAGGGCACTCTTGACTTGGCTATTCTTAGTACCTACATCCTACCTAAATCCTGTATTAAATTGGTAATACTTTCTCCTTATTTACTTTATAACACTTGCGTAAAATTACCTGTCCAATAGGCTCAAGCAACCTATACTGGTTAAGCTGCACATATCCGGGTAGCTGCGCGAGTGACACCCGTCGCGACTCGCGCGGCAATCTGCGCGCTCGCGGCGAGCCCCCGGCAACGCCCGTCGTGCCGCACTCCGCTGACTTTGCCGCATGCGAGCGGAGGAGATTGCCACGGTCGCCTGTTGCTGTGTACGTCGACAGTCTGGGGAGCGGAGAGAATTTTTTTATTACTATTAGGGTTGCCAAGTGTCATAACAGGTGTCATTTATCATTATTATAAATTGAGTAGAATATTCAAATAACGAATTTCTTCTTTTTGCTAGTCGGGGAATGAAAGAATCTTAGATGATTACTAAAAATATACCGAATTGCTTTTGTAAGCTTAAAATGCCGATGTCTTTGTATGAAAAAACACATTATGTACTTAAATGGTATCTACACACCAAAGCCGCGTGCCCGGTGGGTTATGCCTTTGGTTAGGCTGGCGCCTTTTGACAGCTGCCATTCGTATGACGTAAAGCCGCCGACATGATTGTTTAAGCCGCCGTGCCGGGGCGGCTTTGATATGTAGGTACCAATGGGTTTATTTGTACCAAAATTTTGCTTGCACAAGCAAAAAATATATCATACACACGTTTAGTTATGCTTGCACAGTTCAACTGTTCAAGCATAACCGTCAGACTTAACCTTGCGTGTGTGGCTCGCTTTAGGAAAGTTATGAAATAAGTATTTACCTAAACAATGTACAATGCTGTTTATAGTGTTTTAAACTTTTGAATATTTTGTCAGCAAAACTGCGTCTCGCCGAAACTGTGGCTTTATACTAAAGTTTCAACGAAATTAAATTTCTCTACAAATTGCTTTTCATGTCACGACAAATAGGTAACTAGAAGAGACGACGCTAAAAGTATATTTTATTTGCAACCGAGTTGGATTGGATAGAAAATGAAAGCAAACGTATAAAATGTAGCAAGTTGCAAGTATTACCCGACTGCGCTAAAACGAGGGTTATGTTTTTCGAGAGTATGTATGTTTGTATGTATAATTCTTTACCACGCTCTATAGCCTAAACGGCTTGATGGATTTTATCTTGAGAGGTGTTGTTAGATTCATATTTACATTGAGAGTTACACTGGGTACAAGAAAATAAAATAAATAATATTATTTTACCACAGTCGGGTTTTTTTTCAAAATAAAAATATTAGGTTACTGTGAATAAATACTACCAGTTGCACAAAAGCTTAGTACAGCTAGCAGTTGGCTTAAATTACAGCAGAGAACGTTAAAATTATCAATAAACCCCCATTAACCCCGTAAACAAACATTTTCGCGTAACGACCGTATTTACAATATAAATGGATATAGATATCCAATATGTTTCATATTTGGGCACATTTTGTGAGCGCCGCGTGTTAGGAAATATGTAATCAATCATTGCTGTATGTGTCGATTTGATGAAATACTTACACGAGGTAAGAGAAACTTTGATGAGAAGTGGAATGTAAGAACAATTACCCTGCGGCCCAAGTCTGCTCATTTAAAATAATCTCAGTTGTGTGTCGATAGAGTGTCAATAGCATTGCTACAATGGCGTTGTGTCAAAAAATTACATTGACACTCTGCTCACCCACAACTGGGGCTATTAGCAGACTAGGAGGCCTGGTTGCAAAACAGGATGTTAAATCTAATTATCCGTTAAATAGCCATCTCTCTAAGAGTTTCTTCTTAACCTCTCACATCCCACTGACCCATTATAAACCCAGACACAATACACTTTCTATTGTTCTTTTTTTTCTAGGATATAAAATATTAATTAGGTAAGGTGTTATAAAATAGATATATTATAGATTTAGAAAAGACATATCATCGGATTGACGGTTACTGTTCGACTGACTCTTCGTACTATCGATTTCTACCGTCTATCGATTATATTATCTAGAAAGAAACTACCTCTTTTTTTTACGTGGGGAAATCCATTATGGATACCCTTCGTCTCGGAGAAAGACGAAGAAAGAAAGTACCTGTGTACCAATCTACTTATACTTAAATCTTTTTGAAAATATATTGACGCCGTTGGTTTAAAATAAGAAAAGAAAAATGTTTCATAAGTAAGTAAATGTTCTTTTCCTAGGTATTGGCTTCAAGATACCAACTTGCAATTGGCCAAGAAACCGAGATATGTAATAAACTTGGATGAAAATTAAACTTTTCCCCAACAACAATAACATCAGGCACTTTGCTCATTCCAAAGACTTCCGCTTTACCTGAATTTCGTCAACAATTGGGAAACCTCAGAGGAAAAGTTTGCAGAGTTGAAATCAGTGGTTTCTTTTGTTTTAACTTTAATCAAAGAGAAGGTAGCTAGGTAGGTTCCTTATGAATGTGGATGAAGCGAAGGAAGTTTAGATCGTAGCAACTGGAGGGAAGTGTTTCTTGCCTACCCCGATAGGAAAGAGGCGTAAACAGTATATGAATGTATATACCTACCAGCTGATATTTGTACCAAATATTTTTAAAATGTTTGTCCTCCCTCAGCAGTATAACATTTAATTTAAAAAAACTGTCGTGTTCTTATATCAATAGTCTTATCGTGTCTCATTGACCGATGCCCCCTAATTCTGCTTACTTATGCTAATGCTACCATATCACTAACAGCGACCATGAGTTGCTGATTCTTGAGCTAGCACAAGGAATAAGTTATCAGAATCTTCCTCTTTTTGTCTCTGAACAAATGAATACCTACCTACTATAGCAGTACTTCATAAATATTTCGGCAGAGACCCTTACAGAGGTATTCCTAATACTCTTTAAGATTAAATATTCGGTAACAATCCGGACGAACATCTGTCGTTTCCTTGTTAATAAAGACTTAAAGAATGAAGGAAGAAATGTACTCTCGCGGAAAAGTTCAGAGAGCGTGATGCGGTACTAAAAGCTTGTTCTTAAAAGGTTCTGGTGATTTGAGAACCCTTCGTTCGGTTGAAGTCGGTTAATATTATGGATGCGATTTGGATTATACTGAATCAAACCAGCGCTAGTTGCAAGGACTTTGGTGTAGCGTTGCCGAAAAATCGATAGTTTTACAATCGATTGTTAAACGTCAAAAACATGAACCCTATCGATAGCACAATCGATACTATCGATATATACATTATGCCTGCTTACTGAATGCTATATTTACTATCGATTGTATATTAAATATTGGAGAGCAATACTATCGATAGTATCAATACTATCGATAGTTCATTGATCGGCAGCGATCGAAACTATCGATACTATCGATAGTATTGTTGTTTACCGATACTATTGCAGCGAAAGCACAATCGATATCGATAGTATCGATAGTTCGATTGTGCTATCGATAGGGTACATGTTTTTCGACCTATCGATAGGCTATCGATATTGGCCTATCGAGCGGCAACACTACTTTGGTGTACTAATTCACATACATATCTGTCACGCCTTTTCCATCGGGGAAGGCAGAGATTACTTCTCTCCGTGTGCTACGATCTAAACACATTCTTTCACTTCATCTACATTCATCAGTTGCCTCATATATGCATTATGCACGTCGAGGGTAGGTACTCTTGATTTGTTCTTTCTTTAACAAGTCTCGGACTTGGTCGAAATAAATTTAAAAAGAAAAAGCTTTTTTAAAAGAAGAATAATTAAGTACCTTTTAAATAACTATATCGTAAGTAAGGATGGACATATTTTTTTAAATGCTAGCCGTTGTAGGAAGTTATTTTGTTATTAGTTTTAGGAACTTATGCTACCTATGTAGACAGCATTAGTTGTAGCAAAATGAAAAAGAAACTCTTTCTCTATTTATATTTTGTGATTTCTGATGAAGTCAGTGGATAAATCTTAAGATTCAAGTGCCGAATCCGGCGATGAATCATACTTAAAGCATCAAGAGCTTTAAGATAATACTGTTGAAGTCCCTACCTGAGACAACACCCACGAACTCAAGGAGATTTGATATATTTTTGGTGATTCACTTATTATACTGGTTGATAACAGAAAGGGTGTATAAAGCGGAAACACAGCGACAGTCCTCATGAAACTGAACAACTGAACAACCAAGGAACATGGGTCGTAACTCGAAAAAAAAAATTCGCGTCCCTATACAAAATATCCGATCTGCTGATCGAGTAGTTTTTTGAGTTACGACCCATTTTCCTTGGGGAAAGTTGTTCAGTTTCATGAGAACTATCGCTTTGTTTCCGCTTTATACCCCCTTTTCTGTTACACCCTGTATACGGCAATAGCATAACACAGAGTACGTGAAAGGGATAATGGCAAAAATTATGATATCCTGCTAATCCTATTAATATTACAAATGTCAATAGTCAATAGTTAATCAGTCAATGTCAAAGTCAATAGTTAAAATACAGATAAAAATTTTACAGACGGATAAATCTATGTGTACGTTTTACCACCGACCGAGACAGGTATAAACTATCTGTCAGATAAAATTTATCTGTGGATAATGAAACGGGATTTAAATGTCAATGTTCGTTTGCTAGATGGATGTGAGGATCTTTGTTACTCTTTTACGCAAAAAACTACTGCATAGATTTTAATGAAACTTTACAACATTGTAGCTTACACATCAGGTAGGCTATTATTTAGTAGCCTATTGTGTCCCACTGCTGGGCAAAGGCCTCCCCCGCAATTTTTCCATGCTTACCTATCTCCGGCAACTTCTAGCCAGTTTGCCAAGTATGTATCCAGATCATTACGATCTCGATACATGTTGGGCTATAATATTTATTTATAAATTGGAGGGAGTTTTTATTACATAGACACCAAAAATATGAATATTTCATTCAGGAAACAGCAAAAAACGCCGAAAAAATTGTCTCAAGTTTCAGAACTTTGTGATTGATTAGAATATAAACATGGTGTTAATGCATTAAATTGGGAAGTTACTAAAACAGCTATAATTTCAAAGACAAAGGTAGTAAGATAAAGAAAAAAATATACAGAAGTAGATAAGGTCATTGAACTCTATTAAAGTCTATAGCTGACTTAAAATCAAATATCTAAGACCCAGAACACACGGTTACACGCAACGTTTCAAACTAGTTGCGTCATGTGTGGTTTTCTAAAGAAGTCTATAGCAGAAACTTCGATGCAACTCAAAAGTAACTAGCAGTTGCAGTTGCGTTGCAGTTGCGTTTCATCGTGTGTTCTGGGCTTAAGAATACTTCTTGCATATAAGTACATAGTAATATGTATTTTAAGAAAAAGCGAACAAATTTCTTATATAGGCTTTTACAAGCAATTTCTTTTATTTTAATACGATTTTAGGTACTTATTTACTTCTGAAATCTTCTTTGTTTCCACTTTTATATATGACGAGGAGTCATCAGAAGGCGTATTTATGAAGCTTGATGATCGTCCATAACAAGGCGTTTCGTTAGAATAATACTGTGGGCGTATACTGAACAAACTGGATTTATTGCGTAGTTTCCAAATCACGTAAGAAAATAACAAGATGTACGTGATGTCTCTTCTTGACCGATATTCCAAACAGAATCCATCAAACAGACAGCATCTCAAATATAAAGGTGCCAAACAGTTCTGGCATTTTAGCAGTAAAGAGTTTGCAAATGGTTCCATAATAGCCTTCATGAACGTAATCTCAGATGTTCTCCGACATATAAATACTTAATAATTATCCAACTTTAACAGGCCTTTCAGCAACGATAAAGATAAATCTGCGAAAGTAAAAAGTATCATTTTACCCTCTAGGACTCTTAGTACCAGATATTGGTTGTATTCGCCAACGCGTCTCTTTCAGCAAATAAATAAGGCTGCGGGCGATAGTTTTCATTTGCAACTTGATATTTTAGCAAATATAGTGTGCCTAGATTCACCATCCTATTAATATTATAAATGTCAATGTTTGTGCCGATGGATGTATGGATGGATATATGTTAATGTTACTATTTCACACGAAAATAAATAAATAAATATAAATATTGGACATTTCACACACGGTCACCTGACCCCAAACTAGGCAAATCCTGTGCTATGGGTATCAGGGACTGATAAACATACATAGATAAATATATAACATCCAGACACAGAACAAACATTTATGCTCATCACACAAATGTTTGCTAACCGACTAAAATGATATAACGAACTTTGATGAAACTTGGCAATATTGTAGCTTGCACATCAGAATAACACATAGACTATTTTAATTTGAGATATCATGATTTTTTTTCCAAAATATGACGATAAATGAATACGAAATCGCGGGCAGTCTCTAGTATCTAGATAAGTATAGATAAGGCTTTCACACATTAGCGATTCAATCGGTTTGATATAGAAAACGCCTAGACGATTGAATAGGAGAATTTGTCAATATTAAAATATACAACTACAGACGCAGCTCAGATGTGTGTGTGTGTGTGTGTGTGTATCTACACACCAAAGCCGGCTTTTTTGACAGCTGCCATTAGTATGACGAAAACTACCTACTTATTTAACCCCTATCTACAAAAGTTTTCCATCTACATAATACGTACATATTGGAATTTGAAAAAATAAATCAAATAAAAGGGATTTATACCAATTAAATAATTATATTCTTCCAACCTTATAATTTGATCGTCAACAATAATAATTTCCTACAATTATGTTAATTTCCATCAGCGCTCAACAAACACCTGAGCCGTGAACAAAATCTTTACTAGGTAATTGTATTGAAATTACCTTAGAGTAAGGTAGAGGGAGCCTTGTCTATTACAGATTTGTCCATGTATTATGCTACGTTTTACAGTTTTTTCGGGTAATTAAAGGTTGTGGAGGTGGAGGGGTTGTGGAGACTTTTCTAGTAATGTGGTAATTGCGAGCACATACTCAAGCAAATGATTTTATTCATCGCTCAGCTAGCTTAGCATACACTCCGTGACAAGACGTTGTCATGGGTTTGTCACGCTTACGTCTCTTTCCATAGTTTTAAATGTGATAAGGACAGCATGACGTGAGATAATTGTCGCGGCACGTATGCTAAGCCTCCAGAGCAGATAAAAAGTGGAAAATCTACTCTATATATCTAATCCATAAAATTTGGATATAAAATAATAGATCTTTAAATAGCATTCTGATGCTACGAGTAGGTAGCAACATTTAATTACACACATAGAAGTTTTTACCCAAGGAGACATTTACGACACTCCATCCATACATTAGTTCATTAATCTGAGCAATCACCTAAATAACTAAGACTGTTTGGCATTAATTCATATTGATCGTGTTTATAATGGTATAAGCACTCAAAATGAGGTTTTAACTAAAGCTTTATATTTTAAGTGTTTGTTCCAAGAAGATTATAGGTAATTGGATAAGTATTTTGGAATATTCCAAAGGCGTGCCTCATCATGCTTCCTAGAGATGAAAATGTATTATTATTTTAAATTTTATATCCTTCTTGTTAATATTATAAATGTCAAAGTTTGTGCCGATGGATGGATGGATGTTACTCTTTCACGAAAAAACAACTGAAGAGATTTTAATGAAACTAAACAGTATTGTGTGATGGATGGAGAGACGATCTGGATGCATTTTCACGGGAATGGCGGGTTGCTACCGGAGACCGTGTTAAATGGAAAGTCGCGGGGGAGGCCTTTGCCCAGCAGTGGGATCTTATTGGTTAACAAAAAAAAAACAGTATTATTGCTAGCACATCAGAACAACACAATACCTACAACAATAGGCTATAATTTTAAGATAATGTATAAGTTTTTTAAGATATGACTATAAATACGCGCGAAGTCGCGGGTAGCCTCTAAATCTCATTTGCACTGTACATTTTTTGATGAATAAAGTTCTTTTATTATTATTATTATTATTATTAGTATAACACAATTAAGGCACTAATAATACTCTACTTGATGGTAACGACTGACACTAATGCTAATAACAATCGACAGTTTGTTAGTTTGATTGATTGTAGTGGGAATACCAAGGGTTGCATAGTTTATGAACACTAGATCGAAGCCTGGAGAACCTATAGGTGTTTCTTTATCTGTGAGGGTTACCCCCTGTTTCGATAAAGACATGGCCTTGATAACTAAAAAAATTTTTTAGTCCATCACATAGATTATTTTAAAATATTCGACACGTATTTTTTCTTTTTTCTCTTAAAATGAAAATGACAAAGATACACTGAGTTAAAGTTGCTCGTGACGTTCCGCCTCAGTACGATTTTAACCGAGGAGTAACGTCAATACCCACTCCGTAACTTTGATGCTCTGTATCTTCGTATTTATTTATGTATTTGATCGGGTAAAAAATGTGTTTCAAATATTTTTTAATAGTCTAAAAGACGATCTAATTATTTTTTGAATTTTTGAATGTAGTCATCTTCCCCATTGAAGTCCACTTCTGAACATAGGCCTGTCCTATAATGCTATCTACACTCCAAAGCCGCCGGCATGCCACCAGGATAGGCCGGCGGCTTTACCTCATACGAATGGCAGCTGTCAAAAAAGACGGCGGCTTTGGTGTGTAGATAGCATTAGATTAGATTTTTAAAAAAAGCTTGTAATAACAATGTTTAAGTTGTTACAAAATTGTTGTAACTGATCTCATTTTAGTTTTAAGTTCGTAGCTTTGCTACACAATTTGCCTTGCTCTAATCAGGGTCCACATTTGGTACTTTAAGTTGTTTATAAGATCTGTAAAAACCTGTGGAGTGCAATAAATGATTGAGTATTGAGTACCTATTGAGTAATGATTATTGAGAAAAAGTTAAGTATCTACAACAACAAGAATAACTCTAATGCTAGTTACCTGTCTCCATCTTTGACTTGCCACCGGGAGTCTCTGTTAGCATCGTTGCCAACATCGACGGCCGTGTGTCTGAGAACAAAGGAAACATACACGTTAGTTTATTTCATATTAATTTGAGTTTAAGTATTAGTCTTAAAACACGCCAATAATCTTGAGTCTTACAATAAGTTTATTTGTTGGATTTTGTTTTTTTTTATCGATATAGATGGGTGATATAATGCTATCTACACACCAAAGCCGCTGGCTTTTTTGACAGCTGCCATTCGTATGACGTAAAGCTACCGACCTAGCCCGGCGGCATGCCGGCGGCTTTGGTGTGTAGATAACGTTACGAAACTAGTTTCATTCAACAACAGTTTCACGTGTAAATTAGCATTTTCACAATGCATGCATTATGAAAGTTTACAAGTGAAACTGTTGATGAATGAAATTAGTTTCGTGCAACTAATTTCGTAATGTAAATCCGGCTTAAAACTTCTTTGGATTCAAAATACATAAAAAGTAAATTATCAGCTATTAAACAGACAACTTTTACAATTGAATAAAATCAACCCAATAAAAGAACACCAAAAAAACATCAAAAACATATAAAAGTAATTCTCTAACAAAGATACGTAACAAAACTGATTTATGATCATAATCGTACTCAGAAAACTAGGTAAATCTAGTGACCTAAAAAACAAAGTGATTCTTTGCCAAAAACCGGGTAGGATCCGGGTATAACCGGGTAGAATCCGGGTATAACCGGGTAACACCCGGGTATAACCGGGTAAAATCCGGGTGAAACCGAGTATATCCGGGTGGTTTCAGCTCATATGGGTTGGAATACGGAGATGAATTTGATGAATAATTCACAACGAGCCTTGAACACCGGCCCACGGTAAACAGTTAAAAATTCATTTGCAACCTATTCTCTTTGTAGGGGTATTTAAACTACAGTGGAGAAATAATCCGATGACCATAATATGAGTGGCACTAGAGGCTAGCCACGACTTAGTCCTTATTTATCCTTATTTATCGTGGAAAAAAGATATGATATCTTAAAATAAAATAGCCTATTTGTTATTCTGAAGTGCCAGCTACAAAGTAAAGTTTCATTGAAACCAGGGGCCCAAGTCTGCTAATTTAAAAAGTCTCAGCTAAGTATCGGCAGGATGTAAATGGTATTTTTTGACTTTGGCATTAAGCTAAACAATGGCTTACACTTATTGCGACCAAATGTGTCAAAAAATTACATTGACACTGGCGACACACAAATGGGAATATTGTAAATTAATAGACTTTGCCCCAGCTGTTCGTTCAATGGTTTTTGCGTCAAAAGACTAGCAAACGAATTATAAGAGTAAAAAATATCATTTTGATAACATCGTCTCAATTATGTTACACTTGCTCTCTTTAAATATAAGTTTAAATATCTCTAATTATACAGGGTGTAACAGAAAGGGTATATAAAGCCGAAACACAGCGATAGTCCTCATGAAACTGAACAACTTTCCCCAAGAAACATGGGTCGTAACTCGAAAAAAAAATTTCGCCTCCCCATACAAAATGTCCGATCAGCTGATCGAGTAAGTATGGGCGATCCAAAAATTTTTTTCGAGTTACGACCCATGTTCCTTGGGGAAAGTTGTTCAGTTTCATGAGGACTATCGCTGTGTTTCGGCTTTATATACCCTTTCTGTTACACCCTGTATAACTAAAAAAAAAAGTAACATTACTCCGAGTTATTTTTATCCATCCCCGCAAACCTGTGTTAGACATCCTCGCCCACGCCAGGTCCAATTAAATTCCTCTTTTATACATAGGTATGTGAAATATTGTGTTTTGTGTGGGTTGATAAAGTATTTTGATATACTAGATGGGTAATCAATTAATTATCCTTTGTTTATCTGGCTAGATTATTTAAAAAAAAAGTTTTGGTAAAAATAGTAAAAAATAATTAAAAAATAGTTTTTCATAATCGTACTTACTTATTAAAAATTGATTTAAAATGATCATTGTTTTATGAAAAAATAATTTACCTACAATTTCTCAGTTGTATGTCGGCAGAGGGTCAATTGTAATTTTTTGACACTTTTGGTCGCAATCAGTGTAAGCTGTTCAGTAGAATACACCACTGAGGCTATTTTAAATTAGCAGACTTAGACCCAGAACACACGGTGACACGCAACTGCAACGCAAACGAAACGTTTCAAACTAGTTGCGTCGTGTGTGGTTTTCTAAAGAAGTCTATAGCAGAAACTTAAATGCAACTCAAAAGTAACTAACAGTTTCAGTTGCGTTGCAGTTGCGTTTCATCGTGTGTTCTGGGCCTAATTGTTTTTTAGTAGACCACTTGATGCTACGATCCAAAAACACTACCTTTATATTTTCATATGAACATAGTCATTAATGTACCTATCACAACATTTAAGACAATAAAATAATTACATTTCATTTTCGTTTGCTTCATTCACATTCATCATTATTAAGTCGAAAGAGAAGATGTAGAGTCTTAAAGACAGTTCTTTCAGGTTGCTCTTTTCTCTTTATAATCTTTTCCACAAGCTTTCCACCCTATATCAACATCTCGCTAAATGTCAAGCTCTTCCTAATGAGATTTATTAAAGTGTTGACACAAGCTGAGAGTAAACACGACTAAACTAGACACCTAAGTAGGTAAGTACATTCATTAGGTGTTTGTCGAACTACCCTCAACCGCGACCGCAGCGTTTCACACCTATGTTACCGCAGGGGTGCGATTAGGTATGTCCCTATCAGCGCGCTTTCGTTTTCGTTTTCATGTTCAGCTTGCGATTCAATTTTCAGTTAATTTTGCGTCAAGCGCTGTGCCTTACTGTTTGACACATTTTGAGGCGCACGTGTCTTGCGTCTACGTCTACGTTACGAAAGCGGTGACAATTTCATACATTAAAACTCAGAGGTACGCATACGTATGCGTAGCGTATTCGTAGGCATACGCTACGCATACGCATCTGGTGTGTTTTGGCCTTAAAAGTATAACATTGTGCGTAAAGGCGGCCTTATCACTAAAAGTGATCTCTTCCAGACAACCTTTGGAGTAGGACTAGTTTAAGAAGACTGCAGAGTAGAGCATGGCATAAATAAAATACTGTAGTTGATTTATTGGATTTATTTAGAATTCAGTAACTCTGGAAAAAAAATGTTAATGGTGGCCTCGATTGAAATAAATAAGAAATAATACCTACACGATATTTAGTATTTATCTTTAAAAAAAAACCTATCCGTATCAACCCTTCACCCCATCCTCATTAATTAAATATGTGTCCGCCACTAAACTTTGATAGGAGCGCCCTTTAATAAGGATTTAAATTTTAAACTCATGGCGTGGGGGAGCGGGGCGAGGGGGGTAACCTCTACTTCATCCCAGTTGAAGCGATATGGTCTCGTTAACAGTTCTACTGACTGACTTTTTGTAAATAAGTCCTCAGGTACCTTGTTTTGATATAGTTTATTGTGCCGTAATGAAGCTGGAAATTTTAATGAACATACATACATATCCGTCATGCCTCTTTGGGGGTAGGTGGGGTAGGCAGAGACCACTTCCTTCCACTTGCTACGATCCAAACACACTTCTTTCGCCTCATACATGCCCGTCGGTTTAAAATACTCTTGATTGCAATTAAATCAACTATATTCAAAGAAATACTTTTGAAACGTAGGTAAGTTAAATAAATTGGATAAGAAATTGTATAAGTATCTTTGAAAATATGCTAGAGTAGAATTATTCAAAAGTGTCCTAAACCAATGCATGTATGAGGCGACTGATGAATGTGGATGAAGCGAGAGGTATGTTTGTATCGTAGCAAATGGAGATCTTTGCCTACCTCAATGGGAAAGAGGAGTGACAGATATGTATGTAGGTATCTATATTGAAACCAAAACTGCAGCAAAAGTCAAAGTCAAAAATATATTTTATTTCATAGACACAAAAAATGCTCTTGAAAGCTCTCATTATTATACAGGTAATTTTTTTTAAAGCTAGCGCTGCGTTCGCAAGGTGCAGTTTCCCCCAGAGAAGAACCTAGCAAGAAACTCTGTTGGGTTGCTCAATTCAAATAAAGTTTTACAATTCTTTATAAACAGTTACACAGGTATAAAGGTAAATATTTACATCATTATAATTGTTGCCCCTTATTATCCCGTAAAATGCTTTAAAATTAAGAAATTATGCTAAAAACTTCAAACTCGCCACATTAAACCCGATAAAGTTTCACCTTCGCTCCATGCAAACAAGTTGCAAACAATTACCATTAACCTACTTATTTAGCACTAACCCGTATGAACTGATGTAGAGAACTGCTTATAATCTCTACATAATTGCTAATCGTACACTAAATTGCTGTTTATGACCTCTCGGGAACATTGTGGACGGTTTGCGATATGCATTATATAGGGGGTTGTTTGTTTTGGGTCGCTGTGTGCTGATGTTTTATGTAGGTAAGGTTTAACTAGCTAGATTAACAAGGAAGTATTTTGAGATGTTGTGTAAGATTTCCAATATACATACATATCTGTCACGCCTCTCTCCCAACGGGATAGGCAGAGACCACTTCCCTCCACTAGCTATGATCCAAACACACGAAGATTTCCAAGATACGATGATAAATGCATACGAAGTCGCGGCAGCCGCTAGTTTATCCATAAACATGCATCTCATTCAGGGTTTTGTTTTAATTTAAGTGATCTATGCAATTAGCTGGTAAATTTTTAGTCAAAAATTATGAATATTTTTCAAAATATTTACATTATGGTCTATGATCTGGCTATAGAAAACATGGTTCATACATACCGCGACTATTATCTTACGTCATGCTGTACTTATCACATTTAAAACTATAGACAGAGACGTAAGCGTGACAAACCCATGACAACGTCTTGCCACGGAGTGTATGCTAAGCTAGATGTTCAAAACACAATCTCCCCGTGGGGGTGCCATAGGTAAAGATATGTACTTATACAGATAAAGATATGAAAATCATTTTTTTAAAACAATTGGATGGATTCAAACGTCAATAAACCTAACCACCCTTTACATGAACCTCCAATATAATTACATTGGCTGTATGCATCTAGTGCAAAGTAACAGCGTAACAACATCACAGCTGCACTTATCAAATTAAGTTCTGATCGCGTACTACCTGCATATATCCTTCTTCAATAACATGTGGGTATAGTAGGTAGGTATATTCTTCTCCAATAGTATAGAGGAAGACGTGATTTTATATCATGGGAATTTAAGGCTTAAACTGCTTGTAGATGCACCAGACATCCGGCAAAGACGGCTGCCATATTTTTTTTTGCCGGATCGATGTCCGGTGGTGTACATACACATGTCTGTCAAAAACTATACACCTCCGGGTAGCCGTTGTCCGTTGGTCCAGTCCGTTGTCCGCTAAAAAACGGACGTCTACGAGCGCTTTTATACGGATTAGCAGTTGAACCGAATCTGCTGTTTGACGTTTGTTCTAAATCCGCGCCAAAACTTTTAATACACTTTAAATCTACTTTTCTAGATTTCCTTTCCAATAAAATTCAATAAAAATGTTATCTATTCAGATGCAAATCTCTGAAAATCTCTGGAATAGTAAATGGCTTCAAAATTTTCAGCTTCCAATAAGTCGCAGTATTTGAGTTCCGTGCGAGGAATGTCGATGCATACGTTACCACGAGGAATGTCCCCACCAGTACGCTTCAGTTTTCGTTTTCATGTTCAGCTTGCGTTTCATCTTTAAGTTCGTTTTGCGTTAAAAAACACAGAGACACATTTTGAGTGCGCTATCGTTTTTCAGGCATGCTTCAAATGAAAACGCAAGATGAACGTCAAAGCGGACTGGTGGAGGTATACCTTTTTAAATCGCTCGCCTAACTCATAACCAGTCAAAACCACTTTTAACTGATTTTGGTTGCCTATTAGTAGAAGTAGATATATCTTCATGCAGGTGCCCAATTTAAAGTATTCTGAGTTGTATGTCGGCAGTGTGTCAATATCATTTTTTGACATATTTGGTCGCAATCAGTGTAGCAAAGCAGTGTAGCCATTGTTTAGCAGAACACGAAATGTGTCAAAAAATGCCGACACACAACAGATAATATTGTAAGTAAGCAGACTTGGGTCCCACTTCTAGTACTTATTATGGTATACGTATAAACGTGGCTCCAACCTCCAAGTCATTAGTCATTACAATTGTCCAGTCCAATAATATCTCAACCATGTAACGTGAAATATTAGTTCCGAAACATCGCTAGTCGTTATAATTTCATCCCATTCTTTTGTGCCATGAAGTCACCCGAAGCGAACCGCTACACAGGTTAATATTGATATTTTCTCCATCGATTATCTTTTGTAATGTAACTCTGTAGTTTTGTCCGTATCTATTTGTGTGCAATAGTATTTATCTATCTATTTCAAAGTGTTGTTTGTTTAATTTTTAAGGTTAAATAAACAGATTTAGAAATTTTATGTAGTCTTATTAAAGAGAAATTATTTCTTTTTAAAATTATAATAAAGGTGTAAACTAACTCTTACTGCAGTAGTAGTGAAAACCAATGAGGAAGAATATAAGGATTGGCCCCATTTTTTTTTTCATATACAAATTAGTTTATGACAGCGTGCCAAGGTTGCGCCAAGTTTTCTCATAGTTTTCTTGGTAGCTGACCTGTCAAACGTTAAATAGTACCATACAAAAAGTAGCCATTTTGCGCCAGACCAGGCACGCAGATCCAGACGGTATAGCTCCTCCTTGTATATTGTGAAAGCTCATTAAGCTTAGGTATCCGTTATACATCGTGCCATCTTCTTTTAATTTATGACAAATATAGTGACAGCTATAGATTTAATTGAGGGTTAGAATCATTGTCCTATTCTTTGCGTGTATTGTGAATACAATTAACTCATAATAATTACACCCAAATAGTATTTAAATAAATATACCGTATCCGACCGAATCTCGTCACGTAAATAAGTTAATTTGTTGAATGGCTGCGTTTATTACATTGAATCACGAGTTGGCAGTAATTTCTGAGATTTATTGCGGCGAATCACGGACTCTGGTTCAATTGCCATTGCGGCACGCAGGAGACAGGCTTTCACGCACTATCTATCTACCGTGTAAGAATGTTTGACATTTAATGCATCAATTCGAAGCTCTCGTTGCCGGAGTTCTAATTTTTCTACCCTTTTATCTTTCCTCTGCCTCTTTTAAAATCAATGGCAAAACGACTTAATTTACAACACTGACAACTCAAAATCAAAAATATATTTATTTCATAGGCACAAAAAATGCTCTTGAAACCGTTACATTATTATATAGGTACATTGTTTAAAGCTAGCGCTAGATTCGTAAGGTAGCAGCTTGGTAGCAGCTACCCCCAGAGAAGAACCTAGCAAGAAACTCTGTGGGGTTGCTCTTTTTAAATAAAGTTTTATCATTCTTATAAACAGTTGTAAAGGTACATATTTACATCATTCTTAACTAAACTTGCCCTCTCGTTAGCTGTGCCTTAGCAGGGCGTCACATCACATGAAACTTAAATAACCACCTTACCTAACTTGTAACTTGCATTAAACTAATTTCCATTTAAATATAAAAACCCATTTTTTTAAAACACACCGCCTGTCAATTATTGTACTCGTATAACCACCATTGATTTATATTTAGTCGGGTAATCGGGTTACACCGTGATATTTGTCAATTAATTCCTTTAAGGAAATCTTCAAAACATTTTCCGTCGTATTCAGTTAACAAGTCTCGTAAAATTATGTATATTGTGCCGGAGAAGTATAAATTATTCAATATTATTCAGATTTCCGTATAATGAGATCAGTGTTCTGTCATAAAATGGGTTTGTTAACAAGTTGATTTTGACAAATAGCTTTATTTAGGTACCAGGAGAGCAGAAGTACAGAGGAATAGTCATCGCCGCCTTGTATGGTCTAGCTAGATACACCTTCACTTACAATTTCAGTTAGCTGGTAGTATCAGGTATGGAATGTAAATCTCTTGGTACAGGGTATCTTTTCCAAAGGTTTTATACCTTGATATGAATATCCAATGTACCTCTCGTGTTTCTCAGAGCCTTTTAGGGCGTCATGTTTTATTTTTATTTTTCGGAACATTTGACAATTTTCGTCAGCTGCATGTTGAGTGCACAGAAAAAGGATCCAAAAAGATAACAACACTTAGATATTACATCCTTATTATACATACCTACAATGCGATTTCAGTAAAAACTGGTCAATTAGGTACGCCTCTATTCGAAATAATTAAACCATAAAATAAGTAATTTAAATTTAGAATATTAGAATTACCGGAAAAAGTTCGAAATACAATACCTAATAATGTGTTTCAAATTGTATAAACTTAATTTTGTCTCTTCATATATTAACCAAAGTTTAATGATAAAATTACAAAATGATAATTATGATTTATGATATATGCTAAATTATGATGAATTGTGAATGTTTCTGCGGTGTTCCTACAGTTTTATAACACTTTTTATACTGGGTGTAACAGAAAGGGGGTATCAAGCCGAAACACAGCGATAGTCTTCATGAAACTGAACAACTTTCCTCAAGGAACAAGGTCGTAACTTCAAAAACAAAAATACGCTTCTCCATACAAAATGTCCGATCAGCCGATCGAGTAAGTATGGGCGATCCAAAAATTTTTTTCGCGATACGACCCATGTTCCTTGGGGAAGGTTGCTCAGTTTCATGAGGACTATCGCTGTGTTTCGGCTTTATACCCCGTTTCTGTTACATCCTGTATATATATGAAGAAAGAAAAAAAAGCTATATTGTTTTCAGATAGACATTCCTTTTAAAACAATAAATAATGTACCAATTGTTTAGCATAGTTGTGGATAAATTCCCGTAGACTCTAAACCGAAACCCGCTTTGTATCATGAACCCCTGGTACCTAACACAATGTTACTTGCGAATGATACGTTTAGCATATGAAAGCGCCGTTTGATAAAGCCTTCGTGTAATACAGTTTTAGAGCTTGTGAAGTCTGACCCGTTCCGGTCGCCATGTCAGGGGATAGAATAGTTTCTAAAAATTTTTTGTTGTTGTTTTTAGGATAGTTGGTTTACGTTTTATTGCACGATTATACACTATAGGTGTATAATAATTGGTATTCTGCTAAACAATGGCTTATGGTATCTACACACCAATGCCGCCGGTTTTTTTGACAGATGCCATTCGTGTGACAGAAAGCCGCCGGCCTAGCTCGGCGGCTTTGGTGTGTAGATAGAATTACATTGATTGCGACTAAATGTTTTTTTTAAATGCCATTGACACACTGCCGACACACAACTAAGAATATTGTAAACTAGCTGTCCCGGCGAACTTTGTCCCGCCTTAGAATGAACTTTATTGTGTAGGAATAAAGTTCAAATTGACTCTACATTTTAGTAAGAAAACATTTGTATATGAAAAAGAAAAGGTCTGATTTAGGGCTTTCCCGGCAATTATTCGAATTTTTCTCACCGTAAGAACCATCCTTGGACTTCAACGAACATTTTAAAAAAAGAATTGGCCAAATTGGTCCAGGCGTTGTTGAGTTATGCGCTTACCAACACATTTTGCGATTCATTTATATATATAAGATAAGAATATAAAATAAGATTAACAGACTTTAGGCCCCAGGGAAGTAATAGTCATAAAAACATCCTCATATCGATCCATCGCCACAAAATTTTGACATTAATAATATCAGTAGGATTCTCAAAGATATACATTTGTTACACTCATGTATGTTGTATGGTTCTCACTGCGACCCTTGTAGCGCCGTAAGTCAGCCTTAAGTACGATGTTCCTACTTAAACTGCTATTATGTAGCTATTTTACTGCTAATCTACAGCCATAGTGAACTTAAGGCTGTTTAATTTGTGCCCAAACGGGACGTACAGCAATAATTGCAATAATAGCTGTATAGTAAGCTATACGGCTCTTATGTGGCTTCCTTGTGCAGCTTGTGGAGCATATGTGAACGACTAGGCATCTTATATAGAACCCCGAATGCTACTTGGGATACAGACATACATACATATCCGTCACGCCTCTCTCTCATTGGGGTAGGGAGAGACCACTTCCTCCCACTTGCTACGATCCAAACACACCTCTTTTGCTTCATCCACACTCATCAGTCGCCTCACTACTAGTCCTCCTTACTTGGGATACTTAAAGTAATTTGTTTCAGCATATTAAACCTACGGATACATTACACCTAAGTACATAGGTAATTGCTGCCCGATCTTTTCTATCATAACCACAAGTTGTCAATCAAACACCACAATGTGTCATGTCGGTGTCGAGGCAAGGAAATTATTAACACGAATAATGACACTAAATAGAACTAGGTCATTTATAAACACTGTAACTTATCCTATTAATATTATAAAACATTGACAATGTTTGTGCCGATGGATGGATGGATGGATGGATGTTTGTTACTTCATCACGTAAAAACCACTGAACAGATTTTAATGAAATTTTACAATAACTTAGCTTGGACATCAGAATAACACATAGGCTATATTATTTGCAGATATTTCGTGTTTTTTCAAAGATATGACGATAAAATGCGTACAAAGCCACATGCAGCGTCTAGTATCTAATAAAATAACAGAATTATTAAGAGTTAAATGAAATATCCACCTAACGTCGACGGCTAAACGTATTATTATGTAATTACTAAGCGTCTAATGATAGTTGTCATTATACTAAAGACTCTTTAAGTAATATGTGACATATTTAGGGGGTTGTAATGTACCATTCGCATACCACATACAAGCCGCATATCCCTACCACGGTGATTTAAAATTTTTAAAACCTACTGAAGATAATACAAACATAGAATTAAATATTTACAGGAAAAATATATCTTCCAACGAAGCAAAGTACCCAACAAGCTGGCAGCATTACCTCTTTGGATAGCAATGCTTATCCTTTGGCCAAGGAAGCTGCCAGCTCACAGATTAATTCTTCAAATAACCTGACTCTTCTTGTGTAAATTTATATTAAAATATTAATCCATGTTGACATTCTATCCTAATTATCATTACTATTGTTATATTATTTTTAATTACTAGATTCGAAATATTACCTCTTTTTCCCACCTATTATCTGAAATTATTATTATTTCTGAATACAGATGAAGTGACTGGGGTGTATTTGTATCGATGGGAAAGAGGTGTACCGCGTTACAGATAAGTATGTATGTAAGTATGTCCATTCATAAGAAGAAGAGATAAAATTAAACACTAGCGTTTTATAAACGAAAACATTATTAAAATCCTAAATAGGAGCAAGAAACAATGTAATCTGAGCGGTATTTTGATAAAACATAATAGCTGAGAGTAAATGCGAGTGATGCCTTTCCTGTACCTTTACTGTAGATTGCAGAAATAATTCACAAATATGTGAAGACATCATGTGCGTGTATGAGGCGACTGATAAATATTGAAACGATGGATGAAGCGAAAGAGTGTGTTTGGATCGAAGCTTGTGAAGGGAAGTGGTGTCTGCCTACCCCAATTTATTATATATTATTATACAGCAAACTTAGCGCCAAAACACACGGTGAAACGCAACTGTAATAAAAAATAACGACGCAACTTGTTTGAAACGTTTCGTTTCAGTTGCGTCGTGTGTTGTTTTCTAAGGAAGTCTATAGCAGAAACTGCGATGCAACTCAAAAGTAACTAGCAGTTTCAGTTGCGTTGGATTTGCGTTTCAACGTGTGTTCTGGGTCTAACGGAGTACAAAAGTACATACCAGCATACATGCCTATCAGTAACACCTTTCTCCCATCAGGGTAGACAGATACAAGTACCTCTCCCTTAAAAGAGCCGTGATTTTAATTTTGTATAATTTAGTAAAGGTAAGTAATTTTATCCGTGAAAATCTGTAATCGGCTGTCTGGTATCTATTGAGTTGTTTGTTCATTTTGTAGCTGTTGGTTTACCAAATAAATATACCTATATCAATTAAATATATCTAGGTATCTGTATAAATGTTGCGTCTTCTAGAATTGTTAATAAAGAACTTTGAGTAGCCACTTAAAGTAGAGCCACAGCTAAAAGTAAAGATTTCCTGGAACGAGCTCGAAACCTTCCCGTTTTCCTTTTTTAAATGAATTCTTAACAAATTGTTGCTAGAGACCGACGAATATGAGATCAAGATGGAGAGAAGTGGAAATTTAATATAAAATTATAAGTAGGTAGGTAGAAAGGTAAAGTAGATTTTATCATGGAAGGAAATGTAGAGGGTAAACGGAAGAGAGAGAGACAACGGAAGAATAACAAAGATCAAAATAAAAGAGGGAATAGATGTTGTGTCGTATCAGATGCTCAAATGGATGTCAGACAATAGAGCAGAGTGGCGTAGACTCTACTGACACTAGCAACGCTCTTAAATTAGACGTTGATGAGGTTATAAGAATGTAATATGTCTTTTTCCCATAACGGTAGACAGAGACCACTTCCCTCCACGTGCTACGATCTAAACACCTCTTTCGCTTCGTCACCATTCATCAATCGCCTTATAAATGCACGCTGGTGAACGAAAACTTTTAAATAACCGTCTAGGTATTTGAATTGAGAATAAACAATTGTTTTTGTTTGAAAATTCTAAAATCGCTAAAACTCATAGTTATTCATAGATTTAGAAACGTGCCAGACACGGCTGGCTTACTGACTTATTTTAGCAACGAATTTATAAATAATGCTATTATTGGATCTGTTTTATTCGTGTCTGTACATTCATTGATCGGTTGGTAATATTGTTATCGTGTTTTTTTTTAAAGGAAAATGTCGTTTAGTCTTTCACATCCCAGAAAAAAATAACAATAGAAAATCTATTCCCCCTTATTACAAAACGAGGTTTAAAGATAGTCCGACGTTAGTTCGTTTCTTTTGACGTTTCGACTATGGACAACACGTCAAAATAAACGAAGTAACTTCGGACTATCTTTAAACCTCGTTTTGTAATAAGGGGGATTGTGTCTGGGTCTATAATGGGTCAGTGGGATGTGAGAGGTTAATTATTTGGAAATAGGTATCACCATGTGCCTTTGCGAAAGTTCTAGGGCCCAAGTTTGCTAATTAAATAGCCTCAGTTGTGCGTCGGCAGAGTGTCAATGGCATTTTTGACACATTTGGTATTCCGCTAAACACTTACACTGATTGCGATCGAATGTGTCAAAAAATGACATTGACACTCTGCCGACACACAACTAGGAATATTGTAAATTAGTGTTGAAATACAGGGTGTCGTCTTGAAAACCAGTCCCTTGGTGGGCGCCACCGCGGCAGACGACTGAGTGATGATAATTTATCTAAATACCGAGCTCCCATAGTGACACCATGGGGGAACGTCAAAGATTAATGCGATACAGAGGGCATGGTGTTTTTATCTTGCGGTTGTAGTTGGAATTTAGTTTTGTAGGTACCTATCCTGATTGGCAATGAACGGCCACGAGTATTTATCTACAAAATAAAAATGTAGTTATACATGTAGTTATGTATGTATTCTGTATTGTTTGCACAACCCGCAACCATTATTATTTCTCGCTATTTCTTAACCTAAGGTTGCCTGGAAGATATTGCTACCTAGCAATAAGGAAGCCTGTTGCTTCTTATATTCTTATATCTGCAGGAAGAGTGGATGCGTATCAAGTCAATCTATAAATGAGATTATCATAATTTCACAAATTGTCATGTGACAGTTTGTCATGTGACATGTGACAGTTTGTCATGAAACTTTTATCATATAATATTTGATAGGCTTTCGATACATGCAAGCCTCTTTTGTCTGTCATACACGAGTATATAGGGTGACTTTAAATTAGTGAACGATAGAAAAGGATATGCATGTACTCGTGATAACAAACAACTTTTACAATGGGAAGATTGAAATCATTCAAAAATGTTGAACTCTCCATACAAAATGGATCACCTGATAGTATGGGGGAACATTTTTTTTCAGATTTTGTACTTGATCCCGTAGTAAAAGTCGTTTGTTATCACGAGTACATGCATCCTTTGCCATCGTTCACTAATTTAAAGTCACCCTGTATAGCGGAGATCTCTTACATTCAAAGTTTCTTAAGACTTATTTAAACAACATTGTCTCTTCTATCTCCCCACCACTTACTCTATAAAATGCAAATCGCGGATTCGGTCCAGTAAACCCCGTCGGCTATTAATTATAATCGACGCGACGCGACATAAACGCGACGCGACGTCAATATACGTTCGTCACGAGCCAGTTGTCACAGCACGTGGCGTCACTTTACGCGGGAAAAGTTATCCTTCTAATATTATAAATGACAGTTTATGACGATGGTTGGATGTGATGCTGTTTGTTACTCTTCCTCGCAAAAACCACTGAACAGATTTTAATGAAACTTTAGAGTATAAATACTCTAAAAACAAAAAAATAAACACAAAAAACAAAAAATGTCTCTCCTGTTCCCGAAAGTTAAGGACACTGGAAGCTAATTTCTCAACTTAATGCATATCCGCATAATCTGTGCCCGATGTAGTTTTGGCCTATATAAACATTTTGAGGATTAGATGCTCCAGTATCCTTAATCATCAGGAACAGGAAAGACAATTTTGAACCTAATTCTGTGTATGACTCATTTCAGCTTGCACATCAGAAAAACACACAGGTTATTATTATTTTAAAATATTGCATAAGTTTTTCAAGATATGATGAAAAACGCGAACTAAGTCGCGGGCAGCCTCAAGTATGTTTATAAGTTTCAATATATCAACTTAAAGAGTATTAGGGCCCGTGTCACCACTTTCAGATAAAAAAACTGACAGATATTTTAAACCTAAACAATTTTTATCTGTAAGTAGTGAAATGGACCCTTGTTAGCCCTACTTGTTGAGAATCCTAGTACAGGACTTGACAGTTTACTGTCAAATATGCCGTGTCCGTTGAGTGACCAATACAGGACACTTAACAGATTTGTTTTTGCTTACTATGAATTTGTCTATTGTGAATTTTCTACCAGTAACTTAAATAATTTAACTGATAAATCGAGTGTCCCCAGACTGATTTAACTGCGTTTCCTTGCCTCAATCTCGAACTGAAATCTAATCGGTAACTGAATTTATACTCTTTTGAAGTACTAAATTGAGTTCAAATTCGATTTATTTGTTATCATCGGAACTTTTTATTAAATTCTTTATTTTTTAGAAAAATTGATAAATTCAACTTTGGTTGAGAAAGATCTATGTAGTTAAAGTGCCCGATAGTATGTACCATACTCCATACAAAATGTCCAATCAGCTGATCGAGTAAGTATGGGCGATCCAAGAATTTTTTTCCAGTTACGACCCATATTCCTTGGGGAAAGTTGTTCAGTTTCATAAGGACTATCGCTGTGTTTCAGCATTATACCCCCTTTCTGTTACACCCTGTATAGGTACTAGGAATAATGATCGAATAAAGAAGCTACTAAAATGTTGCTATAAAGAAAAATCAGTACCATTTCGCAATATGATGCTCGAAAAAGTACCTATGTAAAGTACCCTGATACCCATAGTACAGGATTTACCTAGTTTGGGGTTAGGTGACCGTGTGTGAAATATCCCCCAATATTTATTTATTTATATTTGTCGACGAGACGAGTCATCAGAAGTGGTGTTTAAGCTTTTAGTTAAAATAAGACAGTGGGCGTGTAACGAACAAACTGGCTTTATTGTGTAGTTTGCAATCACGTTATTAATTAATAAGATGTACGTGATGACTTCCGATATCTTGTCTCCATCGATATCCAAACAATAATCCCTCATACATGACAGCGACTCAAATATGAAAGCGCCAAAGTGACAACCAGTCAGAAACAAGCCAGTTCTTGCATTTTAGCAGTAAAGAGTCTGCAAATGGTTCCAAAACAGCCTTCATGAACGTAATCTCAAATGTCTCCGACATACTTATTAATAAGTGCATAAAGCACACATCTTTCACCCTGCCAATACCATCTTACAAAGAAATATCTATTAGTAAAGAAAATTGGAATTTATCTCAATAGCTCTTTAAAGTGTCTAGTGCAGTGAAGGATGAGCTCTCAGTTGCAGGTGGTAGTGACAACTCTAGTAAAGTATTAGTTTATTATCCTCTTATACTGCTACTCTTACTACTTAAGTTCTAAAGAGGTTCTAGAAAAGAGAGATTAACTGCTTTTAACTGGTAATTAGTACGAGGTGTACTAGTTTAGTATATAGGTATCGTGGAATGCTTCTTTAGTCCTAACATAGGAATGTAATATTATAAATGTTACTGTTTGTGCTGAAGGGTGGATGTGAAGATGTGTGTTACTCTTTCAAGCAAAAACCACTGAACAGATTTTGATGAAATATAATCAACGATCCACGAAACAATCCTTAAATCCATCATCGAGACGGTAAAGGGCTAAGAGGCCGAAGACATTCAACGGTTATTTTATGAATATAGCAGACACCACTTGCTTACGGTAAAGGAAAACATCGTGAGTAAAAATGCATACAACAGAGAAGAAATTTGGAGGTGTATGTGAAATCCGCCAACCCGCACCTGGCCAGCGTGGTGGATTACGGCCTAATCACTCTCTGTATGAGAGTAGGCTCGTCCCCCTCGGTGGGGACATATATGGGCTGATAAAGAAGAAATACATAATACCTAAGTATAAATAAGCTTCATAATAGGGGTGACATCTCCATTGACCAGAGCCTTTCTTTTGTAGTGTCAGATCAAAAAATAATAATTCTCTATTGAGGAATAAACGTATTTAATCTTAAAAGACTCGACCCACTCAAACATTCAGTGATTCAGAGCCGAGACGAGATCAAAGCAAATCGAGAACATAATCAAATCGAGAAAAGAATGCCTCTCGAGAGAATCAATAATCGATTCTTTGACATCGGAATCCGTGAAAGACCTTCGCAATTCCATTAATAGTAATGCTAAGAACATCACGTGTGTCTACTGCAGATTAAAGTAAATTTAAAGTAAATTGATACTTAAAGTGGTCATAAAAATTAGCGTTTCATTACACCTATATTCGATAACAAATAAAATTAAAGAAGAAAAACCTTTCTTAAAAACAAGCTTTTATTATTTGTTATTAAGATGAACTAAAAAGTAAGAAAGATCAGCTCCATGTACCATAATATTGCATTGTCGCGCGATATACATATGCATGCATGCAAAATTTCAGCTCAATTGGAAACCGGGAAGTGTGTGGGAAGATTTGATTACAGACAACGCGACAGGTGAAACTTAATAAAAGCTTGTAAAAAGGCCCAATATTTAATTGATAAACAACTTTAACAGTTTTTGTATCAACTAAGGGATATTCTTTAAAAAAATCAATTTTATTCAACTTACCTATTTAAAGTAAAAGGGGAAAGTATCCCGATAAAATTGGGGATTTGTTAAAGGCCAAGTCAAAAGTACTCCAAGCTGACGTGCCTGTATGAAGCGACTGATGAATGCGGGTGATGCTAAAGAGGTGTGTTTGTATCATAGCAAGTGGAAAGAAGTCTCTGTCTATGTGACATGAGAAAGAGACGTGACAGATAACTTAATAAAAAGAGACACTTCCATACGTAGGCACATATGCTTTACCTATTCCTATTACTTAATATTATGTACTTATATATTATATGTAAGTGTTATTTATCGTTAAATAAACATGAAGAAGTCTTATCATCAGATGTTCCGAGAAAATCTATCAGTATGTACATGTTTTCTAAGAAATAAAACACATTAACGAGATACTTTAGTGAAACAGAATATCGTGTGGAACGTGTTAGGTTATTGGTAACTAGGCGCTGCCCGCGCCTTCGTACGCATTTATCGTCATATCTACGAAAATTAACATGATATCTAATTTACATGTAGTAGGTTCTAATAAAAGAAGGCAGAAAATAGGGAGGGATGGAAGAGGCTCCACCGACAAGAGCTAGGCTCTTAAATGAGAAGAAGAGGTTCTAATACGGTTACATGATAATTGATATGTTACTCTGATGTGCAAGCTACAATACAGCATCAAAATCTGTTCAGTAGTTTTTGCGTGAAAGAGTAACAAACAACCATCGGCACAAACATTGACATTTATAATATTAGTATGATGTAAGTATTTCTGCTGTATAAAGGCTCTATAAAGGGCACTTATAAATACACAGCTCGCGCTTATATGCCCATTATGGGGATCAATGTGTTGGTAATTCAGTAATTTAATAAGATTTTGTTATAAGCTACGAGTACATTGTATGACAATATTTGTCACGTATCAATATGAACGGAGGTCATAGATAATTAGGACAAAAAATGTAAGTAGGTACCTTTGTCTAAAAAATCTTAAGTGAATAACGAAATATTCTATAATATTAATAAAATATCTACCTAATTTTTAATTAAGGAAAAAAAAATCAACTACTTACGTAGTTCCTGGCAAGATTTAAGTAGGTACTTATTCATAACAGTTTTAAAATGTAAAGTTTATAGAGAAAACCCCGTTTTATAAAATACCATGAAATTATTATTTTTTATTAGACAATAAGATGTCATTATATTATAATGATGTTACGATTAAAATTACTAAGAGATTTTTATAATGCGACGATGAAAAATAATTGAAAAAATAACAGTAAAAATAATCCACGTGTTATATAAAAAGAAAATACAAGAACACTAACCTCACCTAACTTATAATAGTACACGAGCAATGTGTAGTTAGGAACTTAGCTGCGAAAGTTTGCTCTACGAATATTGGCAGGCGTTAGTGACAACAGCAAACTAGTTAGGTTCCAGTTTGGTACTTGGTGTATTCTGACACTTTAATTTAAATTCTATTAATATTATTATAAGTTAGTTTATAGTATTGTTACTGTATAATGCTGAAACTTTAGGGTGATTCTAGCATTAATTTAAGTTCATGTAACTTTGTCTAAATAATTCAGTACCTACTTATTTCGGAATAAGAATAAAGATATCCGTCAAAACACGCTACTTTATAAACCGACGATATATTAATGCATACTGCATGCTGGCGGCTTTAGTGTGTAGATAGCATTAGAGAAGTCTCCTCTCTTTTATCTATGGTGGCCTATACGTAACAGATTCCTACTTTGTAATGTGGCTGTAAGCATTACAATCTCTAATGTCTACAATAATATATCTGTCAATTAGATTTTATTTCTAACTGTTGAATGGGGTCCTTTATCAAAATTTAAGTCTAGAAAATCAAAGTTCATTTCCCCCAATCCATTTTTACAAATCACCAACAATATAAAATATTAAAACAATTAAATAGAGCTTAGAAACAAAGTGATATTTGTCTGAAGTCGGTTTAACTCGGCAAAAGTCGGCTTCGTTTGATTAGCTGATTTGAAACAAAGGGTTATTCTGTATTGTGTTGACAGAAAGGATCATAATCGCTTGGAAGGAGTCCCTTCTGATTCCATTGTATTTAGGACAAATCTTTGGGTATTTTACAAATTGGTCTTCAATTTGAAAGAGAATGCTAAAAAATCATTTGTGCTAGGGTTCAAAGTTGTGCAATTCATATAATAAGTACCTAAAAGTTTACAATATCATATTATTTTCTATGATTTTGTAATAACTACTTAAGTCCCTAATATGTAGATTTATAAGATTTATAAGAGGCTGCCCACGACTTCGTACACATTTTCTTGGAATCTTGGAAAAAAATCACGATATCTCAAAATAATATAGCCTATGTGTTAATCTGATATGATATATAAGCTACAATATTGCCAAAATCTATTCAGTAGTTTTTACGTGAAAGAGTAACTAACATCCATCCATCTATCCATCGGCACAAACATTAACATTAATAATATTAGTAGGGAGTAGGGAAAATATCCTCAAACCTGAGTCATTTAATCTAAAAGACCACCTTAGAACGTATCTAATACAAACGTTGCCTATTCTTTAATTACTTACAAAATAAAATAATAGAAGATGTCTAAAAGATAGATCATCTTAGTCAAACTCTATGTACCAAACATCTGCAATAAAAAGCATGTACGCAATTCGCATATGTTTGTGAAAAACATTATCCAAGTGGTATTAATAGTTTAACATCTTTTTTTAATGTTTATTAAAATAACATGTTTTGGCCTGATCGTGTCAATAATATTTGCAGGCATAATTATTATTAATTCAGTTAGAGTTATATTTAATGTTTCTGATATATTTACGAACAGTGTTTTTTATCAGATGACAGAAAAACGACAAGTTTTGTAATTTTTTTTATTTTATGTAAAAGAATTTCGGCAGGTACTTCAGGTATTCATAAAAAATAAGTATGGTGGAACTGAAGAGGGATGTATATTATTAAACAAGTACCTAGGATATGTCTATTTGGAAACCATTCATGTCTACATCTTCAGAATTTCCAATATCAAACGTATTTCACAAAAGATTTCCGTTACAGGGACCATTTGAATCGCGAAACCGAAATCAACCAATCAGAATGAAGTTAACGAGAATTTCCACCAATCAGGAGCCCAAGTCTGCTAATTTACAATAGCCTCAGTTGTGTGTCGGCAGAGTGTCAATGGTATTTTTTTGACACATTTGGTCGCCATCAGTGTAAACCATTGTTTAGCAAAATACCAAATGTGTCAAAAAATGCCATTGACACTCTGCCGACACACAACTGAGGCTATTTTAAATTAGCAGATTTTTGCCCCAGAAATCTGCCTTTTGCAGTTCAAAAGACCCCTTTGTGACGTCACGGTAGAACGAGCACTATCTTTTGTTATTATTATTAAACGGTTTTATTTAGCTCACCCCGTTTGTTTTATTCTTTCTTGGGTCAAATTTAGTAATTCAAATTTCACCCTCTTCCTGTCAACCGATTAATCTGAAATTTTGTATACACTTTGGATTTTGGTGACAATACAATTATGTTTATTCATTATCATTATAAATTCAAGATGGCCGCCGCTACAAAATGGCGGATAATTTAGGTTTTATTAATCCCATCAATATGGGTATCAAATGAAAGGGCTCAACAAGCAGAATACAATATACTATAAAATATTGAAATCCAAGATGGCGGCCGCTACAAAATGGCGGATAACGTAGGTTTTATCAATCCCATCAATATGGGTATCAAATGAAAGTGCTCAACCAGTAGAATTAAATGTACTATATAAAATTAAAATCCAAGATGGCGGCCTCTACAAAATGGCGGATAACTTAGGTTTTATCAATCCCATCAACATGGGTATCAAATGAAAGGTCTCAACAAGTAGAATATAATTTACTATGCAAAATTGAAATATACTTAGGTGCGAAACTGTTTGAAGAAGGTCAAGCCTACGTGACTCTTAGTACAGTAAGATCTTTGCAGGGACTACGTATAGAGGAGTTGGACTGCAATAAAGTAACGGGCAAGAAACCTTGCAATAATGAAGCACTAAATGAATTAAACAGAATGCGAAATAAAAACTAAAAACTAGAAAATAAAAATAGGTAAAAAAAACTTTTTAAGTTAAACGGTTTTATGTTAAACATACATTGCAATGTTTAAGATAAATGTACTAAAAACCAAAAAATAATAAAATAGATACAGTCGTGGGAATTATAAACATATGCATAGACTAGACTAAAATAAAACCGTGGGGCACGGCAATTGTCTATTATCACACGTCCATCGTTGTCGGTTGAACAACTGCCTAATTAGGTACCAATAGATAGTGTAACATTACAAAAAAAAAAACATTTTAATCAACGATTGTAGACAATTGACGTGCCCCACGGTTTTATTTTAGTCTAGTCTATGCATATGTTTATAATTCCCACGACTGTATCTATTTTATTATTTTTTGGTTTTTAGTACATTTATCTTAAACATTGCAATGTATGTTTAACATAAAACCGTTTAACTTAAAAAGTTTTTTTTACCTATTTTTTTTTAGAATGAAGTTTTAACTTTACTGGAGATACGTGTACGTGAACCGCTGAGCTTTTGAAAGCTCCAGAGTTCATTTGATTTAAAACTTAAATAGGGGTGTCTTTGTGGTGTAAAATTGGTACTAGCTTTATATAGGGTGACTTTAAATTAGTGAACGATAGAAAAGGATATGCATGTACTCGAGATAACAAACAACATTTACTATGGAGCCAAGTTCAAAATCATTAAAAAAAAATTGGTCCCCCGTACTATCAGCTGATGCACTTTGTATGGGTAGTCCGAAAATTTTAGAATGATTACGACCTTGTTCCCATAGTAAAAGTTGTTTGCTATCACAAGTACATGCATATCCTTTTCTATCGTTCACTAATTTAAAGTCACCATGTATGTATAAGACTGTAGAAGACCCTACCTATATTTTCTAGCGTAAGAAGTTTTAGAGGAATATAGCGACATATCATATAGACATACGTCTTTGACGAGCTGTTAAATTACCCACAGTCTTTTTATCTTTGCTCCGATTGCAGGCTGTGTTTACCTTTAAGTAGTCACTACACCTATCCTATAATTGTGTTTGTTTATTGAGACTGTATTGTGTATGTGAACAGGGGGCCAAGTCTGCTAATTACTAAATGCACCAATCGAATCGCAAAAGCAAAGCAAAAGCACATCAGTCGCTAAATTTGACATATTTGGTATTCTGCTAACGCTTTAAGCGACTGCGATTCTACCGAAGTGCGTTCGGACTGCCTTTGAACTACTTTTGACCTATTCTGACTTGTCGCATTTTATAAGTTGGCAAATCGGTATTCTCATCCTGTTGGAAAGCCTAATAAATAAATAAATAGGGAAGACTACTAGCCGCTTTATAAGTTATATATTAGTTAGGCTAATTAAGCACTTTTTTGAGTTTCTTGGAATAGGACTTTGCGAAAACGTGCAATCTTAATTTTTGTGTAACTCGATTAAAAGATATCTACTTCCATGTTAAAAGGGCTGTTTAGGTTAAGGATACAATAGCACTCGCAGCACTGATAGAACCTGTACAAGGTTTTTCAGTTTCAATATAGATAAATTGAGTAAAATATTAGCAAACATCAATTTCCTGGTAAATAATTAACCGTCCAAATAGCCGAAGCACGATCGAGTCCGAGCTATTGTCCGATTGGTCGCCGCGATCCGTTTGTACAGAAATAAATCGTCCGAATAGATTTAGCAAACAATTCGATCAGTCGAGGAAAAACATACGGTCGGTTTGTATGGGGCGGTGTTTTATACAGGGAGGGATGTAGGACATAGGATGGAGGATAGGGTCCCTCAATTGAGGACCTCGAGGATTACAGTTAGGGCCCGTTTTACGACTTACACATAGAATTTAACTGAGAGATAAATCTATGTCTATTTCATATACTTAAAATGGCGATTCAGATAGTCATCATCATTTTAAGAGTCAGACTCTTGTCAGTAGAGCATCTGTCATTTAGACCTATCCTCTGCCAGTGCTTTGACCTCTTGATACGGCATGGCGTTAACTTTCTCTTTTACTTGAGTAAAGTACGTCACGGTCTTCCTCTTCCTCTCTTTCCCTCAACCTTTCCTTCAAATGCCCTATCATCTTTTCTCCGCTATTCAGACAGAAAGTTTATCCGTTTAGCATGAATAGAAAAAATACAGAATACATATTGAATGAATCAAACTTAATAAATCATTGTCTAAAACCATATAGCTAACCATTTGATTGTGTTCATAATTAACCAATTACATAGCCTCCATTCAGTAACTAATTAATTTAGATTTAAGCATCAGGTGTAGTATTATACAAGATTATGCCGTCTCGTATAATTATACAGACTGTAAATTATACCAAGCTGAAATACAGCGACAGCAATTATTCGTGTAACTGAATATTTTTCTTACAGATATTATAAATAGAATTTTGAGTTTCCTTGCTCAATGTCATCTTATTTGATCTATTTGACAGAAAAAAATGTTTTTTACGCATAGGAAAATATTCTGTCACGAGTAATTCGTCAGCTCGCACCCAAAAAACTCGCACCAAAGCGAAGCAAAAAGCAAGGTATTCATCTGGGTGCGAGATTTTTGGGTGCGAGATGACGAATAATTCTCTGTCACGAGTTTATTTTATGATGTCAAGAGTATCCTAAACCGACGTGCATGTATGAGGCAACTGATGAATGTGGATGAAGTGAAAGAGGTGTGTTTGGATCGTAGCAAGTGGAGGAAAGTGGTCTATATCTACTCCGATGGGAGAGAGGCGTGACATATAATATCTACAAATATACATTCATACATAAAAAAGCATATACTTATATGTACATATTATTTACTTATGTCATTATGTATTTTATTACACCTTGTATAAATCATAGTACTTGTCTTCAAACTCGTGAGAAACAATTACGTTAATGAATTAATTATTAATATAATTTAATTGTTTGATGTTCGGAATTGTATTATCAGAGTGTTTGTATGGAAATTGTATTAGTATAGTTTTAGATTACGAGATTTAGGAACGAGATTTTACTATTGATATTATAAATTCCAATGTTTGTGTCTATGGATTGATGTGAGGTATTTGTAACAAGTGTAACTCATTGAATCAAAAACCACTGAACGGATTTTAATGAAACTTTATAATATTAGGTAAGTATATTTTATACATCAGAATACCATTAAGACATGATAATTTAGCTGTATCTGTAGGCTGCAGGTATGTATTGAGGGAATTAGAGCACAAAGTAAAACTCCAGAATCCCCCCCTGTGAAGTCGTCATGTGAATCCAGACAGGAAAAAATCAATTAAGTAGAAAATTGGTATTTGGGTCGACTGACCGACTGTGAATAGGTATAAGATGTGAAGGACATAGTCTGTAGGTAGGTGTTGTAAAAATACAAAATTTTAATTTTTTTGTTAGCCGTCAAGATCCCACTGGGTAAAAGCCTGGATTTGGGCAAAGGCCTCCCCCGCGTTTTAACAAAAATACTACAAACCCTAAATACATACTAATTCTACGAATAAGTATTATAGATGTCATTTTAGTGCCGATAGATCGATGTAAGGACGTTTGTTACTCTTTCACGCTAAAACGACTCAACAGATTTTAATGAAACGTTACGATATTGTAGCCTGCACAATCACATCAGAATAATATCTACATAGGCTATATTATGACATCGTGATGTTTTTTCAAGATATACTTATGACAATAAATTCGTACGAAGTCACGGGCAGCCTCTAGTCAAAAAAATAACCAGTCATCTGTTGACTGTCAAAAAATTGCTAAATGGCGGATCTGTTGCGGAACATTGAAGTATTGGCATAACAACAAATTAAACTTATAGCAAACAACCTATATCTCTTAAATTCATAATAACCTAGATATTCCAAATGACCTAATTCGTGTCTAATTTTGTATTAAGGTAGGTTTAGGCAGGTGATGTTGACAGAGGTTAAATTATAAGTTTATACCTTAGGGTTAAACTTTAAACACTAACTTTTGAGTTAGGTCATTGGTATTCATGACATTGTCAATTGAAAATCTTTGGTTAGCTTGGGATTTATACAGGATGTATGTAGCTTTTATTGCAATACAGAGTGGTGGAATAAAGCCTGATTATTTATTTAACTATTACTAGATGCTGCCCGCGACTCTGTACGCATTTAACTTTATATCTTAGAAAAATATCATGATATCTTAATATAAGGAAGCCTATAAATATGTTATTCAGATATTTAAGCTACAATATTGCCAAATTTCATCAAAATCTGTTCAGTGGTTTTTACGTGATGAAGTAACAAACATCCATCGGCACAAACATTAGGATTATGTAAAGTTGACAATAAGTACACGTTTACATACGAATATTTGACTCTGGAATTTGTCCGGGTTACGTCTATTGAACAGTGTTTGTGTTGTATTACCTGTGGACAAACAAATGAATGCTATTAAGGTTGTGTTTATGAAAACAAAAGACATGTTTTTTGTTACGTGGGTTAGAAGAAAACTAAAGATATTTACTTTGTCTGAAATGTAAGTAAATACATATTTATTTACAGTTTAAACGAAGAATTAATAAACAAAAATAAATTAAAAAACGAAACAAAAATCAAAAGAAAACCTAAGAAAATAAAACAGAAAGAAAATAATTTTAAAGAATACTGGAGTGAGTTGTAGTTATAACAATAGTGGGTTCACTTTTCTTAGTTAAAATAATTATTTATTTAAACCTTAAACACTTCCAAAAACTATACTGCATAATCAGCTGATGTAACATTTGAATAATTTATAGTATCATAGGGTTACAAATATAAAATTACACGGCAAAATACAAATCAATATGCCGGATATACCTACGTAGATATCTCCTAACAACCTTTCCATACATAAATTGTAAACACAGTCGCATATAAAGTTAAACGCCTCAACGAGAATCAGCTAGTAAAACTTTTAATACTAATAAATAAACTTCTAACGTACATAATAATATGTTATGAAGAAGTTTGTAGCAGTAATACTTTAAAGCGGGCCACACACGCTAGGTTTTGCCTGGCGGTTATTGCTTGAACAGTTGAACTGTGCAAGCATGGCTAAACGTGTGTGCCAAAATTTTGTTTGCGCAGGCAAAAAAAGTCACACACACAAGAAAATTCAAAAAATGCACAGTTCAACTGTTCAAGCATAATCGTCAGTCATATCGTAACCTAGGGTGTGTGGCCCGCTTAAGCTAGCTATAAAATAACATAACTGAGAACATAAAATTGTTGGTATAAAGATAAACATGCCTTTGTATTTGTGGGCAGATTTCATTATTTGATATGTTTTTGAAACAGGATTTAAATATATGTTCGTATTTCACATTTATGTTTGTTGTTGTTTAGAGCTTTGTTTCCCCTCCAAACCTTACTGGGAAAAGGGGTGGATTTCCACTGAGCTGTGGGACATTTAATTTTTAAGAAAAAAAAACAGATCTGTCCTTGTATTGGACCCGCCACAGATGCCCCGTATTTGACAGTTTACTATCCTTGTATTGGACCCGTCACAGATGCCCCGTATTTGACAGTTTACTGTCCTTGTATTGGACCCGCCACAGGTGCCCCGTATTTGACAGTTTACTATCCTTGTATTGGACCCGCCACAGGTGCCCCGTATTTGACAGTTTACTATCCTTGTATTGGACCCGCCACAGATGCCCCGTATTTGACAGTTTACTGTCCTTGTATTGGACTCGTCACAAATGCCCCGTATTTGACAGTTTACTGTTCTTCTATTGGACCCGTCACAGATGGTCCTTTTATGGGACTCGCCGCAGACGACTGGTTAACAAGTCCCGAATTTAAGTAAGCATTAGACAAATAAGAACTAATAAAAGAAATGTGAAAATAGCACCGTAAGTATTTATAGGAGTATGTTTTATAGCCGCCTAGAGGCTATACCCGGATCAAGTGTAAGGAGTCTATTTCTTCACCTCTCTAGGGAAATTAAAGCAGCCGTCGAGTTTGGAACTCTGTCGTTTGATACTTTATGCCTTAGACCAAGTTTTATTAGCGATTGTGTTTACATATTTATTTATTTATTTATTTTTATATCAGTAGGTATAAGAGCTTTAGTCGTTGGCGGAAATGCAGACCTGGGGCCCAAGTCTTCTAACTTACAATATTCTGAGTTGTGTGTCGGCAGAGTGTCAATGAGAGTGTCAATGTTATTTTGTGACACATTTGGTCGCAATCAGTGTAAGCCATTGTTTAGCAGAATACCAAATGTGTCAAATGTCATTGACTTTCTGCTTACACACAAATGAGCCTATTATAAATTAATTATTAGAGTTAGACATCGTACCCTTGGTAAAATAACGCCGTATGTGATCATAGGTCAAAAGTGTTTTTATTACTTAAATAACCTTTAAAAACTATGTTTTATGTAATACGAAAACAATTTTTCTCTTAACTTTTTTAATTCTGGAAATATTTTGTGCGAAAAACGACGTAAGTTATTAATGGTCGTAAAATAATGTTATATCTGCACATGTATCGTTGTTTTACGTCGCCGACGGGGGGCGCGAGGCGGCGCACGCGCCGCCGTATTGTTACTTGCGTCATTGTTACGGGACAGTGAGTATGTGTCGCACATCGGATCAAAATTCCCAAAAATGGACATGGGAAACGGATTTTGAATGGTAAGTAATTCTAATTATTATTTAAATAAGTTTTTGTAAAATAGTTGTATGTGCACTTACGGCTGTTTTGGTGGTAATGACTGGCATAAAATAACACGTCGCATGATCACATGCGATACTTTTTATCTTTTTTAGGTATATTAATGAAAATGTTTTTAAAACCTATTTAAGTGTATGTTATGCTCTGAAATTTACGTATTTCTCATGTTTTTTAATAAGTGGTCGTATGTTTACTTGCGTCTTTATTGTACGAACTCTTCCTAGCCGCTTGTAAAGATGTTGCGTTATTTGACGTAACTTTAGGGACCGCATGTGCACTTGCGTCGTTATATTAGGTCATGGTTTATGATACGTCGTTTTTCAAATTTTTAAATGTATATAAAAGACACATTTATTGCACAAATGTAACAGTTATTTATTTATTTATTCTATAGCATACTTTAGTAATTTTTCTAATGCATTTTGAACCTAATTGTATAACTTTTCCAACTTATTTACACACTGCGAATTTTGAGTTAGGTATGAAAATATTGTGCACATAACGAAGGTTATTTTAATTATTTGTTCTTTTCAGTTCCGAAAGCAGTTGCGGAGTGTACGGACCTCGAGTACGTGATAGATAAGACAAGTCAGCGAGCGGGAAAATATTCCTGCATCACGTAGCCTATGACGTCCGCACATATCATCGTGCAGCCAGCATCTTAGTATATAAGCGTAGCTCTAAGTCATTACTGAACTTCCAGTACGTCCAGTAGCCTAGAGTTATATCACCATGTAACTTCAAATATAAGTTCTTGCAACAACGCTGCGCCGTCTTTTTGTCAACTATTTTATCCTGGCCGGAACAGTGGTGACCGCCGCCGAACACGCACCTTGGCTACTTTGAAGATGGATCTCAAGACACTACAAGCTCCTCATCGAGTCACTCCAGTTCCGGCTTCTCACCAGCTGATCTCACCGATTCTGGATGAAGAAGTGACGAATTCAATATCTACATAGTACGGTCAAGCACAACACCAATCTCTGGACCCGGCGCAGCAGCAACTAGGCACTTTTGCAATGAATTCAAATTTATTTTTACTATTACCGGCAATACGAAGAATTTTTTTGAAAAATATCACGATGATTTATTGCAATTGAGTTCGCTGCACTTGCCGCTGACACAAGCGGATTCCTCAGTGAGCGAGAATTACGCACGACGCAGCACAAATGGACAAACGACGAAACGGGGTCAAGTTTACAATGAATCACACTACATTGAAATTTTACTATAATTATTGAAACTAAGACCATCACTTGGACAGACAACGCATCGATACGGCCACGAGACGCACCATTTTGGAGAGAATGATAGAGAAAAAGGCTCATCGTTCGATACACACCAATTTTTGAGTTTCGCAGCGAGAAGTCTGAAGTTCCTCGCTCTGCCCTATTTGCGGTATTTTGTACCTGACTCTGCATTACAAGTACGTGAAACAATGAAACACGTTAAGAACGCTTGGGGCCCATGAACAGATTTGGCAACCGCCAGTGTATGCAGCCCATGACTGTAAGAGAAGCGCTCCACCGTGGAAGTATTACGAATATGAAGAATTTGAAGATTGATTTATAAAGAGACTGCGCAACCATCACGATGATATCCGCAACGCAATACTCTGCAGTTATTAATTGTGAAGAAATATTGATTAATTGTCAAACGCTATAGTTTCCTTCGATTATTCCGGAAAAGTCAAGGGAGCAGCTATTCGGCGAAGAAAGGAGCAACGAGCGAAGTTTTAGCGGCATTTAGAAGTCCAGTTTTCTTTTTCTTTTCCAAAGGAGGGAGTAGGTACTGTGCAGACCTCCAGTTAGGGCATGCAGAACCGAGTCCGGTTCCGAGTTTTTGAAACCCGGTTCCAAATCGAGCTCAGAACCGGGTAACCCGGTTCTACCCGGTTCTTTTATAATACCACGGAAAAAATTTACATGCCACGAAATAAAACAAAAGTAACTGTAAAAGTACCTTGTGTTTTTGTAAGGAGCATATCTACAGACTAGTCCGGTACTTGCAATTTTTTTGACGTCGATTAACGGCAAGTTGGCCTTCGATTTTGACAACGGCGTCTTTGGGTGAAATACTCGCCGTTTGAATAGCTATCGATTGAAATAGGTCGCACGACTGTCGGAGCATATCTACAGACTAGTCCGATAATTGCAATTTTTTTGTCGTCGGTTAACGGCAAGTTGGCCTTCGATTTTGACAACGGTGTCTATGAATGAAATTCTCGCCGTTTGAAAAGCTATCGATTGATATAGGTCGCATGACTGTCGGAGCATATCTACAGACTAGTCCGGTACTTGCAATTTTTTTGACGTCGATTAACGGCAAGTTGGCCTTCTATTTTGACAATGGCGTCTATGGGTGAAATACTCGCCGTTTGAATAGCTATCGATTGATATAGGTCGCATGACTGTCGGAGCATATCTACAGACTAGTCCGATACTTGCAATTTTTTTGTCGTCGATTAACGGCAAGTTGGCCTTCGATTTTGACAACGGCGTCTATGGGTGAACTACTCGCCGTTTGAATAGCTATCGATTGATATAGGTTCCATGACTGTCGGAACATGTTTACAAGATTTTTTCATACAAGGTGTGTTTTTCATACTTCAAGTTGGCAAAACATTAGTTTATAGATATTTTTCGACTTTTTCCTCATACTATAAAGTGATCAACGTCTTAAGCTCTATCGTTTGAGATAATAATAACCCTATATAAAATCTTGTACCCAGACTCCATACTCCCAGACCCATGGTCCTTTGTTAAAATAACGCAACAAAAATAAATAATACTTTACATTTTAATATTTTGGTCGGAACCGGGAGAACCGGGTTTCATATTATTCAGAACCGGTTCTCAAGATCATCAAAAAACCCGGGTTTTCCCGGGTTTTTGAGAGCCGGGTAAACCCAGGTGCATGCCCTACCTCCAGTACGTCATAGATAAGACAAGTCAGCGAGCGTGAAAATATTCCTGCATCGATACGGTTCCGTTGCATCAGCAATCACGTAGCCTCTCACGTCCGCCCATATCATCGCGCGGCCAGCATCTTAGTATATGTATAAGCGTAGCTCCAAGTGATTACTGTTGTCCAGTTCAGAACTTCCAGTACGTCCAGTAGCCTAGAGTTATATCACCCCAAATTTAATTTCTTCAACCACGCCGCGTCGTCATTATTTGTCATCTTTTATCCTGGCCGGAACACGGAGTCAGACCCCCTTAAATTTAAGGGGGTCTGACTCTCACTTGGCTGGTTTTTGTATGTAAATACAGAATAATTTAAACTCAGACGTGTTTTCTTTAATGAAATGTGTAAGTTGACTAAGAAATTTCCCTGGATAATTCAAATATGACCATATACTGATGACGTTTTTTGTAAAAAACGACGTATGTATCATGGGGTGCTTCGTATAATAAAGATATATGTGCACATACGACTCGTAGTCTTTCGTCAAATAACGACGCATAGTCACATCCCAACTAGCAAAAAGTGGTTTTTAATCTCTCTTCAGGATCAATTTTCCTAGGACTATATGAGACTTACATCCACATATAAACCCGGAAAAGGGCCCACTTTATAAGTACACTTTTACTTATATCTTGTTTATATTAGACTGCTTCAATACCGTTTACTCCTATATTGCTACTGTAATAGAATTACGTAAATTCAATTAGTACTGCAAATCCCAATATAAGTAAGTTATAGGAAAAAGTGAGATGAATTTGAGCCTCGCAATCCTACTATAAGCTCACATTTTGTGATCTGTCAGATTGTGTTCTGTCAATCTAGAAATTGTTAAACTGCTTTACTGAGTATTTATATGAATACTACATAATTTTATTTTATTTAACTGTCCGCCATAGTACAAAATCAAAAGATTTCTGTTGTTAGTCTGTTGTAAATTCGTAGGGGAATGTGAATTTACTGAATATTTTGGCATGTTTTTAATTAAATTTTCAAAGCGCCTCTCGTATCTAACTTATTGGCATTTTATTATTTAATAGTTTTCTATAAAAATATCATAAATAGGTGCCATTTTGTCGGTGAGCATTGTCAAGTCTGATTTAGCACCAATATAAGTAATATTAGTTCTATATTGGCATGTGCTCAAACCCAAAAACCGACGCCATATTGTTACCAATCTTAGTTGCAATTAGTGTTGTCGAAAAATCGATAGTTTTACAATTGATTGTTAAACGTCAAAAACATGTACCCTATCGATAGCACAATCGATACTATTGCTCTCCGATATTGAATACACAATATAGTTAATAATATATATATATATATATATAGATAGTTTTGCACAATCGATAGTGATAATTTTTTCGATAGTATTGCATTCAGTAAGCAGGCATAATGGGTGGTAGAATATATGACATGATCACGTATAATGGGTGGTAGAATGTATGATGGACGAATATAAAGTAAGTATGGTCAGTCAGTTGGCCAGCAATTTCGAATCTACCACCCATTATACCTGCTTACTGAATGCAATACTATCGAAAAAAAGATCACTATCGATTGTGTATTCAATATCGGAGAGCAATACTATCGATAGTATCGATTGTGCTATAGACAGGGTACATGTTTTTCGACCTATCGATAGGCTATCGATAGTGGCCTATCGAGCTGCAACACTAGTTGCAATCTTCATAGCTGATGTCAAATCCTATACCAGAATTTGCAAAACTATATAAAGCGTGTTTTTGCTTATATAGGTCGTTTTAAGCACAAATTATCTTATAAGAGTTTTGGCCAGGATTGTTTAAGATTACTGAGACTATAACACTACTCTGAAATGCCTTTGTAAGTGTACGTAAGATTATAACGGCCTATGATAATTCTATATAAAAACATCTTATTTTCTTGCGTGATATATAATCTTAGTGATTTTATTAATCGTTGAATCGTAGATATAAAATCGCTTCTAAAATCAGACAAAAAATATAAATGGTTTTCAATACTTAAAATTGAAGTTACTTATATTGACCATAAAATATTAGCTTATATGAGGATATAAGTATAAGTAAAAGGAGCGATTGCACTTAAGTGTATCTATTCCTGGTAAATGCTTCTAGAGGAATTTAAGATTAAAGTGCTCCTGATATGTAATCTTATAGGCGCATATAAGTCTGAGCTACAGGATTATTTACTCCTAAGTGCAATTAGTTTTGTTCACAGCTTTTATAGGAGTGCTAATCCTGAAGTAGCCATGAAATTGTTTCTATATCCCGATATAAGTTCAAATTATAGGATTAAACATACTGAAGTCAAAACGGCATTTATTAAAACTGTTAAAAGCGCACTAGCACACATCAAACCCATAATCGGAGCTATATAAGTCCATTTAGCATTAGAAAACTGGATTCCAGGACAATTTTGCTGGTTGGGATACGTTAGCTAGGTCTTGGTAAAAGAGTGCCGTATGTGCACATCCGACATACGATTTTTAAAACTTATGCATTAAATAAGAAGAAATATAATGTATTCTATTAGTTTCATTCACTTAAATACGCATGCAAAATTTTGTGAAAATTTCTTTCAATACCAAAAAGTTATACTCAAATTACACTCACGCAATCTTTAAACCTCTCTCCTGTAAAGTTAACTTTTTGCAGATGCGGCGTTATTTTACCAAGGGTACGACATGTGATGTTTAATATTCGCGACAAATCCGTGAATCAATGATCGAACACTGTTAATGTTTTTCAAATACAATCCACAATTTAACCGATAAATGTACAAAATCTATCGATTTATCGTCAAACGCGGTTGGAGCAAATGTAAGATCTTCGAATTAACCGATATTGTGAGAAAGCTCTGAATAAATAAGACAGTTATTTAATGAAATTCACAACCTTATTTATATGAAAACAATGACTGTAATAAATTAAACATGCCACAAAAATACTTGTAATAGCCTAAAGGAATAAAACGTAGCGAGTAAATTAAATACACGGTGAAACATTATGAAGTAATCTGAAACACAACTGCTGAATATTTTTTTCTGTTCCTTAACATCAAAATAGATAAATGAAATACGTGAAAATATTAACAAGTAGGTATATGTATTTATAGGTTTATTAATTTATATACTTTTAAGGGTTCCGTACCCAAAGAGTGAAAACGGGACTCTATTACTGAGACTTGGCTGGTCTGTCTGTCTGTTTGTGAAATTTTCACAGATGATGTATTACCATTGCCGCTATAACAACAAATACAAAAAATAGAATAATAGTAATAATAATTAAGGGGGGCTCCCATACAACAAACATGATTTTTTTGCTTTTTTTTTGCTTGATTTCAATAGTGAATGGTACGGAACCCTTCCTGCGGGAGTCCGACTCGCACTTGGCCGGTTTTTATATTGTAGGATAAATATCCTACCTTTTAAATTTCTCTTCTCTTTACATCAGGTTCTATCTATGGCAAAAGTATTTAATTCAGTTTACGAGACGGTATTATCGCTAAAGTATTGTGTTGGCTGGTATTATTTTGTTTTTCATAATTTAATTTGCAATAATTTCACATGTCATAATGTTCTACAGTCATAAAGTTCATATGCTATATTATTATTTATACTAACAACGATGGACATAATGGTTCAGTAGTCATAATTAACATTAGCCATAGTATTATGTTTCATAAACAACAAGGGCCATAATTATAATTTTCTATAACTATTAAATACATAATCTACAGATGACATATTATAATTATGCCATCGTGTGCGTATTATTATACTAGATGAGATGAATGTACTTACAATACAAAAAAACCTGACGTGACAGAGGGGGTCCGGGGGCGTAGCCCCCGAGGGGGGGCTCGGGGGGCGAAGCCCCCCGCAGAGAAAAAACGAAATACCAGGCAACCCCGATAGGATAGGTTAGGTTAGGTTAGAACATGATTTTTGCATCCCTGCTTGCTTGCATGCTGCATGCTTGCCTGAATGCTGCATGCTTGCTTGCATGCTGCATGTTTGCTTGCATGTTGCACGCTGGCATGCATGCTGCACGCTTGCTTGCATGCTGCATGCTTGCTTGCATGCTGCATGTTTGCTTGCATGTTGCACGCTGGCATGCATGCTGCACGCTTGCTTGCATGCTGCATGCTTGCTTGCATGCTGCATGCTTGCTTGCATGCTGCATGCTTGCTTGCATGCTGCATGCTTGCTTGCATGCTGCATGCTTGCTTGCATGCTGCATGCTTGCTTGCATGCTGCATGCTTGCTTGCATGCTGCATGTTTGCTTGCATGCTGCATGCTTGCTTACCTGCTGCATGCTTGCTTGCTTGCTGGCATGCATTGCATGCTGCTTGCTTTACCTGCTAGAGTAATAAATAGGTCAAATAAAACAGAGATTGACTAATCAAATCAAATATGTAATAAAAGAAATATAAATAGGCGGTTAGAAGTTTTACAATAAGCTCAAATTTGAGGCTAAAGCTCTTAAGAATTCGCATCTATTTCTTTAAATAGCTTCTTTAATTAAAATTATCTCATTTGTATTGTATGTAATGTAAAATTATTTATTATGAAGATTATGTCTTTCTATTAGTTATGAATATTAAAGTTATTGCAAATAATTTTATTGCTTTCGTTAGTTATGGCACCTAAATCATTATGTCAAATAAAATTATGGCTAATGAAATTATAGCCAATGAAATTATTGCAAATTAAGTTATGTCAAACATTAGTAAACCGTGTTGGCTTGGTATCTAATCATCATAAATTTAAGAGCGTCGCTCTTGTCGGTGGAGTCTGCGCCACTCTTCTCTATTCTCTGCCGTCCGTTTGAGCACCTGATACGACATAACTTCTATTCCCTCCTTTATTTGGTCTATGTAAGTCCTTCGTGGTCTCCCTCTCTTTCGTCTTCCTTCTACCTTTCCTTCCAAGATGTTTTTTATAAAGTCGTCGTGTCGTATCAGGTGACCCAGCATCTTTTCTCTTCTTTCAGCAATGGTCTTTAAAATGCCTCTCCTCTCGCCCACTAGTTGCAGAACCTCTTCATTTGTTTTCTTTTCCTTCCAGCTAATCCGTTCCATCCTCCTCCAACACCACATTTCAAAGGCTTGTAATCTATCTCGGTCGCGTTGTGTCATTGTCCACGTTTCACTTCCGTACAGTGCAATGCTCCAGATGTACACTTTGATGAGGCGTTTGCGTACTGTTTTTAAAATATGTATCTAATACATCCTGTATAAAAAGTATCTTTTTAAAAAGACGCAATAGCTCGAGGCGTAACGTTTGTGGTGAATATTTGCATTTTTGTAGTCTGAAAATGTTCATCTAAATGAGCTTGTATTAGAAGCAGTTTCGTGTTTTAAGTTTGTATTTTTAAACTTTCATATTTGTGTCTGTGTCTATGATGTGATGTAAATATGCTGTACCTTTTGTAGAACTTCTCTTTTTTTCTGTCTCTATGTACTATCATCTTACAATAAACTGTTAAATAAATAATAAATAAATACTCCCAGAATGTAGTAGTAGGTGTAATGACTCTGCTAATTTAAAATATCTTTAGTTGTGTGTCGGCAGAGTGTCAATGGCATTTATAACACATTTGGTATTCTGCTGAACAATGGCTTAGGCTTTGAGTATAGAATATAGTATAAGGAGGTGCCACATTTTTTTTCATATACAAATGAGTTTATGACAGCGTGCCAAGGTTGGCGCAAGTTTTTCATAGTTTTCTTGGTAGATGACCTGTCAAACGATAAGAAATTCATTACTAAAAGTTAGACATTTTGCGCCAGACCAGGCACGTAGATCCAGACAGTATTGTACCTCCTTATATATTCTATACTTGAAGGCCTTAGGTACACTGATTGCGACCAAATGTGTCAAAAAATGACATTGACACTCTCATTTACACTCTTCCGACATACGACTGAGAATTATGAAAATCAACAGACTTTGGTCTCAGATTTGACTCAAACTTTACAATACAGGGTGACTTTAAATTAGTGAACGATAGAAAAGGATATGCATGTACTCGTGATAACAAACAACTTTTACAATGGGACCAAGGTCGAAATCATTTAAAATTTTTTGAACTCCCCATACAAAATGCACCAACTGATAAGTATGAGGGATCAATTATTTTTTTAAGATTTCGGCCTTGGTCCCATAGTAAAAGTTGTTTGTTATCACGAGTACATGCATATCCTTTTCTATCGTTCACAAATTTAAAGTCACCTTATACAGGGTGTAACAGAAGGGGGGTATAATGCTAAAACACTTAGATAGTCCTCATGAAACTGAACAACTTTCCCCAAGGAACATGGGTCGTAAATCGAAAAAAATTTTGAATCGCCCATACTTACTCGATCAGCTGATCGGACATTTTGTATGGGAAGACAAACATTTTTTTTCGAGTTACGACCCATGTTTCTTGGGGAAAGTTGTTCAGTTTCATGAGGACTATCGCTGTATTCGGCATTATAACCCCTTTCTGTAACACCCTGTATAGTAGTTTTTACACCATAAATTGGTCGGATATTACTACTAATATTAAATACTTATTCAATATTTTACTTAGTTTAATCATTGATGTCTAAAGTTTAATACCTATGTATTATTTAAGTTAATTGAATAATCGTCGTCTTCTTCTTTAAGTAGAGCTACTTTTACTATTATAAGCTTATCACTAATCTGACACTTTGACATAAAGTTTTGATGAAAAGACCTTTTAGTACTTATCTAAACGAGCAAAAAGCATTTTAGAAGATTAGGAATTCTGGCAACCCTGAGCAGGGGTCAGGTTGGGAGAAAAATTATGTTTTTTTTCGTCTGGCAAGTATAAAGAAGATATAAGAGGGTAGATTTGTGATCTTTAGATTTTAGTTACTTTAATTACACGCTTTATATTAGCTTCACTTGTAACTAACAAATCTTGAAATCTTAATTTGACCCACTTCCCGGTCTTCGAATAGGATGTAATTTTGCACACGCTCTAAGTTCCGATGACAATACAATAATATGGTACTTTCGAACTCATCTGATAATGGAGCATGTTTAGTGCGAGCTGAGGCTATCTGCACACCGAGGCCGTCGGAATTGCGCCGGGCTAGGGTGGCGGCTTTACGTCATACGAATGGCATCTGTCAAAAAAGCCGGCGGCTTTGGTGTGTAGATACCATAAAGCGTGTTTTAACCACTGGACAATACTGGACATTGGCGAAATCAAAAAAGGACCGCCATACTACAAAAAATTGATTGATTGAAGCGTGTTTTAGTTTATTAAGCTACCTATTATTTGTTGTTGTCTTAAGTTTTGGTCAGGGTACAATTGGATGACATCGCGGCAGACCTAGCTAAAGATAGCGAGATGCGCTCGACTCATTCAGCGAACAATGGAAAATCCTGACGCATAGCAGAACTGGATGGAGAGCAAAGAGGGTGGCTTTTGTCCAGCTGTGGGACGTGAAAGGCTGACTATATCCCTATATTTACAATTGCAAGTACATTTTTTATTTAATTTTATAACCCAAATAAAGTGAAAAGAAAGAATCCGTGATGCGTAGCTTTCTAAATAATTCTAATTTAGAAATTATCTATCTGTTAGCAATTTATTATTTTTATTATTTATCTTTTATCTTTTTATTTATCTATCTTTTCTAATTATTATTTATCTATTTGTTAGCAATTTATTATTTTTATTATTTATCATTTATCTTTTTATTTATTTATCTTTTCTAATTTATTATTTATCAATTTGTTAGCTTTATATCTCAATGGCTTAACTGTGATAGATTTCTCGAGCTTATTGTATTCTTAGAAAACGTCTTCCTACGTATCTCCTTGAACTAGTTATTTTAAAACTACTCGTAAATAATCTAAAGAAAATAGAACGACTTTGTAATATTTTTTCATAATTAGTTTTCTACACTAGATGACATTGCTTGACGTGATTGTATTTCTTTTTGTTTTTTATCTTTATAACTCTCCAGGTATTTAGTAATTTTAAAAAACCGTAGATTGGGAATGGCTAAATTCATTTTAGAAAGTTATTTAGTTAAGTATTGTTTTTTAAAATATTTGTTATTTCATCAGCATTGTATAAATTGTAAAATGCAATAAATAAAATAAATTATTGATAAATAGCCGTAAATTATGACCTAAGTACATTAGTTTTTTTTCCTAAATAAAAATAAACAAAAGCTGCATTAGACAATCAGACCTGTACTATCATAGAATTGGAGTCATATAATTGACTCGGCAATTTATGACTTACACAAACCACATTAAGATCATACTTAAGATGACCAGCTATTTGTCCCAGAAGCCTCCTACACACTTGGATAAGGCGAACGGCCTTAAAGCTCAGAGGCGAATGACCTCCCAATACTCCAGTCTGTATGTTTCAATCCATTGATTTATTTGATTGTAAATTATATTGATTTGGAGTGTGATTTTTATGTGCAGTTAATTGTGGTTTATGGCTTTTTTTACCCAACTACGGCAAAGCCAAAAGGAAGGGTAATGTTTTTTGATACTGTAAAAGTCCATTAAAAAGAATTAAAATGTGTCAAAGTAGAAATATATTAAAAGTATAGTCAAAAAGCTCGCTTCGAGTTATAAATACTTATTTAATATAAGCACAGAATACCAAATAGTAGGTAGGTACGTAAATGCTATAAGCTTTAAAATACGCGCGGTGACAAAACGTTGTCATTGTTTTCTCACACTTCTCTGTCTGAAGTTTGAATATGATAAGGACAGAATTATGTGTGACCACTTTTACAACAAGTGGAAATGCTTACGGCAATGCCATGCTTATTGAATAAATACTATATTATGTCCAAAAAGTATTATTGTTTATTATTCAAGGGATTTTAGGCAGTTCATCATCATCATGTCAGTTTATGGACGTCCACAGCTGGACAAAAGCCTACCCCAAGGATCTCCACAACGGCCGGTATTGCGCTGCCCACATCCAACGGCTTCCATCCACTTTAACCAAGTCGTCGGTCCACCTTGTTGGAGGCCTTCCCACACTGCGTCGTCCGGTGCATGGTGAGATATGCTCGGAGTTTCTCTGTGTGATCGATCACATCAGAAATGATGAGATCCGCAGAAGCACCAAGGTCACCGACATAGCTCGAAGAATCGCAAACCTTAGGCAGTTATGTTAGAGTAATTCTAGAAGCTAATATACCTACTAATCTTTATAAGCTCATTAGCCAGTAGCAGAAAAACACATTAAACCTATAACTAAGTTTGCGTCCCCAGTAGGCAAACTGTTAGCGGCCGACTGAGTGAGCCGCAAATTGTGGCGAACTGAAATTTGAGTTAGCTGCAAACTTACATCAATTTTTATGCGTCGTCGCAAGGAAACTTATTAGTTAGTCGCTTATTTAGATGCAAACTGCGTAGAGTGAGCGCAAAACTAGCAAAATATGGACACTCCATTTAAAATATATGGATGGGCTTACTAATAGATATGCCGCAACCTCAGTCAGCCGCTAACAGTTTGCCTACTGGGAGCAGCCCTACACTGTCATTGACAACTTTAACAAACTTCTGTGCAACAAGCGTACAGAGTATGGTCCATTATCGAATGTGTACACAGCTGGTATCGGACGAACATTTTACTTGTATTCGTGCCCCAATTTGCGACATCTGGATCTACAATTTGTTTGTGAAAAGTTGCTTTTACGTGAGCTATAAATGTTATGTTAAAGTTAAGTAAATAAGTCAATATTGTTGGATTACATAGTTATTACGATGATATTTTAAAGTCGTGTACACTCTGGTAGTTTGTGATTGGACGTATTTCGATCAAATCTGGGAACTTGTTAAGGAAAGGCCAAATCAGAAGTACCTTAAACCGACGTGCATGTATTAGGCAATTGATGAAGAGATGTGTTTGGATCGTAGCAAGTGGAAGGAAGTGGTATCTGCTCACCCCGATGGGAGAGAGGCGTGACAGATATGTATGTATGTATGTACGTACTTTGTTGCTAGATCGTTTGTGATCATACTAAGTGAATTTTATGAAGAATCGCAGTTTGACGATTGATGTTTTAATTTTTGTGTTTGAATATGGAGGTAATGTAAGATTTTTTAATTTCTAGTTGTTTATTTATTTCACCAATATTTTTTTATTCCGAACTAATGACACGTCTTTGTTCCAATTTCAACCATATCTCACCCGAATGCTGAGTGTTTCTCTCTTAAACATCGCGGTTCAGCCGCTTTTGTGTAACAGCCCTTTTTACTAAGACCATGAAACCTTGCATCTGTGATTAATGTTCCCTTTTTCACAAACAACTGTAATTCAGACAATATGGCTCACATATGGTGAGATGTAACAGATATCTTGTACCAAGGAGATACACAGTGATAGTTACTTACTTACTATAGTCTGATAGTATTCATTTATCATAAAAAATAGAATTTTAAACCACTTACAGATATTTAACTGACAGATATTTAACTGACAGATATTTAACTGACAGATATTTAATTGACAGATATTTAACTGACAGATATTTAATTGACAGATATTTAACTGACAGATATTTAATTGACAGATATTTAACTGACAGATATTTAATTGACAGATATTTAACTGACAGATATTTCATACCGGTTAGGGTGTTTGTTTCACCTTTAAAAATATCATCATCATCATCATGTCAGCTTATGGACGTCCATTGCTGGACAAAAAAAATATATCTAACGAATATAACGCAGAAAAAATTTAGATAAATAGATAAATTATTGTTAAATGTAACATATGTTATACCAGTCTCTGTCTAAATCGTCATGTTTTGTGAAATAAACCAAGGTTTATCCGTCAGTTAAATTTTATCTGTAATTGATAAGACCCATAGGATAATGGTTATAAATAAAAGTGGTACCTACGAGTCAAACATGTTTCTTTTTTTAGAAATTCATAAATTACGAATTCGAAAACCGACTATTAGTAGGTATGTCATCATTTGTACAAGTCATATTATAACTACACTGAATAAATCATGGACATAATTTAAATAAGTAAACAAAAAACACTAATAAATAACTCATAATATCATTAAATATAAATTATTTATTCCTTTAACATCTTTTAAGTAAACAACACAAGTTAGTAACTATTTAAGTATTGATCATGATTTATAGTGATAAAACGTGTTATGAAGTAAAAACCTACAATATTTAATTAGAAACTCCATGTATATCGACGCTCATAGGATATAAGTCTCAGATAAACATGTTTTTACGTACCGACCGGTTCTTTTACGAAACAAACATACTCTTAGCAAATTATATATTACGAGTAGGGTTGGTAGTCAATTAGGTGTTTATGAAATTATACTCGTTGCGTAAGTTTGATGTGGTCGGCACAATTGTAGGTCATCTATAAATTACTATTATATTTTAGTAAGGATGTCTCATTTGTAGAACATTAACGGCAAAGAAAGGTAAATAACCTAAGGTTTTTATTAAAAAAAATATCTACATACATACATATCCGTCACCCCTCTTTCTCATTGGGGTAAGCAGAGACCACTTCCTTTCACTTGCTACGATACAAACACACCTCTTTCGCTTCATTCACACTCATCAGTCGCCTCATACATGCACGTCGGTTTAGGGTACCCTTGATTTGGCCTTTCTTGAACAAATCCCCGATTTGATCGAGGATTTTTTGAAAAAATCTACAGCGTTTAAAAATCGCATTTTTTTTATTTTGATGTACTCAGTGTCACACTCACTGTAAATATGAATCGCCACTTCTCAAGCTAAAATCCATCAAGACGTTTAGGCTGTAGAGCGTGCCAAAGAATTATGCATACATACTCTCGAAAAACATAACCCTCCTTCTGGCGCAGTCGGGTAAAAAGCTTCAAAATTAAACTAGTCACTTACGTGCAAAATTATAGCATCCAGTTTCCCAAAGAATTAAATAGAAGGGATTTTACCTGTAATAAAAAATATTAAAATTAAAGAATAAATACAATCTAAGGTTTTAAATGAGATTTAAAATATCAAAATCAAACCTTTGCCGTCTATTCCTTGTAGGATATTAATTAAAACCAGCCTTAACTTTGTTAAATTATTAATTCAACTTTATTTCGTTCAGATGAAAGGGGAGACCCTCTTTAATTAGGTTAAATTAAATTTTCTACGTGACTAGAAATATCCTACATTTACGCGCTTGTTTAAACTTTTTTTTTGATCTTTCAATTTGTCTTTGTTTGATATTTTACGCTTTTACAAAATGATAAAATATGATACCGTGGTTTCTTTGTGATGGTATATGCTTCGTTGTAGTTAAGGCTTATAAAATTAATTATCGATTTAACATATTTCGGCCTAATCACTCTTGTATGACAGGAGGCTCGGACCTCTGTTGGGACTTTTATAACCTAACCTTCTTATTTTTTTCAAATTCGGCTGAGTTTCGAAGTCGTTTAGACTGCAGTGCGTGCCAAAGGTTGGTTTTCGAGAGTATGTACTTACATACTCTCGAAAACCATTACCCTCCTTCTGGCGCAGTCAGGTAAAAAGGTTGACAAGGAAACATTGTACGGTCGTATCATTGTTTGACAAATGTCAGCCAGAGTGTTAAGCTTAAATACCAATTCTGCACTCAGTTTCTTTAATGAAACAAGTGTCTCGCAGCCCTAAACATCTATGACACTAACGTTACGACATGTATAAGATTATAATGAACTTAAGTATAGCCTTCATAAGAAGGCGTGCAGCGACCTTGGGGCCTTAGATTACATACCTATTTGATGGCGCCAAATGTCAAAGGAACTAATCATGATTCTTGGTTTCAAGTAGGTATTTGAATCTTATTTGAACATATATGCTAACTCGCGAGGACATACATACTATAGGTACTTGATATCCGTCACGCCTCTTTCCTATCGGGGAAAAAGAGACCACTTCCCTCCACTTGCTACGATTCAAACACACTTCTTTCGCTTCGTCTACATTCATAAGTCAACTCATGTAGTCTTTATCGTTATATCTTGATAAATTAACACTATATCTTAAAACTATGTATCCTAGGTATATTCTATTCTGATGTGCAAGCTGGGTACAATATTGTAAAGGTTTTTAAAATCCAGTAGTTTTTGCATCAATTCTCACATCCATTTATAATCGTGTTATATTGCATAATAAACATCCCCACATCCGTCCTTTGGCACAAACTTTAACTTTGAAAATATTATTAAGATAATGTGACATTATTAGAGCGTTTGTCGACGTCCGTTTTTTTACCGGATACCGCACCGTAGTCCGATGTCCGTAACGCGGTGGTGTATGGTTTAAAATGGACGTGTGTACACGCATCGGACATCCATCCGGCAAAAAATATATGGCTGCCGTTTTTTTTTAATGGCAGGACGCTACTGGAGACCGTATTAAATGGATAGTCGCCGGGGAGGCCTATGCCCAGCAGTGGGATCATGATGGCTAGCAAAAAAAAGTCCGGTACGTCTACGAGCGCTTTTAAACTGGAATCAAACCCATATGCGACGTTAGGTACATTAATACCCCATAGAAACAGATGAACATAATCAAAGCAATACTCGTAACCATTAAAGCACTGGTAATGTCTATAAATACTATGTGATTGAGTAACGCGAAGCAATGCGGCTAAATCGAGTTGCTCGTAAACTAATTGAGCTAATCAATGCAGTGGGTATCTTTTACATTTGGACGCGTTTAATCATGAAGTGTTAGAATGTTATAAATTGCGTTTTGAATCGTAAAGATTCGTTTTTGATGAATGTTATTTAGTTTTTTAAGTAGGTTACTGTGGATGGATAACTAAAACTAACTTTTCAAAAGATATCGGGTTAAGAATTAAAAGAAATTTTCCTTTGAAAGATGTTGTTCAGGTTCAAATCAATTTATACAAACTCAGAACATTGTGCTAAGCGTATTTTTTTCCACTTTGTTACTTACTCGTATACTATAAACGAGATAAACAAACGGCAAAGAACCTAACGATAGAGAGGTATAAATGTTATCTATCTATCTCCTATATAAATAAAAATGAATTGTTGTTCGTTAGTCTGATTAAAACTCGAGAACGGATGGGCCGATTGAGATGATTTTGGTTTAAAAATGTTTGTCGTAGTCCAGGGTAGGTCTAAACGTTGAGAAAAATTCGAATAATTGCCGGGAAAGCCCTAAAAACAGACCTTTTCTTTTTCCCATACAAATGTTTTCTTACTAAAATGTAGAGTCAATTTGAATTTTATTCCTACACAATAAAGTTCATTATAAGGCGGGACAAAGTTCGCCGGGACAGCTAGTTTTAAATAAAGGCCAAAACATACCGGATGCGTATGCGTTGCGAATGCGTAGACGTATGCGTACCTCTGAGTTGTAATGTATGGAACTGTCACCGCTTGCGTCTACGTCTACGTTACGCATTAATACATTACAACTCAGAGGTACGTCTACGCATACGCAACGCAAACGCATCCGGTGTGTTTTGGCCTTAAGTAATATCAAAACGTAAGATTTTACAGAAGATAATCAAAACCCTGTAGCGTAATTATACCACATATAGGTAGGTTCTGAACCCAAGTTTTTACTTTAAAATATTCGTTATTCATCTAAGTATACCAATCCTTTTTGCATAAAGACCTCACAATCACAATGTACGATTTAAATTTATTTCACGAGAACCATCGCTATGTTTTTTTAAGCATTGTAGTTATTATAGCAGTATAGTCTAGTGTTATTTTCCTTTGATAAACTAAAATGCTAAACGATCCAGGGGCCCAAGTCTGCTTGTCCAAATTTACAATACTCTCATCTCAATTGTGTGTCCGCAGAGTGTCAATGGCATTTTTGATACATTTGGTAGCAATCAGTGTACGGATTTGAGTATAGAATATATAAGGAGGTGCCACATTTTTTTTTCATATACAAATGAGTTTATGATAGCGTGTCAATGTTGGCGCAAGTTTTTCTTGGTAGATGACCTATCAAACGATAAAAAATTCCATACAAAAAGGTAGCCATTTTGCGCCAGACCAGGCACGCAGATCCAGACGGTATGGCACCTCTGTATATATTCTATACTCAAAGATGTACAGTTCTAACAACTTATTTGTGAAATGAACGGTGGCGCTAGTAGTACCTAATACAAAATTGTATGTCTACCAATCGCTGTATTTCTGCAACTTGACATTTCCATATTAGTGGCCGTAGTTCCAAAAGAGGCCGTTTCACAGGTAACTTAGTAGCACTGTACGTCACTGTTTACCAGAATACCAAATGTGTCAATAAATACCATTGACACTCTGCCGATACACAACTGAGGCTATTTTAAATTAGCAGACTTTGGCTCCTCTAAATATTAATTAACAATCGTACTCAACTCAGACAATGGCCAAACAAAGAGATGTTATGACTAACAATTACATACATACATACAATACTTTATTTGTATTATTTGGGAGCTGGTTCGAAACATTTACGAACGTCAAAAGTTCAACGTTCAGGGCAGAGATGAATTTGGAAGATTTATGTATGAATATAGGCATACAAAGCGAGTGGAATAGTTTGTTAAGAACAGAGTAATTTTGTTTGTTTAGTTTTGAAACGGATGTAGTAATAAGTATAAGAAAAAATGTGGACAGAATCTTGATTGATTATTTTGGACTGTTTTCAAATAATGGATATTAAATGACAGGTAGATCTTTATAGTTTGACAATTTTCATTAAGCTATAATTCAACCAAGTAGCTACCTACTATGAAGTATTCTGTGGTAGTACCCTAAAACGATGTGCTTGTATCAAGCGATTGATGAGTGTGGAGGAAGCGAAAGAAGTTTGATTGGATCGTAGCTAGTGGAAGGAAGTCTTTGCCAATCAGGGTAGATGTGAGAGACCCGTGATAGATATGGACCTATGTATATAATTAAATCATCATATAATTAAGAGCCAGGCTCTTGTCGGTGGAGTAATCGACAAAAAAATAATAATAAAAAAAAAATTAAGTAAAAAAATATATAAAATAATATAATATAATATAAATATTATATATATATATTTATAATATTTAAATAATTAAATATGTTATAATAATCCTAAATCCGCCCCTGCCTCTTCCTAGCCCAGTAATGAACTAATGATAAATGAGGTGTCTGTGGCGACACCAAGCCAGCTATATTAGTGACGTCACGTCTTGTGACGTCATGCGGAGGTAAACATTGTCAACTTTGGGAATTAATGTCTTCGTATATGGGAGGGAGTGATGTTTACCATGTCTGGTAGTGCTTTAGTTTTTTTCCAGATATTTTTTTGTATATGAGTGTATATGTCGAAATACGTGGCACGACTATAATTTTGCCACGATTCTCTCTCTCGTGGAGGCAGCGCCTAACAGATGGTTGATCAGTTCATACTAAGGTCATTGAATAAAGCATATTTTGACACTCTGTTAACCACTTCGTACGCATTTAACGTCATATCTTGTAGAATTTACACATTTTTTTAAAATAATATACCCTATGTGTTATTCTGATGTGCAAGCTACAATACTGCAAAATTTCATAAAATTCTGTTCAGCAGTTTTTACGTGAAAGAAACATCCCAACAGACAGAATCGGCACAAACATTGTCATTTATAATATTAGTAGGAAAAAAAAACAAAAAAATAAGTCTAATAAGTCTTTAAATAATAACTTATCGTTAAATAATAACTTATCCAATTAAAAAAAACTTTACACTTCTTCACGCTAGAAACTCCAACATTAATTTATTTTTAATCTACTGAGTTTATAAAGTTATCTTAGCCTGAATTCTCGGTGAATTGGCCACGCGTACATGAGCGTAAATAATCAGCTTCGACACACTTCTTTTATATTTACTTTATCGTGTCGTTTGGTTTGTGTGACTATCGGAATAGTGCAATGATTGAGACGGCCATACTTTCATGTACTCGTACTTACACTGTGGAACAAATAACAAATAAAAACCCCGTCTTATTATTCGTTTCTTTTGGAAGCACCCACTGACAGGAATCTATGGAGAAGTATAGGAGAGGCTTTTGCCCGGGAGTGGGACGAAACAGGCTAATAAAAAAAAAACAAAGAGTACTTAAATAAGTCACTTCATTTTGCGATACTAGATTTGTAGGTATATTTCATATGAATAAGCTACAAATAGCCGAAAAACTACACAATATTTTAAAATAATATAAATTAGGTGTTATTCTGACGTGCAAGCTACAATACTGCCAAGATTCATCAAAATCTGTTCAGTAGTTTTTGCGTGAAAGAGTAACAAACATTCATTCATCGGTACAAACATTGACATTTACAATATTAGTAGGATTAATAAGCTACAAAAGTACACAATATCCTATTATTCTTTTTTGTTGTTGGTTCATTTTTATTTTTAGCTACAATATAATAAAGTTTCATTAAAATCTGTTTGGTTATTATTATAGGTGATGACAAACATCTTATGTAGGTACTTGATTGCGTAAAAAATTAAAAAATGAAAATGAAAAGTGTTTATTCAAAAATAGGCAAAATTTATTACACTTTTTTGATGTCACTTTTTTGATCTAAAACTACAGCCGGCTGCCGGTTCACTACCTGTATAGCCGAGAGGAAGAAAACGGCAAGAAACCTTCGGCACAGGGCCCTACGTTATGTCCAATATATCTTTTTTTTTGAAGCAAGTTACATGTTCGTACTTAACTTGTTATCACAGTAATTAACATCAATTAGATCTTATTTATTACATGATGAAATTGTAAATCCCCCACCACTTCAAATAAGGCTCAACAAGTTCACCAAGACCTATTCCTAGCTTATTCCTCTTTTCCTTATTTTACATTCCCTCCCAGCTTTGATGTAAAATGGCGTTACATTTTCTAAGGAAAGGAAACTAGTTCTGATCCACAAATTGCTTTTCTTTTTAAAAACGAATTGACTTTTTTATAAAGATTAAATTGCGGTTATTGCAGCTAATATTATTTATAGATGGAAATAGTGCAGTAAATTGAAATTATTTGAAATTGAATTACGAATGGCGAGAGGTTCCTCTCCTTTAAAATCATTGTATAAGGCCCAGAAAAAACGATGAAACGCAACTGCAACGCAACTGAAATTGCTAGTTACTTTTGAGTTGCATCGAACTAGTTTGAAACGTTTCGTTCCAGTTGCGTCGTGTGTGGTTTTCTAAAGAAGTCTATAGCAGAAACTTCGATGCAACTTCAAAGTAACTAGCAGTTTCAGTTGCGTTGCAGTTGCGTATCACCGTGTATTCTGGGTCAACTTTTTAAATGAACTGTTGCAACCGTCATAATTTGTTTAATATTAGCACTCATTTGTATTTAGTCGGGTTATACAGGTGAATTTTGACAGTAATTCTAAACATGCATATATATATATATATATGGCGACTAGTAAATGTAGATGATGGCAAAGACGTGTTTGGATGCACGTGGAGGGAAGTGGTGACAGTTCCATAAATTACAACTCAGATGTACGCATACGTCTACGCATACGCAACGCATACGCATCCGATGTGTTTTGGCCTTTAATCTTACAACTATGAAAGATTCTTTTTAATAAACAAAACAGCAAACATAATATCTAAATGTATTTAAATTCAATTCTTATTTATAAAAGCGTGTAGGTTAGAAGGGCGTAGATGTAAAACTCTTTCATGAGAGATGTAATAAAAATCTCACATTTCCACGCTTTGAGGCGGAGGTCGCAGTCAAGTAGGTGTAAAGTATCACATTACGTAGGTGTTTTTCTACCAAATAAACTTTGAAGGAATTTTGATACCTTTTAGGCCGACTTGCCACCTTCTTAAGTAGCTGGGCAGAGGAAGCTCGAGACAGAAAGTACTGGCGGATGAGGAGAGAGGCCTTTGCCCAGCAGTGGGACACGAATGGCTAAATTAGATTAGATTAGGCTGACTTGCGTACCGGAGGGTTAGCTCAATAAACCCGGGGTTAGCGGCTAACACAGGGTTAAGTAAAGATAAATCAATACAAATTATTTGTTTAACCCTGTGTTAGCAGCTAACTCCGGGTTTATTTGGTTGCGCAAGTGGGCCTTAGACCCAGAACACACGGTGAAACGCAAATGCAACGCAACTGCAACTGCTAGTTACTTTTGAGTTGCATCGAAGTTACTGCTATAGACTTCCTTAGAAAACCACACACGACGCAACTAGTTTGAAACGTTTCGTTTCAGTTGCGTTGCATTTGCGTTTCGTCGTGTGTTCTGGGCCTTAGATCCCCAGAAAATTCTTTATTTTCCTTTCTCTTCTAAACCGACATGAAAGTAACTCATTTAAGGACCAAGTAAACATATCATTATATTTTAATACCCTGTCCTCATACCACAAAAGTTGCCATTACCAAATAAAGGAAACCGACGGAACTCGCTAACAAACTGTGTTGTTCACTGTACAATCGTTTTGCAGTTATTTACGTTTATTACGTTCCGCTTTTTAGGGTTCCGTACCCAAAGGGTGAAAACGGGACCCTATTACTGAGACTTGGCTATCTGTCTGTCTGTCTATCTACCCGTACGTCTGTCACCAGTCAGTATCTCACGACCCGTTATAGCTAGAACGTTTAAATTTTCACAAATGTTGTATTAGCGTTGCCGCTATAACAAGAAATGCTAAAAATAAAATAATAATAACAATTACGGGGACTCCTATACAAAAATCGTGTTTTTTCCCTTTTTTTGCTCGATATTAATAATGGCTACTTGTAGAAATTACTAGACTACAATAACCTAGAAAATGGTATGGAACCCAACGTGTGCAAGTCCGACTCGCACTTGTATAAATATTATATGAGTATTTCTCGATACAAACGAGCATTTCTATAATAAATATGACCACAAATGGTTTCGGGAATGGAATGTAACTGGATTGTACCGGTTTTGAATGTCGAACCTTTGTCCAATTTGTAAAATTAGTTATGTGATACAATTTACTTTGTATCATTATGAATTTGGAATTATAAACTGATTTGTTCAATTTAAAGGTTGCTGTTATGTTGCTTTGTGCAGTTCTAAATTTAATTATATTGATGATTGTGTTGTATTTTTTTGGGACTACGTCAAAACCTAGGTGTATGTAAATAATAAAAATAAACAAAATTAAAAATTTTGAAAATACCCACGACGGTAATTTAATCGAAAAATAATAAAATAATTCAAAAAACCCTCGACCGAGGAATATCCGTCGGGGGCTGCCTTTAAACCAGCAAAGTTTTTTCTACTCGTAATGACGCGAATACCATTAAGTATTGATGTTTAACGATTACATAAAATACGTTTATGAGTATTATTAAATGTTGAACTAGTAGAAAATATAGCCCGCCCGGATAGCCCGCGCCGCGCCGCACCTGCCCGCGCCGCGCCGCGCCTAGCCGCCCGCCGCCCACACTGCGCGGGGCGCGGCGCGGGCTACCACGCGCAGTGAGAAGCCAGCATGAGATAGTCAGCGCGCGTAACGCTGCAAACTGCGTACAGTGAGCGAAAACTAGCTGACTGTGGACACTCCATTTCAAATATATGGAAGGGCGTACTAAATCGATTCGCCGCAAACTAGTCAGCCGCTAACATTTTGCCTACTAGGGCCACGGCCTAAATCTTTTTAAAAAGTGTTAGAATCAAAACCCTTATAGCTTTGTAGCTTATAATATAGGTATTCCTTAAATTATAATTATACATAACAATATACATATTTACTATAATCTGTCACGCCTTTCTTCCATCGGGGTAGGCAGAGACCACTTCCCTCTCCATTTACATCCAAACACACCTCATTCGCTTCATCCACATTCATCGGTCGCCTCATACATGGACGTCGGATTAGAATTCATTCATTCGCATACTTATTCAAGAGTTAGGTTCTTGTCAGTGGAGTAAATGCCATATTTTCCTTTCTTCTGCTAGCAATTTGACTTCTTAATACGACACGACGTAATTTTTTTCTTTCTTAGGTTTAGAATACCTATTTAAATTACGTTTAATGCGAGTTACTTTTAACTAATTAACTATAACACCCTATTATCAGGCAGCGGCCGACTCCCACCAAAACCGGTGATTTCATTGATTTCACTCTTTCAGTTCGCCACAAATTTGCGGCTCACTCAGTCGGCCGCTAACAGTTTGCCTACTGGGGCCACGGCCTAAACTGCAAGGGTAGTTACAACGTTAGCGCGTAAAAGCCTTAAATGTCTTAAGGTGACTAAACTTATACCTACTATAATATAGAGTAAAAAACTGACCTTGTAATCTAAGAAGTAAAAAAAAACTCGATTGTCATTTGTTATAATAATAAAATATTGAATATTCATCGTTTTATATTTCTTTATAATATAAAACATAATCCTTGAACAAAAAAAGGAGATTATTCTTCATTTGTTTTTTTTTTAATATCATGCCATTGTTTGACATCATGCTGCATTGTATACTTAGACCCAGAACACACGGTGAAACGCAAATGCAACACAACTGAAACTGCTAGTTACTTTTGAGTTGCATCGCAGTTTCTGCTATAGACTTCCTTAGAAAACCACACACGACGCAACTAGTTTGAAACGTTTCGTTTCAGTTGCGTTGCAGTTGCGGTTCATCGTGTGTTTTGGCGCTTAGTTGTACAATAAGTTAAATAGATACCTACGTTACTTTGATGTACACAAATGTTTGTTATAAGTCTGGGACCAAGACCGCTAATTTAAAACAGCCTCAGTTCAGTGTCGGCAGTGTCAATAACATTTTTTTGACACATTCGGTATTCTGCTAAACACTGGCTTAACACTGATTGCGACCTGATGTGTCAAAAAATGCCTAACTATGCCGACACACAACTGAGAATATTGTAAATTCACGCTGAAAATAGCCATAAAAAAAATTACAAAAATATACTGATTTTTTAATTGAATAAAGTTTCATGTTATCGAATAAAAATAAGGTGTTAAAAAACTGAAACATTGTCAATTGGCAGACTTGGGCCCTGACTGTTTGTATGTACCTATAATACCTACTTACTTATAATACAATAAACATAATTATAGGCACTAAGTTTTACTTAACTTGACATTGACAGAATACAAAATGGTCGTTGCCTTTTTTAAAAAAAGTTAAATAGATTTATTTAACCAGCTAATCGTGCCTCTATAATTACTTATCCTATTAGCAGAGTGGATGCTATTAGGTAACCAAAAATAGAGGTCAGTCTACTATTATGTTTTGCTGTTTTTATACGACTCTTTAAATTGGCAAGGTTTTTGTATTGTATGTGTTTAATGCTTAAAACATGTTGCTAGTGCATTCTGGGAAACTGTCTGTGTTGTCTGTGAATTTTGAATTGAATATTTAGTATAAAGTTATTACATTATTTTGTTGAATATCATGCTGTCTTATTCTGTTTTATAAATATTTTATACACATATGTATAAAACATAAATATTTTATAATGTTTTATAAATAATGACGGTGTTAGCTAAAGGTTTAAGGAGGCATTAACTACCGCTTCACTACCAGGGGCTCAATTCTGCGAATTTAGAATAGCCTTAGTTGTGTGTCGGCACTGGGTAGAGAGCCAATGGCATTTTTTGACAATTTGGTATTCTGCTAAACACTGATTGCGATCAAATCAAAAAATGACATAGACACTCTACCGACCCAAAACAGAAAATATTGTAAATTAGACTTGGGCCGTTGTTGACCAAGAGGAAACGGCAAGAAATGTAAAGGCTTAGGACCCTACAAACACGTTATGTATTCCTATATTTTCATCACACCCATTTCTATCAAAGCAGACGGTCCCTTTCATATGTTTACCGATCTAAACATACCTCTTTCACAACATCCAATACAATACAATACAATACAAATATTCTTTATTGCACACAAAGATATAAGGTACAGACACAAACAAGAATATAAGAAGCAACAGGCGTCCTTATTGCTAGGTAGCAATATCTTCCAGGCAACCTCAGGGTAAGAAATAGCGAGAAATAGGTAATAATGTACATCCATTGTCCCACCTTGAAAAATATTTAAATAATATTTCTGAAGAATATAAAAGTGTTCTCTAACCGTGTCCTCATTATAGATTCCTGTCGTACCTAGGTTCTAGACTTCAGAAGAGAATCTAGATCGTATCGCGACGGTCATATTAATAGGATCATAAAGGTGACCTGGTATTTCTTTTTACCTAGTTTAAAGGAGTTTTTGTTCCTTCGTTAGTTTTTACCGGCGTGATAAATAAATAAATAGAAAAATAGACAAACCGTAGACATCCTATCCTACCTCGAAATTTGTTTTAGTGTGACAACATTTTAAAGGAACTGTTAGAGACATTGCAGACGTAATCAAAACATTGCAGACGTAATCAAAACGCGCCCACGCGTATTACTCGCGTAGCGTTCGTTTAACTAAAATCTAAGATCAATGGCTTTTGACGCAAATAAAAATAGTCATATTTAATATTTAGTAGGTAATAAAGTAGTAAACATCAAAATCATTGAAAAAATCACAATATTTTGTTATGATGCGTATCATCGCCCTTTCCTGCTACTACTCCGCTCCTATCTGTAATGTGTCAAAACTAAACGCGCGCGTTTTGGTAGCGGAAAAAAAACGCGTACGCTCCGCAAACGCGGCTACGTCTGCAATGTCTCTTACACACAAAAGCCATGAACAGGTTATAATGAAATTTTATAATTTTCAAGCCTAGCTTTGATAGGATTTTGTTTTTTCCAGGATCTCCAAAAGTCTCCTCTTTTGCATCAAAAACATTTCAGGTTACTTTAAACCAGTGATGGGCCGAGTACCAGTTTTACCGAGTAACCGAGTACCGAGTATTACTCGGTTTAAAGTTTACCGAGCCGAGTACTCGGCCGAGTTACTCGGTATTCTTGAAGTAGGTAGAATTTCGCGCTAACAAGTTCGGGAGCAAACGGCGTTACGACCCTCCCTCCGCACCCCGCTAATTATTTGAATGAAACCAATAAACCGCAAAGTCAAGAGAGGAAAAAATTTGATAAAACACTGTTTAATAAATTTTCTCCTAAATAATTATGGTTTTAGCAGCTTATAACATTGCTCTAGCTGGGCAAAGGCCTAAATATGGACCATTAAAAGGAATGAGAATATGATCTACCAAGCAGATCCAATGCGCAAGGTAAATATTATTTGTACCGAGTACTCGGCATTTTTACCGAGTTATTCGGCCGATTACGAGTAGTGAAAAAAGTGCCGAGTACGCCGAGTACCGAGTATTAACCGAGTACTCGGCCCACCTCTACTTTAAACTATAGCGTAGTATTTTTTTGCATTTATTAATAATTATTATCACCTATTACAATAAGGTAAACCATAATTAAGTAACATGAAATGAAAAACGGATGATGATGACTACATTCAAAAATTCAAAAAATAATTAGTCCGTCTTTTAGGCTTTTAAAAAAATATTTGAAACACATTTTTTACCTGATCAAATACATAAATAAATACAAAGATACAGAGCATCAAAGTTACAGAGTGGGGGTATTGACGTCACTCCTAGGTAAAAATCTTACTTAGGCGTGACGTCACGAGCAACTTTAACCCAGTGTATCTTTGTCTTTTTTAGTTTAAGAGAAAAAAGAAAAAATACGTGTCGAATATTTTAAAATAATCTATGTGAACGACAAAAAAATTTTTTTTACTCATCATGCCTATTCTAGTCTCATTGTAGAACCGCAACGAGCGAAGCCTCTTTGCCCAGCAGTGAGACACGACACGACAATACTGTATCTTGTATAGGTACTCGAAGTATACCCAGTTAGGCCCCATAATCATAACTCAACTCAATCACCATAGATATGATACGACTCAGGAAGCTGTAAACTACAATTAGTATGCTTGTTAATTGATCGCCGGCGGTATGCACACTATGCACCGATACAGGGATGTGACGTCACTGTTGCATCCACTGCATTCATTATGCAACTGCGATCTACTTGGGAATTTAGATTAAGGTAGGTTTATTCTTAACTGTTAAATTTACTAGTCGAATAGTAAAATGTCTGTTTTTAGGGTTCCGTACCCAAAGGATGAAAACTATTACTAAGACTTGGCTGTTCGTCTGTCGCCAGGCTGTATCTTATGAACTGTTGTAGCTGGAGCGTCATGAGTTGTATTTTCATAAAACTCACTTTTTTGTAAGCAACTAGAGGCTGCCCACAACTTCTTGAAAACAACATCTTGGAAGAAAAAAATGTTATCTCAAAATAATATCTAGCCTATTGGTTATTCTGATATGTAAGCTACAATTTTGCTAAACACCAAAATCTGTTCAGTAGTTTTTGCGTGAAAGAAAAACAAACATCGGTACAAACATTGACATTTATAATATAAATAGGATAGGATATTCATATAATAATCATAAGAAATAACCTTAAAATAAAAAGATATCAAACTCCTATACAAGAAAACCAACAATTTTATTTCGTATCTACACCCTATTGCGACACAATTACATTGCTGAAGTTGACTTAACCTATACCAATTAGTCACATAGTACAAGCTACTACCCTGATACCTTCGATCTATTTCCGTCTCACTCCCTGTTTACAAGCAATGTATATATCTATCTCTATCTGTAGTATACAGCCTTTGAAAGCAGTCGGGTGACTGATCAAAAGAACTAAATGCAAGCTACGTAGCTGTAGCGTTTGTAGGTACTAAGAAAAGGGGGTATCTGGGGCCCAAGTCTGCTAATTTAAAATAGCCTCAGTTGTGAGTCGGCAGAGTGCCAATGAAAGTGTCAATGGAATTTTTTGACGCATGTGGTCGCAATTGTACAGTGCTACAAGGATCTGTTGGCACTTGAGTGACATTGTTAGGAGGGGTGGTGAATAAATAACTCAAAATAATGTCAATTTACAAGATTTGTCCATATTTTATCATAAATAAAACATGTTTTTAGTACAATTTACCAGTCTATGTAACGATTCAACTTTACCAAAATATAAGTAGATATCTTTATTTACAAGATGATATCGTTAGTTCCGATTTGCGCCACGTGCCAAAAGATCCTTGTAGCACTGTAAGCAATTGTTAAGCAGAATACCAAATATGCCATTGACCATTGACACTCTGCCGACACACAACTGAGGCAGTTTTAAATTAGTAGAATTGGGCCCCTGGTATTTTACATGATAGTTTGTCTACAATCTGTGCAATAATAGAATCAAATACTATTTCTAAACAAGATTAAAATCATAATTTCAGTTTTCCAACAATTAGTTTCAAAGCTATTAAATAGTAATTTAGAATTTAATGTAGCTTTGTTTATTATTTTTAAAGTAAAAATAACTTTTTATTGATATTTTCGTCCATTAAGAGTTATGTTGTCACAAAAGATGGTAGCAGGTGTTTTTTTTAGAATTGATCGTAAAAAACCAAGTTACTAAATTGTTTTTTTAAAGCTTCTGTTTGTAAAATAAAAATGTGTTTAAATAATGTAATAGATTATAACTAAAATTACTTTTAACTTACTATTTGGTTAATTTTATTTTAAAGTTAAGGTTAGTTGTTATTTAATTTAATAATAGGTCTTTACCTATGAAATTGCCGTTTTACAGTACTGGCCATTTCAATTAAAAATATTTTTAGTTTAGCTAAGAATTCTAATTTCAAATTAATTTCATTTTAAAAATATGGAATTCTTTTTCCAAAAACAGTCATTTGTTTATTGGTTAGTGTTACATTTTCATTGCATTTCAATCATTTTCGTCAACATGGATACGTTAAAAATTCGAGTAATTATGGAATATGAGTTCCGTCGTGGCAGCAACGCGGCACAAGCGGCTCGCAACATCAACGACGTGTACGGAGCTAACACTACAAACCAACGAACCACTAGTTATTGGTTTGCTCGCTTCCGTTCTGGAAATTTCGACCTGAAAAATGAACCCCGCGGTCGTCCGAAGAATTTGGTCGATGCAGACGAATTGAAGGCGATCGTGGAAGCTGATGATACTCAATCTACGGCTGAATTAGCAGCAGCTTTAGACGTTAGCATCAAAACAATATTGGTCCATTTGCGTCAAATTGGCAAGGTAAAAAAGCTTGACAAATGGGTGCCCCACGAACTCAATGATCGCCAGCGCCAAGTACGCGTCGAGACGTGCCGTGCATTGCTCAACAGACACACAAATGAAGGAATTTTGAACCGCATTGTCACCTGTGATGAAAAATGGATTCTGTTTGATAACCGTAAGCGCTCAGCAAGTTGGTTGGATCCTGGTTCAGCACCTAAACAATGCCCTAAACGAAAACTTACCCCTAAAAAGGTGATGGTTACTGTTTGGTGGTCTAGCACCGGTGTGATTCATCACAGCTTCTTACCAAATGGGGAGAGTATTACTGCAGATGTGTACTGTGAAGAATTGAACACAATGATGGAGAAGCTGGCACGTCTCCGACCAGCATTGGTCAATCGCTCGTCTCCGCTGCTCCTGCACGACAACGCGCGACCTCATACCGCACAAATGACGGTCTCCAAGTTGCAAGAACTGGGGTTGGAAGCTCTCCCTCATCCACCGTACTCACCGGACCTTGCCCCTATAGACTACTACTTTTTCCAGAATTTGGATAACTTCTTGACTGGAAAAAAATTCAATAACCAAGAGGCAGTTCAAAACGCCTTTGAAGAATTTGTTGCCTCTCGTCCAGCTAAAACGGCAATTTCATAGGTAAAGACCAATATTATAGAAGTTTACATTCAAAAGTATTGACTTTTTTATTAAATTTATTATTGTTAGTATTCTCAATTCTCATGTCTAATCTAATCTAATCTAATTAAGCCATTTGTGTCCCACTGCTGGGCAAAGGCCTCTCTCCTCATCCGCCATGACTTTCTGTCTCGAGCTTCCTCCGCCCAGCTACTTAAGAAGGTGTCCAGCTTGTCCCGCCACCTTTTCCGTGGTCTGCCGCGACGCCGTTTGGCAGTTGGTAGCCATTGGGTAGCTGTTTTAGCCCATAAGTCTTCCCATAAATTGATTATTATAAACATTTGTTTACCATACCAAAAAAAGAAAGGAACTTCAAAAAACAAAGGTTTTTTTATTTTGTTTTACCAAAACAATGAAACACATTGAAAAGCATACAAAAATACAATTTGAATATAATAAAGGGCGCTCGTCATACGTTAAACAAATGACAAATGGTCATTATAATACAAACGGACAACCTGTTGCACATGGCTTACACTAAGCGAGCAACGTCACCAAGCAGATATTTACCGGCTTAGGAAAGACCTCGCTATCCTATTGAGTTGGGTAGTTTGTAGGGGTCTCTTTTAATTGGTCAAAGTGAGGCTGCTCGCTCTGTGTATACCCGCCTAAACGTGTCGAGTGTCATAGAAGCTTTACCTGCTTCGTCCCTTCTTTGTGTTCCATACAATAGGGTTATATTTCACCTTTTTGTACTCACGTGGGGTGTAATGGACACCTATGTAACGAAACCAAATATAAACATAATAAGGGTACAATTTAAAAATAGAATTCTTTACAATTGTAAGTTTAAGAGCTCTTCCTTTTTACCCTACTGCGCCAGAAGAAGGGTTATGTTTTTCGAGAGTAGGTATGTATGTGTAATTCTTTGGCACGCTCTACAGCCGTTTAGCTTAATGGATTTTAGCTTGAGAGGCGTCGTTAGATTCGTATTTAATGATTTCATCATCATTATTTAATAGTTAAGACTTTTGTCTGTGGAATATCCGCCATTTAGGCCTATATTCTGCCAGTGTTTTGACTTACTTACTTTAAACAAGTGAAGAAGAAAGTTAACGTCATGTCGTATCAAGAAGTCACTGGCAAGAAGTCAGATGATTACAAATAGATTTAAATTAGTTAGCCGAAGTTTTACTTCCAGAAATTAATATTTAATAAGCTATTTTTAGAAAATCCCAGACAATATAAACATGATAAGAAATAAGGACGAATTTTTATTAAAGTACAAAAAAGATTTTAACAAAGAGTCTTCATGTATTTATGAATAGTTCGTTCCACATCAAAGACAATAGAAATTAATTGGAACATTTCCCTTGCTTGGAGCTTGAGGGAAGTTGTTAAATATTTGTGTTCTTGTTCCACAAAACGTTGCAGTGTAGTGTACTTACACTTTTGTTAGGCTAGGACTGGGATTCTCAAACTGTTGGCCTAAAAGTAAAAGCTGTTTCCATTTAGAGATTTTCGAGAATGATTATGGTTGTCAAATACATATATTTTAAAGTCAACATTTTGATTCTTGCAGAAATACGCTTCGAAGTGAAAGGTCAGTTCTGGTTTCATACACATACATATATATACATATGCGTCAAGCCTATTTCCAATCAGCGTAGGTAAAGGCCATTTCCTTCCACTTGCTATGATCCAAACACACTTCCTTCGCTTCATCCACATTCATGAATGGCCTTATATGCACGTCAATTTAGGGTAGGTACTCCTAACTTGCCTTTTGAGTTGGTTTGTTCGTCTTTTTATTAACTTTTTGTTAGGTATATGTTCAAAAATATACACTTGCCTTATAAAATAACGAGTTAATCAAAAATATTTTTAAACAGTAACATTTTTTAAATTGGAGTTTGAATACCACTAGCCCAGTCTACACTACCGCCACGCTGAATATTTGAGCCAATTCTCTTTGCGCGGCGGTGTAATGAAATTTGCACGGAGACGGAGAAATGGCGACGTGCTACGAGATAGTAACGTAACATAGATGGTGTAGTCATATTGTGTCGTAGAGTAGGATGGGTACCTTACCTACGAAAAAGAGATAGCTTAGAGGATTAGATAGATAGATTGGAAAGAGTTCATTCGATTTCATTTGTTAAATGGAAGTAAAATCTAACTTTTTAAATGAACATCTGTTAACCTTGTGTGTTTTCAATACCAGTAATAAATATAATACTTTTTTATTTGTCAGGTTTTTTAAATGGCTATTGTAAAATTTTGACATTTGGCTTCTAGATATTTTAACTATAATTATAGATATTTCTAGATAACTTCTAGATATTAAAACTTTAACTTTAATTGATACAATATCTAAATCGATTTGCATTTAGTGTTAAATTGCTTTTGCAGTCTGCAGCCTATAGTAGAGTCACTACAGAGTAAAACTGATTAAGAAAGTGATGGATTGGTGTAATAAAGGTTCCGCATGTCCAAAAACATTGCGTTTCTTTTATTCAGTACGTGTGAGCATGACTTGGCTTTGTTTTATTTTAACAAAAAAGATAGGAGTTGTGTTTCTACGAATAATTAAATTATGCAGAAAAATCTTTATATTTCTAGATCCTTTCTAGTTTTTATTATTGAATTTATTGGGATTAGGTTATGAGCGCGCAGTAAAACACAATATTATGTGAATTAAATAATTGATTTATTGTTGTCTAACGCCCGTTATTAATAACCTATCCTGATCCGTTTTTACCAAATCGAGATTGAAAAAACAAAACACAATTGTCACTTGTGTACCAAAAACATGTCAAGAACACAATTGTGTTTTGTTTTTTCAATCTCGATTTGGTAAAAAACGGATCAGGATAGGTTATTAATAACGGGCGTTAGTCACTAAGAAAGTATATTCCAGAAACACAGAAACAGAACCGAGAGAAGAATAATAGACACAGACCATAGAGTTAAACATAGATAACAGGAACTTACTTACTCATTCTAAATAATTAGATTGAATATACAAAATAGTTTTATTTAAGTTCCATGTTTAACTTATTTGTTATTGATTAATTTTTGTATTAAATCAACAGAATTAATTTTAATATACCTGGTATCAACAAAGTTTTGACATGCATCTCGCGGGGCACATATTATAATTATTTAAATTATCTTCGTAGAATATTAAGAAGCAATATTAATTCTTTAATAAGATCTAGAAATATAAAGAAAGACGCAAACTTTATTCAGTAAAAGATCTGTACTAATTGGTATTCTGTGGTTAGAGTACCTACGGATACAGTCAGACTTTCACGTCCCACCACTATGCAAAGACACTACCCTGCTCACACTAGAGTAGGTAAAGTCCATTTCACGAAAGAAGTCCCCTAGCCGCGGCGCTGTATAGCATGTCAAAATTGACAATGTTCCCATTTATGAGTACAAAATGTACCTATATTATTTATATTTAATTTGTCATATAACATTATAATACTATTTCCTGCATATTTCGAGTGTACTGGTCATTCCATAAGTGAGTTGTATACATTTTGATAATAATATCAATTTCTCTTTATTTCTATTTCATTTTAAGTATCATTTTATTAAAATATATAAAGAGTTTTCTACTTACTATCAGGGAAAAGGTCTGAAAATAGGGAAAATAGATCTGTCAAATTTAGTTCCAAAAATATCCGGGGGACTTCTTTCGTGAAATGCACTCTAGTGAAATATTTACAATGCAAAACAAAGGGTTTAATTTAACATCCTCATTTATCCTGCGGAACCCTTTTAACAGTTATAAGAGTACTCTTAGACCCCGTACCTAGGCACTTTTCCTCTGTTCATATGAGCTGACTTGAATATTTGACGACGGCGAGCAAATTGTTATCTTCTTTGAAATTTCGCTGAATTTCAGCTCAAATAAAACGTGTATGAAGTGCATTTTGATAAATTTGAGCCGTGTAGCACGTGTACTTGAATAGGAGAGTTTAGTTTTAACGTTATTTTACGTATGTTTGTTTAATAATCTGAAATATATTATTACTGTACATTTTGTGTAGGTATACTTTCTATTGTTATGAAGAAAATCGGAACGTCGTCTCGACTGGCACAGCACTAGTTTGACTGAACCGGCACGCGCGGCACCGCACTAGCGGGGGCACTGTCAGAGTGGATCGTGTTCGCGCGCTTGAGTACTTTTGTGAAAAGAGTGAATTAAAATTAGTTTACTGGATGATTGTGTTTAATTTCGGTTCTAAAAGTATCAGAAGTGCGATAACTGATGCCTACAAAAGTTCACTCACATGGATTTTGTAAACAAATCGATGAATGAAGGTGAATTCCGTGTGGTACATGTTACTACTTGTGTTTGTTGTGAAAAGACGCTTACTCGATATTTTTGGTGATGGACTCTCATTTATATTATTAAAACTATATATCCTCCTGAGCCCTGGCGTGCTTTATAAAGTCTTAAATAGACTACGCCATAAAGCCATAAAGTCCGAGTGTTTGAATTTTGCCGCTTAATCGGCACTGGGCGCGGATTGGGCCATAGCCAATGGAATTTAACCAATGGCAATAGATTATCTTTGAGGTCCAATAAAGATTTTGAGTCTAGAGGCCGCAATTTGTGCGTCGCGTGCCCAGGAGCACACAACAATGGCGGCACGTGATCGACGCCGTAAGTAAAACTTTATTTTTTGTTGTTATGGTTGCAATTTTGTTCTTTAATTAAAATGTAAACAACAATATTATCTTATAAAATTTTACACCATTGTAGAGAAAAAGTTATTAATTTAGTAAACAAACCATTGTAAACCTTTTGAACCTATAGAAAGACTGTTCGTTCGTTATTCATTTTTTAAGTATGTGGAATTGATTCAATACGAATCACTTTCGGCTTTTATACTAAAAGTTGTATAATATGTGTTATTTCAGCGCTACAAGAACGCGAAACCATAGATATTTTAAATAATTCCGAATACGAAGGCTCAAGCGACGATGAAGAGTTTACTGCGTCTCCATCTGCAATAAATAGATCACGATCTTCGGCAGATGAAGACTCCAGCGAGCGCCTTTATGTTTGACACCAAAACGGAATTGTTTTGTAGATTTTCATAGTTCTATATAATTTTGTATGTTTTTTAAATTTGTTTACCTTTCTATAAGATTGCCTTTTTGTAACTATCTTTCAAAGATAGGATTTTTTATTATGTAACAGTTTTATTTCACTTTAAATGTTTATAAGAACTTTGATAATTATTGTAGTCATAAGACGAATAAGACTTATTTAATATAAGTAAAAATGATAATACTTAATGTTCCGATTGTTAACAAAAGATCTCAAATAGATTTTAAGTGTTACTGAGCTGTGTTCAAATTTTTTACTAAGATTTAATTGAAGTTTTGCCTTTAATGGAGAAAAATTACCAAATAATTGTTAATTGTGTTTCTCGTTTTGTAATGAAAGGTATTAGAAGGATAATAATTGAATAATTATGATTATTACATACATATTATAGTACTATTTTGTGCTAATACATTGATTTTTTGAACATTTTGTTTGATTTTCATACTTTGCCTACTAATGCATTAACGGCCTGATGTCCTTTATAAAGGACAAAATATATCCACATAGCGATATGTTATTTCATTTCGTCTTAATCTAGAAAAAAACATTTGTTCTAGTGAAAATTCACAAAACATTTAGTTCATTAGTTATTGAACTGACAATGTGTCGGACTTTGCATCAAAAACTATTTGATACTTTGCAAAGTACATTCGTCCCTTAGGACAAGTGATTTTAAAAAGTTATTCGGCCTCATGAGGTTAAAGAATGTTGTTATAAATGTTATAAATATCTTACAATAAACGTTTTAATTTAAAATGATAGGAACTGGGTAAAATAAAGTAAAAAGTTACCTACTTATAGTAAACAAACTTAATTTCTTAGATTAAGGATAAATTGATTCAAAAATATTCGATAAATATTCACAGAGCAATCCATTTTATAGGAAAAGTGTAAAGTTGTAAACTTTTTAAAGTATTTCTGAGAGACATTGCAGACGTAGGCGCGTTAGAAAAAAAACACAATATTTGGCTATGATGCGTATCATCGCCCCTTCCTGCTACTACTCCGCTCGACTATCTGTAATGTGTCAAAACGCGTACAAAACGCGCGCGTTTTGGTAGCGGAAAAAAAACGCGTACGCTCCGCAAACGCGCCTACGTCTGCAATGTCTCTAACGTATGCTTCTTTTAATTATTATTATGATTTTCCTTTTAAACAACATATTTATCACAAGAATCATTATGCACAACGTTCATAAGTAAGTAATTTAAAAACTATAAAAAAAACATTATTTTTTAATGTATGACATTGAGACCGACATTATCATTTAGTTTGTCCAACTCGTTACCTAATAAACTAAGAAAAAAACTTAACATGTATCTCTTAAAACAGACTTAAATAAAATATACAAACATATAGATACTTAGTTGCAGAATAGATAATTAAAATTAATGCTCTGTTAAATGTATAGCTCACACTTTCTTTTTCGATAGTAGAAGAAGACTGCGTGATGTTTAATGTATAATTAGTTTAATTGATCGTTTCTGCAACACGCTGCTTAAACAAATAAGTTATAAGTATGAAGGTCGACTACTAAATAAAATTTAAGATAAGTATCGATATGTATCTATATCGTGGTTTTATTTGTTTTTGTTGAAACTATTCGAGCTCGTAAACCGAACTGGTTTTTATTATTATATTTTTTTAGACAATAATCTGTTTTGGGCTTTTATGTGCCTTATTTCGATGAAAAACATCATGGAAGGAAAATGAGGAAACGAAAGAGAGGGACACCACGGAGGACTTACAAAGATCAAAATAAAAGAGGGAATAGTAGTTGTGTCGTATCAGGTGCTCAAATGGACAGCATAGAATAGAGCAGAGTATAGACTCCACTGACAAGTGCAACTTGATGATTTTAGACTAAAATATTGTATGGCGAGATAAGTCCATAATGTCAAAGGCAATGGACTTCACAGCCACAAACGGAGATGTGGCAACCCTTAAACCTACATGCGCTGTAACAAACATCTACTACAGATGCTGTGGCCAATAATGATGATGATGAATCAATTGAAAAAAACATATTCATATATCGAAATGCTACTGTAAAAACAACAATATCAGTAATTCTAAACATTGGCCAATATTCAAATGGCGCGCAGTCATGTCGTTAATATTGACAACACGTGTTGCTTCGTACGAGAACAGTGTAACAATCAGTATTGTACATACATACATATCCGTCACGCCTCTCTCCCTTTGGGATAGACAGAGACCACTTCCTTCCACTTGCTTCGATCCAAACACACCTCTTTCGCTTCATCCACACCCATCAGTCGCCTCATACATGCCCGTCGGTTTAGGGTACTCTATCAGTATTGTATTATAGTTAGTTATTTTACCTGGGACGTAGCAAACTTTGCCATTTGGGTCCTACTTCCTTTTTATTGGATTGGGGGTCGGTAAAAACTCTAGTGTGAAGAAGAAAAAGTTACAAAGACGTGTGAAATCGTTTTTCAGAATGCTGGTTGCTATAGAGGCAATAGGCATGATGACTGAATTTTTTTTAATCCATCACATAGATTATTTTAAAATATTCGTAAAAAATCGTAATAAATAAGCTCTGTAGGTATCTTCATATTTATTTATGTATTTGATCAGGTAAAAAATGTGTTTCAAATATTTTTTAATAGCCTAAAAGACGGAATAATTATTTTTTGAATTTTTGAATGTAGTCATCATCCCTATTAGAGTTAAATCTCCATGAAGATAAAAGTCTTCTTTGCAACCGGAATTGTTTCTTTCTACACTCGGCTTCAAAAAAATCGCACGTCCGTAAAAATAGCCTTTAAGCACTGTTAATCCTTAAGACAAGCAGTTATTCGTAGCAATATTGGTATCATTTGAGAGCCCTATAAAAACTCTTTAAAAAAATATCCATTTCATTTGATTAAAGAAAAAGCTTGACACTTTAAGTCACTGTGAATGACAATGGAACTGATTCTTCTCTTCAAATTTTGTTTGTATTGTTTTGTTTTTTGGGTATAAAAGGGTCGATACAGCTCATCGGGGGATAAATTTGCTACCAACAGTCGAAGAAGACACAGAAGAATATCTTTCATCAGAAAAACGTCCTTGAAGATGGACACTACTGCTACTGAAGCCGCCCAAGTTATCGCACTACTGCAATCAGGACTACGTCAGTGTGATGTTGCTCGGCAATTGCACTTGAGTCGCTTTTCTGTTCGAAGAGTGTACCAGCGGTTCCTGCAGACCGGTGGCTTTGTCCGAAGGCGTGGGTCTGGTAGAAATCGCTGCACTTCTGCGAGAGATGACCGATTCGTCGTATCGAAGTCTTTGAGAAATCGGTTCTCTAATGCTGTTGAGTTGCAACAGCAGCTTCAAGCAGTTCGTAGAAGGGCCGTGAGTGTCTCTACAGTTAGAAGAAGACTAAAGGAGAGAAATATTGTGGCTAGAAGACCTGCCACGGGTCCAAAATTAACCGCAGCGCATCGGCGAGCACGCCTGCAATTTGCTCGCGCCCACGTCAATTGGACCCTGGACCAATGGAGAGCTGTTCTCTTCTCAGACAAAACGAGAGTGTGCCTTTTCTGCAACGATAGACGCAAAAGAGTATACAGAAGACAATGGGACGTTTTGCCCAAGCCTGCATCCAAGAGACGGTAGAATACGGGGGCGGTTCCTGCATGTTCTGGGGCGGCGATCTGGCGACGGCAAAACTGAACTTTCTTGCGTCTCTCGGACCGGCGGTGCTCGCGGGCAAGGGTCGATGACTGCTCACCGGTACATCACAGAGATCCTGGAAGAACATGTGGTCCCCTATGCTGGATTTATTGGCGACGGGTTCACATTAATGCACGATAACGCTCGCGCGCACACTGCTGGAATTGTGCAGGGCTACCTTCAAGAGGTTGGGATCCCTGTCATGCAGTGGCCAGCGAGAAGTCCAGATCTGAACCCGATAGAGCACCTCTGGGACCAGCTGAAACGCAAGGTTAGATCCCGTGATCCCGCTCCCGCGACTCTTCAGGAGCTCCAAGACGCCGTTATTGAGGAATGGGACAGAATCCCTCAAGAAGAGGTCCTAAAGTTGGTGCGATCCATGAGGGAGCGCATGGAAGACGTCATTAGGGCTAGGGGGGGTAACACTAGGTTTTAGGTTAGTTTTATGCAACTTTGTTTTGAAAAATTAATCAGATTTCATTAGGGTTTTTTAAGGATTTTTATTGTTTTGTAAATTTTTCTCAGTTCCAATAAAAAACATTGAATGAATTATTGTTTTTGCATTCTCTGTTTCCTTACCTTTCAAATGATACCGAACATTACCAATATTTCATAATACAAATACGATTGAAAGATGTTTAAAATAGATTTCTTAAAAGGTGCGATTTTTTTGAAGCCGAGTGTAGTATCTCTTTGTCTGTCTGTAATCGAATTCATAAATCGTGCGTGAAGGAGTGAAGATTGAAAATTAATTAGCTACATTCAAGGGGTGAGCAAAAACAAGTAGTTGTAAACAAATATTTTGATAACATTTTTAATAAATACTTAAACCTGTGCTTTGAATAACAATAACACCGAAGATTTAAAAGTCTCACTACCAAAGATTTAAGCACTTCTTAGTGACATTTAATTTAGTAAAAAGAAAAAGATTATGACACTCAGTGATACTAAACGCTTCTACATAATTATATTGAGAGAAAGCGCCAAAACACACGGTGAAACGCAAATGCAACACAACTGAAACTGTTAGTTTCTTTTGAGTTTCATCGAAGTTTCTGCTATAGACTTCCTTAGAAAACCACACACGACGCAACTGAAATGAAACGTTTCAAACTAGTAAGGAAGTCTATAGCAGAAACTTCGATGAAACTCAACAGTTTCAGTTGCGTTGCAGTGGCGTTTCACCGTGTGTTCTGTTCTGGATCTTAAATCACCTGCGGTTGTGTTTTGATTCATATTTCATATAAAAATCACAAACCGCAACCACCCCGCAACCACAACTGTATAAGCAAAATACCACCAACATCCTTAATTTCTTCACTCCATACAAGTCTAACCTCTGCTCCTCCTATCACAAAAGTTACGCGTCATTTCAAGCAACGGTTCATGAGGTTATCTCAAACACTAACGTAACCAACTTGAGAAGCACATTAAAAACAAACTTCACTTAAGTGAAACGTGACTTCTGAATTTGTTCGGTTATCTGATCAAGTGCGTACGCGAGTATAAATAGAATTTTGTGCTTGTTTTGTTAAAAGAAAGAAAAGTTGGTGTGAACTTGTGGTTTTTCTAATTCCCATACGCTTATTTATTTATTTATTGGAAAACCAATAGCTTCAATATACAAAATAACAAAACATAATATATAATACATAATAACAAAAAAAAAACATAATAAATAATATACAAAATATAATATAATATACATTATATATTTTTTGTTAACTTAATTACAATTAGCTACCTACTCGAATTAAAAACACATATACTTATACTATACGTAGATATAATGCTCGCTCATACAGGGTGACTTTTAATAAGTGAACGATAGAAAAGAATATGCATGTACTCGTGATAACAAACAACTTTTACTATGGGACCAAGGTCAAAAAAAAAATAGAAAAAAATTGAGCTCCCCATACAAAATGCATCAGCTGATATTAAGGTGAACAATTTTTTATTATGATGTCGGACTTGGCCCCATAGTAAAAGTTGTTTGTTATCACGAGTAAATGCATATCCTTTTCTATCGTTCACTAATTTAAAGTGACCCTATAGATAAATTGATAATATTTAAATTCTCACACACCAAATACAAAGAAAAACAACATTGAAGAAACTACACACTAAGTACAGAGTCGCAAAGGCAGCCATATCATTAAAAGTGATCTCTTTTAAAATTTATTCTGTATTTTTCACAATATTCCCTCAAAAACAACATTTTTCTAGAAAAATAAAGAAAAAATAACTTCTTGATCAATTTCCTTAGCAAAGTCAATTAGGTAGGTAAATCTATTGTCATTAACAGCACATACCACCTATCTTCTAGCTCCCTAATAATGACGACTATCAAATCTAAACGTTGTCAGCATATTTGTGGTGATATTACAATATGTAAAGGGTGTGACCGCATGCTATTTATCTCTGCCACCACTGACCGCATGCAGTTTAGGGCATTTTCAGCCAATGAGGAAGGAATATAAGGAGTGGCCCAATTTTTTTCATATACAAATGAGTTTATGACACCGTGCCAAGGTTGCGCCAAGTTTTTCATAGTTTTCTTGGTAGACGACCTGTTGCACGATAAGAAATTGCATAGAAAAAGGTAGCCATTTTGCGCCAGATCAGGCATCCATCCAGGCGGTATGGCTCCTCCTTATATATTCTATACTCAAAGTTTTCAGCATACGAGCGTGCGCGCTACATATGCGCCCTTAAACAAACGGATATACTATTATTGTGTGTGTGTAAAGACAAACATAAAGCTATATGTAATCTAATTTTGGTAGCTCATCAATAAATCCAGTAAGTACCGTATTTCAAAGCAAAACGGTACGGTTTACAAGGCCGACGAATGTTTGATAAACTCTCGTTGCTGCATGTTTTGAACTTTACTCGGTACAAGTGTAAATATAGATTTCAATATGAATTACCTCTACTATAGGCTGTCTGATGTGAATACTCTGTCACCAGCTGGAAACAGCCTGATCCCGGTTACAAAACGCACTATGACAATCTGCTACTTAGAAATATTATGATTAGAAAAATACTTGTCAAATGCAATGCTACCCCAGGCAACGTGGCATTGTACGTTTTATTAATAGACTATGATTTATGTTTTCTTGACATTCATTTATTAAACGATTTATAAAAAAATAGGAGGTTTTTTCAATTATAATTATGTTCAACTTTCTTAACCTCTATCGCTCTTCATGGTTCTTCTTATTTGAATTTTTACCCCGACACGAAAAGTGAGTTTTCAAAAATAATCATCATCATAAATTTAAGAGCGTCGCTCTTGTCGGTGGAGTCTGCGCCACTCTTCTCTATTCTCTGCCGTCCGTTTGAATTTCAAAAATAATATTCAAAATAAAATGCAATTCTTCAAGACAAACTGTATTGTAGTTTTAATTAAAACCCGCTAGAGGCATTGTCCTAACACCTTTGTAAAACTGACAAATGAAAAACATCGGCAATAACATCCCATGGTAGAGTGTTTGTTTTATTTTTATTTCACGTTTCATAATATTTTTATTCTTTGTTTGAATGTTTAACTTTTTTCGATGTCAACACCGCTTCGGTATTTTCGAAACATTCTTTGTAAACGTGACAAGGTTGTGGCTCATTTTTTACACAGTTTATTATATTTTTTATATTTATTAAACTTCTTTTGCGACACAACTTCTATTCCCTCCTTTATTTGGTCTATGTAAGTCCGTCGTGGTCTCCCTCTCTTTCGTCTTCCTGTGTTTTCTAATCTGTGCTTCTACTTTTCCTTCCAAGATGTGTTCATGAATAGAAGTTGTGTCGTATCAGGTGCTCAAACGGACGGCAGAGAATAGAGAAGAGTGGCGCAGACTCCACCGACAAGAGCGACACTCTTAAATTTATGATGATGATGATTTATTGAACTTATAGGTACTTACAAAAAAAGGCCAAGTCAAGAGTACACCAAACCGACGGGCATGTATGAGGCGACTGATGAGTGTGGATGAAGCGAAAGAGGTATGTTTGGATCGTAGCAAGTGGAGGGAAGTGGTCTCTGCCTACCCCAATGGGAGAGAGGCGTGTGTGACGGACGGATGTATGTATAGGTACTTTATTATTTATATAAAAATATAATATACATAGGTAGGTATACCTGTAGTTTATATAACATTTAACTATAGGTAATAAATTAAAATAAATTACAATTACTAGGTACTTACTATTTTAAATTATAGAATAATAACGTAATTGCAAAATTATATTTATGAAGCAATTATTATTGAATGTCAATCAAACAGCAATTTGTTATAAAAATTGCGTAATTAATTGCCTACCTACAAAGATTCTACTAAAAATTATAATTATAAATGTCAATGTTTTGTTGATGGATGGATGGGTGAGTGAATGGGTGTTGTATGTGAGGATGTTTGTTACTCCTTCACGCAAAAACTACTACATAAATTTTAATAAAATTTGGCAATATTGTAGTGTGTATATCAGAATAACACACAGGCTATATTATTATAAGATATCATAACTTTTTTCCAAGATATGAAGATAAATCGTACGAAGTCGCAGGCAGTACCCTATATTCTATCTATCTCTGGTTTTGCCCTACTGGAGACAGAAATAGTTATCTATCTTAGAAGTTTTCGTCCCCCTAAACCTACCGGTGTCAAAAAATCTATGGGACGCTTCTGAAGGATAGATCAAAAGTGACAGCTATGTGACAGTTAAGTACTGCCGATCTCGGATAGCTCTTTTGTTTTGATTGTCTTTGAATATTGATAAGGAAGGAATATAAGCAGTGGCCCCATTTTTTTTTTCATATACAAATGAGTTTAGGACAGCGTGCCAAGGTTGCACCAAGTTTTCTCATAGTTTTCTTGATAGATGACCTATCAAACGATAAGAAATTCCATACAAAAAAGTAGCCATTTTGCGCCAGACCAGGCACGCAGATCAAGAAGATGTGGCACCTTCTTATATATTTTATACTCAATGTAGCTATCTGTCTTTGAATATTGATGAGACAGATATGAACTTTAAAAACCTCAACGGAATTCCAAAATGTCAAGTTTAAGGTAAAATTAATAAAAGTTGAGGGAGAATAAACAAAAGTGAGCTATAGTATCGAGTTATTTCTAGCCGAACTCCCTTGGGAAGAAAATTAGAATTTGACCTTTGCACCGTCCCTTCTATTTTAAGGCTTTAAGTAAGTCACAGAAAGTTAATTTTTCAAATGTTTTAAATAAGCTTCAGCTTAAAGTTATAATAAATTCATGTATAATAAATGTTGTTTCTTGAAATAGAAGTAATTTTTAATTATTTACAAATAGTTAAACTCAAAAAATACGTAGGGCCTGTTTTACCCTTACAAATAAAATTTGACTGGCAGATAAAAACCTATGTCTACCTATTTCATACAACATGACGTTTTAGACAGTGACAGGTATAAAATATCTGTCAGATACATTTATCTGTACATGGTTAAAAAGGCCCTTAGACAGTGACAGATATTTTATACCGTTTTTTATAGCTTTTACTGTCTAAGTAATATATAAAATATTTGTACTTATATGTTTCTATTTGTGAAAACCTGTAATTTGCTCGTTTGTTAATTTATATTTTTTCTATTATGTGTTAAAATTAGAAATAAGGACCCAAACGAGTACTTGAAACTATTTTAAAAACAATTTATTTTTATTTTTCACTCTCCAGCAAACGCTTTTTCCCGTAGTTCAAAAACAAGTGTTGCCAACCTAACGGCCGGATGAGTTATTGCTTATAACTATTATTTAATCGCTGTTACCAAATGTAACCAATATATTAAGATTCAATCGGATTAAAGTAACAGTTATTTAGACAGTTATTTTTATTTAGTAGGTATATTATTTTATTTATTTAAAAATATTATATAGTTAACATATGTATATTAAAGCTGTTGGTTTTCCAATAAATAAATAAAATCTGTCAGTTAAATATTTGTAAGAGGTGAAACGCGCCGCCGTAAGTTTCATCGTCTACAATTTTATAATCTTTTTTTTTTTTAATTCAAAATAGTTTTTATTTTACCTATCAATGAAACAACAAATATGAAGTTAAGAATAATGTAATAACGAGTATGTTAAGTAAATACTGTCAGATGTTCACAACCCAGAAATAAAACCGGTATGCATTGAAACATAAGTAGGCCAAACTCCATCAAAATTTAGCATTAACGTATATCATTGACAGATTTTTTTAATAATATTTTTTAATAAAAAAATTCTAAGTTGACGCACTTAGAAAAATATCTTATTAACTTTGTTATTTAATAAACTACTCTGTTATAAAGCTGTAAGAGTGATTATCAAACAACATTTGGTCTCTACTTAACGACATTGTAGGTTACAAATCCAGTTTTCATTAGATTATTTTGACAAAACTTGTTTCCTAAGAATTTAGCCTTAGATCGACTCGAAACGAGGTCACACAAATACCTACTTTAATACAACTAAATAAAACTTTAGATGCTTATTGAACTTATTTATAATTCGGACAACATACATATTTGGATAAGTAGATACCTATTTTATTGAGTTGAAAATCGAACACTGCATGAAATCTCTATGTTATAAAAACTTTTTGGAAAACTGTAATTGTTCATTTGTTTCATGATTAAATTGAGTTTTGTTTTTAATTATAATTTTTAAAAAAGGAAGAAGGGAAAGATTTCAATCGTTATTTTTAAGAGACGATGTTTGGTAGAGTCTACTCTACATTTACCCACTTATTAAAAAACGAGTTTTATTTATAGTCTTAGAATAAACTCAGTTAAATAACATTTCAGCTATAGGCAAAACGTCAAAAAAGACATTAGAGCTAGAACTTTTAAAACACGTTTTGTAATAACGGGGTCAAAGTTTCAAGAGATATCACATAAAATTTCAACTTCTTTTATAGAATATACTCAAAACTAATTAAATAAGTAATGATTAATCTAAAAAAAAACTATAAATACCTGTCATTCCGATCCAAAATCCCTTGTTCACTAACAACACCATTCATTATCGGAACACAACAAATAAAAACTTTTTTAAACTTTAATAATCACTATCACATACACTTTTAAACATGAAGAAGGCAGGAGAGCACCTTAGTAGATATATAAAGAGGGTAAATAACTATAATAATAGCTATGTAATAGATATGGACGTAAAAAGTTTGTAAGTCGTGTTGTTGGCCGTGTTTGGGCACGTGTGCGGCGGTTGACGAGCCAAGCCGTTCTGGTGTATTTTGCTGTTTGGCCGGTTTGGGTTGCCAGTGTGGAGGTATGCGTTACCTCGCTGCAATTTTGGATGATTTGTTGACGTTTTTGACATAACTTTGGTAATTTAAAAATATAGATAATTATGTAATGTGAACTAATAGAGCCATTCGCTGTTTGGTTTCTTATCGTTTCTTCCTTTGAGTATACAGCAGTGAAGCGGTAGTGCTTTTAGATAAAAAAAATGATTTGATAATAAGTGCTTACTACAAACAGAGTTTCTTGCTAGGTTCTTCTCTGGGGAAAACTGCACTCTTGCGAAACTAGGATTAACATTAAAAAAATGACTTGTCTTATGTGATGTCAAACTCGTCCTACAAGATTAAATACATTTTCATTTCATTACTCAGTACTCGGACAATATCTTTAAAAAGTTTATATTTCTAATAAGAAGAGTTATACACTACTTAGCTACGATAGGTACAGAATTAAAATGAGCGAACAATATTAAAATTTCTAGTAAAACAACAGTCCATACTTTATTTTGTGTTTTTTCAAATAAATCTCTTTTGGAGAAACCTTTTTTAAAACTCAAAAAAGACCCCAAAACCAGGGAGTTTACCCGTGACCTGGCAACCCTGTACCAACAAGTAAACAGTATGGAATTCTAGTCGGAAATAAACCCGCGTGGTGTGCTACTCTCTCAGTAACGAGACTGGTTAATGTACGGTCTGAGGTCATATAAAGGTAGGTTAGGTTGCGTCCTTCCCATATTGTGTTAAGACTTCTTGTAGGACGACAAGGCCTGGGGTCCAAGTCTGCTAATTTCAAATAGCCTCAGTTGTATGTCGGCAGAGTGTCAATGACATTTTTCAACACATTTGGTATTCTGCTAAACAATGGCTTATACTTGTAGTGTTCTAGTAATTATTAAATTGTATTTTCTTATTTCATCATAAATAGTATCATTCGATTATTAAGTATTGTATAAGCAGTAACTATTATTTTGTCATCGACTTTAAGTCGACTCTACCCCCACCCACTTTACCGGTTGCACGGCGTGGGGTGTCGTAGTGAGAAAGGGAGTTGAGTGTTGACCGGCACGGTGGTCGGTCGTGTGATAAGTGAACATATTTACTTATGTTAATATTATATACTGGTGTAAAAGTGTTGGTCTTATATTGAATAAATATATTGTGTTACCACTGAGACGTGTGTTTGTGTTATTCTACAATACTGATTGCGACCAAATTTGTCAAAAAATCTGTCAAAAATGCTATTGACTCTCTTATGACACACTAAATCTATACCTACAAGATACCGGAGTTCTATAACCAGGCAGTGATGACGTACATGCAATCTTTTGAAAAGCGACAAACTTTTTATAGAACTTTCTAGACATATTTTCTTTTTTATTTTTCCTTTTATGAAAAACTTTTGTTTTGCATTTTTTTAGGTATTAATTTGTCTCGTTTCTATGAAAATATACTAACACGGGATTTAAAACTAATGTCGTTGTAATATCACAGTAATACATAAATATAAAACATTTAAGTAATTGCCACCGACCGTCATGTATTATGTAAGGGATGAGCACGTTCAACTAATTCATTTAGTAAATTACTTTAATTTTACTAAATTGCCTCGAACCTTTTTACTTTTATTCATTAGGTGCGCCTTTTTACCCTCTTCTTGGTTAAATTACGGTGTATTTATTTACATACTTCCGGAAAATCAAGGCTTGGAAACTGAACAACTTTTATCAAGAAACATGGATAGAAAATACTAATATATAAACGTTTAACACATAAGCTTAGGATTCTCTTACACACAAACATCTAGGGGCCTAAGTCTGCTAATTTTAAATAGCCTAAGTTGTGTGTCGGTAGAGTGTCAATGGCATTTTTGACAGATTTGGTGTTCTGCTAAAAAATGGCTGACACTGATTGCGACCAAATGTGTCAAAAAATGACATTGACACTCTGCCGACACACAAATGGGAATATTGTAAATTAGAAGAAATGGGCCCCTGATCTGAAACAGTGATTTAACTTATCATTTAAATATCTACTCAGCTGGTATTCGAACCCAGTACACTTTGAGTGGCAATCCAGCGTGGTGACCATTGTGCCAACTGTGTCATGAAACCCACACAGAAGTTAGATAGCAAGCTAATTAATAATTAACTTTAGTATTTAATTCTGGAACTGGCTAAAGCAAACTGCTCTTTAAAAAAAAGGTTCACAAAAAGAAAAATACCATTTATTATGCTCATTTAAGTAAATATCTTTAGGCTGGGACCTTTGTTAATCTTTCCTTATTTAGGGTTCCGTACCCAAAGGGTGAAAACCGTCCTAAGTGCTGTCAAAACCTACAGGATTAAATGATTTTTCATTTTTCATTATCGAACCTTTGTTGTTGATGTATTACCATTGCTGCTTTTATACACTCGGCTTCAAAAAAATCGCACCTTTTAAGAAATCTATTTTAAATATCTTTCAATCATATTTGTATTATGAAATATTGGTAATGTTCGGTATCATTTGAAAGGTAAGGAAACAGAGAATGCAAAAACAATAATTCATTCAATGTTTTTTATTGGAACTGAGAAAAATTTACAAAACAATAAAAATCCTTAAAAACCCTAATGAAATCTGATAATTTTTTCAAAACAAAGTTGCATAAAACTAACCTAAAACCTAGTGTTACCCCCCCTAGCCCTAATGACGTCTTCCATGCGCTCCCTCATGGATCGCACCAACTTTAGGACCTCTTCTTGAGGGATTCTGTCCCATTCCTCAATAACGGCGTCTTGGAGCTCCTGAAGAGTCGCGGGAGCGGGATCACGGGATCTAACCTTGCGTTTCAGCTGGTCCCAGAGGTGCTCTATCGGGTTCAGATCTGGACTTCTCGCTGGCCACTGCATGACAGGGATCCCAACCTCTTGAAGGTAGCCCTGCACAATTCCAGCAGTGTGCGCGCGAGCGTTATCGTGCATTAATGTCAACCCGTCGCCAATAAATCCAGCATAGGGGACCACATGTTCTTCCAGGATCTCTGTGATGTACCGGTGAGCAGTCATCGACCCTTGCCCGCGAGCACCGCCGGTCCGAGAGACGCAAGAAAGTTCAGTTTTGCCGTCGGCAGATATGCCGCCCCAGAACATGCAGGAACCGCCCCCGTATTCTACCGTCTCTTGGATGCAGGCTTGGGCAAAACGTTCCCATTGTCTTCTGTATACTCTTTTGCGTCTATCGTTGCAGAAAAGGCACACTCTCGTTTCGTCAGAGAAGAGAACAGCTCTCCATTGGTCCAGGTTCCAATTGACGTGGGCGCGAGCAAATTGCAGGCGTGCTCGCCGATGCGCTGCGGTTAATTTTGGACCTGTGGCAGGTCTTCTAGCCACAATATTTCTCTCCTTTAGTCTTCTTCTAACTGTAGAGACACTCACGGCCCTTCTACGAACTGCTTGAAGCTGCTGTTGCAACTCAACAGCATTAGAGAACCGATTTCTCAAAGACTTCGATACGACGAATCGGTCATCTCTCGCAGAAGTGCAGCGATTTCTACCAGACCCACGCCTTCGGACAAAGCCACCGATCTGCAGGAACCGCTGGTACACTCTTTTCGAACAGAAAAGCGACTCAAGTGCAATTGCCGAGCAACATCACACTGACGTAGTCCTGATTGTAGTAGTCCGATAACTTGGGCGGCTTCAGCAGCAGTAGTGTCCATCTTCAAGGACGTTTTTCTGATGAAAGATATTCTTCTGTGTCTTCTTCGACTGTTGGTAGCAAATTTATCCCCCAATAAGCTGTATCGACCCCTTTATACCCCAAAAACAAAACAATACAAACAAAATTTGAAGAGGAGAATCAGTTCCATTGTCATTCACAGTGACTTAAAGTGTTTAAGCTTTTTCTTTAATCAAATGAAATGGATATTTTTTTAAAGAGTTTTTATAGGGCTCTCAAATGATACCAATATTGCTACGAATAACTGCTTGTCTTAAGGATTAACAGTGCATAAAGCCTATTTTTACGGACGTGCGATTTTTTTGAAGCCGAGTGTAGTTATAATTATATTTAAAGTAAAGTAAAGTAAAGTAAAGTAAATATTTATTTCCAGTCCAATATAAATGTGAGTACAGGAACAAAATTAAATTAACAAAATTAAATTTATAATAAATATAATAATATTTATTATTATTATATAGTGCGGGTTGGTGGATTTCACATAACGAACCCAATGCCAACCCGCACTTGGCCAGCGTGGTGAATTACGGCCTAATCACTCTCTGTATGAGAGTAGGCTCGTGCCCCTCGGTGGGGACATATATGGGCTGATAACATAACATAATTATATTTAGTTATAATAACAACAGATACAATAAATAGAATATTAATAATTAGTGATGGGCCGAGTACCAGTTTTACCGAGTAACCGAGTACCGAGTATTACTCGGTTTAAAGTTTACCGAGCCGAGGGCCGAGTTACTCGGTATACTTGAAGCAGGTAGAATTGGGCGCTAACAAATTCGGGATCAAACGGTGTTACGATCCTCCCTCCGCACCCCGCTAATTATTCGAATGAAACCAATAAAACGCAAGCTTATGAGAGGAAAAAATTTGATAAAACATTGTTCATGAAATTTTATCCTAAATAATTATGGTTTTAGCAGCTTATAACATTGCTCTAGCTGGGCAAAGGCCTAAGTATGTACCATATGAATGAATGAGACTATGATCTACCAAGCAGATCTAATGCGCAGGGTAGATTTATTTGCACCGAGTAGTGAAAAAAGTGCCGAGTACGCCGAGTACCGAGTATAAACCGAGTACTCGGCCCACCTCTATTAATAATTAAGGGGGTTCCAATACAACACGCGTGATTTTTTGTTTTTTGCTCGATATCATTAGTGAATGATACGGGACCCTTCCTGCGCGACTTGACTCGCACTTGGCCGGTATTTTCGTTAAACTTTAAGACTTAAGCAAGAATTAGGTTAATACACTTGAGGCCAAAAATAAGGCTAAATTTTTTATTGCTTTCGGGTGTTTTGGATAATTAAGGCTTTTTATATAAAAATTCCGAACAGTATACAAATTAAAGTAAGTAAAGTGCCTACTAACCTAACCTTAACCTTGTTTGTTATGACATAAAGTCATAAATTGTATACTTAGGTAACAATGATTGACATTTATTTTTTCCGCTATTTAAAACTCGACAAACATTGAATTGCGGAAGTATTTACGTGAACCCACGCTTTTGGTATGGAAATTGCAAAGGTGGGTGAAAGATAACGTCGAATGACGCTTTTGATTCAAATCCGCGTCAAATGACGAAATCAAAACAAATACAGACAGGATTGACTTGAGTTAAAAGTTACTCTTGTACTATTATACTTATAGTGGAAGAAAATGTTAATTAATTTATAATAATAATAAAAACATTTATTTAACAAAGAAAAGTACAGCACTTATTTTAAATTATTCTTTAAATATCGTGCCGTCCTATTCTGTTTTTTAAAAATGACAGAGACTGCTATAGGTTTAATGGAGCGTTAGCTTGATTAACCTTTGCTAGTACTTATAAATGTCGTGAGTCACGAGTAAGACTCCTTTATTAGGATAAATTTATACTAACTTAGATAGGTCTTGACCATAATTGGGAATTTATGTATTATCTAGCTACCCATTTAGTTAGGTAGTAAACATTTGTTTAAAAAATATATATTTTGCATTGGTTGCTGTTAATAATTTCCATATCATGCTGTCTTTTTCTGATTTATTGAAAAAATAAGTCAGCTATATATCTTATATGATCTACACACCAAAACCGCCGGCATGCCGCCGGGCTAAGCCAGCGACTTTACGTTAAAAAAGCCGGCGGCTTTGGTGTGTAGATACCATGACGTTATATTGACGGCCTTAAAAACTAATAATAACAACTTTTTTCCGTAAAGAACATGAAAAAATACGCTCGGATGCCTTTTCTACTCTATCTCAGACACTTCTTCGCCGCTCAGCTTATGTCTACCTATATTACTTTTAAAGAAATGGCCCTAAGTGAAAACTTTTATTTCAAACTAAAAGCCGCCAGTGACGTCGCAAGCATTCCGTCATATCTTAGAAAAATGTGATATTTCAAAATAATATAGCCTATGTGTTCTTCTGACAATGATGTAAATTTTCATTAAAACCTGTTTACTGGTTTTGTGTGAGCAACAAGCATCCTCACATCCATCAATCCATTAATCGGCACAAACATTGACATTTATATTACCTACTAGTAGGATGGCAACTTTAATACCTATAGTCTCTAAAAAGAAACAGTGACCCATTATTTTTGCTCGCAAGTGTATTATTCATTTTGGCTAAGTTTATTCAGGTTTTATTTACATTTCAATTTAATTAAGCTTCTATTTTTATTATTAACTATAAATAATACAACCGTTTTAAAATCGTATACAAAAATGCCATTTTTGAAATTATTTCTTTAACCGAAAATCCATAAAACAACCAACTTAGATTTACGCATGAAATCTGATTCCTATTTGAAACTTGATCCTTACGACATTGACATACGAGTCAATACCTAAATAATCCGCGCTAAGCAAATGCAACTAATATCATTAGGCGCGTATAGTAGTTTAGTTAATCTTGCTTTGATTTAGTTTCAACTAATGAACTAAGGAATTTATCGTGTTTAGTTGCAGAAACGGACGTCTTCTAATGATTTAAGGTTTAATGCAGCATTCTGCAACGATAATCTACAACATCAAAATAATATTTCCTATCGAATATATATGTGTAGGTTTATACTTATATACTCAATACTCAATACTCAATCATTTATTGCACTCCACAGGTTTTTACAGATCTTATAAATAACTTAAAGTACCAAATGTGGACCCTGATTAGGGCACGGCAAATTGTGTAGCAAAGCTACAAACTTAAAACTAGAATGAGATCAGTTACAACAATACTGTAATTACTTAAACTTAAACATATTTTAAAATTTATATTCTAAGTTAAAATTACTAATTATTTAAATAGTTTTATTTATGAATTAAATTTATGTTTTATTACTTTTTTTTTTTTTTTTTAATTAAATTAGTTTACCTGTTTATTTATAGTTAGTTAATTTTATTATTAAGTTTTAGTTACATATTTATAATTTCTCCTCAATATAATCTTTAACGGTGTAATAGCTTTTGGAAATTAGTAATTTTCTCAGTTGATTAATAAATTTTGTTTCTTTTGTTTCGTTTCTAATATATTGCGGTAATTTATTATAGATTTTGATGGACATTATTAGTGGGCTAGATGAATGGAGGTGTAGACGGGAAGCAGGCAAAATTAATTTGTTTATATGTAGACTTCTTAGGGAATAGTTAGACGGTAATATTTATTGTTTACTAGCTGTCCCGGCGAACTTTGTCCCGCCTTAGAATGAACTTTATTGTGTAGGAATAAAGTTCAAATTGACTCTACATTTTAGTAAGAAAACATTTGTATGGGAAAAGAAAAGGTCTGTTTTAGGGCTTTCCCGGCAATTATTCGAATTTTTCTCACCGTAAGAACCATCCTTGGACTTCAATGAACATTTAAAAAAAAGAATTAGCGAAATCGGTCCAGCCGTTCAGGCGTGATGCCGTGACAACGGAAAACGGGTTTCATTTTTATATATATAGATTGTAGGTTAAGTAACTATCCTGCCTTCTTGCTATAACTTCTCTCTCTGTGGGGTCTGCAGGAAGAAATTCCTTTTAGAAATATGCTGTACCTTTTGTATAACTTCTCTTTTTTTCTGTCTCTATGTACTCTATGTACATCTTACAATAAACTGTTAAATAAATATGAATAAATCATTAAAGGCCAAAACACATCGGATGCGTATGCGTAACTACGCAAGCAGTGACAGTTCCATACATTACAATACAACGCATACGTCTACGCATACGCAACGCATGCGCATCCGGTGTGTTAATGGCTTTAAACCTAAAGGCCGGCGAAGACCTGACGGAGCGCAGCGCAGAGCATTTTTGATTGTCATATTATTATCGACATTGTTCTCATTAGAATAATATTCAAAATCAGTTAACATTCGCTTGTAGTTGCTTCGATGCACACAAAAAATATTTGTTGTGTTATCTGATTTTGAATATTATTGTAATGACAACAATGTCGATAATAATATGACAATCACAAATGATTTGCGCTACGCTCCATCAGGGGCCCAAGTCTACTAATTTCCAATACTCTCAGTTGTGTGTCGGCAGAGTGTCAATGAGAGTGTCAATGTATTTTTAACACATTTGGTCGCAATCAGTGTAAGCCAATGTTTAGGAGAATACCAAATGTGTCAAAAAATGCCATTAAAACTCTGCTGATACACAACTGAGGCTATTTAAAATTAGCAGACTTAGACCCGGAACACACGGTGAAACGCAACTGAAACTGCTAGTTACTTTTGAGTTGCATCGCAGTTTCTGCTATAGACTTCCTTAGAAAACTACACACGACGCAACTAGTTTGAAACGTTTCGTTTCAGTTGCGTTGTATTTGCGTTACACCGTGTGTTTTTGGCGCTTGGGTCCCAGGTCTGCTTCGATCCTAACTCTACAATCCAAACAAGTCAACGCTTCCTTATTACGTTAACACAAAGTTAACACAAAGTTTAAATCCGCTTGAAACCCACAAGACCAGCTTATCCGGCACACCCAAACAAACATATAAGTAGATAATTATCGGATTTTAGTTCAACTAACGCCTGTTCCCTGTATTCTATCTATCTCTGCTAGCTTAGCATACACTCCGTGACAAGACGTTGTCATGGATTTGTCACGCTTACGTCTCTGTCCATAGTTTTAAATGTGATAAGGACAGCACGACGTGAGATAATTGTCGCGGCACGCATGCTAAGCCCCCTGGTTTTGCCCTACTTGAGACAGAAATAGTTGTCTATCTTAGAATTTTTCGTCCTTATAAACCTACTGGTGTCAAAAAATCTATATGCGATTCTTCTGAAGGATAGATCAAAAGTGACAGCTACGTGACAGTTGGGTCCTGCCGATATCGAATAGTTATCTGCTAGCTTAGCATACATTCCGTGACAAGACGTTGTCATGGATTTGTCACGCTTACGTCTCTGTCCATAGTTTTAAATGTGATAAGGACAGCATGACGTGAGATAATTGTCGCGGCACGTATGCTAAGCCTCCTGTTTTTGAATATAGGGAACGGCTGTAAGTATTCCAATACGTTTTAAGCTTGTGTTCGTTGTGTAATGTGACATTGGCCTTATTTTTGTTTGAGGAAACCTTAAAAGTGCAGTGTGAATTCGCCTAGGATTTCACCAATGTTGTTAAGTAGAAGATTATCTGGTTTTTGTGTTAATACTTACTTTAATTGGCTTTAATCTAGCTGAAATTTTAATGAATCTTTAACTTCAATTATCTTTTCTGAAACTGCTTGGATAATAACGGCATAAGCAATATAAATTAGGATAAGCTATAAAATCACTATCAAAACTTTCATTTAAAACTACCATAATAACCTAACCTCACAAACTCTCAAAAACATTTTTTATATTATACATCAACATGTACCCAGTGTCACACTCACTGTAAGCGTGCCAAAGAATTATACATACACTACGTACCCTCGAAAAACATAACCCTCCTTTTGGCGCAGTCCGGTAAAAAGACGTTTTCTTCAAACGCAACAAAAATTATGTAACTACAAAATAAATTATTTAATTAGAATCTAGGTACTTACTATCCATTTAAAACAATTGAACGTAAGCGTTTTCAAAATTGACTGCTGACAATTTATGACGAAATATTATCATAATGCGTAAATGCAGGCGAGTGCATTTTTTGCAATAAATCAATACATCGTTGCATATGTAATGCGATAGCGTTGCATAATGTGTAATCGCGGTTTCACTGCATTTTTACCTGCACTGATAACAACTGAGCAAATTCATTGTCAAACATTGATAGTAAGACTAGATTCGAGGCTGTCCGCAACTTTATTTATTTATTTATTTATTTATTTATTTAACAGTTTATTGTAAGATGATAGTACATAGATACAGAAAAAAAGAGAAGTTATACAACAGGTGCAACTTCGTACGTGTATTATCATCATATCTTGGAAAACTTCCATATTATATTTAAATATTATAGCTAATGTGTTATTCTGATGTACAACTTACAATATTGCCAAGTTTCATCAAAATCTGTTCAGTAGTTTTTGCGTGAATTTGTAACAAACATCTTCATTTCCGTCCTTAAATCGGCACAAACATTGACATTAATAATATTAGTAGCTCGTTGTTTAATAGTTCTCATGACATAAATGACATGTTTTCACCCCTCGTGGAACAATATTTTCTTTTACCCTAATATCTCAGTAAACAGAAACTAAAACCGACTAAAACTAACCAAACTAAAACCTTCCTTTTCCAAACAACACATTACAACGTCGTTAGTGTCTTAAAAAGAACATTTAACGCTCCCAAGCTTTCAGTTCCTTTCTAAGTACTAAAGCACTTAACTTAGTGCCGTGTTAAGTACCTTACTAATTACGTATATAATATAGTGCTCAAGTAAAGTCTAGACCAATTCGTAACTAGAATTTATTAGTTTTAAAGTTTAGTTTTGGAAACTAAGACTTAGTCAGCGTCTTTTTAGTTATATACAGGGTGTAACAGAAAGGGGGTATAATACTGAATCACAGCGATAGTCCTCATGAAACTGAACAGCTTTCCCCAAAGGAACATGGGTCGTAACGCAAAAAAATAAATTCGCCTCCCCATACGAAATGCCTGATCAGCTGATCGAGTAAGTATGGGCGATCCAAACATTTTTTTCGAGTTACGACCCATGTTCCTTGGGGAAAGTTGTTCAGTTTCATGAGGGCTATCGCTGTGTTTCGGCATAAATACCCCCTTTCTGTTACACCCTGTATAAGTTTATTATTATTATAAATGTAGATATAATTATATTACAGGGTTTTATGTACTCACTAGAGGTTGCCCGCGACTTCGTTCGCATTTATCGTCATATCTTGAAAAAAAATCATAACTCAAAATAATATAGCCTATGTGTTATTCTGATATATAACCTACAATATTGCTAAACATCAAAATCTATTCAGTAGCTTTGCTTTAAAAAGTAACAAAAAAAACTAAATTAAGTTAAGTGACTATCCTGCCTTTATGCTATCACTTCTCTCTCTGTAAGGTCTGCAGGAAGAAATTTCTTTTAGAAATATGCTGTACCTTTTGTATAACTTCTCTTTTTTTTGTCTCTATGTACTTACTATCATCTTACAATAAACTGTTAAATAAATAAAAATCTTTCCATCGGCATAAAAATTGACATTAATAATATTAGTAGGATTTACGAAAGCGTATAGGTATCTGAATCTCAAAAAACGATTCACTTTAAAGTCAGGTTTTGTTCCAAAACTGAATGCAGTTGGAACCTATTCCGTGACTGAGACGGGGCTTAGCACGGCGCGCCGCGACAATTATCTCACGTCATGCTGTCCTTATCACATTTAAAACTATAGACAGAGACGTAAGCGTGACAAACGCATGACAACGTTTTGTCACGGAGTGCCATGCTAAGCTAGCGAGATAGTCTTTTATCTAGTGCTTACAGGATTCTAGACTTTCGTTGTTCCTTTGTTTCTCTTCTGTGAGTCTCTCTTTGTTACATCTTGTAGGTATACTTGCCCTACTAGTTCTATTTTCAAAATTCCTGCTAATTTTATAAATATCATAGTTCTAGTGCCCGTTTCTTCATATACAGATACAATTTAACTAACAGATAAACCTACGTCCATTTCATAAAACATGTGGTTTTATACAGAGACAGGTATAAAATATCTGTCAGATAAATTTTATACGTGGATGGTGAAATAGCCCCTTAATTTAACAGTTTATTGTAAGATGATAAGTACATAGAGACAGAAAGAAAGAGAAGTTATACAAAAGGTACAGCATATTTCTAATTATCTAGTTTGTGTCAATGATGGATCAATGTGCAGATGTTTGTTACTCTTTCACGTAAAAACTACTAAACAGATTTTTATAAAACTTTACAATATTGTAGCTTACATATTAAAATAACACATAGGTACAGTTTTCGAGATATAACTGTAAATATGCTTTCAAAGTCACAAGTTAGTTATCTCCTTAAACTTAAAGGCCAAAACACACCGGATGCGTATGCGTAGACGTATGCGTACCTCTGAGTTGTTTGTAATGTATGGAACTGTCACCGCTTGCGTAACGTAGACGTACACGTCGACGTGACGCGTAGCCCGGTGTCACATCAGGTTAAACCGTAACTACGCGCGTGGCTACGCCGTGCTTACGTCTACGTTACGCATACGAATCCGGTGTGTTTCAGCATTTAAATAATGATTTCTTTAATTTATGCATTTAAGACGCAGATGTGTTTAGACTACAAAATTATTATTCCTATATTTCCCACTTTACTTTCCATCCGCTAGAATATAAAAGAATTCTAAAACTAGACAAAGTTTAAGCCACAAAGGAGCATTGCAGTTGCAGCAAGTTATAGCCGACAGCCGAGCGTAAAGCTTTCAGAAGAAATACATAATTCGCAGCCTTCTTCAAACGAATGACTTTAATGAATAACTTAGAGAAGTCACTTTTGTAAAAAATCGGCCAAGTGCGAGTCGGACTCGAGCGCAAAGTGTTTCGTACCATTATCTACGTTAACAATAGCTTAATAATGCCTAACTAGTCTTGTAGCCATTATTGATATCGAACAAAAAAAAGCAAATATATCATGTTTGTTGTATGGGAGTATACGCGCGTAAAATGCTATCTACACACCAAAGCCGCCGGCATGCCGCCGTGCTAGGCCGACAGCTTTACCTCATATGAATGGCAGCTGTCAAAAAAGCCGGCGGCTTTGGTGTGTAGATATCATAAAACGCTAATCTGTAAACGCCCTGACACCGCACTACTGGTTTGAGCGTATACGCGCGTCCGGTTTTTTGAAGCGCGTATGAGACGCGCGTGTACGCGCGTTTTAAACGCTAGGTCTAAAAACGCCCAAAAACGCTTTTAATAGGTGATACTACATTAAAAGATTTTAAAAAAGTAATTAAGTAGTCCATCTTTTAGGCTATTAAAAAATATTTAAAACACATTTTTTATGTGATCAAATACATAAATAGATACAGAGCATCAAAGTTTCGGAGTGGGGGTATTGATGTCACTCCTAGGTAAAAATCGTACTGAGGCGTGACGTCACGAGCAACTTTAACCCAGTGTATCTTTGTCATTTTTAGTTTAAGAGAAATAAGAAAAGATACGTGTCGAATATTTTAAAATAATCTATGTGATGGACTTAAAAATTTTTTTAGTCATCATGCCCATTATCATAAGAGTAAAATATATTGGACAATCATAAAATTATTATTTAATAATTAAACAATATTGACAAATACGCAATCTCGTTTACTTTTATTTACTAAATACAGATTAATTCTCAAAGGTCATTAACACGAATGTGACCTTTCTCATTCCTGAGATAACGTAAACAAACCTATAGCAATTCATCTTAATTAATTCACCTACGCACTGTCAATATAATAAAAATACAGAGGGCCTGTTCCACCGCGTACAGATAAAATTTATCTGACAGATATTTCTGTCTAATCACAGTATAATTCCCAATATTCAAAGACAGATAGCTACCCGAGGGCGGCAGTACTTAACTGTCACGTAGCTGTCACTTTTGATTCATCCTTCAAAAGAATCCCATAAATTTTTTGACACCGGTAGGTTTAGAGGGACGAAAAATTCTTAGATAGATAACTATTTCTTTCTCCAGTAGGGCAAAACCACAGATAGATAGAATATTGGGAACGGTTGCAAAACATCACGTTTTATGAAATAGACAAAGGTTTATCTGTCAGTTTAATTTTATCTGTTAGTGTTGAAACGGGCCTAAGCTTTGTTTTACGTGGGTTTGTTTTGTAGGTCATACGGCTTTAATGCTAATTATACCTACAAGATGGAAAAACACCTTGCAGGAAGCGGAAATTGTTGACACCCACGATATTGTACGCATTCATTGCTATAGAGTGCGTTTCACGAAAGAAGTCAAGTGTAATATTTATATTATCTATTGGATATCTATTTGTTTATTTTTATTATAGGTACTATCTATTTTTGGTATGTATATGTAGTTATGTATGTATTCTGTATTATTTGCACAACCCGCAACCATTATTACCTATTTCTCGCTATTTCTTACCCTAAGGTTGCCTGGAAGATATTGCTACCTAGCAATAAGGCCGCCTGTTGCTTCTTATATTCTTGTTTGTGTCTGTACCTTATATCTTTTCTGCAATAAAGAATATTTGTATTGTATTGTAAGTCCCCCGGATATTCTTGGAACTAAATTTGACAGGTCTATTTACCCTATTTTCTGACCTTTTCCCTGATTGTAGGAAGAAAACCCCTTAGTTATCATAAAAATATACTTTTTACATCACATAAATATAGGTAAATAGATATTTTTATCCAAATGTATACCAAACAACTCAAGGAATGACTAGGACACTCGAAGTATGCAATAATTAGTATTATTTTAAGAATAACAAAAGAAATTTAAATCATAAAGGTAAAATTTGTACTCAACATTGCCAATTTTGACATGATATACAGCGCCGCGGCCAGGGGACTTCTTTCATGAAATGGATTCTATCTTAGATAACTTACACAATACATACATACATAACTGTCACACTTCTCTACTATCGACCAGGGGGTAATTATTATCATATAAACATTAATTTGAAATTATTTTCCAAATGTTGTCAAATAGCCTATTATCTCACGTCATGCTGTCCTTATCACATTTAAAACTATAGACAGAGACGTAAGCGTGACAAACGCATGACAACGTCTTGTCACGGAGTGCCATGCTAAGCTAGCAGGCCTACAACTTCGCTCTACTTGCTACGATCCAAACACACCTCTTTTGCTTCATCTACATTCATCAGTGGCCTCACACATGCACGTCAGTTAAGCGTACTCTAGACTTGGCCTTTAAACACCCCCTTATTGCAAAACGAGTTTTAAAAATAGTCCGACTTTAGTTCGTTTGGTTTGACGTTTTGTCCATAGCCGAAACGTCAAAATAAACGAACTAACGCCGGACTATTTCTAAAACTCATTTTATAATACGGGGGTATGACGATAACATTCGATAGAATTACTATCGAAATACTTGCAGCTGTTATTCTGGCAATAAACTAACCCTTGACCTTTGAACAGAGCATCCTATAAATCCACAATCTTGAACCTCTTCAATATCAATATGTCCATCTAAAATCTCATGTTATAGTGTGAGCGAAGTCAAGGATCGTTATTAATAACTTATAGCGTCGTCCGATAGTCGCCGTCGTATATTGATGTATGAAGTGCTTTACTATAGGATGATGAAGTGATGTTTGATATGTATCAGATGTAAACCAGGAGCCCAAGTCTGATGATTTACAATATTCAAATTCAAATTCTTTATTTTGCACACCATAGGTTTTACAAGATGTTATTACAATAGTTGACAGTACCTTTTATCTCAGTTGTGTGTCTGTCGGCAGAGTGTCAATGGCATTTTTTGACACATTTAGTATTGTGCTAAACAATGGCTTACACAGATTGCGAAATGCACTCGTGTCAATAAATGCAATTGACAATCTGCCGACACACAACTGGAGTATTGTGTAATAGCAGACTTGGGTCCCTGTTGTAGACTGACAGGATGAATCTGACAATTTTGTTACTTAATTGAAAATGAGTTAAAAAAATAAAAGAAGTTCCCACGTCTCTTGATAAAATATAATTTATAGCTACCTCTATAATCTGTAAATAAATAAAAACTTCAAAATAACTTACTTATATATAATATACAAGTAGTTTAGATTACTTTTAGAACCATTTTACCCAAAGTTACAACACCTCTACGCACTTTTACACATATTTACCACAATCTTCACACACTCTAATGGTAGGTATCTACACACCAAAGCCGGCTTTTTTGACAGACATTCGTATGACGAAAAGCCGCTGGCCTAGTCCGGCGGCATGCTGGCGGTTTTGGTGTGTAGACAGCATAACAAACTAAAACACTTTCTGCAACAGGGAGTCAGTTATCCTTCAAATTACTGAACACAGGATACTGGATACTGTTTTATTGTTATTTTCCTAATGTACGTTTTGTTGGTAAATTAATAAATAAATACTTTATCCTTCGTTAAATGCAACTTACAGTAGAGTTGTAAGTCATCAATCCGAGCCAATTTACTCCGAAACGGTCCTGATTTATGATAGCGTACGCGCCTAGAGGATCGCATGTTGATGTTTATTGGCCATATTTGATAACAGATCGCTTTTAGATCGGGTTACGTGAGTCTGACGTCATGTGGGACGTTCCGGAAAGTACATACAACAAAAAAGCTTTATTTCCTTCCTACACGTGTTTTTGTCAAAAAGGTGTATTTACTACACCTAATTACTACACCAATAAAATATCCTTTAATTTTTAATACAGCTAAGTAAATGGAATATATTGATAAGTAAATATTAACCGACGGGCATGTATGAGGCGACTGATGAGTGTGGATGAAGCGAAAGAAGTGTGTTTGGATCGTAGCAAGTGGAGGGAAGTGGTCTCTGTCTACTTCAATGGAAGAGAATCGTGACAGAATGTAAGGCATGTATGTAAATATTAAAACCAAAGCTTTGGGAAAATCATTTGTTTTCCCAAAGAAGAATCCATCAAGATACTTCGATCAGTCGCTCTTTTTCAAAATTCTGTAACTATTTGCAATTTTGTTTAATAAATAGCTAGGTAGGTACTTACTAAAAAAATATTACCAAACTATTGTTATTAGGAAGTCAGTAATCTGCCAGACCGAAAATTGCCTTAATTTTGTATTATAAAGTTCGCGTGCAATTTTCAAAGAAACATTGTCGTAGTTACAATAAAAAAGGTATATTCTTAAACATTTCAAATTACAAATCAAAGAAAATTATTTTTAATTTAGTCTGATTATGGAAGAAGGGTGTTTTAGACGCGTATACAAAAAAAAAAAAAAAATATATAGTAATATTGCTGATTAAAAAGTATTTCATAATGATCACGTCACAAGTGCTACAATAGTGCAATATTAAATGGCACTTTAGGAACCTACTTATCGTTTCAAAATTGTAATCCAACAAAATAAAAAACATTTCCTTACAAAACGCTTATCGCCTAACGAACTATGTTTCTCTAGACGCCTTCTTTAAGTCTCATTTAAGATCTGCGCTCTACTTAGAGAAGTTTTTTCAACTCCTGCCTGCATTTAGAGATATCTAAGCGAGTAATTACTCAAAAGAAATGTTTTCTATCAAATCGGGGACTTGTTACGGAAAGGCTAAGTCAGGAGTATTCTAAATCGAGGTGCATGTAATGGTATCTACACACCAAAGCCGCCGGCTTTTTAACAGCTGCCATTCGTATGACGTAAAGCCGCCGATCTAGCCCGGCAGCATGCCGGCGGCTTTGGTGTGTAGATAGCATAAGAGGTGACTGATGAATGTGGACGAAGCGAAAGTTTGTTTGGATCGTAGCAAGGAGAAGGAAGTGGTCTCTGCCTACCCCAATGACAGAGAGGCGTGACGGATATGTATGTATGTATGTATGTAGAAACGTTAACAAGGCGGTAGTAGATAAATATCGTTCAAAAACCCACCAATATACAGGGTGAGTTTAAATTAGTGAACGATAGAAAATGATATGCATGTACTCGTAATAACAAACAACTTTTACTATGGGACCAAGGTTGAAATCATTCAAAAAATGTTGAAACCCCCATACAAAATACATTAGCTGATAGTACTATGGAGGAAACTTTTTTTTAAGATTTCGAACTTGGTCCCATGGTAAAAGTTGTTTGTTATCACGAGTACATACATATCCTTTTCTATTGTTCAGTAATTTAAAGTCATCCTATATATCTGAATAAAACTTTGCTCTCATTTTTCATAGCACACCAAACAGTGTCGCGAATAACCCGTTTCATTTCAAAAACGTTATTTGCCTGCGACCGACCGAGCTTGCAACTTTCTTGATACGAAATTACTTTATAACGTCAAACAAGGCTGATGCCAATAAAGTCGTCTATTTATACAGAGTCACGTAAGTTGGGTAGGAACGGCAGTCTTTTGTTTTTTGTTCTTTTTTTAGGTAATTTAGCGATATTAAGGGAGCATAAGAAGTAATTTGAGTAACCTGTGATCCCCGCGCCGGGTCTTTTCTGCTGCAGCGGTTGTCTATCGCTATCCAGCGTGGAAACGCAGCTGGGGTAATGGGCACGTTTGCACCAGGAGAGACCAGGGGCGGATTATTCCCGGATTAGTGTTAGTCAGGTCAAGTTTAGTTTAGTTTAGTGGTTATATTTTATTTATTAGAGTATAGTATTTTTAATAACATATTCATTTGTATAGTGTTTTTTAAGGTAATAAAATTTAAAAAATGAGTAAAGGATACTTTAAAATATAGAAATGGTAAATTTTTTGATGAATTTGAAATAAGTAGAGTATAACCCATTAGAAATATCTGCGTACCTCATTGGAAAACGCTTCCCCCATTTTCATCTATCCAGTACCGTGACGAGTACGTACGAGTTGCATGACGTCACTAAATGCTCTTTTCAGCACCTACAGATAAAATATAACTGCCAGATAAACCTATGTCTATTTCATAAAACATGACGTTTTAGACAGAGACAGGTATAAAACATCTGTCAAATTTTTCGCAGATATTTTCGACGGGATATATTCCAATTTAACCCTGTAGGTACCTACCTATTTCAATTTTATTCCATAGAGGTACAATATTCCAGTATTGTAGCAACAGAAAGTATAATTGACATCAATTTGTAGCAAAGCAGACAGCGCGACGAACAAAATACAACATTTTATAAAAATTCTAAAATCGGATGAATTTTACAAGACGAAGTTTCTGTAGAAAGGAGATTGGCATTGCGGAGGTTGCATTCTGTCTTGCACATCCAATGGATGGCATTATGCACCGATGCACCGCTGAATAAAACCACAATGCGTCTACGTCAGTAAGGAACAGCCAATTTATTTACGTGGCTGACATTTTTGTTGTTGTTTTTTGCTTGTTATCGACAGAATTGAATTGATTTGTGGTATATTGTGTTAGGTTTTGATTGTTTTGTTAAACTCGTAAATTACTACACAAGCTGCTTATTATCGGTATATGTGCAATTTATAGCTTTTTTTTATTAGGTAGTCATTTAAATATAGTATATATTTATTTAAACCATGCTCTACTCTACAGTCTTCTTAAACTAGTCCTACTCCAAAGGTTGTCTGAAAGAGATCATTTTTTAACCCCCGACGCCAAAAGAGGGGTGTTATAAGTTTGACGTCGATGTCTGTGTGTCTGTCTGTGTGTCTGTCTGTGTGTCTGTCTGTGTGTCTGTCTGTGGCACTGTAGCTCCTCAACGCGTGGACGGATTTGGATGCGGTTTTTTTTAATTTAAAGCTGGTATTCCTGGGAGTGTTCTTAGATATATAATATGCAAATCGGTTCAGCCATTTCAAGGTCATCAGCTCTTTTGTCGGCTGTGGTAGGATAGTAAAACCAATATAACAGCAGATATGTCGTGTTTGGATTCGTTTTGATCAGCGTTTAATTCTTGATATAATGCAATGGTGCCAGCAGATGAGGAGCTGATGATGGAGTCCAGCTCTCCACCCATTCTTGAAAAATGTAACAGCAGATATGTCGTGTTTGGATTCGTTTTGATCAGCGTTTAATTCTTAATATAATGCAATGGTGCCAGCAGATGAGGAGCTGATGATAAAGTCCAGCTCTCCACCCATTCTTGAAAAATGTAACAGCAGATATGTCGTGTTTGGATTCGTTTTGATCAGTGTCTTATTCTTAATATAAAGGTATCTACACACCAAAGCCGGCGGCCCGGCGGCATTTGCCGCCGGGCTAGGCCGGCGGCCTCATTTTGCAACAAGCATGCCGGCGGCACAGAAAAGTCTCCGGCCTGGCAGCAGGCCGCCGGCATAACCCGCCGGCCTAGGCCGCTACATACATACCAAAGCCGCCGGCACGCTGCCGAGCTAGGCCGGCAGATGTCAAAAGCCACTAGAAGTGGGATAAAACTTTATTTTGTTATCACTGTGACTGTTGTTCCAGTTCCAAGAAAATCACAGTGAAAAATCACCGTGATTTTGTCACGTCGATCACTCCGATCACTAAGTATGAAATGGAATTGGTTAATGATTCCTGTGATTAAATATTACTTAACAACACTGTCACAGGCTTGGGACTGTCTTTTTAAGATTCTTTACATTAGTATCTCCTGTTTATAAATTTACTGACTGAACATTTTCCGAAGTTGAGAAGGAACATAATATGTTATTTTGGATGTTGTTATTTCGTGACCAGTCACAGTCATAACATGCGAATCCAGATCACTGTGATTTTTTCACCGTTACGTCATTTATCACTCATCTCTAAATGCCGCCGGCCCAGACCGGCGGCTTGTGCCGCGACCCGCGGGCATGCCGCCGGCATGTCAGCGGCATGTCGGCGGTTTTTAACAAAATAACGCAACCCGGTTTACGTTGTTTTGTCGTGCACATGCTCAATCGATTATTTATACCTTGGTCTATCTGTATAAGTAGTTAAAATACTTTTTTAACCTCTCTATAAGAAAAACAAAATCACGTAACCCCTATTTGCGACCTAAAATTGCCGAATGTGTCATGAAAGAATAACGTAGGTAAGCTATGGTTGCGTTGTTTTGCCACGACATTAAACGTCCGACTATGATACAACGCAAATTTGTTTCCACGCGAAACTGTGAGCTGTTATCATTTCTTTAAGTTTTAATACATTAACCCATGAAAGAGATTTGAGCCGATTTTTACGGTTTAAATACTTAAACTCTTGGTTAAGTCTCTAGAGTGCCAGTTTACGAAGGTAGACAATCTTGTCACGTGGCTGAAAAGTTTATTTTATGTGCGTACAATTTTTTTATTGTTTTTAACAACATTTTATTTTTCTGGCTTAGGTAAGGCAACAAGCAAGATTTTATAAAAATCGTTCGGCAAGACATAGAATAACTGAGCAATCAAAAATACGACTCAAAAAACTTAATCTCGATTTTCTCAAAACAGCAGTTTTTGGGATACGTTATTTTGTCATGAGAGGGCAGAATGACAGATGTCAAAAGCCGTCAGCCAGGTCGGCGGCATGTGCCGCGCGGCAAATGCCGGCGGCGTTTCCGCGCGGCAAATGCCGGCGGCGTTTCCGCGCGGCACAACCCGGCGGCCTGGCCGCGCTGCACATGCGCGGCACAACCCGACGGTGGCGGCTTGTTGTCATACTGTCATACGAATGGCAGATGTCAAAAGCCGTCTGCCAGGCCGGCGGCTTGTGCCGCGCGGCAAATGCCGGCGGCATTACAGCGCGGCACAACCCAGCGGCCTGGCCGCACTGCACATGCGCGGCGCAACCCGACGGCGGCGGCTTGTTGTCATACTGTCATACGAATGGCAGATGTCAAAAGCCGCCAGGTTTCAAACCTGCGCTCAATGTGACCGTTTTTGGTATTAAGTACTAAATTGATATATTTGAGACTCCAACTATATTTTTAGTATCTAAGTATTTTATTTTCGGTATAATATTGGTACAATTTTAAATGTCACACCACACATGCTGTTTTTTTGGTATAGATATTTAATTCACCTTCATACAGCTACTACAATTAATCAACAATTTTCATTTCAAAAGTGTATTTTATTTGCGATATTTTCAAAATGTGAAGTAAACATTTTAGTTTAGCTGAGTTTCCTTTGAAGATTTCCTTGGTAGATTTGTAAATTTTGAAACGGTCACACTACCCGCGACGCTCCTTCAGTTGCCCGCCGGCAAGGAACTTGAACTTAGAAATTATCCGGTCGAATTGAGAAACCTCCTCCTTTTTTGAAGTCGTTTAAAAATCATCACTGTCAATCTTATCTCTATTCAATCTATTCAATCAATTTTATCAATTTTATCATAGATTATTTTACAACATTCAAAAAATATCAAACATATTCAGTGAGAAAAATACAATTTCGATTAGGTTCTTTTTTTTTCATAACATAGGTAAATTCTTGAATTTGAAGTGGAAACACTGAACAAAAGTGTCAAATGAGCTAAATGCTATAAAATAGAAAAAGACACGAAAAAGACGGAGGTTAATAAATCTAGTAAAACCTCCTTTAATGTTTTTCTCTTTTTTTTGGTTCTTTATATTCATTACTTATTATGTTTTTTTTTACTTTTTTTTTTCTTTGTGACGTATTCAAGTGTAAAAATGTTACACCTACGAATACATTATTTTTGAAATTTTGACCTTATTGAAACTTTTTCACTTTTTGTCTATGAACTTGGCTTCCAGCTAGTTTGAGTATAGAATATATAAGGAGGTGCCATACCGTCTGGATCTGCGTGCTTGGTCTGGCGCAAAATTACTACCTTTTTGTATGGAATTTCTTATCGTTTGACAGGCCATCTACCAAGAAAACTATGAGAAAACTTGGCGCAACCTTGGCACGCTGTCATAAACTCATTTGTATATGAAAAAAAATGGGGCCACTCCATATCTAGCTAACATGACGTGACTTTTCACGTCATATAAAAAGAAGGCTGATAGACGTACAAAATTAGGCGCTTTTTGTAGGGTTGCGTGTGCAGTTTTTATCGATATCGTTATCGATAACTTTTTAAACTAAAAAGCAAACCCGCATTTGCCCTTGTCGCATTACCAACAGAGTGACGTGACCATAGATGAATATATTGAGTGACTGACTATCAATGGGAATATGCTACTTGTCGGAACATAGACAGTATCGATAACCCTCTAGGTCGCTACCTAATAATCCGCTGAATTATGTTATATTGCAAGTGCAATACATCATTTTGAACCTCACTAAGGCTTGCCTGTCGAAAGCTCCTGAATGGTCGTAGGATCTAAGTTTTTTCACATTTCAGTGTGTCCTATGGTCAGTGCCCAGCAAATTTTATAAATACCTATATACAAGGCTCCAGTGTAATGTTGGTAAACATAAACGGCAACTTAGAAATAACATCAAGAATCACTATCAATAAATAAATATACAAGAAGATTCTGATGAGAAAGAATAAATGCTATTTCATCATGTCAGCTTATGGACGTTTACTGCTGAAGAAAAGCTGTTTATTAACATTCAATAAAAAAGATGATTTTTTAGACGTACCTAGGTATACACTACCACAGTACTATCAACATTTTTTCTATCTAATTTTTACTCTTATCGATAAGAGCCTTTAATCATCTTACACACATCACTATGCCGCTTCATAAAGAAGTACAAATGTGTAAGCGAAATAAACATAGACAAACATTTTATTGTTATAGACCTCATTTTGATGCGCTTGGATTTTTTAAAATATATCAGAATGATAGGTATTATGTATGCCAAGCTCGTCTGTCATGTTATGAATGTCAATGCCATCACTGTCATGTCACGACCACGTCACGACTGACATGCCGCGACTCTCGTGCCGCCGTCTGTGCCGGCGGCCTGTGCCGCCGGCTTTGCAACTTGCGACATTCAAAAGCCGCCGGCACATGCCGCAGGCCTGAAGCCGCCGGGTTCGTGCCGCCGGGCCGCCGGCTTTGGTGTGTAGATAGCTTTATGCAATGTTGACAAAAGGAAGAGCTTATCATAATTATAATATAATAAAGGTTTAAAAACTTCGAAATAAAAATTAAATTTAAAATTTAAAAAACCCCCGACTATAAAAAGTAACAAATAAGTAGTATTTAACTTTCATACAAACTTCATTTTGTCGGGGGACCGCTTAGTAGTTTGGTGGGTATGCGAATATAACTATCATAAATAATCATAATGTGATATCAAAATGTAACAAATACCTGTGAAATGTTTTAAATGAATCGGTAAGTATAATTTAAAATATTCGTAAGGAAAATAGAATGCGGTCCCCCGACGTAATGAAGTTTGTATGAAAGTTAAATACTACTTATTTGTTACTTTTTATAGTCGGGGGTTTTTTAAATTTTAAATTTAATTTTAGTGATTAGGGTTTCTCTCCGAGATTTCTCGAAGCGAGAATTCCCGGGAAATTTTGCGTCACTCTAGACGAGAAAAAAGTGGTCGAGAAATCGAGAAGTCGAGAATTTTTTAGGGTACCTACTACGAGTATCGCTGAAAAAGTTATTTTTACCCGACTAAAGCAAAACCAAAAGGAGGTATATGACCAAGGCCATCTACTGAACATTGCTGTTTTCCGTTGGTGGCCTTCAGTTTTTAGAATTATAAAGAATTCGTAAAATGAAAATGTTCCAACAGGCTTTAGCTTATCTTTAGAACATACATCTCTCCCATCTGGGTAGGTTCATGTGTGTTTAGATCGTAGCAAATGAAGCTTCAGTTGCTACGATCAAAACACACGACATGATAAGGTCAACAAATCAATAGGCATGATGACTTAAAAAATTTTTTTAGTCCATCACATAGATTATTTTAATCTTCGACACGTATTTTTTCTTTTTTCTCTTAAACTAAAGATACACTGGGTTAAAGTGGCTCGTGACGTCATTCCTTATTAGGATTTTTACGTAGGAGTGACGTCAATACCCCCCACTCCGTAACTCTGATGCTTTGTATCTTTGTATTTATTCATGTATTTGATCAGGCAAAAAATGTGTTTCAAATATTTTTTAATAGCCTAAAAGACGGACTAATTATTTTTTGAATTTTTAATGTAGTCATCATCCCTATTCAGTCACCAGAAATTTCAGTGCCAACCCTGTGTACAGTACCAGTATGTGAGATGCATAGCTGATGCAGTAGGTGCATCCATTACTGCTGCACAAACATTGCAGACGACTGCTGAGGCGCGGTTTGTTTATTTATATCATTGTTTACTGAATACGGGCTAGGTTGATTTCCTGGTTGGGAATTTATGTTTGACTTTCAGAATCAGAAAAGCATATGATCTATCATCTATCTACACACATCCGGGCCGTGTCAGGGAAAAAATATCATTCCATACATTTTCTATGGATTCGTTCACACACGTTGTCATGACGACGTATTTTTTCCCTCCTGACAGGCCACGGCCCAGTCACGTCCCGGACACGTCCCGGATGTGTGTAGATATAGATAGACCACACTTCCACAAAGTTACATAAGATGTTCAAAAAACCGCTAATACGAGAAATCCGTTATAATTAACTAAAACTAAATTCATCAGTTTCAACATGTAAATTCCTATTTGCTATATCTAGCGTTAATTTAATCTAATTGATAGAAGTGCTTCTTATCAACGCCTAATAGGTAGGTACGTACTTAGGCATCCTATATGAATACCTAGATAGGTTAATTAGCATACCTAGGTATATCAGCGAGCCGTGGAGGACGCGCCCGACGCACTCCCACCTGTGGGCAAAGGAAAATGTATCATATTAATGAAGTAAATGAATATATAAAAATATTTCACATATAATTAGGGCAATTAATATCGCCTTAATTTGCTGTTTGGTATGAAAAATGCGAATCGCGCCACGCCGCGCAATAGCCCTTACTAAAGTTTAAAGAAGTTTTAAATTAAAAATCAAACGCTTAAACTCTTTCGTAGTTTCTGTTTTAATCAGATTCTCTTAAAATTGATGTCATCTTATAATTGAAATTAGCATTCGTTTGTGTTCAGAAACGCGATGTTTGCCGATGTGCATCTTTATCGCCCTTTGCTGTATGATTTACATCTTCATTGCGACAGTATAAATATGGTTAGGAACATTGCCTTAAATCAAGATAGGACATGCTTAAATTAAGTTTAGACGTTTAAACCCCGTGCACGCGTCAGATTTTTCATCTTTATCATCACATACCCTGGTGTAATGTAGCTTATATTCAGATAAGGACCCGACTGACACTGTCTCAATTCCGCTACTATAATAAACGTGAAAGTTTGTGCAGATGGATCAGATGGATGGATGGGTGGATGTTTTTTGCTCTCGCTAAAACACCACCAAAATTTAACGATTTTTGAAAATATTTAAGCTTTTGTAAGAAAGTTAATGAATAGAGAATTGGACGTTAATCACGTTCTGTAATTGTTCTGAAATGTTTTGATGACTGATGCGTTGGGCCTCCCTGCATGAGTAAAGCGACTGATTTGGAAGAAGCGAAGGAAGTGTACAAGTGGATAGAGAAGTGGTCTCTGCCTACCACGATGGGAGAGAGTTGTGACAGATATGTATGTACCACGTACTTTGAGACGTGGACCACGTCGACGCTCAATTATTCTGATATCGAATGAAAGATTATAGGTACTTACCTACTATTTTGATAAATTACATGATTTGCCCAAGATTTGTCGAATGTGCTTTGTAGACTACGCGTACAAAATAGCGGGCAAAATACTAGTGTGTTCTTATCGGGGGATACCAATCGTTTTGACTCTATCGTAAGTATAGTTCGCTCGCTTATCATACTTATTAAATAGAGTTGGTTTAGTGTAACTGATTTAGAACAGTGATTTTCTTTTACAAATCTATTATTTTATCTCACTGACTAAAAATGGCTTTTTAGATTGGAAAAAGGCTTTCTCTACGTTTTGGTAATTGATTTGGAAACTGCGAGTTTAAATGTATCAAATGTCTAAGCGTTTTTTTGCGTGTAAACATTGTATAGTTATGTATATTAGTTATGAATGGTTTAATGTATGGTATGGTTACATTATGGTCAAGTCAAGAGTACCTAGCCTAATTCAATGTGTATGTGTGAGGCGATTGGTGAATGTGGATGAAGCGAAAAGGTTTGTTTGGATCGTAGCTAGTGGATGGAAGTTGTCTCTAGGTAGAGATTTACATTTAGGTAATCTTAAATGTAAATATTAGGGATTCGATTTCCGATCGGATTTTTGTATTCAAAAATCCGTCAAGAAAATAATAAAGAAAATGCAGAATCATTTTATTAGACATTTTAATACTTAACCGTCATCAAAAACACATTTTGACATTAATTTTAATCATTTTTAAGCAAATATTATTAAGCTACTTTCATATTCTTTCCCATCTCTAAGATCAGCCAAACTGATAGGAAACCCGACATGAACATCTGTCGTACACTGAACATTGCTATATTCGTCATATCTCGGCATTCGTCGGCATTCTTCGGCAGTCGTCGGCACAAAGTAGTCACGCATGAAATTACCTTTCATATTGTTGGACTGGATCACTGTAATCTGGTAGCTTAGCATGCACTGTGTGACAAGACGTTGTCATGGGTTTGTCACGCTTATGTCTCTGTCCATAGTTTTAAATGTGATAAGGACAGCATGACGTGAGATAATTGTCGCGGCACGTATGCTAAGCCCCCTGGTCAAATTTGTCTGTGCCAAAGGGTTGTCATGAGAAAGAAATCATAGTTTAAGAGTATTTGATGACAGGATTTGTGGGAAGGTATTGATAACTTTGATGAAAGATTTGCTGTCTGCCAGTTTCTTTAAAAGATTACTAGACGCTGCCCGCGACTTCGAACGCATTTATCGCCAAATCTTGTAAAACTTACATGATATTTTAATATTATATAGCATATATGTGTTGCTAAAATATTGCTAAGTATCATCAAAATCCGTTCAGTAGTTTCCGCGTAAAAGAGTAACAAACATCCATTCATTCATCCATCGGCACAAACATTCACATTTATAATATTAGTAGGATCGTGCCACCATTTAAAAAAATCGATTTGTTTTTCATTCAAACTATTCTTTGGTACCTAAAGTCTACCGTATGCTTATAAAGTAAACGCTGTACAGTACAAGTATAAATTGCTATAATTTGGTAAACTAATTAAGGGAAGAAGATGGCCAAAAATTCAGGAAATTATAAAAATAAACAATAAATTGTTGGGAAACCGCCACCAACAGAAATGTGTGGAGAAGCATGGGAGAGGCTTTTGCTCAGCAGTGAGACAACGTAGGCTAAAAAAAATAGGTACATCTTTAATTTTTTTATGATGCTGGCTGAAAACAAGCGTACAGAGTAAAAACAAACTTATTTTGACTTTAAAAATCCTTTATAATCTTGAACTGGGAATAAATGAATTACTTACTTTTGACCCATTTGCTATTAAATTCAGTTGCGTTCTACAGAAATGACAGCAGTAAAAAGTATTTGAGAGGTCCAAGGTTACATCCCTTAACAAGCGAAGCATAAACAGTTTTATTCGATTTTAACTGACTACAGGCTGTACAAGTGGCTCGTGTAACTCGTTCGTAAGCTGTTAACTAGGATCTTTGTATACGATACAAATGCTTACATTTACATTGCTAATGTTAAGGCTTGAGATGTTTCATTTTGAAGGCTTTTTCAGTTTATTGTTGCTGTGAAATGGGTTTAGAAGGCTGAATGGCTGTATAAAGTACTTATAAAGGTTTTTTAAGAAAAAAAGGGATGATAAAGTAGAGGAGGATTTTCTGGGTACGTAACGCAATGTGTAAGCGCCAAAACACACGGTGAAACGCAACTGCAACGCAACTGAAACTGAGATGACACGTTTCAAACTAGTTGCGTCGTGTGTATTTTTCTAAGAAAGTCTATAGCAGAAACTGCGATGCAACTCTAAAGTAACTAGCAGTTTCAGTTGCGTTGCAGTTGCGTTTCACCGTGTGTTCTGGGTCTAACCAATAATTTATTCCCAATGCATTAAAAACAAAACAAAAGAGAACACAAAATTGAATTTATACTAACTTACACGCTAAAAGAATAATGAAATAAAACTAGGCAAAGGAATCCACTATATTATGATACCACTAATCTAATTATATATTTACTATACCTACATATAGCACGATATTTACATACTTATAGTTAAAACTAGTAAGTATTACCCTTACGTAAAAAAAAAGAATCATCAAAATCGGTTCATAAACGACGAAGTTTTGCGTGGACATACATAAAAAAAAAAAAATATACGGTCGAATTGAGAAACTCCTCCTTTTTTTTTGAAGTCGTTTAAAAAATGACATTGAAACGGTGGTAGCCCAGTTGGTAGAACGCATGCCTCGAATTCTGAGGGCGCGAGTTCGAATCCTGGCGCGGGCACGTACCTCTGAGTTTATTTCTCATGTACGGATCAATTTATTTGATTACCACTTGCTAACGGTGAAGGAAAAACATCGTAAGGAAACCTGCATACACCAGAGAAGAAATTCGAAGGTGTGTGTGAAATCCGCTAGCCCGCACTTGGCCAGCGTGGTGGATTACAGCCTAATCACTCTCTGTATGAGAGTAGGCTCGTGCCCCTCGGTGGGGACATAATATGGGCTGATAAAGAAGAAGAAGAAAAAAATGACAAGATTATTGATGTGTTGTCATTATTTACAATCAGAATTTAACTGCACGTTGTTTAAAAGATCCTCCTTTAATGTCTCATTCTGCAACGAGGGATAAAAGACACCCTTTCACTTACATAAGATGCATGTATGAGTAATTTCCTGTAGCAATTTACGTACAATTTCCTCTCTACTGAAACATATTGCCGCGTTTGTAAGAATTTTATATCCGTGACGGTGATTGAGGATGTGCAGCAAAATAACAGCTTGGTTCATGTTTTTTATGTGATATTTACCTATGTAAGCTTTACGTGTGGCTCTGTGCCATTTGGTTTCTTGCAGATTCTTTCTCTCGGCACCCCTGCCCTCCCAAGTCTGCTAATTTACGAGATTCTCAGCTGTTTGTCGGCAAAGTTTTAATGAGAGTGTCAATGTCATTTTTGACACATTTGGTCGCAAATAACGCAGTGTACTTATGTCATTGTTTAGCAGAATACCAAATGTGTCAAAAATGCCGTTGACACTCTGCCGACACACGACTGGGGCTGTTTTAAATTAGCAGACTTGGTGGCCAGTAGTAGTTTAAAGGCTGAAACACACCGGATTCGTATGCATAACGTAGACGTTAGCACGGCGTAGCCACGCGCGTAGTTACGGTGTAACCCGATGTCACACCGGGCTACGCGTCACGTCGACGTGTACGTCTACCTTACGCAAGCGGTGATAGTTCCATACATTACAACTCAGATGTACGCATACGTCTACGCATACGCAACGCATACGCAACGTATACGCATCCGGTGTGTTTTGGCCTTTAGATAAAAAAAATTGCGTCAAATGGTAGCTAAGTATAGGTTTTGAATAAAATGTTTTTGATTTTGTTAGATTTAAAAACCTAATATGTTTATGTTATATTAAATAACAACCTTTATTTCCTAACACGTAACTACTCCAAATTATAAACGGCGTAATCCGAAACTTATAATAATATATATAACGTCCCAATTACCTAAATCCACTCGTGTCGATTAGTGAACACCCTTTACACACGCAAAGCCTCGAACCTGAGCCTCCAATTTAAGGCAAAGGTCACTACTACAAGGTCAGTTTCACACCTTGATAAGGGTAACTTGTTGTAAATTGTGGGAGTTACGAAAAGTTTTCTATTAGGTCGGGGCAGGGTCAAGCCTCTCGTTTAAAAACTGACCAGTTTTTTTTTAATTACAGGACTTTTGATAAGTGAAGATATGCAGAACAGGATATGTATGTACTCGTGATAACAAACAACTTTTACTATGGGACCAAGGTCGAAATCATACGGGTGGAGGAAGCTCGAGACAGGAAGTCATGGCGGATGAGGAAAAAGGGTTTTGCGCAGCAGTGGGACACAAGTGGGAGAAGTCTCAGTCTTATCTCTTCTCCTCAATCTTTCCTAGAATGATGTTGTTTAAAAATTTGTCGTGTTGCATCAAGTGCCCTATCATCATTCCTCTTCTAGCATCTCGTCTTTTTAAAAACCAGTTCTTCTCACCGACCATAATTACTTAGTATTGAGTAATAAATAGGCATAAAAGAGGGAAAACTTGTGTCGTATCAGGTGCTCAAACGGACGGAGAATAGAGCAGAGTGGAGACTCCACTGACAAGAAAGACGTACTTAATGGTACACACATCCGAGCCGTGTCAGGGATAAAATATCATACATTTTCTATGGATTCGTTCACACACGTTATCAGCGACGTATTTTTTTCCCTCCTGACAGGCCACGGCCCAGTCACGTCGCGGACACGGCCCGGATGTGTGTGGATAGCCCTTCAATATGATCATTACTAAATAGGCTAACCGTACAAAAACTACGAAATACAAAACAATATTTTAATAACTAAAGCACCTGGAAAGTAAAATTTCAAACTGAATAACTGGTGGACAAATTGTCGTCTTGTTTTAATTAAGAGGTGGCTATTAAAATTAATACTAGCTGCCTCTTTGCGCTCTCTCCCTCCGGCGTGGACATTCGTTATAAATTAAGGCTATATTTTGTTGCGAATAAAGAGCAGTTTGCTTTGAAACATGTAGATGTAGTTTGTGAAGTAGTTACTCGTTTGAGACTAGGAATAAGTTTTGAAAACTTTTGGTGTAGATTATGCATCGTGATTTTTACCCGACTGCGCCAGGAGGGTTATGTTTTTCGAGAGTTGTATCTTTTTATTTATAATTCTTTGACACGCCATACACGGCTTGATGGATTTTAGTTTGAGAGGTGTCGTTAGATTCATATTTACAGTGAGACTGACACAGGGTACATCAAAATAAATTAAAATGTATATTTTTTAAACGTCATCGGTTTAAAAAAAATAAAAACTTAGGTTATTTATTTTGTCTTAGTTTATACGAAAAATTTACCAACGTTTAAATTACTTACCTACTCATAAAAACGAAAATCACTGTTGTCATAAACTGTAAAGTCGCGTGACTTTATGGTCTGTCTATACATATCCGGGTCTTGCCCAAGAGGGTAAACAATTTGTCGTCATGACAACCGGATACGTTGTCATGACGACCTATTGTTTTCCCTCCTGACGGGCCACGGCCCGGACACGTCCCGGGCACGTACCGGATATGTGTAGATAGTCCTTAAATTGCAAGTGTTTTTCCTAAAGCATTTTAAAAATTATATACACCAACCTATAAACACAATAAAGTATATTTCCTACCAAAAATAACACTCGGGAAGAAAAAAGATAAAAAGCGAACCCCTATAATTTCCATCGAAGATAAAATACGTAGGTAATCGAAATTGTTGTATGCTTCGAAGCCTTGTTATTAGATTTCCACGTGTCTATACCCTATTATTACGGGGTAGGGGGGGTTGAGAGAGGAGGGAAGGTCACAAAAAACAGACGGTGCTTATTATTTAAGCATTAGAGGGGACTCCATTTCGTTAGTGGCTGGTTTTATAGGCCAGAATGTTTGGATATTGGATTAACGGTAAGTTGATAATTGTATACGATATAGTATGTTAAAGTAGTTGTTTGTGTAAGTTATGGTTCCTTTGTGTTATAAATATTATTGGTATTTGTATTATATCGATAACTTTTTGATGAATTAGTTCAGTTATGCTATCTACGCACGCGGGTTAGACCGGCGGCTTTACGTCATACGAATGGCAGTTTGGTGTGTAGATACCATTAAGTGTATGTACAATAGTAGGTAGTTAAGTAGGTATGTGTAGGTTTATACTTGTCGGCGAGACGAGTCATCAGAAGTGGCGTTTAAGCTTTTAGTTAAAATAAGACAGTGGGCGTGTAACGAACAAACTGGCTTTATTGTGTAGTTTGCAATCACGTTATAAAATAACAAAGTGTACGTGATGTCTTCCGATATCTCTTCAAATCAATAATCAAACAGAATCCATCATACATGACAGCGACTCAAATATGAAAGCGCCAAAGTGACAACCAGTCCGAAACATGCCAGTTCTTGCATTTTAGCAGTAAAGAGTTTGCAAATGGTTCCAAAATAGCCTTCATGAACGTAATCTCAGATGTCTCCGACATACTTATATATTTATTGTTTATTGTAGGTTAAGTGACTATGCTGTCTTCTTGCTTTCACTTCTCTCTTTGTGGGGTCTGCAGGAAGTTTCTTCTAGAAATATGCTGTACCTTTTGCATAACTTCTCTTTTTTTCTGTCTCTATGTACTATCATCTTACAATAAACTGTTAAATAAATAAATAAATAGTGTCTATACTTTTCATATGTCGTCGTTTGAATTCACATCATCGTGACAAAGCGTTGGCTTTCTCAAGCTTGCGATAATTGTGATAAAGACATAATTACGCGACGTAAATGTTACAATGTCACAAATTATTCATTGTTTTACCAGTAAGTTGAGCGTTTATATGATCAGCGGAACACTGTGTTTGTGAAAGCTATTAAAGTGTCAAAAAAAGCCATTGACACTCTGCCAACACACAAATGAGGGTATTTTAAATCAACAGATTTAGGCCCCTGTTCTGTAGTATCACAGTAAATATGACATAGTTTTAATTAAACTATTAGTTATCTTTTCCCAGCCAGCTCTGGTTCTGGAACAAACGCAAGCGCAAGTGATAAGACATAAGATAATAATCGCTTCCCAGTTCCCAAAAAACTGCAATATTATTATGTAAAATAGGTATAGCCCCGAGCAAAGTCGCCCTTTTCGTCCTTTGTGTCGGGTACAATAAGGTCTTGGGGTGCTTGTAGTAAAGGTCCAAGCGGTCAGTGTGTTTGGGGCACCTGTTTGATCATTTACCTCTTATGAATAAAAAGGCTTTATTACGCTCATGTTGCTGAAACGGTCATTTAATTAATGCTATAATTTAATTAATGGCGGGACGAGCTGGATACCTTCTTGAGTACCTGGACGGAGCTGGCTGAAGCTCGAGACAGAAAGTCATGACGGATGAGGAGTGAGGCCTTTGCCTAACAGTGGGACACGAGTGGCTAAATTACATTAGATTAGATTATATTAAGGTTGTTGGTTCTTCAATGAGACCACGGTAGGATGTTATTGTTGTAACGGTCTTTTTTCCGTAAATTAATAATTAAATAGACGATATTCTTTCTGAATCTATGTAGGTAATGATACACAAAATATTATATAAAAAAAAAACCTTCGGCACAGGGCCCATAACGTAGGGCCCTGTGCCGAAGGTTACTTGCCGTTTTCTTCCTCTCGGCTATACGTACATGTAGTAAATCGGCAGTAGTTTTAGACCAAAAAAGTGACATCATAAAAGTGTAATGAATTTTGCCTATTTTTGAATAAACACTTTTCATTTTAATTTTTAATTATTCAACGATAAGCAATTTTGGAAGAGACCTAAAGTCAAACGTACTTTAATTTGATCAGGGCCCAAGCTACTAATTTAAACTAGCCTCAGTTATGTGTCGGCAGTGTCAATGGCATTTTTTGATACATTTGGTATTCTGCTAAACAATAGCTTGCACTGATTGAGACCACAAAAAGACACACAATTGTGAATAATGTAAATTAGTAGACTTGAATGGACCACTAGTAAGAATGGAGACACCACGTAATTCCGAAAGCAATTCTTATTAAATCAAAATGCCATTGACACTCTGCCGATACACAACTGAGGCTATTTTAAATTAGCAGCCTTGGGACCCAGGACCTTTGGTGTGAATGAAGATAGCACGTCACTCCGAAGCCACACTTAATAAATTGACGTTGCATTGCGTACAGAAAGTGTCTATCTTAAAATTCTAAACTTTATCACAATACTAAAGTCAAAGTCAAAGTCAAAAATATATTTATTTCATAGACACAAAAAATGCTCTTAAAACCGTTACATTATTATATAAGTATTTTTTTTAAAGCTAGCGCTAGATTCGCAAGGTGCAGTGTAAGAAGACTGTTCTTGAATATTTTACAAAATTCGGTCACCGTTTAAAAAGGAACGGAATCGAATTTATCTAAATTACAATCTGAACCGTAGATTTATTTGAAATCCTGCAAGGGTTTAGTCCTTCAAGAAATAGTTAAATTTCTTTGAATCTATATCTTATTTTCCAAAGCTTTAGGTATTATTCTCTTTTTAGCTCATGATTTTCATTTGTTACAAAGATACTATAAATATTTTGTCTATTATGAAATCTGTACTAGGTTCTTATAGTACAAAGTAATATAATCGGCCATTTAAAAACGTATTTTTTTAATAAAAAAATATTGGTTAGATCAATAACAACGAGTGTCTTACTTTCTTTATCCTACAAATAGATTTTACATTTAAACTAATTTAAAAAAAAAACTAATTCTAGTGTTTATTTATTTATTAGTGTATTAAGAAGAAAGCACACAAAAACAGAAAAAAGATTATTAAAAAAACAGCATATTTCTAAAAGAAAGAGTATAGAAAGAGAGAGAGAGAGAGAGAGTATACTATTCTATATTAGTGGGGTTTTAATAAAAAACCAAATGAAAATTTACTCAAGCCGTGTCTTAACCAAAAAGCAGGGCGTTCTAGTAAACTCTACAAAGTATAGATACTAAAGAAACTAAAGTTACCGACAAGAAAAGTCACGTAACCGAATAGAGTCAAATTATGTGATTTCATCTGCGTCCGGACACGAATCCCAATTCTGATAACTAAAAATAGTACTAGCACTACAATTCTTGCAATTAGGGCCTCTAAGCAATAGCAGTTGAATCGCTTCCGCGGTCAAAAGTATCCTTAACTGACGTGCATGTATGAGGTGATTGATGGATGTGGATGAAGTGAAAGAAAATGTATTTGGATCGTAGCAAGTGGAGCGATGTGGTCGCTGTATACACCTAGGGGAAAGAGGTATGAGAGATATGTATTGTATGTAGTTCTGATCATACCTTGGAGGCGCATACCTATAGCCTTTAATGATCACAATTTCAAAGCACTCTCAGCTAATATTGTTTCAGTTGTGGGTCTATTGAGTGTCAATTGGTGGTTAATGGTATGTTTTGACATATTTGGTCGCAATCAGTGTAAGCCATTGTTTAGCAGAATACCAAATGTGTCGAAAAATGTCATTGAGACTCTGCCGACACAACTGAGACTATATAAAATTAGCAGACTCGGGCCCCAGAGCTAGTATAAGTTATCAGAATTACTCACGGCCTAGACCAACTTCGTCCGGATTTAGTCAGTAATAACCAAGGAAATAAGCTAAAGGGAGTAATGACTAGGAAATAAGGTAAGTAATTACCAATCTGTTCGTGGACGGGTTGAAGTGACGGGCCTTAGATAGGGTTATAAAGTTATTAAGACTACAGCGTTCTAAGGCAAGTGGTATTTCTAACATAATCAAACAAAAAAACGTTTTCAAACGGAAAGTTAAAGAGCACTATCTTTCCCTAGCACAGAGTAAACAATATATATTTATATAAAGAATAAATATGTGTAGGTTTATACTTATATATTTATTGTTTATTGTAGGTTAAGTGACTATCCTGCCTTCTTTCACTTCTCTCTCTGTGGGGTCTGCAGGAAGAAAGTTCTCTTAGAAATATGCTGTACCTTTTGTATAACTTCTCTTTTTTTTCTGTCTCTATGTACTATCATCTTACAATAAACTGTTAAATAAATAAATAATCACATTCAAACTTTAGATATCCTATTAATATTATAAATGTCAATGTTTGTGCCGATGTATGTTTGTTACTTCATCACGTAAAAACCACTTAACAGATTTCGGTGAAATTTCGCAATATGGTAGCTTAAACATCAGAATAACACAGGCTATAAAATTTTTTAGATAGCATGTTCTTTTTTTCAAGATATGACGATGAATGTGTACGAAGTCGCTGGCAGCCTTTAGTAATTTAATAATCTTAGTATTTATCTATGCTCTTGTAGTTGGTAAGTTGATAAGGATTTGTTTTGTCTATTGTTTAAAAAGGGATCTTGTCGCTTGGACATGGCACCCCTAATTATGATGCTCAATTGAAAATAAAAAAAATAAAATCACCTATAAAGGTCTTCGGGCTCTTAGGCCAGCCTTCACCATCTCCTAATAAGGACTCTTATTATCTCGCTCTAATTTGCAATGCTCATTATAAGTGCAAGCGAGATAATGATATGTTCTTGGCATTCTAATTGTAGATTTCGCTTTGCATGGTTAAAAAACCTCAGAGAAGGCCTCTCTTGCCCTCAGTGGCCTCTCTTGCCCTCAGGTCCTCCCTACAAGTAGATAACATCGCAGAAATAGCATGTAAATAAACACGTGGCTATTTTTGTATTTGACTTTGTACGATTTATGTGTAGAAGGTAGGGTTGCTATATGGTTATTTGAAAATGGAGGATTTTTTGTTAAAAAGGAGGACATTCACTTACTTACTATTTAACTTAATTTTAGTCAGGTCTGAAAGTATCTTAGCCGCCAATTTTTGAAAGAATTTCTTCGTCAAACTACTGTAATATTCATATAAACTATTGTGTTAATATGTAACTACATGTGACTGTATAAGAGTGTTGATTTAAAAAATATATTATATTTGACATAACGTAGGGCCCTGTGCCGAAGGTTTCTTGCCGCTTCTTTTCTCGGCTAAACAGGCAGTAAAGCGGTAGTAGTTTTAGATTCCTTTATCAAAAAAAAAAGGTAAAGGAGGACGGGAGGACAAAACATGAGGACATATCCTCGTATGTCCTCCCGTCCTCCTGTGGTATCCATCTATCTTTGTGTCATCATTTCTTTTTATCATCATATCTTTGTGGTACCCAAAAGGAGGTTTTGGATACCACCTGGCAACCCTAGAAGGTAAGGTCGTGGAGATAGAACGTAACGTGGTTTGTTTAATGGCGTAATGGAAATGAATGAGTTCAAGAGATGTTTTGTTTTATTTTTGGCTGGATTTTAGAAGTACTTTTACAGGTTCAATGTTTGAATGATAGGTTTAATATTCATTCATATTTTGTTACATGAGTTGACTTTTATGCATTTGAAGGTTATTTAACGCGGTTTTGCAGTTAACATAAAAAACCGCTCTCGTCGTGTTTTATATCAAATGGACAAATGGAGAATCAAATGAAAAGACATTTCATTGTTAACTTACTAAAAAGATACATTTCAAGGAGTACATCGACGTTAATAATTTTTTTGGTAGGTGGCTGCTAGTTAAAAAAGAATCATCAAAATCGGTTTATAAACGACGAAGTTATCCGTGGACATAACTACATAAAAAAATATAATACGGGCGAATTGAGAAACCTCCTCCTTTTTTTCAGTCGTTTTAAAAATATCCAGTAAAATTGCAATTTTTTTTGAAAACGAACCTTTTTTAACCGACTTCAAATTAAAAGCAACAAAAAGGGGGTTTTCAGTTCGGCAGCTTTTTTAGGGTTCCGTACCTAAAGGGTGAAAACGGGACACTATTACTGAGACTTAGCTGTCCGTCTGTCACCAGGCTGTATCTCATGAACCGTTATACACTCTAGCAGTGTTGAAATTTTAACAAATGATGTATTTGCCGCTATAACAAAATAAAATAATAATAATAATAATTAAGGGAGGCTCCCGTACAACCAACGTGATATTTTTGCCTTTTTTGCACGATATCGATAGTGAATAGTACGGAACCCTTTCTGCGTGGGTCCAACTCGCACTTGGCCGGTTTTTTTAATAGTCCTGCACCATGTTTGTTACCAAAATTTTCTAAAATAGCCTTTAAAATATTTTAACCAATTTTCTATACAATGAACCGAACGTTTAGAAGTATAAAATAAAATGTGTGCAACGTTTATGAAAGTCTCGAGTTATGTTAAAGATGAGCGCGACAACGTTTTATATTACGTCGTAAATTCCTTAAAGCGCTTTACAGTACGACTTTGGAAATAAGTTCCGTACCTAGATTAGCACATTTTTAACTTAAATCAGTCTTTGTTTTTCTTTGCGTACAACTTAGCGTAAAGACTTTTTATCACCCCATCCGTGATAATAACTACGTTTGAGAAGAGCAAAGTATTTTTTAAATATAAACCTACAATAGGTTCTAATTGACTAAAATTAGTTAACTGTGATTGTGTATGGAGTCATTGTTATTTAATCTACTTGAAAAGACCAAGAAATATTAATAATGTTATATTCATATGGGACGGGTGGACTGACGGCTTGGTTAAAGTCGCTGGAAACCGTTGGATGTGGGCAGCTTAAGACCGGTCGTTGTGGAGATCCTTAGGGGAGGCTTTTGTCCAGCAGTGGACGTCCATAATCTGACATGATGATGATGATTCATATAATAAGACTTAACAATATTTAAGTAAAATATTTAAATAAGCTGTAGTAAAGTAATTCTTAGGAAGGTTGTCTATTTAAAAAATACTTGAAACTTATTTCACCAGTACCGCTGTACAGTTTCAGTTACTGGATACCTGTTTAAACCGGTATCATGTTGTTGCAGGAACGTTAAAAATACAGCCTTTATACCACATGGACATTAAGTTACGTTTATAGTGTTTTTATTGCTCTGTGCTTCAATACTACCTTAAATCTTGTAGCTTGTAAAAAAGTAGACAGGTTTATCTGTCAGTTAAGTTTTATCTTTAGGAGGCGAAATGGGCATTTTTTTTCTATTATATATCTATTTCATAAAACATGACGTTTTGGATAGAGACAGGTATAAAATATCTGTCAGATAAATTTAATCTGTAAACGGTGAATGGGGCTCTAAAGGAAATTTCTTATAATATAAAATAGTTATACGATATTGATATTTATGTATTTCTGAGATACGTATGGAAACACACAACTTTTACTAAGAACAATTTAGTGAATTCCCAGAAAAAAGGCTTTTCCGTTTCTTTATCCAACCAAGATGCTGTGATTTTGTATTTCAAGTCTTATAACAAAGTGTTAGATTATAAAATACATATTCAATTTAACAAACAATTCTAACCTAAAAAGCTTCAAATTAATGCAATATCCTATTTTATACTTAACTCAATTGCTACGCCGTAGCACTTCGTAGCTCGTAGCTCGTAGCGATAAATGCATTTCTGTTTGCTACGAGCACAAAGCTACTGGATTGAATTTTATCTAGAATGCTGTTTGTAGTGAAGTTATGAATAAATAATTAGTTTAAGGGCGCCTTTCTTTACCTAGAGATAAAATTTAAATGACATATAAAGCTTAGTCTATTTCATAAAATATAACGTTTTAGACAGAGACAAGTATAAAATATCTGTCAGTTAAATTTTGCCTCTTAGAACCCATTTCAACATGTACAGATAAAATTTATCTGACAGATATTTTATACCTGTCACTGTCTAAAACGTAACGTTTTATGAAATAGACATTGGTTCATATGACAGTTTAATTTTGGTGGTGACACAGTTCCTAAAGATTTTATTTTATTTACAAAGTTTTAATATCTTTTCTTATAAAAAAATATCACTATATAGGTACAGACAGCATCATAAGTCGATGAACACATTCAAATTTTCAAAAGTAATATAAAAAAGTATTAGACTTAAAACCTTACTTATTTTCTTTATTTTGAACCTTATTGGATGGTCATTAAACCCTCGAGTATCTTTTGCTAAGCGATTTCGTCTAATAACGGTGTATTTTACTTTTGAAAATCTGAATGTGTTCATCGACTTATGATGCTGACCGTACTATAAATTGGTATGATGACTACATTCGAAAATTCAAAAAATAATTAGTCCGTCTTTTAGCCTATTAAAAAATATTTGAAACACGTTTTTACCTAATCAAATACATAAATAAATACAAAGATACAGAGCATCAAAGTTACGGAGTGGGGGGTATTGACGTCACTCCTACGTAAAAATCGTACTAAGGTGTGACGTCATGAGCAACTTTAACCCAGTGTATCTGTGTCATTTTTAGTATATGAGAAAAAAGAAAAAATACGTGTCAAATATTTTAAAATAATCTATGTGATGGACTAAAAAAATTTTTTTAGTCATCATGCCTATTATCACTATTATGCACCCTTTCTGTTACATCCTGTATGTATAAATAAGTTCAAATATATAGTTATGTGAATGAGTCAATATTTCTTACCATTTAAATAATCAGACATAAAAAAAAACCATCACAAACCAGCGACATTTAACCTCTTTAAGCAACTTTCCTAATAAATATCCATGGAGGTTAATGAGGAAAGTTTCCCAGCCTATATCTTAGACGACATTTCACGAGCGCCCGACGACGGCGGCGTTACATTCACTTACTTTAGGGTGGGTTGAGTGAAAGTCGCAGATATATGGGCTATTCCTTCTGGCCAGTGGTTTGGGGTAACTGGGAATATTAGCGAAAAGTCTTAAAAGGCACATTTTTAGTTATTTAAACGATTATAGAAGGGAAGGGACTCAAATTCAAGACTCAAAGTCAAATTAACTTTATTTTGCAGCATTTGAAATATATCGATATTATTTTTTAAAGCTCACGCTCGATTCGCAAGGTAGCAGTTTTCCTAAGATAAGAATCTAGCAAGAAACTCTTTTGGGCTGCTCTTTTCAAGCCAAACACACTATTACTATTTCCATCTCTATACACATTTATAAGTCAACGTGTAACATAAAAAAACATCTCCAAAACCAGAGCAAAAGGCTCAAAATACCTCCTTAAAAATGATAATATTACTTACATTAAGCCTTGAGGGGTGACCCCTAAACGACGCGATAAAAAGTCGACAGACAACCCTCGTCAAACTGTCGTTGACGGCATCTTCTCGTAATCCTCAACACGTAGTTTATAGGGGGCAGGTTTTTGAGGAAAAATTCTAAGAAACGATTTATTTTGAAACTTAGTTTTAGTGACATTTGATTTGATAGGATTATGCTGAGGTAGGCTTTTTTGTGATGGTGCTTGATTGCTGCGTAGAAAATATGTTTTTTTACCAAATTGGCATCAGAATTAAATAGGTTAAGGCCTGTTGGCACCTTTATTAGAAACAATTGAAAATCCGAAGTTTTAAATCAAAAATCAAAGCTATCAGTCTCAATAGCAGATTTAAAAAAAAGTTTATTTTGTGTTTTTAAGGGCATTTAAAGAAAAGCTTTCATTAAAAATATTTTTTTATATTATTTTACATTTCCTTGCAGCTAAACTTTTTAAAAATGTTACCGAATCTGCGTTTGAAACATATTGTTTAGATGTATCTGACGTTCCTTTCCACGCTCGCACCTTGAAGCCCAACAATAATAATACACTTTACGATCCATTTCACGCTGGCTCGTAGTAAAACCTTATATGAAACTTGTATACAGGGTGCGATTCTAGTGACTATCGCTAGCTATGATTTCAGAATCAGATCTAATTGCTGTACTAAGCGCTCACGCAGCTAACAAAAGTTATCAAAATTGGGGGCTGTACCTCTGGGTGTTAGAAAAAGTATCACTTTCCTTTTAACCAGGTATAGTGTTAATGATGTAGAACGCATTCCACAAAAAAAATGGACTCATTTTTAATCAAGAATTTCATTATTAATTAATAGCTATTTTAATCAAGAATTTCATTATTAATATTATTAATTTAATAAGTACCTACTTTTAAGCCCTAAGCCTTCCGAAGTCAGCATAGCTTCCCTCTTTTAATGTTTTTCTCATTTCTTTAAATTCATTAATATGTTTTTTTAATATATTTTTTACTTTGTGACGAATTCAAGTGTCAATTTAATGTTACCTACGAATAAATTATTTTTGAATTTTGAAAAAAAAAACTATAATCTTTCACCTAGTAGTTAAACAATTCATAAAAAAAAAATATTTTTATAATATTTCTACCTCCTATCTACAAATAAGTTGTTTTTCATGACAAAAATGTCTATGTAGTTATCTCAATTTCTTTACCATCCTGTATAAAGGAGAAAAAGAGAAAACCCTATAGTTGTGTAATGCGTTTCGTTTTTAGTTTGTTGTGATTGAAATGGAGGATTCTTGTTTTATTGATAGAATTTATTTCTTGTTGAAAGTTTCTTGGAAACGCGGTTACAGAAAAAGTATATTTTAGTTATAGAAAAGAGTATTTGGTAGCCAAACTAGATTAGATAGAGGATTTATTTTAAATAGCAAACCTGCTAGCTTAGCATCATCGTAGCATACATTTCGTGACAAGACGTTGTCATGGGTTTGTCACGCTTACGTCTCTGTCTATAGTATTAAATGTGATAAGGACAGCATCACGTGAGATAATAGGCTATTTGACAACATTTGGAAAATAATTTTAAATTAATGTTTATATGATAATAATTACCCTACATTGATATTTCCGAAATATTTAATGTTTTAATGATGAAAAATCAATGTTGAAATTCAAATTTAATAAAACCCGCGAATAACACTGTTTCTGTAATGGCGCTGGTCACATGTCACGCGTGACGTCACATGCAAGTAAACAAACACGAAAAACACTAACGAAGCGCACTATTATGACAGCTGTTTCCTCGCGTGTGACGTCACCAGAATGTCAATAATAACAGGCCGTTCGTGTTCCAGATAAAAATTTAAAAAATATTACAATTTGTTTATTTTATTTTGTTAAAAATAAACATGTTTTACATCAAAATAAAGTGAAATATATTTCTTTATAATATAATCTTTTAGGATGGCCACATTTTGTTGTATATTTTGAATATAGTCAAATACCCTATTGTCGCGGCACGTATGCTAAGCCTCCTGGCTCACTCAGGACTACTCCCAATATTCTATCTTTAGGTTTGCTCTTCTGGAGTATCTGTCATAGAATTTTTCGTCCCTATAAACCTACCGTTGTCAAAAAGTCAATGGGATTCTTGTGAAGGATAAATCAGAAGTGACAGCTATAACGTGACATCCGTGACATGCCGATCTCAGAAATGTTAATGAAACTAGTTTCATGTATCTAACTTGTTTCGTAATGCACATCCGGCTTTATAAACAAATACAGACGAGCTCGTATTAACAAAAGTATAATAGGTTCATCAAAGTGTAGCGATATTATAGTAAAACTCGTGTGTACGGCCTATGTCGGTACTATGGAAGTAGGGTGGATAGGAAGTTAAGGTTTTGTGGGATATCTAGTATTTTTTTATTTATTTAGTTTTCGGCTTACCACAAAAAATAGTAAATTAAAAAAAAAATATTAATAATAATTTGTATTAAAAAAAGTCATAAATAGTAGGTAGGGTGACTATGGCTTACGGGAATGTGGGATTTTATAAATGTACTAGAGGTTGCCCGTTAATTCGTACACAACTATCGTCATATCTTGAAAAACTCACACAATATCTTAAAATATACAATATAGCCTATGTGTTATCCTTATGTGCAAGCTACAGTATTGTAAAGTTTTATTACAATTTGTGCAGTATTATTGCATGAAAGAGTAACAAAAATCTTTACATCACGCCTGTAGATTCATCCAACGATACAAACATAGACATTTATTACTAGGATAGGATAAAATCGAAATTTTGTCATCTTCTTATCATCCTACTTAATAAATGTTTGTGGCGATGGATGTATGTTTGTTATTCTTTCACGCAAAAACTACTGAATAGATTTTGATGAAATTTGGCAATATTGTAGCTTATATATCAGAATATTATAAAGGCTATATTATTATGAGATATCATGATTTTTTTCTAAGATATGTTGATAAATGCGTACGAAATCGCGGGTAGCCTCTAGAACCTACATTTAAAATATCCTTCATTCCCGTAATCCATAGTCACCCTACCGTTGGATTCAATTAACGAACTAGATCAAAGCCGGAGCCTCCGGGGACTAATACACGACCAATTCAGGATGTACGTACGTGTACCTATAACTTTATCATGTAATTATAGCTGAGAAAGTTACTCCGTTATTTTGTAGCGTTATTCAGCTTGTTTGAAGGGACAGAAACATTTTTGTTTTGATCGGGATTTTATTTTGTGATTCCTGAGTGAATGTAAGGCAAATTAGAGTTAAATAAGCTAAATAAATTAAATAAGTAAATTTAAATTTAATAATTTATTTAATAAATAAATTAAATTAAATAAGCTAAATAAATTAAATAAGCTAAAGTTTAGGTTAAAACTTTAACTAGGAAAGCCTCTTAGGTCAGATGTCATCTTGGCTAAAACATAGGCAACATTTTATTATTATATCCTATCCAAGATGAGTATGGATGAAGCGAAAGAAGTGTGTTTGGATTGCAGCAAGTGGAAGGAAGTGGTCTCTGCCTACCCCAATGGAAGAGAGGCGTTACGGATATGTATGTATGTATCCTATCCTTCTTACTTATACTACTTCCAACTTATATTAAAAATGTCAACATTTGTGAATGGATGAATATATGAATGTATATTTGGTACTCTTTCTCGTAAAACCATCCCATATAACACATGCAACCTTAAATGTTTATCTACACAGATCCTGGCCGTGCCTGGGACGTGTCCGGGCCGTGGCCCCTCAGGAGGGAAAACAATACGTCGTCATGATAACGTGTGTGAACGAATCCATTGAAAATGAAGTGAATGATATTTTTTCCCTGACACGGCCCAGACACGGCCCGGATCTGTGTTGATAGACCAAGGCTTTTACACATCATCGACCTTTGACCAACCAACTATCCCCAAGGCCGGTCTATTCTTACCCCAGTTCGATACAAGCAAAAACAAAACACTATCGCACCCCTGACCTTACGAGCGAATGGTCGATCAAGCGGAATTCAACCTTGAGGTCATAAATTTAACCCTATATTCGTTTAACGGGGTTAGTAAAGTATGTTAAGCTAGGGGAATTATTTTACTATAGTAATAAAGTTTTATAATACAATTTTTAATTATGTAATGTCATTAACACGTTTCTTGATCGGGGATGTACTGAAGTAAGGCTTATAAGTAAGTAAGCAAGTTAGTAAATATTTATGCCCAGTATTGCCCAGTAATAAGAAGTTATTTCCTGGAACAAGGAATTTAAACTAGTTATCAGACGAGTGTCAATTCAGTTCTGCTATACGCTAGGATTTTTGCCATTATTCGCTGAATGGGTCAAGCTTGTCTCACCATTTTCCCAGTTCCCGTTTTGGGAAGCCAATCGGTGGATATTTTGGTCCACAGTTCAACAGATTAGATTTTATTTGCGCGCGGACTCAAAAAAGGTGGCGAGATGAACTGGACACCTTCATGGATGAATGAGCAGAGGTGGCTCAGGATAGAGAATCGTGGAGAAGGAGGAGAGAGATCATTGCCCAGCAGTGGGACACTGATGGCTAGTTAAGATCCTGACGTCTGTCTGGATTCATTGCTCTCGAGTGTACTTTGATGTTTATATTTCTAGTGTACGGTAGATAAACTGCATCTCTGTCTGTATTAAATTGCTAAAGTTGATATCTGCGTCGAAGCGTGGCGTGGGAGGGAATGGCGCATAGCTCTCTTACAGTACACTGAGGTACACCTCTATGTACGATCTTCATTTAGAAAATTAAATGAAACTTACACAAATATACTGCACACAGAGCGGTTAATTAAAAACCATTTTAATCTTGATATTTTTTAAAACGTTTGATTAAAAAAGTTGAAAAATAATAATGAATGTACGAACCGCGGCTCACTTTATTTTTGTGATTACTCCGTTCACAAAGAGGTACATTGAATTTCAATCGAGGTACATTGAAGGTGTATTTCTGTGGGATACGATATATTCAAATCCCCCACATATACCCGCTATTCTTATGGTATCTACTATTCGTATGACGTAAAGCCGCCGGCCTAGTCCGGCAGCATGCCGGCGTCTTTGGTGTGTAGACAGCATTTTTTTTTAGCCAATAAGTTCCCACTGCTGGTCAAAGGCCTCCCCCGCGACTTTACATTTAACACGGTCTCCGGTAGCAACCCGCCATTCGCGTGAAAATGCATCCAGATCGTCTCTCCTTCTTTTTCGAGGTCTACCTCGGCGTCTGTGACCATCTAGTGGCGCCCATTCTGTTGTTATTTTTGCCCAACGATCTGGATGCATTCTACAAACATGACCGGCCCAACTCCATTTTAATTTGGCAGCTTTGTTGCCCACGTCAGCGATCCTCGTCAAGGAGCGCAATGTAGTATTACGTATTCGGTCACTTCGTTTGAAGCCCAGAATACTGCGTTCCATCGCTCGTTGGCAAACCTCGTTGACACAAATAAACTAGACAAAATGCTATTATTTGATAAAAGCCCACGTAGGCATTACAAATGCTAGATATCTATTTCATCATCATATCAGCGTATGCACGTCCTTTCTGGACAAAACCCTCCCCCAAGGATCTCCACAACGACAGGTCTTGTGCTGCCCTTATTTATTTAATTTATCAAAACTATTTTTATGTACACATTTATATTTTTGTTTTCGAGTTATTCGAGTTCACACCTTACTTTTTCCTGGATATTGCAGGGTCAAATTTTTATTATTTATTTATGGATAGCTCTTTTGAAATATTAATTTTATTATATGTTTCTGTGTTTATGCTTGAGATTTGTAAAACTTAAATTGAAAAGAGCAACCCTACAGAGTTTCTTGCTAGGTTCTTCTCTTGGGAAAACTGCACTCTTGCGAATCTAGCATTAACTTTAAAAAATGACCCGTCCTAAGTGTTGTCAAAACCTACAAGATTAAATGATTTTTCATTTCATTTCACAATATCAAACAAAAAACAAAATAATAACTAACGGCCAGTCCCAATATACCTATCTCTGGTATTACCTTACTAAAGCTACAAATAGCTATCTATCTTTGAATTTTTCAAACCTAAATACCTACCGGCGTCCAGAAATCTTATCCCTGTCCCTGTAGTGCTGTTATACCCAGAACAAACGGTGAAACGCAACTGCAACGCAAATGAAACTGCTAGTTACTTTTGAGTTGTATCTAAGTTTCTGCTATAGACTCCTTTAAACCACACACGACGCAAATAAAACGAAACGTTTCAAACTATTTGCGCTTCATCGTGTGTTCTTGGCCTTACTGACAGAAGGATAGTACCTACCAGAGATAAAAAAGTATGCAACACTATGTTTCGCAGAAATCGGGATGAAAATGGAACGCAAAATTCAAATAGAACAGGAATTCAAAAATGGAATTAAAAAGTTAGCCCCGACAGATGAACGGCTAACACACTTGATTGGAACGTCCGATTGCTTGTTTTTTTTAAAACGTGGAACTGAATCGGTGTTCTATTCATCCTATTTTTGTGTTGCCATTCTTGTTTTGAATTTGAAAAAGGTTTGTTGTTAATGTTATTGTGAGTGCTCAGTGGGTTATTTTGCTGATGGTTTCGGACAAAACTGAAAATGCCGTAGAACAGTGAACAAGACAGGGAATTTATTTTAATGTAATCTTTAAACAAAATAATTACTTTTTAGTCTACTAACTTAATTTTAAATCATCATCATCATTATCATGTCAGTTAAGGATGTCCACTGTTGGACAAAAGAATTTCCACAATGACCGGTAATGCGCTTTTAAATATTGTCAATGAGTTTCATAAAAAACATTAACTATTAATTTTTTTTTAACCTAGGTAGGTATTTTTTTATTACCTATTAACCTCTCACATCCCACTGACCCGTTATAAACCCAGGCACAATAGATTTTCTATTGTTCTTTTTTTTCTGGGATGTGAAAGATTAAATAATATTTTTAAAAATGTCACTACACAAGGATTACCCGACTAAAATTACGAGTTACTTTCTTAATAACACGCTATAGGTGGCAAATGCAAATATAAATCATGCGGTATATTGTTACGGGGTTGGCTTAGGTCCAAAGTACGGAACTTAGCAGTCTAGGCGCTAGGGGAAGCTAAATACATTGTTGTGGCAATGCTAGAAGGTAGTATTAGGTTTTTGGCCTGGAAGCTTGGTTATTAATCTATTATACAAGTAAATAAAATAATAATGTTGGAAGGAAAGAGCGTGTTGTATGGAACACTTTTTAAAAGAGCTTTTAGTAAAGAAGTAATCCAAAAAATTAAAGCGTAAAATTAGATTTTAAATTAATATTAAGACGATCTGGATGCGGGGAGGCCTTTGCCCAGCGGTGGGATACAATAGGGTATAAAAAATTGAGATTGATGGTTTCTGTTTACGGCGTATAGTAGCTAAGCCAATAATTAAAAAGAAAAAACAAAACAGTTTGATTACAAAAAGTAAACACACGTACTCTTACGTGTCACCTAGTGGGCGGAATAGGGAGACGGGTGGACATAGGGTGGACAACTGGACAGTGGTCACATCTGGACAATAGCCCGTTTGTCCCGATATTACCACGAGAGTGAGCACTGTGCTCTTTGCGACTTTCAGTTAATGTTTTTATGTTAAATGTTGAGTAATACAAAACAAAGTTAATTTGTTTAGTTTTGTTACTCTAGTTTGAGGGAGTTTATGTTTTACTGAAAAGCATATAATAGAGTGTAATTTTACATATTGGATATAAAGTACCGTAACTATTTGTTTTATATTTAGCTCTTTCTTTATTAAAAAATATAAAAGTACTTACAGAATCAAATCAGTACTTACAGTACCGTAACTATCATCATAAATATGTTGTGTTTACTTTTTGTATTCACAAAATCCATACTCATCCATACTAATATTATAAATGCGAAAGTAACTCTGTCTGTCTGTCTCGTTTTCACGCTCAAACGCCTGAACCGATTAAAACGAAATTTGGCACACAGATAGGCTATAGCCTGAAAAAGGACATAGGCTACTTTTGATTTCAATAGCGCAGGTTAAGCAAACGCGACGCGAGTCGCGAGCGCCGCCAAACTCAGTATTCCACACGGACGAAGTCGCGGGTACGGCTAGTTATTAATAATTTTAAACAGGCCTTGTTATTTTAAATTCAAATGAAAGTGAAACATTAGAAATGTCATTCATTAGCCACATCTGGCATATTGATTGAACTAATTAATAAATAATTAAAAATATTACTGCTGCCCGACGAAGTATTTTCAATTTCTTAATAAAAAGGCTAAAATGTAAATTAAAAACAAATAACGACTCCTAAAACCTACCAATTTGCCCACTGTGTCAAAATAACGTATGAGCGGCCAAAATGTTTGTTCAATGAAAATAAAACTGAAGATCCGTTATGTAAATAAAGGCAAATTCAAACGGTGGTTGATTTTATTTGCACAGTGGTCTAAATTCGGAAGGTAACGAATCAAAATTTTGTTTGTTTTCTTTCAGTCGTGGAAATTGATTGGTGCTGAATTACTGATACAAATAAATTGTAAGTAAATATACAAGGTTAAGGTCAGGAGAGGGTTTTTTTTATTGAAGTACTAGGGTCTGCCCGCGACTTCGTACGCATTTATCGTCATGTCTTGGAAGACAATCATAATATCTCAAAATAATATAGCCTATGTGTTATTCTGATATAATAGGTCTTTACCTATGAAATTGCCGTTTTACAGTACTGGCCATTTCAATTAAAAATATTTTTTGTTTAGCTAAGAATTCTAATTTCAAATTAATTTCATTTTAAAAATATGGAATTCTTTTTCCAAAAACAGTGATTTGTTTATTGGTTAGTGTTACATTTTCATTGCATTTCAATCATTTTCGTCAACATGGATACGTTAAAAATTCGAGTAATTATGGAATATGAGTTCCGTCGTGGCAGCAACGCGGCACAAGCGGCTCGCAACATCAACGACGTGTACGGAGCTAACACTACAAACCAACGAACCACTAGTTATTGGTTTGCTTGCTTCCGTTCTGGAAATTTCGACCTGAAAAATGAACCCCGCGGTCGTCCGAAGACTTTGGTCGATGCAGACGAATTGAAGGCGATCGTGGAAGCTGATGATACTCAATCTACGGCTGAATTAGCAGCAGCTTTTGACGTTAGCATCAAAACAATATTAGTCCATTTGCGTCAAATTGGCAAGGTAAAAAAGCTTGACAAATGGGTGCCCCACGAACTCAATGATCGCCAGCGCCAAGTACGCGTCGAGACGTGCCGTGCATTGCTCAACAGACACACAAATGAAGGAATTTTGAACCGCATTGTCACCTGTGATGAAAAATGGATTCTGTTTGATAACCGTAAGCGCTCAGCAAGTTGGTTGGATCCTGGTTCAGCACCTAAACAATGCCCTAAACGAAAACTTACCCCTAAAAAGGTGATGGTTACTGTTTGGTGGTCTAGCACCGGTGTGATTCATCACAGCTTCTTACCAAATGGGGAGAGTATTACTGCAGATGTGTACTGTGAAGAATTGAACACAATGATGGAGAAGCTGGCACGTCTCCGACCAGCATTGGTCAATCGCTCGTCTCCGCTGCTCCTGCACGACAACGCGCGACCTCATACCGCACAAATGACGGTCTCCAAGTTGCAAGAACTGGGGTTGGAAGCTCTCCCTCATCCACCGTACCGTACTCACCGGACCTTGCCCCTACAGACTACTACTTTTTCCAGAATTTGGATAACTTCTTGACTGGAAAAAAATTCAATAACCAAGAGGCAGTTCAAAACGCCTTTGAAGAATTTGTTGCCTCTCGACAGCTGATTTCTTTAAGAAGGGCATTAATAAACTGCCACTGCGTTGGCAAAGATGCATTGATTGTACGGGTAATTACTTCACTTAATACAAATAAAAATTATATGAAAAAGAATCGTTTGATTTTTTTCATACAAAACGGCAATTTCATAGGTAAAGACCTAATATAAACTACAATATTGCCAAATTTTATCAAAATCTGATCAGTAGTTTTTACGTGATGAAGTAACAAACATCCATCAATCGGCACAAACATTGACATATTAATTATTTATTAATTTTAATTTATTAATTTATTGTTAATTTGTTACATTATAATTGACATAAATGGATTATTTATAGGATTTTTAAAGGTATTTCCTTTTCTACTTTTTACAGCCTTTGCAATTTGAGATATCATAATTTTTTGACGTAGTTTGACATAAGTTTCTTAGGGAAAGTTGTTGGGTTTTGCTGGGCAGTCTACGATTACTTACGCTGGGAGTGTTACAACCTATACATACCGATATACTTATTCTTATACAGGGTGTAACAGTGTACAAGAATAAGGGTGTAACAGTAACGAGTTTCGAGAGACCCATATTCCTTGGAAAAAGTTATTCAGTTTCATGAGGACTATCGCTGTGTTTCGGCATTATACCCCCTTTTTGTTACACCCAGTATAAGAATTATTATATTCTTTGAAAAATCCTATTTCTAAAATATACGTCTAGCATTTATTAAACAAATAAAATGAAAGAATAATTACGTTAAAATATTCTAAAATCTTATTTAAATACAGCAACTAATCAAAACGACCGAAACAATCCGGCTAAAGTAAATAAGACAGGATTATAATAAATTACGATTGGAATCTGTGAATATTGAATTTGGTCGGGTAATCCCGTTTGGATACCTTGAGCTTTGAGCAAAGACTGGAATAATTTAGCGGCTTATACTGTTGATTAGATTTTAAATAGATATTTCGTACCAGGGGGGGCTCAAGTCTGTTAATTTACAATATTCTCAGGTTGTGTGTCGGCAGTGTCAATGTCATTTTTGACACATTTGGTCTCAATCGCAATCAGTATAAGGGAGTGGCCCCATTCTTTTTCTTATCATCATCATCATCATGTCAGCTTATGGACGTCCACTGCTGGACAAAAGCCTCCCCCAAGGATCTCCACAACGACCGGTCTTGCGCTTGGTCTTTTCTTTTCATAAGTATATAAATGAGTTTATAACAGCGTGCCAAGGTTGCGCCAAGTTTTCTCATAATTTTCTTGGTAGATGACCTGTAAAACGATAGGTAGTACCATACAAAAAGTAGCCATTTTGCGCCAGAACAGACACGCAGATCCAGACGGACTTATATATTCTATACTCAAAGTAAGCCATTGTTTAGCGGAATACTAAATGTGTCAAAAATGCCATTGACACTCTGCCGACACACAACTGAGGCTATTTTGAATTAGTAGACGTACATCCCTGTTTTGCAGTATCACACTAAATATGTCATTTATTTAAACGATCAATTACCTTTTACCAGCCAGCTCTGGTTCTGGAACAAGCGCAATCGCAAGTGAATCCCTTTCCAAAAACTGCATTAATATTATGTAAAATAAGTATAAACCTGCCAACGACGTGCTGCCGACACACAACGGAGGTTATTTTGAATTAGCAGACTTGGGTCCCTTACTATGAAACAATTATCCATCTTCACAACCATCCGTCGGCATAAACATTGATAATATTAGTAAAATAGGTTTTAAAATATATTTTACAGCGCCTGTTTTAACCTACATAGCAATTACATACAGTTTAAAGAGGGTGTAACAGAAAGGGGGTATAATGCCGAAACACAGCGATAGTCCTCATTAAACTGAACAACTTTCCCCAAGGAACATGAGTCGTAACTCGAAAAAAATTTTTTATTTTTTTATTTTTTTATACACAATGTTTGATCAGCTGATCGAGTATGAAATGGGCGATCCAAAATTGTTTTTCGTGTTACGACCCATGTTGCTTGGAGAATGTTTTTCAGTTTAATAAGGACTATCGCTGTGTTTCGGCATTATACCCCCTTTCCACAGATTACCTAATAGTTACTACGTAACAGATACTTCACTCAGAAGAAAATATCCAATACCTACCGCTTAAACAGTGCGCAATAGCCCAACTGTCACGTCAGAAACCACTGCATGCTAAAATGTGCCTAAATACTCAAGCGTATAGTTGAGATTGCTTCGCACCCCACGAATCCGTAAAAATCGCGGGGCTGCCTCTTCGATAAAATTAAATTAACAAAACGTTTTTTGACTATGTTATTGAGAACTATGAATATGTTCCGACTTATATGGGGCAGTTTAAAATTGTATCGTTTTTAATATATTTATTTTTATCATGTTTTTATTTTTAATTTTTAATGTTTTTTTATCTTTCTGAATTCTCGGTTATTATTATGTTTTTTATTAAAAAAACATAATTATTAAAAATTATAAAACATTCAAAACAAACAAAAAAACGAATGGAACTATCAAAATTTGAACAACGTGCGAGCACTTCGTTTTGACAACCGCGCTTCGCTTGGTCCGCAAGCGGCCCGCTGAGCGGTAGGTATTTATAGCGCGCAAGTACATAGAGTGACGGAGGCCTGCCCTTTCTGTTACACCCTGTATTTACTGAAAACAAAACACTTCTCAATGAAACAAACCTCAAAGAACTGATTTAATGAATCAAAAGGATCTAAACTGGATTCAGAAATCTCTTACAATAGATTGTCACTGAACAAAGAAGTGACAAATTACTTGTCGTCGTGTCACCGCGAGATGACAAATCCATTTATATCATTCCATCGTTTTTAGGGTTCCGTACATAAAGAGTGAAAACGGGAATCTATTATTGAGACTTGGCGGTCCGTCTGTCTATCTTTCCGTGTTTCCATCTGTTCGTCTGTCCTTCCGTCTGTCACCAGGCTGTATCTCGTGAACCGTTATAGCTAGAGTATTGAAACTTTTCATAGATGATGTATTAAAAATTGAATAGTAATAATAATTAAGAGAAAACGTGATTTTTTTGCCTTTTTTTGCTTGATATCAAAATAAATAGGTACTGGAAGACATGATTACTAGGCTAAATTGTTAACCTAGTTAATGGGACGGAACCCTCCACGCGCGAGTCCGACTCGCACTTGGCTCCGGTTTTTTTTTATTCTTTTAGAATCTTGCATTATAATTTTTATCTTGAATTTAAATAAGAGTTTACTCCGTTAAATAATAAAATGTATTTGTTTGTATTAACTCACTGTTAAAACTTTTAACAGTGAGTTAATACAAACAAATACATTTTATTTTACGTGTCTTACGTAAATTACGTGTCTTGACTTTTAACTTAAAAGTCAAGACACGTAATCTTAGGCAAATAAGATTGAACAACTTTCACTAAGAAAACATGGATCGAAATATGAAATATTATTTTTATGATGACGTCATAAAATAAATCCGTGGTTCAAGGTTTTCTAATAAATAAAAAGTAATAATCGAATACCTTACATAACAAGCGGAAACGCTGTGTACGGACGGAAAAATTATAAAGGGTGATAGATGAATGATGGTTGATTATTGATGTTGAATGTTTGATGAATAATGAATGATGATTGTTGAATGATAATAGATGATTGATAATTGATGATAGATGATTGATAATTGATAATTAATGATTGATGATAGTTTATAAAGAGTTTAAATCAACAATACATTTCAAATTAATTATTTCGATACTACAAAAAAATATATACTTCAAAATGGATACTAAACTATTTTATTCCTCTCTCACCGTTTGAAAAGTTCATCTAAAATGGCAATTATTCGTCGAATCGCTTCGTCTCAACGACAGAAACAAATTAACTCCTTTGAGCTAGATCAAACTACTTAGGACCTAAATTAAAATCTCACAGTTAGGTACTCGTTTTATTAATTTATGTTGCTTTTTATATCCTACTTATAATTAATATATATATATTAGACACTAAATAATTTCTTTTTATAAATATAAGACGTGTAAATTTAAATGTCAATGTTTGTGCCGATGTATGTGCGGATGTTGTTACTCTTTCACGTAAAAACTACCGATTATATTTTAACTAGCTTTTACCCGCGACTTCGTCCGCATAAGTTTTTTTGTTTTCTCCCGGCTGTAAGTCCCCCTGCAACAATGTCCCACTATCGTGTGCCGGTCCTTAATTTCACGTCAAAATTTGTTCAAAAGCAACCTAAGCACATAATGGATCTAAGTGCCTAAATATAAAGTTACATGGTTTTTTATCTTCGAATAATGACGATCTCCTATACTAACTTTCATCCCCATTTATTACCACCCCCTTAAGCCTTTTTTCGCGACAAAATATAGCCTATGTCCTTTCTCAAGGTCTAGACAACCTCTCTACCAAATTTCATTGAAATCGGTTCAGTAGTTTAGGCGTGAAAGCGTAACAGACAGACAGAGTTACTTTCGCATTTATAATATTAAGTATTATAGTATGGATAGTATGGATGATGCAATATTGTATAGCCTTTTGGCTACATACATATTTTAAGAAATGAAGCCAAATGCGTAGGAATATAATAGTTACAACCGCGTACACGACAAGAAAATACGCCGGGCGTACGCAAGAATTCGTGTCGTAACTAGAAAATAACTATGTACTCTGCCCGCAGCTATGCGCAGCGGTGCACGAAAAAAATCTTGTCTGCGTAAGACACGACGCAGCGAACGTAATTGAGGATCGGTAGTTTTTCGCGTGTAGAACCGATTAAATTCTTGTCGTGTACACGAATTTGTCTAGTCTGCCGAGACATGTCAAAATTTCCTTATCGTGTACACGCGCGCTAATTATTTATGAAGATACCTAACCCACCTAGGTAAGTACTTTACCACATATGATTTCTGTCTATGAATAAATAGAAATACCGGTAATAAACTAAACAATACAAAAACATATTTTTAGTAATAAAACTGGCCAGCGATCTAAAATATTCAAACGCCCTAATGGATTTTTAACATCTGACCGTTTGGCCTTTTGTTTCGCTTTTGGACTAAAATGTTTATTTTAGGTACCTATATATTGTCCTTTTACATAATACATAAGTTAGTAAGTTTATGAAACATTAATAAATAAATAAAAATACATTAGCGCCCATGTGACTTGAATTTTCCTTTGTTTCTTTGCTACGGAAAGGCCAAGTCAAGAGTACCCTAAACCAACGAGCATGTATGAGGCGACTGATGAATGTGGATGAAGCGAAAGAAGTATGGTTGGATCGTAGCAAGTGGAAGGAAGTGGTCTCCGCCTACCCCAATGGAAGAGAGGCGTCGGGCCCACGTGCTGTTGATTTAAAATAGCCTCAGTTGTATGTCGGCAGAGTGTCAATGGCATTTTTTGGCACATTTGGTCGCAATCAGTGTAAGCCATTGTCTTTGAATATAGAATATATAAGGAGGAGCCATACTGTCTGGATCTGCGTGCCTGGTCTGGCGCAAAATGGCTACCTATTTGCATGGTATTTCTTATCGCTTGACAGGTCATCTACCAAGAAAATTATGAGAAACTTGGCGCAACCTTGGCACGCTGTCATAAACTCATTTGTATATGAAAAAAAAATGGGGCCACTTCTTTTAATCCTTTCTCATTGGCCATTGTATATCAGAATACCAAATGTGGCAAAAAATGCTATTGACACTCTGCTGACACACAACTGAGGCTATTTTTTAAATTAGCAGACTTGGGCCCCAGTAATCTATGGAATATCTTTTTTGAGTCAGTTTAACCTAGCGACAGGTGTCCGGGCATGTTTTATTCATTCCCCGTATTATTAACTTTCAGATCGATATTTCTACCTTCTTTCAGTTTTATTGAGTAATCGCTTTGTCGAAGTGTTCCTGGAGTTTTTAGTTGCAAATTTTATAATCTACTTTGACTAGCTATGATTACCACTTGCTAACGGTGAAGGAAAACTTCGTGAGAAAACCTGCGTACACCAGAGAAGAAAATCGAAGGTGTATGTGAAATCCGCCAACCCGCACTTGGCCAGCGTGGTGGATTACGGCCTAATCATTATCTGTATGAGAGTAGGCTCGTGCCTCTCGGTGGGGACATAAATGGGCTGATAACAACTTTGACTGTAATTCCTTACCTTTGTGTCCTTACTTTACATAACTTATCACTTCATAGTTGCATAAAAGATCATTAAAGATAACGCTTTGTTAATGTACAGTTGAGACTATCGTTAAAAAATAGAAGAAGGTAACTCTACTAACTCTCTACTACTCTAAGAAAGTACAATTTTTTTAGAAGTTGAGTTACCTACTTACATTTTTACATGGTATTAAAACGAAATTAATTATTATTATTATCAGTTTTAATGAATAAATAACTTAAAAAATCTTTTCAGAAAAGTAGTAAGTTAAGTAGTAAGCTTAAAAATAATCCATCAAAATATCTTCAAAAAATATTATTTTAAGTACCTATAGAAACTGCAACAGAACCTCGCCTACGCTTTTTAAAAAGAAAACTCTTTTTAATACGTCACTGTCACGAAGAAAACATTCCATTTTCAAATATTAAAAAACAAAACAATTAAAACAAACGACGGTCTCTCATAAGCCGTAATTTTGCATTCTGTTTTTAACATCCCGGCAGTTACATTGACGCTGCCATTTTTTTTCACGAAATATTCTCTTTTTTCCACTCCAATGATGTAACACGGTTGGCTGCGGTCTTTTTACGAAGGCTGTAGATTTCCCAAGAGCCTCTCGATATCGAATAAACAAGTTTTTTTTACAGTAGGCGGTAAAGCCGAAAATAGGTAAAACTTTATATTATTTGGTTTTAAGTATTTTATTTCACTACTTTTTTACTATAAGTAATATTTATTATTGATCAAATTAATACGTTTTGAATCCTCAGTCAATAGGTAAATTAAATAAGTAAATTTACTTATGTCAAAATTATAATTGTCACCGCATTAATTTATATTCAGTAGTGATTATGTAATAAAACTAGAGACTGCCCTTATCGTCATATCTTTTAAAACTTACACAATATCTTCAAATAATATAGCCTATATGTTATTCTGATGTCCAAGCTAAGTTATTGTAAAGTTTCATTAAAATCTGTTCAGTGGTCTTTGCGTGAAAGAGTCACAAACCTCTTCACATCTTTCTATCGGCACAAACATTGACATTTATATTACTTACTAGCTGTCCCGGCGAACTTTGTCCCGCCTTAGAATGAACTTTATTATGTAGGAATAAAGTTAAAATTGACTCTACATTTTAGTAAGAAAACATTTGTATGGGAAAAAGAAAAGGTCTGTTTTAGGGCTTTCCCGCCAATTATTCGAATTTTTCTCACCGTTTAGACCTACCCTGGACTACGACAAACATTTTAAAACCAAAATCAGCTCAATCGGCCCAGCCGTTCTCGAGTTTTAATCAGACTAACGAACAACAATTCATTTTTATTTATATAGATTAGTAGGTTGTAATTACTGTATAGTTGACTAACATAGGTATCTATATTAAGGTTGGTACCTAGTGCTCAAATTAAAACCTAAGTACTAACTTCTGATCTTTGTCCACAAGTGCTAACAAAGAACCCGGAATAATAGGTACTAGGCTGGGTAAAAGTGTGTCGGGCTTTGTGATATGGTTCTGTACATTAAAAAACTTTGAAAGTATGTTAAGGATATTTATCTCGTGAAAGATATGGTATCTACACACCAAAGCCGCCGGCATGCCGCCGGGCTACGCCAGCGGCTTTCCGTCATACAAATGGCAGCTGTCAAAAAAGCCGGCGGCTTTGGTGTGTAGATAACAATAGATACAACATAATTTTCGTTTTCGCTTATTAATATAGAGCAGAGTGGCGAAGACACCACCGACATGAGCGACGCTCTTAAAGATGATGATCATGATACTAAAATCAATCAGCATCGGAAATTTGGAATAAAAGTAAAAGAAAAATGTTTATTTCGCTCCCTATTTTCCCAAAATACACTCGAAAGCAATGAATCTGGGTCTCTAAAAATCCAAATATCTCGCGATCCAAGAATGCTAGCTTAGTGAAACAAATTGTGTTTAATAGACAATTTAATACTCCTTCATTATGAGTATTTACCGTTTACGATTCACAAAACTTTTTTTACAAAATATGACGTGAGCAGACTTACAGAAAAAACCTTGATTTTTAAAAAAACTTAAATGTAAAGCATTTTTTTTTTTGAAAAGACATAAAACTTATCTTAAATATTAATACTTCGCATTGCTTCCTCCTGCTTCCAACACAACGATTAAGAGATATGGCATGCTTTACAACAAGTTCCCCAAACGATTTTATTGTTATGGTTTAAATTTAGAAATAACTGAGAAGTTTAATATTTTCATTTAACAAGTATTTATTGGTCTCTTAAACACATTTTATTTCATAAAGCTAGGATTTTCAGTTTATGAGATTTTTTTAGTTTTTTGTTTAACCGACCCAGATTCATTGCTCTCGAGTGTAGATCAGGTACGTTCCATCGAATCTTCTCGCTGTGTCATTTAATTTATCTAATCTCTTTGAAACACCGTTACTCACTTTTAAAATTATATCTCCTTTTAGCTTTGCCGTGGTCGAGTAAAAATATTAATAAGTCAAAAAACAATTTAATCTTAGTACACGGAACCCCATTTCCCGGCAGCAAACGAACGAGTTTTTAATTGAAAACCCCTCAGGAAGGCACCGCCCATTTCCATTCCACCACTATCAACTATACTGAACTATGGAAACTTAATTTTTACTTCATAATTTGTTTGTGGGATATTAAATGTAAAGTTATGTTGTAAAATGCACTACACACATCCGGGCCGTGTCCGGGACGTGTCAGGGAAAAAATATCATTCCATACATTTTCTATGGATTCGTTCACACACGTTGTCATGACGACGTATTGTTTTCCCTCCTGACGGGCCCGGGCGATCTGTGTAGATAGATAGACCTATATCGTTGTTGTTACCAGCCCATATATGTCCCCACCGAGGGGCACGAGCCTACTCTCATGCAGAGAGTGATTAGGCCGTAATCCACCACGCTGGCCAAGTGCGGGTTGGCGGATTTCACATACACCTTCGAATTTTTTATAAGTTAACTTTTTAATGGCAACTACTATTGTGAATTCTGCCAATGCTGTTATTGTGGTGGAAAGTTGAAGCCTTTTCTGTCAGCTACGAGTATTATATGGCACGATAAGTCCATATTTTTTCCAAGACGTCGACATAATCCAACGTTTTTGACGTGACAACGTCTTATAATTCGATGGAGCCGGCTCCACGCACGAAAAAACATGACTCAAGCGGCGTTACCTCGCTCTGAGGCGTTCCATTTAAGGCTTGAAGTGCAAGCGAGAGCGCGGATCGGGCGACAAAGAGGCACAATCGGCCGCGTTCGGCAGCATTAATGACGTTGTCACGTTCAACTATCGTCAGTAAACCGACTTTACAGACAACCGATTTTTTTTAATTTAATAAAAGCTTGTTTTATAACCTTTACATTAAGGAACTAATCTGCATTTAGTCGGGTGATAGAGGTGATGCTATTGTATGTTTGGTTTGGATCGTAGCAAGTGGAGCGCAGTGGTCTCTGCCTACCCCGATGGGAAAGAGGCTTGACAGTTATAAATGTATGTGAGTATTGTATGTGTTGTATGTATTTATGTATGTATGCATAGAGTCTTTAACCCAAATATCAAAAAATGTCAACACAACCAAAAAATAACACATTTTTACCTCGAAACGAAACACCTACCTTTTTTTATAGGTACCGAATTATACTTTCAATTTGTCGCTCGGAAGGCAAACACTGAAGTCAATCATCACCTTCAAACAGTGTCGTCTGAAGATTGTCGCGAGATTGCTTTAATTATACACGGTGTACGGGTACGTGACGTAATCTTGACGTAGATTCTACGTGGTGATACACGGTGGGAATCTGTGATCTTATTGTTATCTAAGGCTTGTCGCAAACAAGACACCAACTACAGCCACCTAACACGCTTTTTCATATGAATAGGGATAATGACATCCTAAAAGAATAAGTCCGTCTTTTAGGCTATTAAAAAATATTTGAAACACATTTTTTACCTGATCAAATACATAAATAAATACAAAGATACAGAGCATCAAAGTTACGGAGTAGGGGGGTATTGACGTCACTCCTAGGTAAAAATCGTACTTAGGCGTGACGTCACGAGCAACTTTAACCCATTGTATCTTTGTCAGAGAAAAAAGAAAAAATACGTGTCGAATATTTTAAAATAATCTATGTGATGGACTAAACATTTTTTTTGTCATCATGCCCATTATACACGGTGTACGGGTACGTGACGTAATCTTAATGTAGATTCTACGTAATAAACAGGGTGGGGATCTGTGATCTTATTGTTATCTTACCTAACCTAACCTATCCTATTTCCTATCCAAGGATGGCCATACCCGAGCCCGCGGGCCAAAAGTGGCCACGACGAAATTTGAAATTACCGACGTGGCGAATCCAGCCAGTAAGAAGGGACTATAATATCAGATTTGTATGCAAGCTACACTATTGCCAAGTTTCATCAAAATCTGTTCAGTAGTTTTTGCGCGAAAGTGTAACAAACATCTATCCATCCATCGGCACTAACATTGACATTTTTAATATTAATAGGATTTAACTGCTATGTGAAGCACTTTTAAAAAGCTGTATCTGATACACCCTGTATAAATAAAGAGATCATACTGTATTGGACATTCTCTGAGAATTTTCATTATTATTTTATTACGGTTCGATTTCATATGAAAGGAAGTTACCATTCGGCTTACATTATACAGATATTATGTAATACTAGATGCTGCCCGCTACTTCGTTCGCATTTATCGTCATATCTTGGAAAAAAAACATGATATCTCAAAATAATAATATAACCTATGTGTTATGATGTATAAGCTACAATATTGCTAAGTTTCATCAAAATCTGTTCAGTAGTTTTTGTGTGAAAGAGTAACAAACATCTATCCAACCATCAGCACAAACATTAACATTTATAATATTAATAGGCTGTACCTACGTTAATATGAAAGAGGCTTTGAGAGAAATAGCTTTTATTTTTATAAAAGTACAGACGTATTACTAACGACACATTTCCTATTTTTAACCACCGGCGCAAAAAAGAGGGGTGTTTTAAGTTCCAGCTGTATATGTGTGTCTGTGTAAAATGAAACACTTGTTTTTGATATCTAGATCTGGCAGCTTTTGATTCAAAATTTTCTTTCGTTAGGAACCTTTTCAATCCATATACACAAAACCGGTTTTTTTTATCCATTAATTTGGACATGTAACTAATTGTCCTTGATAAAGTATTTCTAATGTGGACAAAAACGCGGGAAAAGCCTATAGTACCATATCAGTAGCTATATGCAAATTAAAAACATTGAAGATAAACAGCTGAATTACCATTTAAGTAATTTGAATATCAAATTACGTTAAAATAAACAATATCTGCTAATTACATCGACTAATGGCGCTTACTTTCCATTACAATTCAATTAGAAGCTTAAAAAAATACATTTCAGAAAAAAGTTCGCAATTTTAAGGTTATAATCAAGCTGAAAACCTACTTACAAAAACATAAATACTTACCGCTCCTTTATCTCTCTCAGCCATCTATTTACCATCACTAAAACATCACAAACGAAACGAACATACCCAAAAACTTTTACATTTTAAACAACGAAACGACTAGGCTTTTTAAAAAAAGAAAAATTGACGTGTCAAATATTTTTTCGAGGTTTGTTTACGTTGCGGGAAAACGCGAGTGGTCTGAGCCAATGTATGGATGAGACTGGATGCGCGCGCCGGTCCGTTGCCATAGAAACGCGGTAGGTAGTGATATAGTCTATGGTATAAAGTTGAAAACAACCTCCTTCGAGCTTTATTTGTTACGTTTGATAAGGGCAAGGCCTTCAATGTTGTTATTGAGTTTAGAATCTACATAATCTGTTTTTGTGGACGGTAAATTATGTTTGTTTGGGATTAAATGAGGGTTGAATAAGTCAGTGATACAAAATTGTATTAAGTAATATGCCTAACCCACATTACAAATGAACATCAGGATTTTGATTTTATGTCAGTTTTTGACAGAAGCGCTGGTAATACACTTGATCAATGAGGAAGGAATAAGGAGTGGCCCCATTTTTTTTTCATATACGTAAATGAGTTTATGACAGCGTGCCAAGGTGAGCGCAAGTTTTTCATAGTTTTCTTGGTAGATGACCTGTCAAATGATAAGAAATTCCATACAAAAAGTTAGCCATTTTGCGCTTTTTAAATTATGTCAAACTTTGTCGTATTACTCACTCCAACTTTTACCCCCTTATTACAAAACGAGGTTTAAAGATATTCTTTTGACGTTTCGGCTATGGACAAAACGTCAAACTAAACGAACTAACGTCGGACTATCTTTAAACCTCGTTTTGCAATAAGGGGGTTAATGTCTGTGACTCACTCTATTTATCAATGATCAGAATACAAAGTGATAGAGCCTTTAAAAAATCTATTTCATAGATTGGTCTGTCACCAAATTATCCATACCCTCGCAATATTTTCTGTTGACATCACTCTTAGCGCCAAAACATACGGTGAAACGCAACTGAAACTTTTAAGTTGCATCGAAGTTTCTGCTATAGACTTCCTTAGAAAACCACACACGACGCAACTGAAACGAAACATTTCAAACTAGTTAACTCAAAAGTAACTAGCAGTTTCAGTTGCGTTGCAGTTGCGTTTCACCGTGTGTTCTGGGTCTAAGGCACTGTCTCACGAGCGAGAGAATCGCGGCTTTATTATCGTCGTGCCACCTATTTCCATAAGCACTCTATGGAGCCGTCTCCACACGGCGATATTATCGCCGGGATGCGACGTATCGTATGGCACGGCGATAATAACGCCGCGATTCTCTCGCTCGTGGAGACAGCGCCTATAGTTTCACATTTGGATAAAACTTTTTACTCCCATGAGATGTTGGTTTTTATGTTTCCGTAGGATGATAAAACTTCACGCCAAAAATGCGAAAGGTTAGAAATGAGTAGATAAAAGTAAATAGGTCGGCACATCGCACCCACAAACAGGATGAAACCAAGAAATAAACACAAGCAAATAAAAACCGACAAATGCGAGTCGGATTGGTGTAGGAAGGGTTCCGTACCATTAGCTAATTGATATCGAGCAAAATACATCATTTGTGAAAATTTCAACGCTCTAGCCATAACGGTTAAAGTGATATAGCCTAGTGATGGACAGACAGACAAATAGACAGCCGACTAGTAATAGGTTCCTGTTTTTACCCTTTGAGTACGGAACCCTAAAAAGTGATATCACTCAATTTGTTGTAGTGATGAAAACACGACCGTTTCTTGAAGAAAATATATTTTTATGGAGTTACTAGCTTTTGTTCACGGACTTTGTTGGTTTGAAATGTATTTGAGAAATTTTCTTATTTTAAATATTATCTAGACAAACTAGACTTTCTCTTTTCTATTTCTTTCTCTATTATTATTTCTGTTATATTATCTGACATTGTAGAGTTATTTTTGAATCCTGTTTCATATTCTAAAATCTTATATTATTTGGTTTAAATCGGCAAGTACACAGCGTCACACGTCCAACAACAAATAAGGGTCGTTCCACTTTTAACGAACGACTAATACCGTATCATATCGGTTAAGAGTATTTTCAGACTATCGTTCTAAATGCGCGTATATAGGATGACTTTAAATTAGTGAACGATAGAAAAGGATATGCATGTACTCATGATAACAAACAACTTTTACTATGGGGCCAAGGTCGAAATCATAAAAAAATAATTAGTCCCCCATACTAACAGCTGGTGCATTTTGTATAGGGAGTTCGAAAATTTTTGAATGAATTCGAAGTTGGTCCCATAATAAAAGTTGTTTGTTATCACGAATACATATATATTATTTTCTATCGTTTACTAATTTAAAGTAATAGTTTTCAGCAGTGCATACGTGCGTACAAGCGCGCTTCAAAAAACCGGATGCGCGTTTACAGGCGTAAACGCACAAACCAGTCAATCAATCAATCAATCAAATCAGCCCGTTTCTCCCCACTGCTGGGTATAGGCCTCCCTTTTTTCACCCCATTCACTACGGTCCTGTGCCAATCTAACCCATAGCGGCCCTGTTGATCTGACGATGTCATCTGCCCAGCGAGCGGGTGGTCGGCCCACAGATTGACGTCCCTGACTCGGCCACCACTCTGTGACTGCTTTCATCCATCGACCGTCTTTTCTCCTAGCCAGGTGTCCTGCCCTTTGCCATTTTAGTGACAAGATCTGCGAACCAGTCGTGTCATGTCAATGTCAACATGGACTATACGAGCTTGTACGAACAAAAGACACACGTATAAGCGCGTACATGCGCTTCAAAAAAAGACCGCATACGCGCGTATAAAACGCTCGCCCTAAATGTAAACTCATTGTTCTATACTAGTCTTCTTATATTCTTGTTTGTGTCTGTACCTTATATCTTTTTGTGCACTAAAGAATATTTGTATTGTATTGTACAAAAATAATACAAAATTATCATACTTAGGTTCTGAATTCTTTGAAATTTTGTAACAAATAGACATATTTTGACATAATTAATATTAGCTAACTTTATGGATGAGGTTATTAAACTAGTTTACTTTACTAATAAAACTTAGGCGTTTAGTTTTTAGTATGATTGCTGAAGTTAAATAAGTAAGGAAGCTGTAGATATTAAGTTTGTATCAAAGTTTATGAACTACTTGTTAAGTTTATTTGGCAGTGAATGAGAAGAACATTCGAAATGACATTGCGAATGGCCCTTGTTGTCTCGGACGTGCAGCTCGTGATATTGAAAGATGAGATCGAACGTCCGCGTGGAGGCGGCGAGGTCCTGCGCCAACGCCACCAGCAAATCAGGATTTTGTAAATGATATTTAATACTTACCTACATATCTGTCACGTATATTTTCCATCGGAGTAGATAGACACTTCCTTCAACTTGTTACGAGTAGGTATAAGATAAACGAAAAAACAATAAAAGCGAAAAGAAAAAGAAAGATAAGGCGAGAGTTCACAGGTTTGTTAACAACATTTTATGAAATGAAAATAATACTCTAATTTCGTACGAAAGTTAGTACACCTGAAAACCTGAAACGCGTTATTTTTTAAAGGGTGCCGTCTATGATCTATGAACGATTAACTTTAAACCCCGTTTCTGCAACTCATTCCCCCTTCGCTCTTCTATAAACAAATGAACATCTATCATATAACCGGGAACCCAATAACAGATAGGTAATTTCCGACAAATTCCTTCATCAATGAACGTTGTAAATACTGAGTGACGGTTTGATCTCGTTACGGAACTGCGTGGATTGGAACGGAATTGAAGACTGCGGGCTTAGATTTATGAAGTTATGGAGGGAGCGTCAAAATTGAGATATATTGAAGTTATTTTTAGTAAAACTCGTGATCAAAGAGTAACAACAATTCTCTTTTGTTTCTATCTACATACATTCATATCTGTTACGGCTTTTTCCCGTCGGGGTAAACAGAGACCACTTCCCTCCACTTCATCCACATTCTACATTAATAAATTTCTGTCTAACATTGATTTATAAGTAATATGTATCTATACAAACATTTACAAATATAAATGCCAGTCAAATGTAACTGACAGATAAACCTATTTCTATTTCATAAAACATGACGTATAAGACAGTGACAGGTATAAAATATCTAAGAGTTACTTTACCTGTAAGTAGTGAAACCCTAAGGGCCGGTTTCATCATCTAATCTAATCTAATCTAATTTAATTTAGCCATTTGTGTCCCACTGCTGGGCAAAGGCCTCTCTCCTCTTCCGCCACAACCTTCTGTCTCGAGCTTCCTCCGCCCAGCTACTTAAGAAGGTGTCCAGCTCATCCCGCCACCTTTTCCGTGGTCTGCCGCGACGCCGTTTGGCATCATCATCATCATTCATCATCTACAGAAAAAAAATATCTAAGAGATATTTTATATAGATTTTTATGTACCTAAAACAAACATAGGTTTATCTGCCAGTTAAAATGAATCTGTAAATGATCAAACGGGCTCTAAAAGTACTAAATATCAATCAAGCAAGGCTCCCTCTACTCGACTCTATGTCACCAATACTTTTCAGCATGACTCGGCAACTTTTTCACTGCCTGAGCTAAAAGGGAAACTTAGATTACGTGAAACGGAACGACTTCGGCTGATATTTTGTAGACCTATTGGAGGCTGGATATTGAACTACTTACAGGAAAACAAAAATAGCTTACTATTCTTTGTAAAAAGGTCGAATGTTGTTTTAAGATTTTTACCCGACTGCGCTAGAAGGAGAGTTATGTTTTTCGAGTGTTTGTTTGTATGTATAATTCTTTAGCACGCTCTACAGCCTAAACGGCTTGATGGATTTAGCTTGAGAGATGTCGTTAGATTTTTATTTCAATTACAATAATACAGCAAATTATTAGCATCTATACGTAGGTAGTTTAAAGATGGAAGGACTCAATAAAGTGTTACATTGACCGGTGAGTGCTACATTGACCGCTGAGTGTTTGGCCGGTGAATTTTACATTGACCGCTGAGTATTACGTTGACAGTGAGTTTTACATTGACTTTTGAGTGTTACATTGACTTTTGAGTGTTACATTGACCGGTGAGTGTTACATTGACCGGTGAGTGTTACATTGACCGGTGAGTTGTACATTGACTGGTGAGCGTTACGTTGACCGGTCAGTGTTATATTGACAGGTGAGAGTGTTATGGTAGTGTAATACATTTCTTGTAAAAAGAGTAGGTAGTCATATCAGGAAATAAGATCAGGATTTGACATTCCTATCAGTCTGATGTGACTCAGGAAAGTCCTGGTTGACTCTTTTTTACTTTTATGAGTAAACTTTGAGTCATTCTAAATGTCAGGTTTATGTCTATAAAAACAACGCATTGTGTTTATATGAAACATTTTGTTGTTACACTTTTTTACGGTAGCATTGTACCTATAGTTTTTGAATTAAATTCTCAAATTGACCGCAAAAATTCTTCTACAAAAAAGAATTGAAAATATTTTTTAAAATTCGAACTTCGCAATTTAAAAATGTGCCACAGATTCAAATAGGTTCGAATCCGGAACGTGCTTAAAAAAGTGAAATCATTTAATTTATTTCCCAGATAAAAAATTCGGCCCGCATTTTTTGTTAAAAACTTTTTTGGTGGAAACTCTTTGGTGAAGCCAGTCACATTGGAAGATTCGCTTCAATACGTCGCTGTTTAATTCGACACTTCAATTAGTTAATTTACTCTGAAAATGTATTTTATAGTTTTCGCTTTGGTTCTGGTAAGTTTAAAATATTTTATTGATTTTTGAGTTACTTTTTTGTATTGCAGATCTTTTGTTGTGTTTTTGAATTGATGTTTTTATTTATTATCATATCACATCTAATTTTTAAAATTATTTATATTCTTTTAATGAGGAAAATAAGTGATTGAATATGTATCACCTAGATAGTGTGTCAAAAAGCCAAAATATTTTTAAAATTTTCAGACCCCAACGACTATGAAAACGAAATAATTTCTTTATAATAAAGATAAAGATTTATTTATTTGCTTAAAACAGGGTCGATACAATAGGTTTTAAATTAAAATTATTACGTCTTAAAATATAATAGTAAAACTTAGTTTTTCCAGTTGGAGACATGACATGCAAAATGTCTTAAATATGCATATAATTTCAATTAATCAAAAACAAATAAGAATAATAATAGAGACCTCGAAAAAGATGTAGAGACGATCTGGATGCATTTTCACGGAAATGGTGGGTCACTACCGGAGACCGTGTTAAATGAAAAGTCGCTGGGAAGGCCTTTGCCTAGCAGTGGGATCCTAATGACTAACAAAAAAATCTTCTTTTACAGTTAATAACCACCAACATATCATCTGCAACTCATCACCACGACGACGATGATGATGATTACTTTACAAAGCCATCATTTGATGAATACCCTGATGAATATCAAGATGATAACGAATTCGCTCGTAAAGATGAAACAGAAAGTGAAACAAACAATGATGAAGTCAACAAAACAGATGAAACAACAAAAACAGCTACTTACGAAGTTTCTGAAGCTATAGATGATATACCTAATACAACACCGCGTGGTCCGATTGTAACTAACTTCACTTTATTGATACCACTGAATAATGCTACAAATAATGCCACAGATAATAAACTTACTGTTCCAAATTTAAAAAAGAATACAATTACAATCTTTCATTTAAACGCCGAATTTGATAACAACAAACAAGATGTAGCAGTTATGCAGAATGTACCAAATTTTCCAAATTTAAAAGCATTTAGAGACTACATTCATGGAGTAAAGAAAGGTATTATAAATGGACTACATAGTTGGATAAATAGAGAACAAACATCAACAAGTGAAGTCAATATTGACTCACAAGGAAATACTCCGCAAGCAAACATTATAGCTGCTCCGATAGTGTTTTGGGATCGGCTTCATAGAAAAGGTTCAGATGCTGCCAATAATGTTTATAGAGCTATATTTGGTAAGCAGTTTGGTGATGACAATTGAAATTATAAGAAAATGATGTATTCTTCTTCATTAGTGTGTGAAACAATAATTTTAATGTCTTTTTTCCACCGAAAACAGTGTTACTTTAAATAATTAAGTTTTGGTTGTCTGAACACTGGGGCACAGATGATTAATTAAGTAGAAGAAAATAAAGTGTGTGTATCAATTAATAATAAATGTTGTTTTATTTGTTTATTTCTAAATAGTAAACTCTGAAAGTGTAAAATTACTCCAAAATATTTCGATATATATATATATATTGCAATTAGACCAGAGAGGCGAAGACTCCACCGACAAGAGCGACGCTCTTGAGTATGATGTTGATGATTGTAATTTTGAGAATTAACAGATATTAGCACATACACATTACAAAGTAACACTAGGTATTGTTGGCAACACCGACAAAGATAAAATTTAGTTTGTCTATAATTTTTGTCTATGGAAAGTTGTACTTCCTGATTCATACTTCAAATTAATTACTTACCAACTTGGAACCGACCTACCAGTGTTCTCTATTGTAATATTTCTACCGTGCCAATATACGCCCGTTATTAATAACCTATCCTGATCCGTTTTTACCAAATCGAGATTGAAAAAACAAAAAACAATTGTCACTTGTGTACCAAAAACATGTCAAGAACACAATTGTGTTTTGTTTTTTCAATCTCGATTTGGTAAAAAACGGATCAGGATAGGTTATTAATAACGGGCGCTAGTCAATTCAAACCATATCTAAGTGCAGTTTTTCTATTCTTCTCTTCGCTCCTTCTCAACTACACTAACAGCTGCCTTAACAATTATCATACAAACTACGAAACTCTGTAAGACCTTATTTTTTGACTATTCTAATAAATATGGCAAGTGGAGGAAAGTGGTCTCTACCGAAATGGGAGAGAGGCGTATTATTATTTGAAAAGAGCAACCTCACAGAGTTTCTTGCTAGGTTCTTCTCTGGAGGAAACTGCACCTTGCGAATCTAGCGCTAGCTTTAAAAAAATTACCTATATAATAATGTAACGGTTTCAAGACCATTTTTTGTGCCTATGAAATAAATATATTTTTGACTTTTGACTTTGACTTTTATTTGTATAAGAGCAACATGTACGTCCTATGCTTCCTTTTACCCAATAGTTGAATTATTTCCTAATACTGAACATACCTACACGCGTTAAGTAATTAGTAAATTAACAACAAATCTTCAAGAAGTATCTATGACCCATCGATTAGAGTAAAAAAAACAAAATGTTCCAGCTATTAACCTTAATTGCAGGTGCTATTAATAAGTAAAGGCACCGACCGACGCTCTGTCAACAAAGGTTTATATTAATTCATTTGTAGAAAGAATTATTTTCTAGGAAACTCTTTCATACTTATAATGTTTTGGTTTTTATACTAAAATCAAGTACCTAATGTATGTAAAGTAAGATATTTTATTATTATTCAGTACTTACAATAAACATTTCGTAAAAGAAAATTAAACACAAATTATCTCTTTTTCATAAAATACTTATACCTACAAAGCTATTAAAATGACCAGAAATGAAACATAAGCCAGGGTGTTTCATTTCTGGTCATTTTATTTTTTTCATAGGTTAATCACAACGACATTTTATTATATGAAGTCAAAGCCCAGAAACCTTAGGCAGAGTTGCATTGACTTTCGTCAATGTTATTTTTTTAAGCTAACGCTAGATTCGCAAGGTAGCAGTTTAACCCAGAGAAGAATCTAGCAAAAAACTTTGTTGTTAGATTAGGTTTTGGACCAAGGCCTCCAACGCTTCATCATTCCTTTAGTTATCTCTACCTACGAGGTAAAGGTGTCCCCTGCATTATTTTACTTTCTCTTTCCTTCAGCGGCCCAAGTCTACTAATTTACAATACTGTCAGTTGTGTGTTGGCAGAGTGTAAATATCATTTTTTGACATAATTGGTCGCAATCAGTGTAAGCCATTGTTTAGCAGAATACTATAAAAATACCATTGACATTGCCCACACACAACTGAGGCTATTTTAAATTAGCAGATTTGGGACCCTGGATTCTTTTACTTTCTCTTTCCTTCAAGCCAGCTTGACAGCTTAGCAAAGATCATCGTGCCATCTCCTTTTAGGCCGATCTCTACCTCTGTCCCAATCGTTATTTTAGAACCAGTTGGTATATATGTTTACCGATTGATCCTAATGCTTATGACAGAGAATATGAACCCCGTATTGTGGAGTTTATGATGCAATAAAGAATTGAGGAGTATTATTTCAGCCTTATAACAAATAAAAGAGAAGCTGAAATAACCTTAAATAGAGTCTTATAATAACCTAGCTAACCCGGTAAACTTTGTTCAATAAATGAGCTTGTTTAAACGGTATACAAAGTATTCTATGTCCTTCTCCAGGGGCCCAAGTCTGCTAATTTAAAAAATCCCCAGTTGTACGTCAGCAGTGTCAATGGCATTTTTTGACACATTTGGTATTCTGGTAAACAATGGCTTACACTGATTGCTAGCAAATGTGTCAAAAAATTACATTGACACTCTGCCGACCACAACTGGGAATATTGTAAGTAAATTAGCAGACTTGGGACCTTGGTTCTTAGCTACCTCCTTGCCAATTTTCACCCAAAGGTAGAGATATTAAGCTTCATCATCATTAAACTTAAGAGCTTCGCTCTTGTCGGTGGAGTCTACGCCACTCTGTTCTATTTTCTGCCGTCCTTTTGAGCACCTGGTACGACACAACTTCTATCCCCTCTTTCATTTGATCTATGTAAGTTCTTCGTTATATTAAGCTTACATAACCTTAAAGCAAACCCTTCCCTATTTAATTTAGACAATCACTCGTAATCAGTTACAATCAGTATCGTCTCGATTGCATTGTCAATGGCAATCGATGGCCATGGATTGATAAAACTAACATTATCAGTATACTATACTGTACGTATAGTTTGTAGGTAGCTTTACGTATACATTTGAGCGTCTGGTGCAATTTTTTTCCGGAAGAACTTTCTTATTTTGAGCACCAACCAATTTGACAAGTGTGAATAGTTTCATATAAAATGCTCTGACACTGGTGCCTACGTTTTATTACAGGACTTTGCACACAGCAAAGAAAGAGCTTTTTAATCGATACAGAAGAAAATAAAGGCACCTAAGCGCCAAAACACACGGTGAAACGCAACTACAACGAGACGTTTCAAACTATTTGCGTCGTGTCTGGTTTTCTATGGAAGTCTATAGCAGAAACTGCGATGCAACTCAAAAGTAACTAGCAGTTTCAGTTGCGTTTCATTGTGTGTTCTGGGTCTAAGAGATTGCTCATGTTCAATTTTGTTAATTGAACGTTTGGTTGTAAAGATAATTTCTTGTTTGTTATAACTTCTTTTCAAAGTATCATGGCGTTGACACCCGGTTGCAAGAAGATCAATTAATGTAACTCTTCATTACACAGGAGGTGCCATACCGTCTGGATCTGCGTGCCTAGTCTGGCGCAAAATGGCTACCTTTTTGTATGGTATTTCTTATCGTTTGACAGGTCATCTACGAAGAAAACTATGCAAAACTTGCGCCAATCTTGGCACGCTGTTATAAACTCAATTGTATATAAAAAAAAATGTGGCACCACCTTATTTATTCTATACTCAAAGATTACACCTATGACCGCCCGTCACTGTATTGCCAAAACCACAATCTTTGCAATGTTACGCTCCTGGGAATCGAACCCATGCCCGACCACGCCAACAAGCCAATCAAAGTTTCCCAACCTTTTAACAGATTTCCTCCCAACAGTAAAACAACAAAAACAACAGTAATATTTATGTATGTGTATTTATCGAATATATATGTGTAGGTTTATACTTATATCTTTTTTGTAGGTTAAGTGACTATCCTGCCTCCTTGCTTTCACTTCTCTCTTTGTGGGGTCTGCAGGAAGAAATTTTATTTTAGAAATAAATAAATAACTAAATAATTATTGGGGGACATTTCACACACGGTCACCTGACCCCAAACTAGGTAAATCCTGTACTATGGGTATCAGGGACTGATAAACATACATAGATAAATATATAACACCCAGACACGGAACAAACATTTATGCTCAACACACAAATGTTTGCTAACCGGCGGGGATCGAACCCGCGACCCGTACAGAAATATGTAGTACCTTTTGTATAACTTCTCTTTTTTTCTGTCTCTATGTACTATCATCCTTCAATAAACTGTTAAATACATAAATAAATAAATAAAACCTTTGTAAATCCAATTATTGTAACTAAATAAATAAAATTTGAATGAATTCCGCCAAAGACAGTAACACATGACCCGAGCAGGACTCGCCAGCAAAATTTACCTGTATGGCTGTATGCTAATACCGCAGTGTCGATGAACGTGCCTAATGTTTGTTGATTGGGATTGCTATAGAGAGGATAATACCGGATAAATAGTTACGTAAATTCGGTACCTACTTATAATTTTCATTTAATCTCTTTGTCAATAGTAACCGTTTGTAATGTAATTTGGTTTGAAATAGATATTGTAAAAGAAATGTATTTTATGCGTAAAAAATATATTATTTTTGTAATTTTTGTGGATGAAGCGAAAGAAGTCTCTTTACTTCGTAGCAAGTGGAGCGAAGTAGTCTCTGCTTACCTCGATGGGAGTCAGGTGGGAGAAGTATGAGATTACGTGAGAGATTTTAAGGTTTAACTCTTCAAGATTGTCTATTTAGCCCGACTCAAAAAGTCATTAATCTATTACGCATAAACGTAATACAAAATAATATGGCCTCTGGCCAAACTTAAAATTTCCTAAAATATAACAAAGTATTATTTAAACTTTATCCAACAACTTATTAAACTTTTCAAACGTCCAAAAGAATAATCCTCAGCCTTCAAAAACATTTTAGAAACCAGTTTATAGCGGTACTCGCAGCTCCGTAAAGTTCCAAGGAGGAGGTCAGTATCCTCAGGGATGCTGCGCAGTGCCACAGCGCGCACCGAATCACGCGCACGCGTTTCTTACGCTCCCTATGCGCGTGCGACGGTTTTTGTGTGAAACGTCTTCTGGTTATAGTAAGTTGTATTTTTATGTATTTTTTAATAAATAAAAATATTTTAAGTAAAATATATTAGGTAAAAAGTGGTAGGTAGCTAATTATGTTATTTAAGAGGAAGTGATAAAACTAAAGCCTTATTTCGAATAACTGTATATCCATTCGAAGACGTTCGTAATTTATAAGTTTTAAATAATTGTTTCAAAAAATACTATTGCTGGATGAAAGAAGTATTTAATTTTATAGTAAGTCAAGTAAAAGTAAGTACATTATATTGACTTTCTAAATTATTTTAAAGAAATCAAGTACTTAGGTACTTACATCCTTGCTTGTCAAGAATTTTAATAATTTTATGAATTAACTTTGACTTACCAATATAATTTTTTTAATACTTAATGGTATCTACACACCAAAGCCGCCGGCTTTTTTGACAGCTGCCATTTGCATCACGTAAAGCCGTTGGCCTAGCCCGGCGGCATGCCGGCGGTTTTGGTGTGTAGACAGCATTATATTAAATTTTCAATTTATTAAAAGTACAAAGAAAAAATAAACAAAATCAGTCAGGCTACACAGTCGTAAAAAATATTCCCATCTCTAGTCAAAGTGGGTGGAAAAGTGCCAAGGATACTGGCAGCATTGCCACGCTGACTGGCCAGTGAAATGTACCTCATTGAACATAAAAAGTACTTATAATGAGTTTAATACTTTTATATGTACTATTTTAATTAGGTTTAGGTTATTTGATTTTGTATTTATTTATTATAATTAATTTTAATAACTTTATTCCTACTTAATATCATAAATTCATATATAAATCCTTAAAAGACATTGACATCTAAGTAAAATAAAAATCGAGAATGTAAATAACAACAAATGTCAAAAACATCGTTAAGAGTGCGTTACTCTTTGCGTTTTGGTAAATACAATATTTTATACAGGGTGTTTGATGTATTGTCTAAGTTTTATCAAGAAAAACAAATAAACAGAATATTCAGATGTCAATGTAATGGGTTGGCATAAGTGATCATTAATTCATGCAAGTAAATACTCGTAGAAGATTACATTAGCTGGTGCCCAAGTATGCTAATCCATATCCATACTATCCATACTAATATTATAAATGCGAAAGTAACTCTGTCTGTCTGTCTGTCTGTCTCGCTTTCACGCTAAAACGGCTGAACCGATTAAAACGAAATTTGGCACACAGATAGGCTATAGCCTGAGAAAGGACATAGGCTACTTTTGATTTAGATTACGATACTGATTTTCAGTATTCCACGCGGACGAAGTCGCGGGTACAGCTAGTTAAAAATATTCCCAGTTGTGGTCGGCAGAGTGTCAATGGCATTTTTTGACACATTTGGTCGCAATTAGTATAAGCCAATGTTTAGCAGGATACTAAATGTGTCAAAAATGTCATTTTCACTCTGCCGACACAAACTGACAATATTGTAAATTAGTGGATTTGGACCTCAGGAGTCCTTTAACAGAGGCTTTTTATCTGTAATACATATCCGTCAAGCCTCTCTCCCAATGGGGTAGGCAGATACCACTTCCCACTCCCAATCTGTTAACATTTATTCATTTAGGTAGATAAAATATTTTATTACCACGGTGTTGCTATTGTTAGTAATTATTAACCAACGTCGCAAAAAGAGGGGTGCTATTCGACGTGTTTGTATGTCTGCCTGAACTGATTTTGATTGAAGATTAAGATGATTTGATCGAGTCTGTTTTAAGCTTTGTTTGATTACAATCGGTTGAACCGTTTTTAAAATTTACGGGGAAGGAAGCGGCTATAAAACAAAATTACATCTTTATTAAAAACCATATAATGTAAATGTATTAAATATAACTGATCACCCTGTGTTTTCTGCCTGTCGTTGACCGCTAAGCCGATTGGCTACTTGATTAGATAGCCATATTTTATTTTAAAAGTATTGCAGACCAACCATGTTTACTCCCTAAGGTCTGATTTTTCAATTTACCAAAGAGTTCTTATTGCGTTCTGTAACGTAAGTCTGTTTTCGTTGACATTTTTATTTTTTTGGAAAAATTGGTTTCGTTTTAGAAAATTATGAATGTGGATGAAGTGATAGAGGTGTGTTTAGATCGTAGGAAGTGGAAGGAAGTGGTGTCTGCCTACCTCGATGGGAGAGATGGGTGACAGATATGTATGTATAACAGCATGCCTATGTTGGCTATACACATAGAAGAACATTCAGCTTTCCGGACTGTGAGGAAGATAGGGCTCTCAGGCTCTTGGACTATCTGTCAAAACGCGAACGCTACGCGAGTAACACGCGAGTAAAACGCGTGAGGCGCGTTTTGATAGCGGAAAAAAAGGCCTACGATCCGCAAACGCAGGTTTTGAAAACTAGGTCTGCAAGGTACCTTACTTCACCTGACATTGACAGAATCCACAGAGGAAGATGCCATTAGAGTCCTTTTCACGAAAGAAGTCCCCTAGCCGCGGCGCTGTATTTCATGTCAAAATTGATAATGTTGCCATTTATGAGTACAACATCTACCTATATTATGTTTATTTCATTTGTAATTTATTAAATAATATTATTTCCTGCATATTTCGACTGTTTTGGTCATTACATGAGTAGATTGGTATATATTTTGATAAAATTGTCTACTTAGCTATATTTCTGTTATGTAAAAAGTGTATTTTTATTAAGATAAGTAAGGGGTTTTCTACCTACTATCAGGGAAAAGGTCAAAAAATAGGGAAAATAGACCTGTCAAATTTAGTTCCAAAAATATCCGGGGGACTTCTTTCGTGAAAAGCACTCTAAAACAAAAATTAGCCTTCCCCCACTCCAGTGACCTATTTGTTGGTACTAACTAAAGTCCCGTTACATAAGGTCACAGAACGTACTCTCGAATACCAGTTCGATTCCCGTACAAAGTAACAGTTAGATACAATTGCCTTTAGATCTAGTGCCCTTGTTTTGGTCTAGATTCTAGGTCTTGATTGGATCTAGGTTTTGTTTGGGTGTTAGTGTAGGTCTACAGTGCTTCGGCCGCAAACTAGCTTGGTTAACCGTTCCCGATATTCAAAGACAAATAGCCTTTGAGTATAGAAAAGATAAGGAGAAGCCATACCGTCTGGATCTGCGTGTCTGGTCTGGCGCAAAATGGCTTCTTTTTGTTCGGTACTACTCATCATTTGACAGGTCATCTACCAAGAAAACTATGAGAAAACTTGGCGCAACCTTGGCACGCTGTCATAAACTTATTTGTATATGAAAAAGAATGGGGCCACTCCATTCCTTCTTCATTGCAAATAGCTATCCGAGATCGGCAGTACTTAACTGTCACGTAGCTGTCACTTCTAATCTATCCTTCAACATTTTTTATTAATTTATAGACCGTTGCAGTACAGTTCATTACAGCTAATGTTTTATTAAATTAACAGACGTGTTCGATATCAACAATTTGAAGAAGCCAACACGATTTTGAAATCACCTAAAATAAAAGAAATACTAAAGTATTTCAGATGTATTTCTGATGTAAGAATTTTACAGCGCTCTTTCTTAGTTTCAAAAATATATTTTCCTTATCTTACCTTTCAAATTAATATCCGTAATAAAATGGAGCGTCAATGACCCTTTTAATAAATGAAGTACTTAAATTAAACACCTTAAAGTTAAATAAAGCAATCAGTTACTTTATTTGAACAAAAAATCCTACTAATATTATAAATGTCAATGTTTGTGCCGATGAATGGATGTTTTTACTCTTTCACGAAAAAACTACTGAACAGATTTTAAAGAAATTTGACAATATTGTAGCTTATATATCAGAATAACACAAAGGCTATATTATTTTGAGATATCATGCTCAAGAAAGGCCAAGTAAAGAGTATCTTAAACCGACGGGCATGTATGAGGCGACTGATGAATGTGGATGAAGCGAAAGAGGTGTGTTTAGATCGTAGCAAGTGGAAGGAAGTGGTCTGGTACTCCAATGGGAGAGACTACTTCCTTCCTATGTATGTATGTATGTCACTTTCTATGTATGTATGTATGCATTGAGTATAGAATATATAAGGAGGTGCCACATTTTTTTTCATATACAAATGAGTTTATGACAGCGTGCCAAGGTTGGTGCAAGTTTTTCATAGTTTTCTTGGTAGATGAACTGTCAAACGATAAGAAATTCTATACAAAAAGGTAGCCATTTTGCGCCAGACCAGGCACGCAGATCTAGACGGTATGGCACCTCCTTATATATTTTATACTCAAAGGATGTATGTTTTCCACGTTATGACGATAAATGCGTTCGAAGTCGCGGGCAGCCTCTATATTTAAATAAATACCTTTTCCTTGTGGCAATATTCCAAATCTTTTCCTCCCCGTGGTTTTACGAAACGTCTTTTCGTACCTACCTTATTTCTGGAGGTCAATTAATAATTTAAATTACTGTGAACGTAAGAGTGTTTATTTCTGTCTTTTTATTATTATTTAAGGCCAAAACACACCGGATGCGTATGCGTTGCGTTTGCGTAGGAACTGTCACCGCTTGCGTAACGTAGACGTAGACGCAAGCGGTGACAGTTCCATACATTACAACTCAGAGGTACGCATACGTCTACGCATACGCATCCGGTGTGTTTTGGCCTTAAGGCCTTAAGGTTCAAAATGTTGTGAATATTTTGCGCGAAATATCGTGAAAATTACTTCATTGTAATTATTTATGTAGGTACCTACTTAGGATGGTTTTCTTTTTTTTATTGAACATCATAATAGGTACCGTGGATTCTGCCAATGTCAAATAAAGTAGAGTCACAGATAACAACTAAGCGCCAAAACACACGGTGAAAAGCAACTGCAACGCAACTGAAACTTTTGAGTTGCATCGAAGTTTCTGCTATAGCCAACTAGTTTGAAACGTTTCGTTTCTGTTGCGTCGTGTGTTGTTTTCTAAGGAAGTCTATAGCAGAAACTGCTAGCAGTTTCAGTTGCGTTTCACCGTGTGATCTGGGTGGGTCTAACTCGTAAACGTTATTTATTACTTATAATGAAGGAGTATTAAATTGTCTATTAAACACAATTTATTTCATCGAACTAGCATTCTTGGGTCGCGAGACTTTTTGATTTTTAGAGACCCGGATTCATTGCTATCGAGTGTAGTTGTAGAGTGTTAACAAAGAAAATGTTTTGTGTCATGCGTCAAGAGTTTTAAAATAAATCTGCTAAAGTATCAATTTAATTAATAGAAACTAGGTACCTACCTACTTAACTAAACCAACTAAAGTAAAATTATATGAAATTAATATGTATTCTTATTTTTTCCAGCAAAATGCATCGACTCACAATATTCTTGGCATTTGGTGCAACAGTTGCTATGGTAAGGAAGTACTTTAATGGTAATAATAATAATAACTAAATATCCCCTGGTCGTAAAACGCCCTTTACGCTCAATATTCCTTTCGCAAAACGTCATTTTCGCAAAATAACATTTTCGCAAAATGTCCCTTTCGCAAAAGGTCCCGATCTCAAAACGTCTCTTTCGCAAAACATGGTCGTTTAATACATAAGCTCTAAATTATATTATCAATGCCCTGACGTAATTTAATACATTAGTATTTAGTTAAGTATTACACCTATTCTTATCTTCAAATACATTTTTAACCCGCACCTGTCTACATACAACTAATTACAAATTCGTTAACGGGCTACTTTCATTTAGACAATGACGAAATTGTGTTTGTATGTATGCTGTATGTAGTCATACAATTTCACTTTTTCACCCATTCGACATACTAAACAGTTGGTTACGCGATGTGTTAAAAACTTGCTTAATATTATTTTTAATGTATTTTGAAGGAAAGTTCTACTCATATTATAAATGTCAATTTTAAATGGTGTGCCAATGGATGGATGGCTGGATGTTTGTTACTCTTTCACGCAAAAACTACTGAACAGATGTTGATGAAGCTTGGCAATATTGTAGCTTACACATCAGAATAATAGGCTATGGATATTATTTTAATATAGCATGCTTTTTTCAAATATTTTTTAAGTAACTACTTAAGCAGTTTGCAACTATCTATATTATGTTAACTATTAGTAGAAACTGTAGGTTCATGAGTTAAATATTTAAGTTTTTTTTTTTGAAATGGCTATGTAAGTGATTGTTTGTTTCACATAAATAAATAAATAAATAAATGACGACTAATGCGTACGAAGTCGTGGGCAGCCTCTAGTAAAACATATTTTAAAATATTTCTTCTTGAGACCCAATTCCTAAAGTGTATATGCCATAAAGGCGTATATAGAAATCTCGATGCTAATATTGTTTACTTTTAATTTACCCAAAAAAACGTTAATGAAGTAAGCAATTAAGATCATCTTATGATATTTAAAAAGGCGTGATAAATATGATTGTAACTAGATCTTCTTAGAATTAGAATTCGTTTATTGCAAGTCAAAAGTTTTGTAAAGCGTTATGCTGTCTACACACCAAAGCTGCCGGCATGCCGCCGGCTTTTTGACAGCTGCCATTCGTATGACGTAAAGCCGCCGGCCTAGACCGGTGGTATGCCGGCGGCTTTGGTGTGTAGATACCATTACAAAGTCATAATATGGTACATGTGACGTCCTGCTAGAGCACAGTATAAATAAGAGGACAAGTAGTTATCAATCCAAATAGTAGTCAATCAAGGCCACTATATTAGACAGGCCAATTAGCGTAGTCGGTATTGAGTCTGCCTCATACGCACGGGTCGCGGGTTCGATCCCCGCCGGTTACAAACATTTGTGTGATGAGCATAAATGTTTGTTCCGTGTCTGGGTGTTATATATTCATCTATGTATGTTTATCAGTCCCTGATACCCATAGTACAGGATTTGCCTAGTTTGGGGTCAGGTGACCGTGTGTGAAATGTCCCCAAATATTTATTATTATTATTATTATTTACTATTTGCAGGTATTGAAATCTTTTCAAAAATATTGTAAACTTTACAGGTAGGAGCAGCAAAACAACAAGTCCAACTCTCCGACTCGTACCTACCAGTAGCAATGCAAGTGATTGCCCATCTAACAGACCAAATGGCATTCGAACCTTTAGACGACCCAGTTCAAGCCATAAAGCCAACTGCCAAGCCAACTGTTAAGCCAACTAATCGCCCAACAAAACCCCCAACTAATTGGCCAACTGGAACTACCAAGCCAACAAAACCCCCGATAAATTGGGCAACGCTAACAACCAAGGCGACAACGAAGCCGACTTACGGTTGGCCGAAGCCGACGACAAGTAAACCGTATGTGCAATTGTCGGATTATATTTGGAAGCCTCCAGAAGGCGGTTGGTGGATGCGGTATGGGCTGCTGCCAAGGTTTTGGTCTTCTGCTTTCTAATTTTCTTTCTTTTGCTTTACGTTTAAGTATCTTAATTTAAGGCGTTTGAATGGATCAAAATATAGCCCGTCGGAAATATTTACGACTAACGTCATGCAACTCGATTGTAAGTAAGTACTCATACTCATCACAGTACTGGATAGGCGAAAACAGGGGAAGCGCATTCCAGCGAGGTGCACAGATATTACCGACGACCCACTGCAAATTTAATCGACGCCAACGCAGTTTGCAAAAGGCAAACAAGGGTGAAATCATAATGAACACCTTAAAATTTACAATATACTTTGAAAGCGAAATTCTTTTATAGCCTTCCACAACAATTTTAATCCTATTTCCTACTAATATTATTAATGTCAATGTTTGTGCTGATATGGATGGATGGATGGATGTTTGCTACTCTTTCACGCAAAAACTACCAAACAGATTTTGACGAAACTTAGCAATATTGTAGCTTGCACATCAGTATAACACATAGGCTATATTATATTTAGATATCAAGTGTTGATTCCAAGATATGACGATAAAGGCCAAAACATACCGGATGCGTATGCGTTGCGTATGCGTAGACGTATGCGTACCTCAGAGTTGTAATGTATGAAACTGTCAACGCTTGCGTCTACGTCTACGTTACGCATCCGGTGTGTTATGGTCTTAAATGCGTACGAAGTCGCGGGCAGCCTCTAGTACTGTATAAAAGTATACTTTGAATGCAAAAATCTTCTGTAGCTTCCAACGTGCTTCCAACAATTTTAATCCTATTTATTTCATAACCGTCTCTCCTTAGGCGCTGTCTCCACGAGAAAGAGAATTGAGCGCGATTCTATCGTCTTGACACTTATTTCTTTAAATTCTCTGTGGAGACCGCTCCACACGACGATAATATCGTCGCGATTCTCTTGCTCGTGGAGACAGCACCTTATTTCATAACCGTCTCTCCTTACAAGCCTATCGTTCCTTATTTTCCACTCGACTTAACAACAATTATTTAATTTACTTTCATTCCTGATAACGTCTTTCGCTTTGAGCTTTGCTCGAGTTTTCTTTACAAAATGGGATGGGTTTATTAAAATATACCTACTTATACGCACAAATATAGAGGTATATTAAAGCTTGAAAATAGATAATGTTGTACCTACTTCAGTGAATTTTGAGACCAGGAGCCCGAGTCTGATAAACTTCTATATATATAAAAATGAAACCCGTTTTCCGTTGTCACGGCATCACGCCTGAACGGCTGAACCGATTTCGCTAATTCTTTTTTTAAAATGTTCATTGAAGTCCAAGGATGGTTCTTACGGTAAGAAAAAATCAAATAATTGCCGGGAAAGCCCTAAAACAGACCTTTTCTTTTTCCCATACAAATGTTTTCTTACTAAAATGTAGAGTCAATTTGAACTTTATTCCTACACAATAAAGTTCATTCTAAGGCGGGACGAAGTTCGCCGCGATAGCTAGTTTACAATATTCGCAGTTGTCGGCAGTGTAAGCCATTGTTTAGCAGAACATCAAATGTGTCAAAAATGCCATTGACACTGTCGACACACAACAGAGGCTTTTTTAAATTAGCAGACTTGGGCCCTAGAGTTTGAGCCAGATCTTCATGTTTTGCCAATGAATCTCTGGTCCAAATAAGACGTCAATATTATGTCATATTTTTTCACAGACAACAAACGACACCGTTCCACAAACCAGGCCTCTACGCCCCCGTGGCACCACCAAAAGCCTCCGAAAGAATCAACCCAAAATCAGGCTTCGTCCTCCTTCCTTTCGACCATAACACACAATACACGGTCATTGAACCCCAAGAGAAACGTACCGAAGAACCCCTTCTATCTATCAACGAAGAAGAAGTCAAGCCATTAATTGAACCAGCGAAAGAAGCTCCCTTACTCCCCCCGCATTTCGATTCGGACCCAATCTCAAGTAGATCTGATGGCTATGAGCCTGGAGAACTCAGTGATGACAATCTGCAATACTTGTCGCAAAATATCAGGGATCTGATTAAAATGGCTAACGATCCTGATGATGAGAGAGTTGTTGATGTTTATGAAGGTGTGAGAGCTGGTAATCAGGAGGTAAGGAATATAGATGATAAAGATACTTTTAATTTTAATGAAGAAGGTCTTTAACTTAAACATAAGCTGAGTAAAGACATTGTTAAAGAAAGTAATTGAAGAACAAAGCAATTGAGTTGTTTTCAAATATATTTTGGGATTAAATACTGTTTAGTTAGAGAAATATCTATCTTATAGGCCCATTTTGTGTAAAGACATTGGCCTTTTTTAGGGTTCCGTACCCAAAGGGTGAAAAGACTTGGTTGTCCGTCTGTCCGTCTGTCCGTCTGTCCGTCTGTCCGTCTGTCCGTCTGTCCGTCTGTCCGTCTGTCCGTCTGTCCGTCTGTCCGTCTGTCCGTCTGTCCGTCTGTCCGTCTGTCCGTCTGTCCGTCTGTCCGTCTGTCCGTCTGTCCGTCTGTCCGTCTGTCCGTCTGTCCGTCTGTCCGTCTGTCCGTCTGTCCGTCTGTCCGTCTGTCCGTCTGTCCGTCTGTCCGTCTGTCCGTCTGTCCGTCTGTCCGTCTGTCCGTCTGTCCGTCTGTCCGTCTGTCCGTCTGTCCGTCTGTCCGTCTGTCCGTCTGTCCGTCTGTCCGTCTGTCCGTCTGTCCGTCTGTCCGTCTGTTCGTCTGTCACCAGGCTGTATCTAATGAATGGTACGAAACCCTAAGTGCGCAAGTCCGACTCATTTTAATATTCAGTTAAAAGATTGTTTATAAACTAATACATGTTTTGATGCATTATAGATAACTCCAAAGGGCAAGCTGTCATCATCAAACCTCCGACTCTTGTTGCTGTACGATCTGTTGAGCAGAGAAGCGAAGAGGCAGAGACTCTCTGATTATAGTGTAAGTTATAATTGTATGTTTACCAGGGGCCCAATTGTGCTAATTACAATATTATCAGTTGTGTGTCGGCAGAGTGTCAATGTAATTTTTCGACAATTTTGGTCGCAATGTGTCAAAAATGCCATTGACACTCTGCTGATACACAACTGAGGCTATTTTAAATTAGCAGACTAGGGTCCCTGGTCTTATATCCTTTGAGTATTACGGATCTACATCCCAAACAAAGTTGAAAAAATCTTATTAAATTGGTTGCTGTCAGATACGAATTGAGAAACTAATGTTTTCCTTTTTTTGTTGAATTTAGATACAGCCCGATTTCTTATCAGGCCTATTTACACAAACATTAAACATCATGTCACTGAATTTTCAATGTTCATGCTGATAAAATGCTTAAGATCTCCATTTCCTATTACATTATAAACTACACTATATATTTAAGTTTTTATAGCTCCAGTTGACATAAAATAAAAGTGAGAAGGATCCTCAAATTTTATAGTACGGCGGTTTTTGAGCGGGTCCGTTTATGAAAGGCATCCAACAAAGTACAATTGGACGGTCTACAGTAAAATAACTAGTGTATGGGTACTTGGAATAACAAGAAAGAGGCTTTGTTTCCATTATATCACATAGAAAAGTATTTTTCAATACATAGATACATACGGTAACATATATAAGGTGACTTTATATTAGTGAACGATAGAAAAGGATATGCATATACTCGTGATAACAAACAACTTTTACTATGGGACCAAGTTCGAAATCACAAAAAAAATTGTTCTCCCGTACTATCAGCTGGTGCATTTTGTATGGGGGGTTCAAAATTTTTCGACCTTGGTCCCATAGTAAAAGTTGTTTGTTATCACGAGTACATGCATACCCTTTTCTATCGTTCACTAATTTAAAGTCACCTTATATACTTATACATTATGTATATTTGTTACGCCTTTATCATATCGGGGTAGGCAGAAACTTCCCTCCACTTACTATCCAAAAATCCAAACACACTTTTTTCGCTTCGTCCACAATCATCAGTCGCCCCATACACGCGTCGGTTTAGGCATAGGTTTAGGGTACTCTTGACTTTCAATTATTTATATAAAAAAATTCATTTGTTTCTTGGGTATAAAAAGACCTTAAGGTAAGTAAGCAAAGCAAGCGCATTTGCATAACTCACAATAGCTGTATTTCATTTATAAAAGTACATTAAATTACTTAGCATCTACCTAAATCAAAAACATAATTGACGACCTAGTTGGCGCAATAATCATCAGCAAGGGGGCCCTATGTTGATGTTTAGTTTTGTCTGTGGTATCCACGGCACTACACAATACCCTCGTCCTTCCCAAACTGATATAAATCGAATCCCGTCCAATAATGGAGCCACACAACACCGAGTGGGGTGCTAAAACTTTTACAACAATCACATAAAACGTGCTTTATTGCGGCAACCAACGCCCAAATCTCAATTTATGGCGCGATCCGGATCTGAGAGGTCTACGTCCTTTCAAACACACTATAAACTTGATAAGCAGTATTCGCGAATACATATTTGTCACGCTTCTTTCCCATCAAGGTAGACAGAGACCACATCCCTCCATACGATACTATTTAAAAACAGTACATATTTTGCATAATTCTTTTTCTTTTTGATATTACTCAAACCTTTGTTATATTTAGGCAATATCCAACAACTAGCATTTTATGAAAGAATGAAGCGAAAGGAGATTAATAAAAAAGATATACAAGGCAAGAGTGGATAGAATTGTTGAGAGAGGAAGGCCAAGACGAACGTACCTCGATCAAATCGGGGACTTGCTCAAAAAAGGCCAAGGCAAGATACCCTAAACCGACGTGCATGTATGAAGCGTCTGATTAGTGCGGATGAAGCGAAAAAGGTGTGTTTGGATCGTAGCAAGTGGAAGGAGGTGGTCTTTGTCTACCCCGATGGGAGAGATGCGTGACGGATACCAGTCATCATATATGCACAATGCACATCCGTTTAGGGTATTCTTGACTTGGCCTAAAAGTACACCACAAAAAAGTCTTCCCTATTCTCATTTCTGTACTCCTTGTAATCTGACCAAAATTAACCATTTTCTCCAATATCTTCCAGGGTTTCTCCCCAGACGTGATGCGTAGCCTGGTGGATTCTTCGAGTGGCGGTGCGCGGGCGCAACTCAGCCTGGCACTCTCCAAAATGGTGGACAGGAAGGATTGTGAACATGAATATGCTAATAACAGGTAAAATATAATTCCACCACAGGTTTCCCGAAAATTAGGTACCTAGGTACCAGGCGCTTAATCGATACCTACATATAGATAGGTAGATTATTTGTCTATTATATTCGTGTGTAAAAAACTGTGAAACTAAGAAAAAACAAAAAAGTTTCTAACTGATTACTTAACTCTCCTATCAAAAGCTACTACAAAAAGATAAATTTATCGTTTTTATTCAAAAGCCTGAAATACCTAATTGTTGATTGTTGATAATTTCCAGAGCCCGCGAAATGGTACAGGAACTGGCCAAGGACGAATCCAAGCTGTCTTCAGAGCTGAGATATTTGCAGCCCCTAGTTTATACTTACTAAACTCTAGCTTATGAATATTGTAACGTGACTCGGTACTCAAATATCATTGTCAAAGTAAAAGACTGTCTTTTTCTATTTATTTGCGTTTTATTGAGTCAAACATAGGGATGTTTGACTCAATCAGGGGATGAATACAGCAATTTATGTCTTTGCTGAGAAAAGATTCAACGATCTGCAGCATGGCAAGGGTCCTCACGGAAAAATAATAAAATTCTACTAAAAATAGCATTACCTATCTATAATTTTCACAAAAAAGGGCGTGTAAACATTATGAAACCGTAATTGTAACCACACAGATGCAGTAACAAGGTTCTTAGACTAGAACTAAGTTAAACCTAGTTTTAATGTGTACGTGTGTTAAAGTTACCCTTTGAGATTCGGTAAAAACTGTCAATCTTCGTCTCCCTGCGATATCTACCTACACGTTATGTTTTTTTGCAACAGTAACGTTACAGTTCGCTTATGTTTACACGCCCTTACTCATTGAGTAAGCTATACTAAACACAGAAGTTACAAAACATCCATGTAGCAATCGAAACCCATAACGCAAAGAATCCAAGGAAAACGTAACGCAAACCCGCACGTTAGTGCCGATATAAAGTTACATAGAGAAGTGAAGACAAATGGAGGATATCGACAATATAAAGTGTCACGTGCTGGGTAATCGAGCGCATAAAGTACGCTCCTAACAGATTGTTCTTGTTACTCTTTATCTTTTCCAACATTTTTTGCTTTGATAGTACACTTTTTAGGTCTTCTTACAAGGATATTTTTGTAGGAAGGAATATAAGGACTGGCCCCATTCTTTTTCATACACAAATGAGTTTATGACAGCGTGCCAAGGTTGCGCCAAGTTTTTCATAGTTTTCTTGGTAGATGACCTGTCAAGCGATAAGAAATACCATACAAAAAGGTAGATCTCTGGATCTGCGTGCCTGGTCTGGTATGGCTCCTCCTTATTATATTTTAAACTAAAGGTAGTGTAGGTGTACGTACTTAAATGATAACATCAAATATTGCTTTCGTATAGGCGGTTTGATTGATAGATAGACAGAAATACTTTATTTCACACAAAGAGATACAGACAAAACTTAAAAAACACAAGGCGGCCTTATCACTATAAGTGATCTCTTCCAGACAACTTTTGGAGGAGGACTGATTTTAGATATCAGTGAGCGAGAGCAGTAGAGCATCTAATCTAAACTTATCTAGCCATTTGTGTCCCACTGCTGGGCATAGGCGTCTCTCCTCGTCCGCCATGACTTTCTGTCTCGAGCTTCCTTCGCCCAGCTACTCAAGAAGGTGTCCAGCTCGTCCCGCCTTTTTCGTGATCTGCCGCGACGCCGTTTGGCAGTTGGTAGCCATTGGGTAGCTGTTTTAACCCATAAGTCTTCTGGCATGCGGCAGACGTGGCCGGCCTAGCATAACATTTCAAAACCTAAAGCCGATTCTAGATTAAAATAAAGAGAAAAAAGTATCTAGTAAATAAGATTTTATTAGAATGGCGAAAAAAGACAAAAATGTTTTTTAAATACGAAATATCTATACGGTATTCAAATAGGACTAACTGGCATAATCGTAGGTGGTCCCATTTGTAAAAACGGTAACGTTTTTTAGACTTTTATTACAATATAAACCTAACAAAATTAAAACAACAGTCTAGGTACTTGAAATTTTTGTTCTTTCTCTGGTCTAGACAAAGTGCCTTATATTTAATTCATAGCAAACTTTCCAAGTTGGTACTTATATTTTTTTATGTCTGATCTACGTTTAGATTAAAAACTTAGAAAACTTATAAATTATAATAGTAATGAAGAGAATCTTTGGGGACTAAATAAATAAACAAACAGTTTTTCCCAAGTGATATGAACAAATATTGGTTTTCTATTGCGAAAATTGATACGTCGTACTACTATTATATATTTTTTAACATACACTACATTTCCTTCAAAAATGATCATTCTCTACCTGAATAACATTAGTTTATGTCGCCAAAAATTACAATAAATATGTAGGTACACTATAAATCCGGAAAATTCCAGTTAAAGCTAAAGAGCATCCGACCTATTGGTATAGTAAAAATTTTCGGTATCAATTATCAAATAATCAAAGTTCTATATCTGTATCACTTTCGACATTTGTCCAAAATACTATCGTTTTATAATATTTTTATAATATTTTCGATTGACGTTAGTTTCATCAGTGGCCGCGAACTTTTTTTTCTCCATACTAGCTCGAATAGGGGATGTGTAGTGTAATTGATACGGAAAATTTTACTATACCAAGCTCTATACAAATATGTTCGATGTCATTTTACTAGATTTTTACTACCAATCGTATCCTGTCCAGACGTCTAGATTTTATAGCTTGTCTGGGTTAGATCTAGCATGTCACTAATGTCTAGGTATCCTAAGGGACGTTATATTTATTGGGTACTTTATTTATTTAATTGGAGAGTTAACTTTTGCTTTTGTTTTACACAAATATATTTTTTTGTTGTGTTTTGTAGCAGATTTTTGTAGTCCATATTCAGACTTGGAAAAAATCCTTATTGATAAGTCAAACATTATTGGTTCTAACAAGATCGAACAGCATCTAAATTTCTTTTAGTTCTTTGGTTAAAATACTTAACCCGTTATTACAAAACGAGTTTTAAGTATAGTTCTAGAACTATTATCATTTTTGACGATTAGCCGAAACGTTATTTATCTGAGTTAGTTATAGAACTATAGATAAATTTCATTTTGTAATAACGGGGTTTGGTCTTTTCCCAAATATATCACAAATAAACAAAGACACATACAAAAAAAAATGACTTTATTAACAAAAGTTACTATAAAGTGACTGAGTAACATACACTATCATAAATGGAAAATAACATCCAAAATTATTTAGCACATGATATTAAATATACAGTGTATGGTGTATATGATGTAAATATTCTTAAAAACAAATATAAATTAAGTGTAGATGTTTTTAAGCGTTGTCCCACTGCTGGATAAAAGCCTCTCTCATGTCCACAGATATCTGTCGGTGGCTGCTTCCCACCAATCTTTCCTAAAGGTCTATCTACACAGATCTGGGCCGTGCCCGGGACGTGTCCAGGCCGTGGCCCGTCAGGGGGAAAAATACGTCATCATGACGTGTGTCAACGAATCCAAAGAAAATGTATGGAATAATATTTTTTCCCTGGCACGTCCCGGATACATTGGCATGACGACGTATTGTTTTCCCTCCTGACGGGCCACGGCCCGGAAACTTCCTGGGCACGGCCCGGATCTGTGTAGATAGACCTTAAAAGCCTCTCGCATGTCAACAAATTTCTGTTGGTGGTTGCTTCCCACCAATCTTTCCCAAATACGCAGATGTAATTTTATTCTCGGTCAGAATTCTTTTGCGAAGTAAATATAGCTGAAAAGGCACCCCAAGCTAATTGCACTAGACTCCCTAACAACTCTAAAATGAACACGAAAGGATTTTGTCTCGACGTCGTTTTCGTTGTAGATTCAATGTTCGAGAAACTTGTAAGAAGCACCTGGTCTAAACTCAATTCATTATCAATATCTGTGTTGTTAACCTGGTCGTTAAATGGATTATTATCTGTTGTTGTTTCAATTATCCTAGCTTGAACATTGAGTGGTAAATAGCTGTTAAATAAAGTGATTTTTTCAGGTTTTATCTCAGGCGTTGTAATAAGCTTCTTAAGTACATCATCACTCAGTTCTTCAATGTCACGCGTGTCGATTTCATTGTCCTGTATTTCGGGACTCTTGTCTGGTGAATCAAGGTTTTGTGATTTTGGTTTGAGAGGGGCTTCTTTAGGTAAATTGTTTATAAAGTTTCGGTTTAGTGGATTCTGAGTTGGCTTCTCTTCTGTCTTGTTTGGATTGATGCCGAGAAATCTGTGGAGAGGAGTAAGATTTGAGTTAAAGAAAGAAAGTAAAATTATTAACATAAATATCTTCAGTTTTAACTACAGACAAAACTAAAGAAAGAGTAAGTAACTTACATTCAAAAAGTACCCAGTTATGCTATCTACACACCAAAGCCGCCGGCATGCCGCCGTGCTAGGCCGGCGGCTTTACGTCATACGAATGGCAGCTGTCAAAAAAGCCGACGGCTTTCGAGTGTAGATTAGATACCATAAAAAGTATGTTTTTTGAGTAACTCGCACACTACAGGTCATGTCGAAAATAACGATAAAATGACGATAAGGTACTAAAAAATCCATGGATGGATGATAAGGTACTAAATAATATATGGATGGGTTTATTGTCTTTGAAGTCTTGTTAACAATAGCTAAAACACAAGTAAGTGCCTAACTTTATTTACACAAATCAAAACTAATTACCACAGGTCCTTTACATAGTACCAAGTAATTTCGAAAGAGCTTTTAAGCCGACACAAACTGTATGAGAATCATATGAGTGTAAGCTTGTGTCGTGCCCTCCTGGAGTGGAAATATTAAAAGAGCTGATATGGAAACAAACCTATAAATAGGCTTAGCAATCTTCTCAGCGATGTTATTTGCAATCTGATGGTAGACGTCAGTCTTGGCTGCTCCGGAGACGGTGGCGTCTGTGGTGTAGATGCTCACTACCGACTCATCAGCTTCTTCTGAGGATGCTGGCTTGCTGTGGGATGAGGCGGTGAGCTGGAACCAAGAGGGAATTCAAATTTAGAAAAGTTTTATTCAAAATTTGTAGATACGGTTTTTGAGGCAATTTTTTATCTGAAGTAGGTACTACAATCTAAACATAATTCCTTCGATTCATCCACATTCATCAGTCATTTCATGTATACACATTGGTTATGGGGTCTCTGCCTACATCACCGATGGGAAAGAAGCTCAGAAAGAAGCGTGTCGTGACGGACATAGTTATGTAAGTATGTAGTATGAAACTACTACGCACAGACACACACGCAGACTTCTATTGGTATATATCGACGCTAGAAAGCAAACACGTCGTAACCCACAAAAGTACAATTGTTCACCAGAGCAGAAAAACTTTTCGTATTTTAAAATTTTTGTCATATCTTCCGTATTTATGGACCTACAGTTACCATTTTTTGACACAATTTTTATATTTTTTGGATATATAAATTGATTTAAATAGATTTTATCTAAAGTTTTTATTAAACATTTTAATGTTGGTTACGACAATTGACAATTTAAATTACGACCATTAAAACGTAGTAAATGAATTCAGTAAATGTATGGAAAGACGAAAACCGCTCTTTTTTTTGGCAAGCAAAATGTGGTAACCAACATTACTTTACGGATACTCACCTTCAAAAACATCGTAATAATTATCAATCTGTGAAATTTTACCATCAATATGTAGTAACTAGCATAACTTCCCAACCAGCAAAATTGTCCTGGAATCCAGTTTTCTAATGCTAAATGGACTTATATAGCTCCGATTATGGGTTTGATGTGTGCTACTGCGCTTTTAACAGTTTTAATAAATGCCGTTTTGACTTCAGTATGCTTAATCCTATAATTTGAACTTATATCGGTATATAGAAACAATTTCATGGCTACTTCTGGATTAGCACTCCTATAAAAGCTGTGAACAAAACTAATTGCACTTAGGAGTAAATAATCCTGTAGCTCAGACTTATATGCGCCTATAAGATTACATATCAGGAGCACTTTAATCTTAAATTCCTCTAGAAGCATTTACCAGGAGTATATACACTCAAGTGCAATCGCTCCTTTTACTTATACTTATATCCTCATATAAGCTAATATTTTATGGTCAATATAAGTAACTTCAATTTTAAGTATTGAAAACCATTTATATTTTTTGTCTGATTTTAGAAGCGATATCTACGATTCAACAATTAATAAAATCATTAAGATTATATATCCCGCAAGAAAATAAGATGTTTTTATATAGAATTATCATAGGCCGTTATAATCTTACGTACACTTACAAAGGCATTTCAGAGTAGTTTTATAGTCTCAGTAATCTTAAACAATCCTGGCCAAAACTCTTATAAGATAATTTGTGCTTAAAACGACCTATATAAGCAAAAACACGCTTTATATAGTTTTGCAAATTCTGGTATAGGATTTGACATCAGCTATGAAGATTGCAACTAGTGTTGCCGCTCGATAGGCCACTATCGATAGCCTATCGATAGGTCGAAAAACATGTACCCTATCTATAGCACAATCGATACTATCGATAGTATTGCTCTCCAATATTGAATACACAATCGATAGTGATCTTTTTTTCGATAGTATTGCATTCAGTAAGCAGGTATAATGGGTGGTAGATTCGAAATTGCTGGCCAACTGACTGACCATACTTACTTTATATTCGTCCGTCATACATTCTACCACCCATTATACGTGATCATGTCATATATTCTACCACCCATTATGCCTGCTTACTGAATGCAATACTATCGAAAAAATTATCACTATCGATTGTGCAAAACTATATATATATATTATTAACTATATTGTGTATTCAATATCGGAGAGCCATAGTATCGATTGTGCTATCGATAGGGTACATGTTTTTGACGTTTAACAATCGATTGTAAAACTATCGATTTTTCGACAACACTAATTGCAACTAAGATTGGTAACAATATGGCGTCGGTTTTTGGGTTTGAGCACATGCCAATATAGAACTAATATTACTTATATTGGTGCTAAATCAGACTTGACAATGCTCACCGAAAAAATGGCACCTATTTATGATATTTTTATAGAAAACTATTAAATAATAAAATGCCAATAAGTTAGATACGAGAGGCCCTTTGAAAATTTAATTAAAAACATGCCAAAATATTCAGTAAATTCACATTCCCCTACGAATTTACAACAGACTAACAACAGAAATCTTTTGATTTTGTACTATGGCGGACAGTTAAATAAAATAAAATTATGTAGTATTCATATAAATACTCAGTAAAGCAGTTTAACAATTTCTAGATTGACAGAACACAATCTGACAGATCACAAAATGTGAGCTTATAGTAGGATTGCGAGGCTCAAATTCATCTCACTTTTTCCTATAACTTACTTATATTGGGATTTGCAGGACTAATTGAACTTACGTAATTCTATTACAGTAGCAATATTGGAGTAAACAGTATTGAAGCAGTCTAATATAAACAAGATATAAGTAAAAGTGTACTTATAAAGTGGGCCCTTTTCCGGGTTTATATCGACGCTGGAAAGCAAACACGTCGTAACCCACAAACCTTCAAAAAATTTTTTATTACGTCATTAGACTCAGAAAAAAAATACGCGTCGAATGGTATATGACAAGTAACTGAAAGATTTATAATTAAAAAGTTAGGATTTTTAAATTTGCCATTTTTTATTATTTTTGTACCAATAAAACGTATTAAACAACAAAAAAACCGTTAGTTTTTTTTACGTTGCTGCTTACGACAATTTGATTTCTACAAAAAGAAAAAAGCCACTAGTTACATCGTCAATAATTTCCGCCTAGTGCGGGTTACTACGTTTTTGCTGCTCGTATAATTATGATCACTTGCGTTTACTACCTTTAGTGGGCGATATTTTGTTGTATCACGATGCTTATAACCCTTTACTTCAAGCTTATGCATTGAAGAGAAGTACTTTATAATTGAAGTAAGTCTTAATGTTTATTATCTTTGAACAGTTTACTCTTGAATTATTTGTACTTTTGTTGAGAAGTAGGTACCTATACCTATTGTAACACACGTCTTGTAAAAATAAAATAAATTACAAATGTCAGAAAATGTCAAAATAATTACAAATTCATACTTATAGCTAATCAAACATCCCCCCCTGGTCGTTCCCGGTGAAAAGGTGCCCATGACGCTCGCCGCGTTTCCACACTGAATGGCGATGGCCAACCTTTGCACCAAGAACGATGCCGAAGGAGGGTCACCTGTTCTGTCACTCAGTCTTCAACCTAACTCCTTCACAAAAGTCCTGAACTCACCACTCCAACTGCCCATAGTCTCCACAGCCAACGGAACGAACTCGTAAAGCAACTCTAGAGACGCGTACTTTAATCTCTTTCTGCAGCCGGCGTTATCCGCGGCGGCTGACAGATTGGATGGTGCGATTCAGGTGGCTGGCGGCGAGCGTGCAGACGCATGTTGTGTCCCAAATAAGGCACTTGCCGTTCCTCCACGGCACCAAAGTCAGCCCGTCCGGTCTCTTCCCATCAGATCTGCTGAGTCCCGGGGGCTCCAACGTGCAAGGGACGTTGGCCGATATTAGGGCCCTACGAACTATATCGTTCAGAGCATGGTGTCGCGAGAACCTGCCTGCGCATCGCCGACAACTCAATGCGTGATGGCCATTGGCCCCTACCGTAGAATCACAGGTGCATATATGGGGTTCACTCACCTTGCAGCCCAGGCGAAGAGCCACCGCCACACGCAGAGTCATCGTCAAGTAAAGTGCCCAGATGAGGCGAAGGTAAGGCCTGTAACCATGCCCCTGATTCCGGCTGCGACACAGCTCGCAGTCTAGCCTTATCGGATCCTGTAGCTCTCTCCACCAATTGACCTTGGAGTTGCTTCACTCCTACTTCATCCCATGAGTGCTGGATCTGTGTTGCCTCAGGGATCGCCGCACCAGAGTTGAGGGTCGTCCAAGCCGACACGGCGTCCGACACAAAAGGGATGCTCGTCTCTCTTTACCATTAGAATGGAGTAAAAAAGCAACGAGATTTGAGACCCCATGTGCCGAAGCCAAAAATGCTGGCAAGCCCACGTCACGCGCACAACGTATCCCGAGACCACCACAACGAATTGGCAATGTCGCTTGACTCTACTGTGTCTCGTCTAGGGAGACATTCAGGATTGACTCCACCACTGATTTTAGGGCATCGTCAAACGTGGAGACTTCCTCAGAACAGAGCCAAGCGGGGGTGGTTCGCAACAAATATGTTATGTAATCTTGGGAAGAGCAAAGCACATGCGCAACAAAATAATAGCAACATGAGAGGAAAGGTACTTAAGTTGGTTTTGAGCTGCTAGTAAAAGCTGCTTCCGAGTGAAGATTGCCTCAGGGACAGCAGATAGAAAAAAAAGGGAGCCTAAAAGGAAGAAATCTGACGGAGTCAGTTCCTTGAGACCGGAAAGAAGGGAATTGAAACGAGAGAAGTGGGAACGAGCATCTGTACCGCAGGAGAAAAACTCGCACTTAGAAGGGTTTCCTCCAGACCCAGGACTCTAAGACGGGGAATTAAAGCCTCTTGGTCCTGTAACACGTCTTCCGGTTTACTCCCAATAGTGCCATTGTCCAGGTACCAGACGTTAAGCGCGGTTAGTTATTTATTTTTTATTTTTTTTTATTGATTTTATTAAAAAATATATTAAAAAGTATTCTCTCTTTTATTTTATTGACTATTACTGCAGTTTATTTAGAAACCACAGTTCAATTATGTTACATTTATTAATTTTTTTTGAAATTATGTATGCAACCCAACTAGCAAAAAGTGGTTTTAAATCTCTCTTCAGGATCAATTTTCCTAGGACTATATGAGACTTACATCCACATATAAACCCGGAAAAGGGCCCACTTTATAAGTACACTTTTACTTATATCTTGTTTATATTAGACTGCTTCAATACTGTTTACTCCAATATTGCTACTGTAATAGAATTACGTAAGTTCAATTAGTCCTGCAAATCCCAATATAAGTAAGTTATAGGAAAAAGTGAGATGAATTTGAGCCTCGCAATCCTACTATAAGCTCACATTTTGTGATCTGTCAGATTGTGTTCTGTCAATCTAGAAATTGTTAAACTGCTTTACTGAGTATTTATATGAATACTACATAATTTTATTTTATTTAACTGTCCGCCATAGTACAAAATCAAAAGATTTCTGTTGTTAGTCTGTTGTAAATTCGTAGGGGAATGTGAATTTACTGAATATTTTGGCATGTTTTTAATTAAATTTTCAAAGGGCCTCTCGTATCTAACTTATTGGCATTTTATTATTTAATAGTTTTCTATAAAAATATCATAAATAGGTGCCATTTTTTCGGTGAGCATTGTCAAGTCTGATTTAGCACCAATATAAGTAATATTAGTTCTATATTGGCATGTGCTCAAACCCAAAAACCGACGCCATATTGTTACCAATCTTAGTTGCAATTAGTGTTGTCGAAAAATCGATAGTTTTACAATCGATTGTTAAACGTCAAAAACATGTACCCTATCGATAGCACAATCGATACTATGGCTCTCCGATATTGAATACACAATATAGTTAATAATATATATATATAGTTTTGCACAATCGATAGTGATAATTTTTTCGATAGTATTGCATTCAGTAAGCAGGCATAATGGGTGGTAGAATATATGACATGATCACGTATAATGGGTGGTAGAATGTATGACGGACGAATATAAAGTAAGTATGGTCAGTCAGTTGGCCAGCAATTTCGAATCTACCACCCATTATACCTGCTTACTGAATGCAATACTATCGAAAAAAAGATCACTATCGATTGTGTATTCAATATTGGAGAGCAATACTATCGATAGTATCGATTGTGCTATAGATAGGGTACATGTTTTTCGACCTATCGATAGGCTATCGATAGTGGCCTATCGAGCGGCAACACTAGTTGCAATCTTCATAGCTGATGTCAAATCCTATACCAGAATTTGCAAAACTATATAAAGCGTGTTTTTGCTTATATAGGTCGTTTTAAGCACAAATTATCTTATAAGAGTTTTGGCCAGGATTGTTTAAGATTACTGAGACTATAAAACTACTCTGAAATGCCTTTGTAAGTGTACGTAAGATTATAACGGCCTATGATAATTCTATATAAAAACATCTTATTTTCTTGCGGGATATATAATCTTAATGATTTTATTAATTGTTGAATCGTAGATATCGCTTCTAAAATCAGACAAAAAATATAAATGGTTTTCAATACTTAAAATTGAAGTTACTTATATTGACCATAAAATATTAGCTTATATGAGGATATAAGTATAAGTAAAAGGAGCGATTGCACTTGAGTGTATATACTCCTGGTAAATGCTTCTAGAGGAATTTAAGATTAAAGTGCTCCTGATATGTAATCTTATAGGCGCATATAAGTCTGAGCTACAGGATTATTTACTCCTAAGTGCAATTAGTTTTGTTCACAGCTTTTATAGGAGTGCTAATCCAGAAGTAGCCATGAAATTGTTTCTATATACCGATATAAGTTCAAATTATAGGATTAAGCATACTGAAGTCAAAACGGCATTTATTAAAACTGTTAAAAGCGCAGTAGCACACATCAAACCCATAATCGGAGCTATATAAGTCCATTTAGCATTAGAAAACTGGATTCCAGGACAATTTTGCTGGTTGGGAAGTTATGCTAGTTACTACATATTGATGGTAAAATTTCACAGATTGATAATTATTACGATGTTTTTGAAGGTGAGTATCCGTAAAGTAATGTTGGTTACCACATTTTGCTTGCCAAAAAAAAGAGCGGTTTTCGTCTTTCCATACATTTACTGAATTCATTTACTACGTTTTAATGGTCGTAATTTAAATTGTCAATTGTCGTAACCAACATTAAAATGTTTAATAAAAACTTTAGATAAAATCTATTTAAATCAATTTATATATCCAAAAAATATAAAAATTGTGTCAAAAAATGGTAACTGTAGGTCCATAAATACGGAAGATATGACAAAAATTTTAAAATACGAAAAGTTTTTCTGCTCTGGTGAACAATTGTACTTTTGTGGGTTACGACGTGTTTGCTTTCTAGCGTCGATATGTGGATGTAAGTCTCATATAGTCCTAGGAAAATTGATCCTGAAGAGAGATTTAAAACCACTTTTTGCTAGTTGGGTTGCATACATAATTTCAAAAAAAATTAATAAATGTAACATAATTGAACTGTGGTTTCTAAATAAACTGCAGTAATAGTCAATAAAATAAAAGAGAGAATACTTTTTAATATATTTTTTAATAAAATCAATAAAAAAAAATAAAAAATAAATAACTAACCGCGCTTAACGTCTGGTACCTGGACAATGGCACTATTGGGAGTAAACCGGAAGACGTGTTACAGGACCAAGAGGCTTTAATTCCCCGTCTTAGAGTCCTGGGTCTGGAGGAAACCCTTCTAAGTGCGAGTTTTTCTCCTGCGGTACAGATGCTCGTTCCCACTTCTCTCGTTTCAATTCCCTTCTTTCCGGTCTCAAGGAACTGACTCCGTCAGATTTCTTCCTTTTAGGCTCCCTTTTTTTTCTATCTGCTGTCCCTGAGGCAATCTTCACTCGGAAGCAGCTTTTACTAGCAGCTCAAAACCAACTTAAGTACCTTTCCTCTCATGTTGCTATTATTTTGTTGCGCATGTGCTTTGCTCTTCCCAAGATTACATAACATATTTGTTGCGAACCACCCCCGCTTGGCTCTGTTCTGAGGAAGTCTCCACGTTTGACGATGCCCTAAAATCAGTGGTGGAGTCAATCCTGAATGTCTCCCTAGACGAGACACAGTAGAGTCAAGCGACATTGCCAATTCGTTGTGGTGGTCTCGGGATACGTTGTGCGCGTGACGTGGGCTTGCCAGCATTTTTGGCTTCGGCACATGGGGTCTCAAATCTCGTTGCTTTTTTACTCCATTCTAATGGTAAAGAGAGACGAGCATCCCTTTTGTGTCGGACGCCGTGTCGGCTTGGACGACCCTCAACTCTGGTGCGGCGATCCCTGAGGCAACACAGATCCAGCACTCATGGGATGAAGTAGGAGTGAAGCAACTCCAAGGTCAATTGGTGGAGAGAGCTACAGGATCCGATAAGGCTAGACTGCGAGCTGTGTCGCAGCCGGAATCAGGGGCATGGTTACAGGCCTTACCTTCGCCTCATCTGGGCACTTTACTTGACGATGACTCTGCGTGTGGCGGTGGCTCTTCGCCTGGGCTGCAAGGTGAGTGAACCCCATATATGCACCTGTGATTCTACGGTAGGGGCCAATGGCCATCACGCATTGAGTTGTCGGCGATGCGCAGGCAGGTTCTCGCGACACCATGCTCTGAACGATATAGTTCGTAGGGCCCTAATATCGGCCAACGTCCCTTGCACGTTGGAGCCCCCGGGACTCAGCAGATCTGATGGGAAGAGACCGGACGGGCTGACTTTGGTGCCGTGGAGGAACGGCAAGTGCCTTATTTGGGACACAACATGCGTCTGCACGCTCGCCGCCAGCCACCTGAATCGCACCATCCAATCTGTCAGCCGCCGCGGATAACGCCGGCTGCAGAAAGAGATTAAAGTACGCGTCTCTAGAGTTGCTTTACGAGTTCGTTCCGTTGGCTGTGGAGACTATGGGCAGTTGGAGTGGTGAGTTCAGGACTTTTGTGAAGGAGTTAGGTTGAAGACTGAGTGACAGAACAGGTGACCCTCCTTCGGCATCGTTCTTGGTGCAAAGGTTGGCCATCGCCATTCAGTGTGGAAACGCGGCGAGCGTCATGGGCACCTTTTCACCGGGAACGACCAGGGGGGGATGTTTGATTAGCTATAAGTATGAATTTGTAATTATTTTGACATTTTCTGACATTTGTAATTTATTTTATTTTTACAAGACGTGTGTTACAATAGGTATAGGTACCTACTTCTCAACAAAAGTACAAATAATTCAAGAGTAAACTGTTCAAAGATAATAAACATTAAGACTTACTTCAATTATAAAGTACTTCTCTTCAATGCATAAGCTTGAAGTAAAGGGTTATAAGCATCGTGATACAACAAAATATCGCCCACTAAAGGTAGTAAACGCAAGTGATCATAATTATACGAGCAGCAAAAACGTAGTAACCCGCACTAGGCGGAAATTATTGACGATGTAACTAGTGGCTTTTTTCTTTTTGTAGAAATCAAATTGTCGTAAGCAGCAACGTAAAAAAAACTAACGGTTTTTTTGTTGTTTAATACGTTTTATTGGTACAAAAATAATAAAAAATGGCAAATTTAAAAATCCTAACTTTTTAATTATAAATCTTTCAGTTACTTGTCATATACCATTCGACGCGTATTTTTTTTCTGAGTCTAATGACGTAATAAAAAATTTTTTGAAGGTTTGTGGGTTACGACGTGTTTGCTTTCCAGCGTCGATATGTTACGGGCAATGTGATTAATGCGGGCAGTATGCATAATGCCCGGGCATTATGAATAATGCCCAGCTGTATCGGGCAATGTGATTAATAACTATCAAAATTGTTCTATTTATCACATTGCCCGGGCATTATGAATAATGCCCAAAGATCATTGGGCAATTTGATAATAATAGTCCGTTAACTTGATAATTGTAGGTTGCGATAATTCTATAGTCGCCAAATTTTTGAAACGTTGTCAGAGACATATTAGTGGACAATTTTTTTAGAAATTTAAGGTCACTGCTTTAGATAGAATTTAGGTTTTTGAATTTTTAGCAACTAAGATTGTTGAAGTAGAGTAAGAGAGTAGTAGAGTTTTAGTTATTGAGTAAATAATCAGGCATCTCGTATGTTATGTTATTAAGTACCTCAATACAAATAGGTTTTTAGAAACTACGTATGTGCTGCATACCTAAAGGAAAAAAATCTTTTAATTTCGGCATTATAAGAAATCTTTAATTTCTAATTTTAATGACGTAAAACTTACTACTTATGACCTACTCAATCTTCCTGTGAAATGTTAGAAAATTTAACCTAGTGTCTTTATACTAATTAGGTACTCTTTTTGATATTATTAGGGTTAATACTTTTTTTTTATTATGCAATTTCATAATAAAAACTACTGTACCAAAAATTTGAACTCAACTTTACGGCAACAAACCGGCTATAAAAAGAAAAAAAACGAAATTGAAAAAAATCTTTTAATCCTGTAGGTTAGGTTTGACAACACTTTTGACAGGTCATTTTTTAAAGTTAATGCTAGATTCGCCAGAGTGCCCCCAGAGAAGAACATACCAAGAAACTCTGGGTTGCTCTTTTCAATTTAAGTTTTACAAATTCTTAGGCTGAAACACAGAAACAAACATTAAAATTTACATTTCAATAGAGCTTAAATCAATGAACAAATAATAAGAAAATTGCCCTTGCAATATCCAGAACAAGGTATAGGTAAGTAAATGGGAAGCTGAAAAGTGAAAGGCTTAGCTTGATAGAATCCGCATAGGTACATGACTGGCATCACAGCAGCACCTTTATACAGGTCTCAACGATGTGCCAGCCAACAACCCTTTCCACATATTTTAGGGAAGTAGTATTTTAGGGAAACCAGCGCATGTCACCCTTTGACCAATAAGAGTCCGGAATGGCATAACCTAAACTAAAACTCAACCTATGAAGAAATGATGAGATTTTTAAGTATCATAATACCTGCACATTTATTTGACTTTCAGTTAGGTTTAGGTGAGATAAGGTTTCATTGTAAAATAAAAAAAAGTACTGAAACAAGTTTATTATCACTCTGCCCAATAGGTGACGGGCATTATGCATAATGCCCGGGCAATTTGATTAATTGTATAGTATTCATCACATTGCCCGCTTATATTGGGCATTATTCATAATGCCCGGGCATTATGCATAATGCCCAATTAATCACATTGCCCGTAACATATAGACTTCTATAGCAGAAACTGCGATGCAACTCAAAAGTAACTAGCAGTTTCAGTTGCGTTGCAGTTGCGTTTCACCGTGTGTTTTGGCGCTAAGCCGATGAGCTACCGCAACAAAAACAATGCTAGATGAAGAAGATATGGTCTAGAAATCTCTCATTATCCATCGTTTTTAAACGGTTTTATTTAGCTCACCCGTTTGTTTTATTCTTGGGTCAAATTTAGTAATTCAAATTTCACCCTCTTCCTGTCAACCGATTAATCTGAAATTTTGTATACACTTTTGGTGATTTTTTGGTGAATTTGTAGACAATTGACGTGCCCCACGGTTTTATTTTAGTCTAGTCTATGCATATCGTCGCTGGAAAGGCAAAATTACTTAAGCGCCAAAATTGCCATTTTGAGTTATATATATATTCGGAATCAGCGTTTCATTCTGCGTCGATCTGTCCGGGTCCCATAGCGATCTGAGCACTTTTTTGGCGCTTCAGTAAAATGAAAAATCCGGGAGTTTTTCTAATTTACAGGCCTGAAGCGACACGATTTCGGTGTTTTTTTCGAGCTAGTCGTTTAAGCAATTTTGCTTTCTCACAATAAATAAATTAAGTCTTTAAAGAAAATTTGCTTTAGCACTTTTATGCGATGACTGGCTTATAAGTAATTTTGACTTACTGTATTCCAATTTAAAAATACGTATAAGAAAATTTGTCTCGGTTTTTGGAAACAACAAGTGGCGTATAAGTAATTTTGACTTACCGTGTTTGGGTACATTTGTGGACTATATGTAACTTTGCTGTCAAGTAATTATTTTAGCTAAAGTAACAAAAGTAAAAATGGAAGACTATTAATAACGTCTTTTACATCGTTTAAGTAAGTAAATAAGGAGCTTTTTGAAAAAAAAAAATACTGCTGTCATACTGTAAAAACTGATGTACCCGTGCGTATAACGCGCATTATCAGTTAACAGACCCGTTAAGATTACACTTGTTTATTTGTTGCTACTGCTCACAAAAAATCGAAAAACAAAGGTACAATTAGTACCTACAACTATTTGAAAAATGTAAAAAACATGATATTTTATTCAAAAAACCTTAATCATTAAATAAAGTAAAGCTTTTAATAATAATAATCACCTACATGAACTTACCAGAAAATACCACATATTGGCGACCTTGATAAGGAGAAAGAACGCATAAAACATACTGATAGATACGACTTCCAAAATAATACCATGGACAAAAAACCGCGGCTTTAACTACGAAGAAAAGGTTGGTGCAGAGAAGGCTGTTTTCTATAAACATAAACAGAAAACAAAGAAGAAAAGGCTTTGTTAGCCAACAAACTACAGCATTTATTAAAGACGTTGCAGCAGTTAGATGTCCTTATAAAAATCCTTGTTATCGTCATGGATAGAGGAAGTGTTGGAAAGTGAAATGTCCGTTATGTGGACAAAATGATTCGAAATTGAAGAAAAATATAAAACTGATTCAATAAAAGATTTTAAAACAGAAGTTGTAGAGAAAGTAGACAAAAAATAACGAAAATACAAATTGCCGACAATAGAGCTCACAAGGTTTGATGGAACTATTAAAAATTAGCTTGGGTTTTGGGGACAGTTTGAGATGATTGACCAAGATGACAAACGAATTCCTATTGAACAGCAAGGAGCTGATGTTAAGAATCTCGTGCACAGTTAACCAGCACGCGATAAATCATAGAAGCTAGTTATAATATAATCACGCTATGGCAGGGAAGAATTACTGATAGAATTGTACGTCAGGGCGTTACTTGTTCGTTTTGCAAGGCAAAGAAGACCTGGTGGTGAGAAATGTCAGCATTTATTCTGCCTCTATTTGAATCAATCAGTCTATTTATCCTTAAATTTAACTTTTAAGTTATGGGAGCGTACCGAATCAAAGATAACTAAGTAATTTTGGTGACTCTCTCACTGCATTAATGATTTTGTTGCGAATGGAAGTGGAAGGTCAACAACGAGTGGAGATGTCACGGAACGCTTTTACAAAAGATATCTCTTAAGAATCTGCCGCATCGTGCCTATTGACTGCAAGCAAAAGAGTGCTACAAATAAAGCAGTAAAGAAGAGTTTGCATTCTGTGTGAAAAATAAATACAATCACTTAGATAAGTATAAAATGCTACAAAATAAACAAGATGACGCTAAAAGAAAAAAGAGAACCATTTAAATAATGTGAAAATGCGTATTGGAATCACTTTGGAATGGTCTGAGGAAAGGTCATTAAGCAAGAATTTGCAAGACGCCGCTTAAATGTTTCATTTGCGAAAGGAAAAACGTACCTGTAGTAGCCATGTGTGCAGGAAAAGAAACTAAACCTGTAGAAAAATAGAAAAAAAAGCCTCTAGTTCTTCTTCAGCATCAGCTGCTCCAAAAGAAACGACAAATTATTATAGGACTGGATATCAAGGACAGGAATACAGCTGAAAAAGTTAGAGTTTTATTTGGTTATGGATCCCGAAAAACTTACATTAAAGAAGATGTTCAAAAGTTATTTGGAGGATTTATTTAGGGAAATAAGAAGCACGATGTTTATGAGTTTGAAACAGACGGATTAGGTGGTAGATATTGTATGAACATTAAAGCATTAGGTCAGAAAACTATTTGCAATTACAATGTTAGAGTAAAAGATTCAAAATCGATCCAAATTATTTGAAGAATACAGCATTTACTTGAATGGCTCTCAAAAAATCTGACTGAGATAGGGGCAGACTATGCAGGGTTGATGATGACAAGTGGTATTGTTCATCTCGGAAATGGAATGGCTGGATTAAAAACGATTAAGTATGTGGGACTATTTCGCGTGAGCAGTTAGGTACAAGTTCCAGTTCTAAGTTATTTCTTTCTTAACCCAAAAAGTAAGTACCTACTTAGATCTATGTCCAGATATCTGTTTAGTCGTAAGGTACCTTGCAGAAGTAGTTTTGGAAACGCGACTCGCGCGTTTAACCCACGTTTTATTTGCGTAGCGTTCGCGTTTTGACAGATGTCCTAGAGCCTGAGAGCTCTACCTTCCTTACTTTCGAAAAGCTGAATGTTATTCTATGTGTATGCCCAACATAGGTATGCTGTAATTTGGTCTGAATTTCCTTAAATTCATACATTTCGCGTCGTCGCCCCTCCTTCTACTACTCCGCTGCTATCTATGTAGGTAGTGTATCAAAACGCGTGAAAAACACGCGCTCTCGAAGCGCATGGCAAACGCGCGCCCCGTGAGCATAGATTGCGCGTTCGAAAAGCGGAAAACGCTCCGCAAACGCGCGTACGTCTGCAATTTCTAAGAATTGGGCTCGCCGATAGAGCTCAAGCCAAGCCCAGCCCAGCTTCATTTACGTAATATTGCAAAAACGTTTGAATTTTTGTATCCATAAGAAACTAAAACCCTCCTTTTACTTAATGGTGATGAGTTTTCAGTAATTGTCGTGATTTTATGAACTTTACTTTTGGCACTTAAGTATTCAAGTAGCCATCGTTTTAGTATAAATAAAAGTTGTAAGTAGTTTATTAGGGGTTTTCAAGAAGTAACGAATGTTCCTTACGTTTTTTTACTCAACTGAATTCATGCAATAACCTATCTTTAAGAATGTTTAGTGATCCAACTTATTATACAGCGCATTTCCTAAGAAGTTTTGGTACAATGAAATTACTTTTGTGAAAGTCCTTTAAGAAAATTTGTCGTTTGCCAATTCGTTTAAATGGGAGTTATAAGTAATTTTGATTCATTACAATATTTTAAGAAGATGGCGTTTAAGTAATTTTGCTTTACTGAAATTTGAGGTCATTTTTACTTAAGCGACACTATCTCCTGAACTAGCTGTCCAAATACTATCATTTGTATTTCTGGACATAGACAATGAAATATTAAAAAATCGTTACTTTGACCAAATCAAAATTTGACAAAAAGGAAAAAAGTTATGATTAAAAAACGTAAAAAAAAAACTTTAAACGGCTTTTTCTCAAAATGGCCTTTTGGCGCTTAAGTAATTTTGCCTTTCCAGCGACGATATGTTTATAATTCCCACGACTGTATCTATTTTATTATTTTTTAGTTTTTAGCACATTTATCTTAAACATTGCAATGTATGTTTAACATAAAACCGTTTAACTTGAAAAGTTGTTTTACCTATTTTTATTTTTGTATTTATTATCTACCAACCAAGTCAACCAGTATCTTTGTCACATTCTTGATCTATGTGTACGTATGAGACTCTACAAAATAGGAACGAGAATAATCTATTACCAAATAGAAAAACGTGCCAAAATACGTGCCAAAGCCATCGAAAAACAAACAAACATCCTTCAAACGCGATACTATCTTTACCTCCGACCCCGCTTGTCCTCAATGCCACACATCAGCATCCAAAGCACGTCCCTCGGAACTTATTCACCTGTTGTTTGAATCCGACTTGAATTTTGATTAATATTTTATACAGACAAGCAGACAAACTGATCATTTTCTTGTATGATCACTTACGTGTTACGTGTTTAATGGTGTTTGTGAAAATTTTAGGTTATGTTGCAAAGAAATTTAAAAATAGGTATTGAACTTTCGAATGAAAGGTTACTTTAAGCGCCAAAACACACGGTGAAACGCAACTGCAACGCAACTGAAACGAAACGTTTCAAACTATTTTGCATCATGTGTAGTGTTTAACCCCCGACGCCAAAAGAGGGGTGTTATAAGTTTGACCCCTCTGTCTGTGTGTCTGTCTGTGTGTCTGTGTGTCTGTGTGTCTGTCTGTCTGTGGCACTGTAGCTCCTAAACGCGTGGACGGATTTGGATGCGGTTTTTTTTAATTTAAAGCTGGTATTCCTGGGAGTGTTCTTAGATATATTATATGCAAATCGGTTCAGCCATTTCAAGGTCATCAGCTCTTTTGTCGGCTATGGTAGGGTTGTAGATCCAATATAACAGCAGATATGTCGTGTTTGGATTCATTTTAATCAGTGTTTAATTTTTAATATGGCGCAATGGTGACAACAGGCGAGGAGCTGATGATGGAGTCAGAATTTACAGCATTCCATCAATTCTTGAATAATGTAACAGCAGATATGTCGTGTTTGGATTCATTTTTATCAGTGTTTAATTCTTAATATTATGCAATGGTGACAACAGGCGAGGAGCTGATGATGGAGTCAGAATTTCCGGCACTCCATCAATTCTTGAATAATGTAACAGCAGATATGTCGTGTTTGGATTCGTTTTGAACAGTGTTTAATTCTTAATATAATGCAATGTTGACAACAGGAGGAGCTTATAATATAATATAATAAGGGTTTAAAAACTTCAAAATAAAAATTAAATTAAAAATTTAAAAAACCCCCGACTATAAAAAGTAACAAATAAAATAAATAGTATTCTGTCAACTGAACATCGCTTAATATTTCATACAAATTGATAACTTTCATACAAACTTCATTTTGTCGGGGGACCGCTAAGTAGCTATAGTTTGGTCTAGTAGGTACGTCTATCATAAATAATCATAATGTGATATCAAAATTTAAAAAATACCTGTGAAATGTTTAAATTGAATGGATAAGTATAATTTAATACATTCGTAAGAAAAATAGAATGCGGTCCCCCGACGAAATGAAGTTTGTATGAAAGTTGTCAATTTGTATGAAATATTAAGCGATGTTCAGTTGACAGAATACTATTTATTTTATTTGTTACTTTTTATAGTCGGGGGTTTTTTAAATTTTTAATTTAATTTTTTCTAAGGATGTCTATAGCAGAAACTTCGATGCAACTTAAAAGTAACTAGCAGTTTCAGTTGCGTTGCATTTGCGTTTCACCGTGTGTTCTGGGTCTAAGAGTCAATGTTACGTAGATAGATATTTATGTACTTTTGACATGCATAAATATTATTACTTTATCTATTGGATATCTATTTGTTTATTTTTATTATATCTACTATCTATTTTTGGTATGTATATGTAGTTATGTATGTATTCTGTATTATTTGCACAACCCGCAACCATTATTACCTATTTCTCGTTATTTCTTACTCTAAGGTTGCCTGGAAGATATTGCTACCTAGCAATAAGGCCGCCTGTTGCTTCTTATATTCTTGTTTGTGTCTGTACCTTATATCTTTTGTGCAATAAAGAATATTTGTATTGTATTGTATTGTATTACATGCATATCTGTCACGCTTCTCTCCCATCGGGTAGGCAGAGATCTCTTCCCTCAACTTATTACGATCCAAGCACAGTTCCTTCGCTTCATCCACATTCATTTAGTGCCTCATACATGCACGTTGGCTTACATGTTTATTTATTTATTTATTTATTTATTGGAGAACCAACAGCTTCAATATACAAAATAGAAAATTATAAATTAACAAAGGAGCCAATTACAGGTTTTCACAAATAGAATCATAATAAAGTATTGACAAAGCACTTATACATTAATTATGTGTGTAGTAACATAAACACGCACGCACCTACACGACATAATTGCCATATTGTTGAATTTATATTTACAATCATCTTAAACTAATGCACTAAAATAGGTATTAAAATTATTAATAAATTAACAGCAAAAAATAAAAAATGTACTTATATACATACAAGATTTGCAAAAAATTTATTTATTTATTTATCTACTGGTATTTAATTTACTTTTAGACCAACTTGCGTACCGGAGGGTTAGCTCAATAAACCCAGAGCTGCTAATACAGCTGCTAATACAGGGTTAAATTAAGATAAATCAATACAAATTATTTATTTAACCCTATGTTAGCAGCTAACTCCGGTTTTATTTGGCTGCGCAAGTGGGCCTTAAACGAGTGTACCTATGCAATTGATACATTACCATCAAAATCTCAGTCAATACTTCGACCTAGCATGTCAAATATTGATGTCAATGCTGAACTGTGTACTACCTTAGTATCCTCCAAGATCCTGCGTGTGTTGTATGTAATGAAGCGACATTTGAATCAAGGATTGATTGTATGAATGGGCATGATGTCTAAAAAATGTTTTTAGTCTGTGACATAGATTATTTTAAAATATTCGACACGTATTTTTTCTTTTTTCTCTCAAACTAAAAATGACAAAGATACACTGGGTTAAAGTTGCTCGTGACGTCACGCCTAAGTACGATTTTCACCTAGGAGTAACGTCAAAACCACTTTGTAACTTTGATGCTCTGTATCTTTGTATTTATTTATGTATTTGATCAGGTAAAAAATGTGTTTCAAGTATTTTTAATAGCCTAAACGACGGACTAATTATTTTTTGAATTTTTGAATGTAGTTATCATCTCTATTGACGCATTACCATCAAAATCTCAGCCAATACTTCAACCTAGCATGTCAAATATTGATGTCAATGCTGAACTGTGTACTACCTTAGTATCCTCCAAGAGCCTACGTGTGTTGTATGTAATGTAGGGACATTTGAATCAAGGATTGATTGTATGAGTTGTTTAGGATATGCTATTATCTATGACGAATGGGCGAGCGGGATATCATGCGAAGAACGTGATTCTTGTCCATCTGCCATCAGGCGTTCGTTAAGTATTCGAATTATTACCTAACTAGATGTACGCTTTGTGAAACGCGGAGAGTTCTGCACTCCACGTTCATTCGATCACACGGCTCACGCTGTTCGTATCCCCTATTACATGAAGCATAGACCACTCCCAAGCAATGACAGTGACAACTATCATCACTTGACGTTTCACAGACAATATTAAAGAAGTTTGGTTGATGTTATGACCAAAGAGACGTCAACACGCCGACATCTATATCAAAGAAACTGTGAGAGATTTTTGTCATAGTAGAATGCGGAACATTAAACAGAATTGTTAATGCAAAAAAAGATCACTTTGGAGACAATACCTACCTATTTCCGTTTGTATTACATATGCTATCTACACACCAAAGCCGCCGGCATGCCGCCGGGCTAGACCGGCAGCTTTACGTCATACGAATGGCAGCTGTCAAAAAAAGCCGGCGGCTTTGGTGTGTAGATAGCATTAGATTTTCACCGTCATCATTATTTTTAAGAGTTAGTCTTTTATTTTTCTTCGTTCTTTACCTTCACATTGACTTATTGCACAATTCTGTAAACGCCATTTAAAACTAGGGTAAAAAAGATGTTCAAATTACCTACCAGCAACATTTTAAAACAATTATTTGTAAGTTACCTTTTTTAATGAGTCCCTTTAAAACAATTAGAGCACTTAAATGTATCCTTTATGTTATATTAACCGGGTCACGAGATGTAGAGTTAAGTAGGTACTTAATGTCTTTAAATGTAAAACGAAGTTTGAACAAAGTGTATGAAAATGTTAGGAGAGGACGGCTAAGCTGAACGTATATCGATTAAATTGGGAACTTGTTAAAGAAAGGGCAAGTCAATAGAACCCTTAACCGACGTGCATGTATGAGGCGACTGATGAATGTGGATGAAGCGAAAAGTGTGTGGTTGGATCGTAGTAGATGAAGGGAAGTGATTTTTGCCCAATGGGATAGAGAAGTGACAGATATTACGTATGTAGGTATCATCATCATCATGTCAGCTTATGGACGTCAACTGCTGGACAAAAGCCTCCCCCAAGGATCACCACAACGACCGGTCTTGCGCTGCCAACATCCAACGGCTTCCAGCGACTTTAACTTATTCGTCAGTCCACCTTGTTGGAAGCCTCCCCACACTGCGTCGTCCGGTGCGTGGTCGCCACTCGAGAACCTTTTGGCCCCATCGCTCATCGGTATGCGATTCTTCGAGCTATGTCGGTGACCTAGGTTCTTCTACGGATCTCATCATTTCTGATGTGATCACACAGAGAAACTCCAAGTATAGGTCTCTCCATCGCCCTCTGGGTGACCTTGAGCCTTCTTATGAGGTATGTACCTATTTACTTTTTTGAAGGAGAAAAGGAAAACGGTACATTGTTTTAATCAAATTAAAATTAATAGCCAAAGTTCCAACACGAATACAGTAATCAGTTGGCTTTGATAAAAATGCACGTTTTCCATTAAAATGCCTAAATCCATAGAACTGTTATACTCATAAATCATAACCTTATAAAATTGTAAACAATATCAGAATATTCGAATGAGTTCATTGACCTTCTTAAATTCGAAACAAGTTGTACAAGTTCTGCGATCCTTTATAAAGAAGTTTCCGTATGTTATTAGCGAAACGACATACTTTTGTAGAGCTTGCCTCTTCACCTTGCTAAGTTTTGACTGAGAAGAATGAATGCTTTTATCACTCATTGCTTTCTAGACAACTAGAAGCTGCCCGCGATGTCGTACGCATTTCTCATCATATGACAACATATGGCTGTCACTGTCATTAACAAAAAGTCAGATTAAAATGGCACGTTATTTTATAAATTATTAAGATAATGGGTCTTTCAAACAACAAGGGGTTAGTACCTTCGAGCATATAAGCAGTTGGTTAAATAATCCAAGGTTAGTACCTATATCCACGGAATGAATTGTTATTATTCGTGGCTGATTTCGAACAGCCCACTAGCTAATGAAATAAAACAAAATACTATCAAAACATACATATCTGTCACGCCTTTTCCCATCGGGGATTTATTTTTTAACAATTTTTTTTTATCTATATCTATCTATATACGGTGACTTCAAATTAGTGAACGAAAGAAAAGGATATGCATGTACTCGTGATAACAAACAACTTTTACTATGGGACCAAGGTCGACATCTAAAAAAAAAAATTGAACTCCCCATACAAAATGCACTAGCTGATAGGATGGGGGAACAATTTTTTTTTTGTGTTTTCGAACTTGGTCCCATAGTAAAAGTAGTTTTTATCACGAGTACATGCATATCCTTTTCTATCGTTCACTAATTTAAAGTCACCTTGTATATACTATATAAAAATGAAACCCGTTTTCCGTTGTCACGGCATCACGCCTGAACGGCTGGACCGATTTCGCTAATTCTTCTTTTTAAATGTTCATTGAAGTCCAAGGATGGTTCTTACGGTGAGAAAAAATCGAATAATTGCCGGGAAAGCCCTAAAACAGACCTTTTCTTTTTCCCATACAAATGTTTTCTTACTAAAATGTAGAGTCAATTTGAACTTTATTACTACACAATAAAGTTCATTCTAAGGCGGGACGAAGTTCGACGGGACAGCTAGTAACCCAATAAAAATTGAAGGGAAAAGGAAGAGAGGAAGATCCAGACGGACGTTCCTAGAACAGGTGAAGGAAAAGGCGGGTGTCATGTCGTATCAAGATGTTAAAAAGAAGGCAGGGAATAGGGTGGGATAGAAGAGGCTCCACCGACAAGAGCTAAGCTCTTTAATTAGAAGAAGAAGAAGAAAAACGTAGATAACTTATTGTTAATCCACTTGCGATTCAGTCAATAAACCCTTGTTATATTGAAATTGAACATTATTTCGAATTCAATTGAACGTGTAATTGTATAACAATAACAATGGCTTTAAACCGTATTATGTTATATTGTTTTGGATTTTCTTGAATCGGAAATATGAATCAGTTTAAATTTTTTATATTTTATATAGTGACTTTAAATTGGTGAACGATAGAAAAGTATATGCAACTACGAGTGATAACAAACAACTTTTTATATGGGGCCCAGTTCGAAATCATAAAAATAAAATTGTTACCCCATACTATCAGCTGATGCATTTTGTATGGGGAGTTCAAATTTTTTTGAATTATTTCGACTTTGGTCCCATAGTAAAATTTGTTTGTAATCGCGTGTACATGCATATCCTTTTCTATCGTTCACTAATTAAAAGTCACCCTATATATGGTTTATTACAAGTTGTAACAAAAATAGGGTTTTCTATGTAGGTAAAAATTAAAAATATAAGCATATATAGTTATTTGTCAAAGACTATCCAATATTCCTTTACTAGAGGCTGCCCGCGATTTCGTACGCATTTATCGTCATAAATACTGAAAAAAATCATGATAGCGTAACATATTAAAGCCTGTGTTATTTTGATACATAAGCTACCTACAATATTGCCAAATTTCATAAAAATTTATTCAGTAGTTTCTGCGTGAAAGTGTAACATCCATCCAAAACGGCACAAACATTGACATTTAAGTACGTAGGTACGAGTATAATAGGTAATAGAGAAAACACGAAATATCTGCCAAAAATATACTAGCCTATGTGTTATTCTGATGTCCAAGCGAAATTATTGTAAAATTTCATTAAAATCTGTTTTGTGGTTTTTAGTTGATGGAGTAACAAACATCCATCCAAAACGGCACAAACATTGACATTTATAATATTATTAGAATTAGGATTAGTAGGATTTACATACACATACATACATACATACATATCTGCATAGCTCCCGTAAAGTATGTTTAGCTAGGTAACAAGGCTATAATCGACCATAAAATTCCAAAATCGTAACTGACAATTCCTAATCCGTAACTAAACATGCCACTCGCGTAACTGCAATAATGACGTCACAAAGAAACATTACGATTTATTCGAGTGATAGTTGGTAATACAATAGAATATTATAATTCTAATATAACTATTATAATATTGTATTCATAACATGGGCTAAACAAAAGGTATTCTGGCAAACTACCAAGGTATAGGTCGCACCTTGTAAAAAGATCCCTAGCTGACAGCTGCGCATTAGACGATTTTTGAGTCTGACGTTTAACATTTGTTTTAAAATACCATCGCGCGCGCAGAAGTGTTTAATTACAGTCATGCTTTTACGCACAAAGGAAAGAAAAATATTATTACTAGTATTAGTAGGGTTGAATAAAAATTAAAAAAAATATTGGATTTAGTGTAAAATGTGTGAACTTAAACTGTAAAAAAATATTCGTAAAAAAAATAATTCAAAAAGTCCTCATACTTAACCGCGTGCGAAAGACTCTTTCAAGAATGAAACGATAAACAGCCCTAGTACTTTCGTGCGTTAGTGTAACCCATACGCGAACACATCACTTTCAATTGTTTCCAGAGTTCTTTTTACGTGGCGCGACCTATACTCAATATCACTAGTACGATGGCCCATGACCTAATACCTACTTCCTAAAGACATTGCTAAGTTAATGCAAGGAAGTTAAATTAATGCAATTGAAGGGCTTGTTTCACTACCTAAAGATAAAAAATAACTGACAGATAAACCCATTTCATAAAATATGACGTTTTAGACAGAGACAGGTATAAAATATCTGTCAGTTAAATTTTATCCGTAGATGATAAAATAGGCCCCAAATATACCATCTTCTTTCTATTTCTTGACAATGGCAATATCAACTACCTATTATTAGTTTTAGTAGTTATTATTTATTTATTTAGTTAGTTATTTAGTTATTATTTAGTAGTAATAACTATTAATAGTTTTATTAGTTTTAAAGAAGCTTTAGCTGTAATAGATCCTTCTGCAACAGCTCTAAAGCTACTTTAAATGCGTTGTTAGCGTAATGTCTTTGTGGTGCTTGGGTCAAACCCCGCCCACAAATACCTACAGATTTTCTAAATATTTAGAAATAGGTAGTTACGTACCTACGATATTCATAATTTCTCTTATTCTAGGTTCACAAGCGCCGCAAAATTCATATCCTATTAAAACTTATTATAAATGTCAATGTTTGTGCCGATGGATGTTTTCTCTTTCACGCAAAAACGACAGAAATGAGTTTGATGAAACTTGGCAGTATTGTAGCTTAGATATGCATCAGAATAGCACAATGCTATATAATTTTAAGATATCTTTCTTTTATAAAAAACGTCGCGAGCAGCCTCTATAGTATTATTATATAGGTAATAAATTATTTTACTAAAACTGCAGTCACAACTTTTTCTGGAACCAACTTTAAACTTAATAATTCATCGTAATAGGGATGATGACTACATTCAAAAATACAAAAAATAATTAGTCCGTCTTTTAAGCTATTAAAAAATATTTGACACACATTTTTTACCTGATCAAATACATAAATAAATACAAAGATACAGAGCATCAAAGTTACGGAGTGGGGGGGTATTGACGTCACTCCTAGGTAAAAATCTTACTTAGGCCTGACGTCACGAGCAACTTTAACCCAGTGTATCTTTGTTATTTTTAGTTTATGAGAAAAAAGAAAAAATACGTGTCGAATATTTAAAAATAATCTATGTCATGGATTTTCAAAAAAAAAATTTAGTCATAGTGCCTATTCAAAACATTGCCTCTGAAATCATTTGAAGATAGTCCATTTTATTCATGAAATGCCTTATCTTATTCATGTTTTGAATTCTACTTCATAAACATGAAATGCCTTATGAACTAAAAATAAATGAAGTATATTCACTAACTACTGTTTATACTCGTTCAAGATTTGACTTTTCAGATACCGAATACAGAATTTTCAGATTTCAGAACCTCTGCATACTCATTAGGTACAAAAATCATTTTCTATGGAACTTAAAGAAAGAAATTGAAAAAAAAAACTTTTTAAAAAAGCGTCAATAAAAACAACCTTACTTATTTAGTTGATTTCGTTATAGGTGCTGATGAAGACTCTACCGACAAGAGCGATGCTCTCGATCATGATCGATGGATAGATTTTATTGATGATAAATAGAAAACGGAAAAAAAATACAAATCACAAAAAAAACACTTACCACTGCCAAAACGAAAAAACCTGCTAAAATCTTCATTTTGTACTTTTTTCTCGATATCCGTTAACACTGAAAATTTTTGCGTACAAATAAACCAAATTTTTCAAAACTTGAAGCTTCGTTTTGTTTTCTCAAAATATTTTTTATTTATCCAATCGGTGGTTCGATAATATTCCAAATTTGAAAATAGCTACAGAATCACCGAAAGATTTTCCTGATCGATCGAAATCTTCTTCGGATCTTCCAAAATCTGTAGAGGCGTTCAACTCGCGCGCACATTGGTTATTGAATGATCCATGCAGTATACTTATTCAGTATTGTGTAGCCTTATGTGATGAATCATTGTGTATGGATCTTTAAGGTACTATGACATAACTATTGTTTTCAATATTAGCTAAGTATTTCAAAATATAGGACAAAATTATGTATAATTATTAATTATTTAATTCACAGAAGTAAAATAAAAGTGTTTCTGCGAGATAAAACAATACTTAAGAACTATAGTGAGTTTTATGAGATCATACTTATTGTGTTATGTCTACTGTGACCTAAAACAATGAATGAAAATTAGGTCTAGATCACGCGTCTAGATATTCATTTTGAGATCTCAACATCCTTTCCTATCATAATAATATAAATTTTTGTGCCAATGGATGGATGTATGCGGATGTTTGTTACTCTTTCACGCAAAAACTACTGAACAGATTTTGATGAAACTTGGCAATACGTCATGAGATATAACATTTACACCTGTCATACGCAACGCTGTCCCACGTTGCGTGTGATAGAAGCAAAATATAGGGTGACTTTAAATTAGTGAACGATAGAAAAGGATAAACATGTACTCGTGATAACAAACAACTTACATTATAATAAAATTATAACTGAAACGAAACGTTTCAAACTAGTTGCGTCGTGTCTGGTTTTCAAAGACGTCTATAGCAGAAACTTCGATGCAACTCAAAAGTAACTAGCAGTTTCAGTTGCGTTGCAGTTGCGTTTCACCGTGTGATCTGGGTCTTAGTATTTTATTTTTCAATTGATATTAAAGTCACCTAGTATTTGAAGACAATCTCCCAATAACATCGGTCAATGGTCACTTTAGTAGGACGCGACCTCCGCACTATCCGCGAGCAGAAAATCAATCAGCAACGGAGTAAATGCAAAAAAAGTTAGCATTTTGAAGGTACTGCCATGTCCGTGAATAGGTGATCTTTGGTTCAGAGGTCTTCACAAAAAAAATATACATAGGTAATTAGGTAGGTACATACTTAACTACATACATATCTCTCACGCCTCTTTCCTATCAGCTTAGGCAAAGCCCTAGCAGGGCCCTTTCCTTCCCCTTGCTACGATAAAAAACCAAACACACTTCTTTCACTTCATCCACATTCATCAGTCGCCGCATTCCTACATGCATTTAAATTAGTATCTATGAAGATAATAAATGAAAAGGTAATAATTTTGACTACGTAGGTAGATACTCAATCTGTCTGCTTTCCTACACCACTCAACACATTAGATAGATATTGAATTTTCTTGATGACAAACTGCAATTAAATAAGTATGATATGTGTAGTAAAAATCTCTACGAAATACACAAAAATGTATAAATATTTATATAAATATGTATATAGTAGGTACTTAAGAAGCATAAGTTTGTATCACAAAAAAATGTATTCAAATACACGAAAAACAAAATGTTTAATAGTTCGTCGTGCGTGAAAAACAAAACTGCTTATAAGCGACATCTTTAATAATTTCCACGTACTATCAAGGTATTCATCTTGCTTATTTTTTCATGTGTCAAAGTTTCGCTATTCGATACTAGATGGCGCTTATTAAAATAATAATTTTGGTGAAAAATTATTTGGTTTCTTGCATTTCTTGTTTAAATTGTTCATAAAAAGCCTAATGTAATTGAGTTTTTACATTTTTCTTTTAATGGCCTTTGGCAGTATTTTGATTAAAACCTTACCTGGCTGTAATAAAAAAAAATGTTATAGACTACTCACAAGCTCGGAACAATAAGCATCGGTTGCCATGGTTACAATGTTGACATTTAATGCACTAGTTTTTAATTACTGATGGATTGTAGTTTTACAAAAAATATCTGTGTAGTGCTGTTATTTACTACAAAATGCCTTCGCTAAACAAACCGAAATGTAAAAGAAGTTGTGAATGTATGAACCGATGTCCAAATTCAGGGCCGACAGAGAAATACAGGCCGGTGAAGAAAGACGCTCAAAGGTGTCCTCCAAAAGCTTCTAAAGAGGGTAAAACATGTACTATGGGAGTTATTACAAACCACACAAGGACGCCTGTAACAAAACCAAAGAAAACCACACGATCCGACTTGTGTTTCACCGATAAATCTCATAAAGAACAAACTGTAATTGACTATTGCAAAAAATGTGGAGACGCCATCGAAGCTGATTCAAAATCAGATGAAAGATTCTCTCACGATGATAGTTTACGGCTTAAACCTAAAACGAATTCTGAAAAGGCAGCTTCGATAAAAAAAAGAAAAGAAGCAGTTAGTTTATGCAAACCAACTTCAAGAATTCAAATCATAAGCGAGACTTGCAGAAATCTAGACGACACAAAGTACAGAAAACTAACAAGAAAAGATAGCGTAAAAGATATTAGAAAAGATAATTGCAAAAAAGATAGCAATTATTCCTTGAGGTTGATTAAAAGTAATGAGAAACCAGTTCCTAAGAAACCAGTGCAGCAATTTTATAAAAATGAAAACTTCAGACGAGCTTCATTGTCTTCTCAAGAGATCTGCAAGTATATTCAAAGGGCATCACTTTTGGACACTATAAATGAATTACCTGAAGTCTCTACTGCAGTAGAAGATAATTTAGACTCAGATTCAGAAACCAATGAATCTGATAGCGATGACGATATCCTTATTGATCCAGATAACTTTGACAAATTAAAAAAGCTACGAAACTTCCGAGAGGATAACTACTTCGAATGTCATTCTGCTAAAAGCAGAATCAAAACTGGAAATGTTTTAAACCACAAATGTTCTTATAAATTTTATTTAAACGACAGATTGTTTCCCGTCCCTCTAAATGCTGACCATCATAAAACTATAAGATGCAGCGAATGTTACTTGCCTTTAGATCTGAATGGTAAGAAAGATTCTTTGCGTGAACTAAATGGGACGATCCAAGCAAAAGTGAAACTAGGTTCGAAGGACGAAGCTCAAGACATGGTGCTAATGTTACCTGTCAAAGAGTCTCTGATTATACAAGAAAAGAGGAAAGAACCTCCAAAACGTGATGAAGAATGTTTATATTTTGGTGTTATCAAGTTAGATACTTATGGGAATTCTATTTTCAGTCCTACGTTGCCTTCAAATTCTTTTGCATTAAAGTATCAAAAGGGTTACAAAGAGCACGGAAATATTCCGAAAGTTATGAAGTATGAAAGAGTAGAAGAAGGCGATGTTATTGTAATTTGAATTCTATTTTATGTGTAAAGAAGACACAATTTAAGTGCGTCGAGTAAACGTTTATTTTTTTTTACAATTGTATTATAGCTTTTGTTTTATTTTTTAAATAAATGTTGTTTTATTTTTGATACTTAACTTACACTTAAGTTTTTGTAAAAGTAAGTTTGTAGAAGTGTTTTTGTTGGGTTACCGACAAAGTTGTTAATAAATTGAAAAAGAAACAATAACCTTTACCTATTAAATAACCAATAAGTATACGTTTAATAGGTAAAACATATAAAAAGATAGTTAGATTGACTGATTGATTTAACACGACTTGTGCCGACCGACTTGTTCTAAAAATAATTATCATCTACTATTATCGTTTAAAAAAAGAAATAACAAACAATATTTTTCTCACTTTAACAGAGCAAAATCAGTATTTTTCCAACAACCAGTCAATTGCTCAAGTTTTCGTCACATATCCTTTGGTCCCTGCGTATTCCGAAATCCGTGTGTGAAAGATTTTTGGGCAATTTCATATTGTCAGTGATAGGAAGGTGATCGGCCACTTGCATCAATCTGAAGAATTTCATGTTGCATTCCGTGATGGTAGGGCTGGCAACTGCTTCGTTTTGATTGTCTAGCATTTTAAAAAAGTTGAATTAATGCATGATGACAAATAAAAATGTTTTTAGTCCATGGGATGGATCCCATAGATTATTTTAAAGTATTCGACTTGTATTTTTTCTTTTTTATCTTAAACTAAAAATGACACAGATACAATGGGAAGTTGCTCGTGACGTCAACTTCACACAACAACGTCACTCCGTAACTTTGATGCTCTGTATCTTTGTATTTATTTATGTAGGTATTTGATCATGTAAAAAATGTGTTTCAAATATTTTTTAATAGCCTAAAAGACGGATTAATTATTTTTTGAATTCTTTTATGCAGTCATCATCCCTATTATTTACGGCCTTTTTGGTGGTATAGGTGGAGAACATTGATTTTATGAAATTGAGTTTAAATAAAGATAAATGCACGTATTTATTAATGTTGTTGGTTTTTTGATCTCTTGAATCAAAGAATTTTGAAACTTAAATGCCATTTATACATAAAAATAGTATTTATTTTCCTTTGCACGCTTCAACATTTTCATAAAGGTGTGATTATTCTTCAATGGGTATGCTCTTCCCCATAACAGATATTTAATGCTATCTACACACCAAAGCCGCCGGCATGCCGCCGCGGGCTAGGCCGGTGGCTGTACGTCATACGAATGGCAGCTGTCAAAAAAGTCGCCGGCTTTGGTGTGTAGATAGCATAAAATTCAAACTCAAACTCTAAATAATTTATTGCAGTTCTCATACATAGTACTACAAGTATAGAGGTAAATTTCTAAATAAATGTTTTTTTTTTTTAAATAAATCTACCTATCATTCAGCCAAAACACTCATAGTTACCTGCCTCATCGTTTACCAACAACACCCCTATAGCACCACAAAATCTGGCAACCCTAAAAACGAGCCAAATATTTCTCAAACCTCATATTTAGCGTCGAGGCCTCCACAAACCACCTCTCCTTTCCTTCAAATATAAATACCGGGGAGTCCACGCGCGCGCCGCAGTAGGTACCAAACCGACCCATTCACTTACCGATGTGACTCGGGACTTTTCGGAGATTTTCGGCAATTTTCGGGAGTGAAATGAGGAGTATATTTTTTGTGGTTCTAGTTGGTGCTGCGCTTGGGCAGGATAAATTGCGTGAGTATCTTTTTGAATTACTGTTTTTATAAAATTACAGCAGAAGAAGTTAAATAGGCATTTCTTGAATGAAAATCATCCTACTTTTATTATAAATGTCAATGTTTGTGCCGATGTTGGGTGGCTGTTTGCTACTCTTTTACGCCAAAACTACTGAATAGATTTCGATGAAATTTGGCAATAATATAGCTTATTTAACAGAATACCACATAGGCTATCATTTTGGGATATATAGTTTTTTTTTTTCAAAATAGGACAAAAAATACGTACGAAGTCGCTGGCAGCCTCTAGTCATTCATATTTTTTGAATGGTTAAGTGCTTTTTAAGTACTTTGCACGCAGACGTCCAAATTCAATTTTTCTTAAAGAAAGCGTGCGAAATTTCGATCAAAACAATGGTGCCATTAATATTATATAAGTAAAAAAAATACCTACACATTTTAGCGTTAGATAAGATCTTTAGGAAAATATGGAAATGTACGACTACGACGAGTAAAAAAAATGTAGTTAACTACTTAGTTAAAAAAGATTACGTAAATTAACAAACAATATGAAATTCTTTATTTAAGTATGAGCATTACAGAAGTATTGATAATCTCTTATGGTAGCTACACACTAAATCCGCCGGCTTTTTTGACAGCTGCCATTCGTATGACAGAAAGCCGCCCAGACCTAACCCGGCGGCATGTCGACGGCTTTGGTGTGTAGATAGCATTAAGTTGTACCTAATGCATTACGAGGTTCTATATAAAGTTTTAGGGTTCTATAAACTATTACCTAATTACTTGTAATTGTAATTGTACCTAATTGTTGTAGAATTTGTAGAGAATTATGCAACTCTCGAGTCGGTAATTGCAAGCCACAAATTCGAGATAATGCTAGAATACTAAATGAAGCGAATTGCATCAAGTTGTGTGGGATTGATTTTAGATTGTTACACTTTTAGGAAATACTTGATGTATGATATTGTTCATGTTGCTGTGGTATCCTAGGAACCTTAGGAACCTAAAAATAATTAAAACTAAACCATAGGCCCCCGTATTAAAAAATTCGTTTTAAATATAGTTCTAGGACTAATGTAATTTTTTGACGTTTTTTCTATACCTAGCCGAAACATTGGCCGAAACCATTTATCTGAGTTTATTCTAGGACTATAAATAAAACTTGTTCTATAATAAGGGGGAAAGAGAAAAACCATAGTAAACAGACAGAAATAGTTAAAACTTCGATAAGCACCAATTTAATTTTGGCAAACTAGAATTTACTAAAACAACTGTCAAAAAAATATACCTAGCTCAATGTCCAAAATACTAAATACCAAGACACCTACGCAAACGTGACTTGTGAACCCCATGTACTGACTACAAAACCATAAGTGCTGTGTTTGCAAACAATTACAAGGCCATCGATGCATTGTTTGCTAAAATACGCATTGCCTGGCTTATTTAGTGACTACGGTTGTGATTGGGATAATGTAGGAGATACCTACTTACAAGTAAAAAAAAAAATGAAGTTCTAATAATGAGTGGATGAAGCGAAAGAAGTGTGTTTGATCATAGCAAATAGAGAAAATAGAGAGAGAGCCCTGTAGTAGGGACGCTAAAAAGGCTGATAAGGAAGAGAAGAGAAGTGAACTTTGCTTTGGGGTAGCCTAATGGGAAAGAGGCGTGACCGATATACAGGGTGTAACAGAAAGGGGGTATAAAGCCGAAACACAGCGATAGTCCTCATAAAACTGAACAACTTTCCCCAAGGAACATTGGTCGTAACTCGAAAAAATTTTTTGGATCGCCCATACTTACTCGATCAGCTGATCGGACATTTTGTATGGGGAGGCGACATTTTTTTTAGAGTTACGGCCCATGTTCCTTGGGGAAAGTTGTTCAGTTTCGTGAGGACTATCTCTGTGTTTCGGCTGTATACCCCCTTTCTGTTACACTCAGTATATGTATGTAATAAACTTTTGTTTTCCCAATCACTAGCACAATTATACATTATTGGTAGACCCAAAATAGACTATAAAGGCAGGATAGCAGCTAATACAGCAACCCTTACAACACTTTTGGCGTATAAAGGTTCTTATTAGAGTCTAAAGAATCTATAGGTTGTTATTGTTACCCATTTACAGCAACCCAATGTCAATCACGCTAATAAATCCATATAGTATCAATGGATACTGTCCTTTTTATGACCGTCTATTGTAGCATTTAAATGTGCTTTAACAAGTGCAATATGCATTAAATTTGTGCGTTTATATGCTTAGGGTGTGCGACCTTTGTTTGATTATGTGACCTTGAACGTTATGTTTACTTATAGATTCCTTTTGGTGTGGAAAATGTGTTGATCGTATGGTAGACATAATATTAGTATCCAATAAATAACACTCTCTGTATGAGAGTAGGCTCGTGCCCCTCGATGGGGACATATATGGGCTGATAACTTAACTTATATAACAAAAAAAATTGCTACCTAGCAATAAGGCCGTCTGTTGCTTCTTATATTCTTGTTCGTGTCTGTACCGTATATCTTTGTGTGCAATAAAGAATATTTGTATTGAATTGTATTGTAAAAATAATGCACTAGATAACTTCCCCTATATTTCCCCAAGAGTTATGGCAGTTCTTCCATTGATGTAAATTTGAAATTAGAAGAAAAAGAGGCCTGATATACGTGCCAAGTTGTTTAGTGAAATAACAGAAATCGATATTAAATTAACTGTAAATAGCTAAGTATGAAACCTTATATACACATCCCAAATATTTTGATAATTTACCAGAAAATATTCGATCATAGAATGTTTTATGCTGACCAAACCTGCATTACCTACTTGCTATTATTTAACCTCTTACATCCCACTGACCTATTTTAAACCCAGGCACAATAGATTTTGCTGTCATTTTTGTCTTTTGATCAGTTGCTGTGGCCTGGAGTCGCAGCAGTATACTGAGCTGGATGGCCCTTTCAGTATCGATCGAGACCATCTAGTGTTAAGTCTTTTAATGTACTTCGTAATCTGTTTTGATTGATACTGAATAAAATATTTTCTATTCTATTCTATTCTATTTTCTATTGTTCTTTTTTTTCTGGGATGTGAAAGATTAATTCAGAAACCTGCACATCAAAACAAAACCTCCATTCCTTTCCAACGCCATTCTCTCTCTATAAATCTTTTAGGTATACGGGTATAACCCGGAAGCTATACGAACGAACAACGATCGGTGACTTGATGAGCAATGAGTAACTCAGGTGTTTGAACTTTAGTCCTTGAGAGATAGTGAATTCCTGATTGCATTCCTGCTTGTTTCTTTGTTGTCACTTTTAAGGCTTCAGCATGTTGTTTTGAATCAGAATGAATCTTTTTACTTCCCAATAGGTGCCTATATATCTGTCAGGCCTCCCTCATCTGGATAGACAGAGACCTAGAAATCCTTCCACTTGCTTCCAATCCAATCATACCTATTTAGAATTCTTCTTTAATACCACTCTTATTGTCTAGCAGTGGACGTCCATAAGCTGACACAAAAGAACAACCACTTTTATTCTAAGAGTACATTGGTCCCATCGAAGCTAGAAATACCGTTTGGGAAAGTTCGAAATAGTACTTAAGACATTTCCATTAAGAACATTTATTTATTTATTTAACAGTTTATTGTAAGATGATAGTACATAGAGACAGAAAAAAAGAGAAGTTAAACGAAAGGTACAGCATATTTTTAAAAGAAATTTCTTCCTGCAGACCCCACAGAGAGAGAAGTGATAGCAAGAAGGCAGGAACATTGCATAAGAACCAAAATTTAACAAACTTTTCTTACAGTGTCTGACTAAGAGGTCTAAGTAACAGATGATTAAATGACAACATAAAAATAACTCAATCACAGCAATACAATTTATCAACGACACGAACACGATAATCTGCAAAAACAGATTACAAAATCAACCTTGTACCTCGAAAAACTAAAAATACACATTATAAATTATAAATGCAAATTGCTATGATAAATATACCAACATTACACAAATTGCTCACTGGTTATAACGGCAACAGTTATTGCCCTTGACCTGAGCATTTCCTCAGTTGCGTAATGTATTACTTTCGACATTATGGTTGCGCCTTTCTTTGGCGCTGCGTATGATTATGTGCGGTAACTATGCTGTGTAGGGCTGGCAGATTGCTTTTGGTGGTTTGGATTGTTACAAATTGCAACTTCTATTTTTACGACTTGCTTTGATTTCTTGAGGTCATGAATCTTTGTGAGAATCTTGATTCAGCCGTGATGTTGCTTCTTGTTTCCCAATTTTAATTGCGTTTGCACTAGCTGTGAGGCTCGCTGTTAGCGCTGCCACAACTAGTGGTCTTAAGTGATCAGTACACCACGACGTATAAAGTCACTGGGAGCCGTTGGGTGTGGGAAGCATATGACCAGTCGTTGTGGAGATCCTTGGCTCCCCCAAGGCTTTTGTCCAGCAGTAGACGTTCATAAGCTGACATGATATATACCACGGCACTTGCAGACTGCGCGCGATTAATCAGAATTACCTCCCAAAGGATAAGGAATAAAGCAGAAGGTACCTTTTGGAATTCTAGAAATAATGCTGCAACAAAAGTTTTCATTGAATGCGTATTAAATTATTTATAACATTTGATGTTATCTGTAAGAATATTGAATATGAACACAAATGAACTGCAACAGCGGATCAAATTTTTATTACACAGAAGTTTTAAACATTATCATCATCTTCAGCAGTCGATCCTTCCCTTAAAATCCCTATTCCCAGTTCCTAGTTTTAAGAATGATTCTAAGCCTGTTGTGCTTTTCTTAAATAAATAAATAATTACCTAAGTATATAAATATCCAAGTTTTCAAAATAATTCATACTTATCAAAATCTCAACTCATAGCCCTGAATTCACAGGTTCAGTCACGCGTAACTTGTAACCTGTAACTAGATGTAATAGTTATTACTTAGTTCCTGTATCTATTACGATAAATTCTTGTATTATCCATCTAGCTTGTTAACTGGTAACTACTTACTAGTTAGGTAATGATTAGACTTCCTAATTTCTAGTGAGGAAGGGTCATTTGGTTCTTTAGGTTTGTTTGGATCATATTTTCTTACATACTTACATATATGTCACGCATCTTTCTATACATACATCTGTGACATACATATCCGTCACGCCTCTCTCCCATTGGTGTAGGCAAAGACCAATTCCCATCCAAAAGATCCAAAGATACTTCTTTCGCTTCATCCACATTCATCAATCGCCTCTTAAATGCTCGTGTACAGGGTACTCCTGACTTGGCCTTTCCATAACAAGTCCCCGATTTTCTTACATACCTGCTTATAATATCTGTCATGTCTCTTTCCCATTGAGGTCGCAGAGACCACTTGCTACGATCCAAACACAACTCATAGATGAAATGAATGGACGTACATTTCCTATCATCTTGTACTCAAGATTCAACACTGATTTAATTAATTTATATTTTGTATTGTATAGAAAATGATAAGATAGGTACCTACTCAGACATAGTTTTTTTTTAATTTTCATTAGTCATCTCATCGTGGTTATCTTTTACAAATCTGAACCCCAAGTCTTAATCTGTGTATCTGTTAACAGCAGACCAGAAACCTTTATAAGCCTCAAGGTCACAAATTGGCGCCACATTCTTACTCAAACATTGGCTCATTTCACTTAACATACACGTCGCCTGCACTTGGGTAACATATCTGCACGTCTTTTGAATTTGCACTCAAAGTTTGCAAGTCTGGATTGCTAGGTTGCTGTTTTTTAAGAGTAAGGAATATAAGGAGTGGCCCCTTTTTTTTTTCATATACAAATGAGTTTATGACAGCGTGCCAAGTTGCGCCAAGTTTTTCATAGTTATCTTGGTAGATGACCTGTCAAACGATAAGAAATACCATACAAAAAGGTAGCCATTTTGCGCCAGACCAGGCACGCAGATCCAGACGGTATGGCTCCTCCTTATATATTCTATGCTCAAAGCTGTTTTTGATTATGTTTGGGCTGATTAATCCTATCTTACTATACCTACTAATATCATAAATGTTAATGTTTACGCCGATGATGGATGGATAGGAGGACGTTTATTCCACGCAAAAACTACTGAACAGATTTTAATGAACCTTGGCAAAATTGTGGCTTACACTAACATCAAAATAACATTATTATTATCTTAAGATAGGTACTTCAAGTCTATCATAGTAAAAATATCACTGTTTTACAGAACAAATACAAATACGAACATCAAAAAATACATTCGACATTTCTCCAAGCTACTCGAAACATTGCAACAACGCACACACCCACAAACTAGACACCTGTTCAATAAGACGTGAAATACGGCTCAGGATTCAAGATGACTATTGCAGTGGTAGATGCCATTACTCAAAGTACGGTACTCAAATCGCCGGTAACACGACAGATATGCGTTACAAGGTCATCTAGAGGTTGTTGCTCGATGATTCCAAGCTAGGTGATTGCGGCAACAAACAACTGACGGTTTTGGGCCGAGCGTAGTCTTGGGGCTTTGCGGTGGTGAATTGATGATTTTACGTATTATTATAATGACGATGATAGACTAACTAGTGTTAAATAGCTACAAAAATTCGCAAGTGTCTACTTCATGATAAACTTTAACTACCTACTTAGTATCAGAAAGGTTAACAAATTTGCAAATGTGTGAATACAGGATATTAATATATTTAGAAAAGGGGAGGCTATTGGTTCCCTATTTTTTATTATTCTATTTGTTCTCCTATTTCTCCTATTTGACTTAAAATAAACCTGTACATTACAGTTTTGTTTCAAGTGTGAGTGGGAATCGAACCTAAACTACGATTTAGCAAGTAGGGTCACTCCCAACCACGCCAACTGGCCTGTTTCAGTCAATAGCTCGCAGTAGCCGCATGTTTAATTGAATGATTCTTTTGTTACAGCCGAAGACTTCACAAGATGTAAACAAAAAGATGCCAAATTAAACGAATGTCTCAAGAATGCTGTACCTGATGCACTTCGAAGGATGAAGAAAGGTAATTAATTAATTCAACATCATCTTATTTAAACATCTCTTGTCAGTAGTGAAAAAGATCAATCTGCAGTATTCTGGAGTCTCTACCATTCGTGTCTATTCTCAGCCGTCTGTTTGAGCACCTGATACGACATAACTTCTATTCCCTCTTTTGTGTAGGTATTCTATGTTAACAAAATTCATCATCAAACATTCCATAGATATATATTTTTTTGTTTTTGCTCTCACAAACCTTACTACTTTTAGTTTAAGTCTCTAAGGCCCCGTGTCACTATCTACAGATATATCCGACGGATATTTTATTCCTACCTGTGTCTTAAACGTCATGTTTTTAAAATAGACATAGGTTTACCTGTCAGATAAATATCTGTAGGTAGTGAAACAGAAGTGGCAGTCTGTTTACAATACAATACAGACAAAGAAATAACACAATTATAGGCCGCAATATCTTGCAAGTTGTAACCAACATCGGGATAAACATGGATTTTATCGATAAAAACCTCTTTATTTCCATTTCAGGCATCCCCAGCCTGTCCGTGCCTCCCATCGAGCCCCTCCAAGTGTCGAGCATCAACGTCGACTCCGGCGCAGGTCCCGTGGTGCTCGTTCAGAACTACCGCAACATCAAGCTGCACGGACTCACCGACTCGCGCATCACTACTTACAAGCGAGTTGGATTTTCATATCATGTCGTTGACTTCATTTTGTGTTTTGTTTTCAGCAGTTTTGGTTTGATATTTAGCAACTTTGCTTTATTAACTGACTTTAAACCAACCAAAAAAGGGAGGAGGTTTTCAATTCTGCTGTTTTTTTCATTGTCATTCTCCGCTAATAGTTCCATTACAGCATTTAGTTATTTTAATTACTTTATTAGGCTTGAGCTCTCGATCACCTATTCAAGACTATCATCTTTATCATATGTATGAATCAAAAATTTAAGAAAATTAAAATTACTCCTGAAATGTACCTTTGACTATTTTAAATTATTTGGCGTATGAAATAGCAACCAAAGTACAAAAAGTTAAGATAATAAAACACATACAGTCAGCCTGTCACGTCCCTCTGATGGGCTTAGGCGTCCTCTCTCTCATCCAGTTCTACAGTGCGCCAAAATTTGCTATTCTTCACTGAATGAGTCGAACTTATTACATATTATTTTCTTTCTCTACCAATCTGAAATTAACTAAAATTTCTCAATTTCCAGGGCAGACCTGAAACATTATCGTCTCCGAACTGATACCATCACTCCGAAGATGGAGTTTTTAGCCGACTACGTGATGAAAGGAAGGATCCTCGTGCTGCCCATCCAGGGGAAGGGGCTTGCTAATATTACTATGGGTAGGTATTTTAGTATCTATATCTTCTCCCGTAAGTAGTAAGTACCTATCAAGTGTACCCTGGGACGCCCACCTGTCGCGAAAACCGCGAGGTATAAGGCATTGAACCGGTCGTTCTGGAGAGAAATTGGAGAGGCCTATGCTCAGCAGTGGGCAGCTATAGGCTGACATAATGATAATGGTGATGATTGTCAGTTAAAGTTCAGGTTTTCATTCATTTTTCTCTTTACCAAAAATTGCTTTTTGGAAATATCAAAACACATGACCAACCACCGTATTCTTTGTTCCAGTGAACTTGGTTGTAAAACACGACCTGATCGGTGAGCCAGTAGTTAAAGACGGAAAGACTTATATGCATTTAAAGGACTACCGCGTTAAGTTCATCCCTGAAAAAGTCACACTTTATTTCTCTAATCTTTTCAATGGAGACAAGAGACTTGGAGATCAGATGAATGCGTGAGTATTTTGTTATGTTAAGAAGCGAGTTTTCTTGCATGGTAGAGTTCTCTTTGTTCCAAATGGAGATTTTATCCATAAGTACGTATAGCACATTTGAAATAGGTAACTACTTTATTCAAATGTCCCATTTTCAAAAAATTTTGTTGGTTCATCAACTTTTTACGATCGATTTCAATATATCTTCTTCTTTCCCAAAATCATAAGAATGAAAATTTATGCTAGATAGATGTATATGATGATGTTTACTACGCTTTTACGCAAAAACGACTGCACAGATTTTGATGAAACTCAGTAATTATGTGGGTTAATACGTCATTAGAATATCACAAAGTCTATATTATTTTTAAATATCATGATTTTTCCAAGTTATCACGATAAGTTTGTAAAAAATCATAGGCTGCCTATATCTATAAGTTATACCTTCCACTGGATGTATATTCCAGTTTCCTAAACGAGCACTCAGAGCTGGTATTCAACGAGCTGAAGGAGTCCTACGAGAAGAGTCTGAGCTCCGTGTTCCAGGAGGTCTCCAATAGGATCTTCGACAAGGTCCCCATGAAGGACATATTCCCAGAAGACTAGATATAGACTGATTTAGAATTAAGTAATTTAAGGTCTTGCGGTAATTCCTGAGTTGAGGTGAGTTAATCCCCACTACAGGGACTTTCATAAAATTGAAATGAAATAAAATGAAAAATCATTTAATCCTGTAGGTTTTGACAACACTTAGGACGGGTCAGTTTTTAAAGTTAATGCTAGATTCGCAATAGTTTCCCCCAGAGAAGAACCTAGCAAGAAACTCTGTAGGGTTGCTCTTTTTAATTTAAGTTTCACAAATCTCAGGCGTTGAGTCACTGTGGCCCACTACAGGTCCTAGTACAGTAGTCACCAGATTCATGGGGATTTGTTTGCTGATGATTGTAAAGATAATTGAAATATTATTTGTCAGTACGTAGTTTTAATATAGAATAGAATAAAATAGAAAAAAAAAATTCAGTACCAATCAAGAGAGGTTGTAGTTAGTTAGTTTATAGTTTTATTGTAGTAGGTATCTACTACAATAAAACTATGTAGGGTTAAGAAGGAAACAATTGCAGCATCGGGTACAGTGACTCGCCATCGGTTTGTAATAAAGGAAAAGAGATACGTATATCTCTTTTGCACTTGCACTTGCGCGTGCCGAACGCTTCCGAAAAATGCAAAAGAGATGAATGTATCTCTTTTCCTTCTTTACAAACCGATGGTTAGTCACTGTATCCGAATGAGCAACTGTTTCCTCTTTAACCATACCTACTATGTAAGAAAAACAAATGTACTTCCTATAATTTGAATGTCTGAAAAAGGATAAAAACAACTGAGGAATTTACCCAAGAATATTGAAACAAAAGTTACCATAAATAAGTAGACGAAAATTGGTATTAGAGTATTAATAAGTAGGACTTATAATGGAAAGGAGATTGGTGAAAGTATTATATGAGACTAATGTGATGAATCGAATAAGAACTGAATATAAAATGTGTAAAAATTATCATATCCTGCTCAATTAGTATTGTCTTAGACTAATAACTGGTTGCAGCACTGCCATTTTATGATTTTGTAAAAAGCACGTCATTTTTTGCGTTAAAAAGTAACTTACATCTTTTAGTTAGGTACTTTTTACAAATTCTTAAAATAAATGGTCCTGCAATCGACTATTAGCCATTTTGTAACTTTTTGTACAATGCAATGCAACATAGAAACTAAAGTGTAAGAGATTGGCTAACAAAATAAAAATGCCAACTGACAGGTATTTATTAAAATGCTTTAATTAGATGAGATCTAGACATTACAGATGTAATAAAACGATTTTTACAATAATTTTGTTTCATTTTATACCAACTTATTTTATTTATTACCTTGGCTGCAAAAAAACTGTAGGTATATTTGAAACTGTACTGCCATCTCTCGGTGAGTAGGGGAACTAATAACAGCGCCATCTATTGGCGAGTAGCTAAACCATTTCAACTGACATGGCGTCACCCCTGTCTTTGATTTGTTGCGACTTAATTAACGCTGGTAACTTCATAATCGAGGTCAACTCTATGTCGGAATCGGAGAATTGGTTATGCAGACTCTGTACGTGTCTTGCCGCTTTCTTGCAGCAAGATTTGCAAAGCAATTCGTTCACTAGTATCACTGGAAAGGGTTTTGATAGTTCGTTAAGTGGTAAATAGATGGCGCTTTAGTATTAAATGTAAAAATAATTTCATAGGTCGAAGGTAAAGTTTTCGTATTTCCTTTGAAAGAAATGAATTCGTACTGTGTATAGGAAGGGACACAAGGCTACACAACGCACCGGGATCTTGCCGTGGACATAGGAAATAGGGCAATTTAAACAGAAGTGAGTACCTACCTCCATAAACTTAAAGGTAGTAGGTACCTACCTATGTGTCATGTACGTAAGTAATCTTTGTTCCTCACTAAAAGCTGAAACTAACTATAGTAGGTAATTTCCAAATAGGTAATGTATAAGATAAAAAAACTGTAAGGCGTGTCGTACTTACATATAGCAAGCAGGAAGAAATAAATAGTCAGACCTATAACGATACCACTGTCCATTTTGTCGAGATATCTAGGTACTCCTGAGAAAGTGAGAAAATTTTTAACTACTTCGTTTCATTACAAGCTACTTTGAAATTACAAGCTTTCATAATCATCAGCCTGTTGCAGTCCACTGCTGGACTTAAGCCTCTCCTATTGCACACCACTGTGATCTATCTTCAGCTGCTCCCATCCAGCTCCTGCCAGCCATCTTGCGCAAATCGTTACTCCAACTTGCCTGAGGAGGTCCTACGCTTGCCGAGTCGCGGTCTCCCCTCAAGAACTCGTTTACTTACTCCAAATAACTGATAATCTTCTGCAGCTAATATGGCCAACCCACTGCCATTTCAGCCTGCTAACCTGGTCGGCTATGTCGATAAATTTGGTTCTCTGCTGGATCATTTTATTTATAATTCGATCCCGCAGAGAAACGCCCGCTGAATGACTTTAAAGAGAATGATAACCTTTATCAACATCTTTTTTATGTAGCCAGTCAGTATACTAGTATTCCATTGCTCCAAAGGCCTCTCTCCTCTTTCCCGAGAGACTAGATCGTAGCAAGTGGAGGGAAGTTCTCTCTGCCTACCCCGATGGGAAAGCCGTAACGGATATGTATGTATAACCTCACCTTGCTAAAGTGCTTCAGTGACGACCGGCGGCGCAAGCGCAGGCTCTTCACTCAACGCACTCTCCGATACTTTACTTTTGCTATTTACTGTTTTCACGTCTTTTTTCTTAGGCTAGAAGAAGACAAAAAATATTAAGTCAGGTCTACCCTTAATCGAGAGGCGTGTATGAGGCGACTGATGAATGTGTATGAAGCGAAGGAAGTATGTTTGGTAACAACTAGAGGGAAGTGGTAGCTGCATACCCCGATAGGAGAGAGCCATGATGGATATGTGTGTACTTATGTATATGTGTGGATGTTGAATGAGGGCGGCGCAGTACCGGTCGTTGTGGAGATCTTTAGGGGAGGCTTTTGTCCAGCAGTGGACGTCCACAAGCTGACGCAACATGTATGTATATAGGACTACAGGCTGCCCGCTACTTTGTACACATTTATCGCCATTTATTGAAAAAATAAACCATGATATCGTAAAATAATATAGCCTATGTTTTATTCTGATGTGCAAGCTACAATATTGCCAAGTTTCATCAAAATCTGTTCAGTAGTTTTTGCGTGAGAGTAACAAACATCCATCCATCCATCGACACAAGCATTGACATTTATAATATTTATAGGGTTTGGATGTTGGATGCGGGTAGCGCAAGACAGGTCGTTGTGGAGATCTTTGGGGGAGGCATTTGCCTAGCAATATGTATGTATATAGATATGCATGTATATAAGATTAGCAGGACTTACCGGATGGACAAGGCGCCTGTCTTATAGTCCGTAGCAAAGTCCTAAGAGCTAGGTAAGTGGCGAATACTATGATAACAAAGAAGCAGGTTTCCCAAAAATGTTCAACTACCATAAACTTCTCATCCTTTGCCATGCTACCTAAGATTTTCAAAGCATTAATTTGATTAACATTTGCAAGGAATATGCCATGGTGTTTGGAATATTATTTTATCAAAAAAACTTAATCCTATCCATAATAAATACTTTGATAATTGTCTGACGTTTTTGACAAAATTTTTAATAGATGGTTTGGTATTTTTTTTTTACAAAGTTCGTGTAAATTGCGAAGGAGATGCGTTATAATAATAAAAGAGATTTTATACACACAGTATAAAATAATCTACATAGCAAAATACATGAACGATGTTTTTGCTAAAGTTTATTAAAAGGCGTTTATTAAAATAATGTGATCTAAGTATATTTTGACAATTTGAGAGTCTAATATTAGATTTATTTACAAAATTAAATATAAAACCTAACCTAAGCACCTAGTTTAATTATTATACCAGACGGCAATTCAAAAGAAAATGTTTTTTGTAATAAAACAATTGTATAAAGTTATCTTAATGTTTTATTCAGCGAAATATAACAATCTCTATGGCATAGTCACTGGTAACGTTATGTCGTATGTGTAAAATCCTTGTCCAGATGAATTTGAGCCTTATCGACATAATTGAACGTACGTTGCAGGTTTATTTTGCCTTGAACCTTAGCAAATGAACAAAAAGGCAACGTACACAAAATGCTGCCAAATTCATATCAGGACAAGGTTTGAATTAGCTTAGCCTCTAGCTTCCAGACCGCAAATCATCGAGAAACTGTTTTATATAATCGTCTCTTTTGCTCATTAGAATGATAGAAAGAGATATACATAATTATAGAAATTGCTCAATGTTTGCGGATTTTCAGTTTTTTTTTAATAGTTTTGGGATTTCAGTGGCACAAACTAGAGTGATCATTAAAATCCCAAAAATATTAAAAATAAATTGTATTTTACCAGTTTCATTACAACTTATTATTAAAATAATTAAGTTAGTAATTTTTATGAGAAAATATAATTTTAAGGGCAGAGCATTATAACATTAAAATGTTAGCTTATTCTGTAAATATTTAGAGCGAAAACAGATTATGTGAAGCAAGAATTATTTTGTGGTTTTTTTTCCAATATGGAAGGTTAATATGGCATTTTTTTTTCATGATAAAAATGTAAGTGAAAAAATATTTTTCTACATTTTATTCTGTATACTACAATGAGGTAACATGATTGGATGTATTTTTTTACTTCTTATTTTATTTATAAATGCTTGCCATATTATACCATGATTTTATTCCTAATTTTAACTACAATCTAATGAATAATTGTTTTTATTATAAGCTCTAACCCCTCACAACCATTCCAAATAAAAATGAGATTACGAAAATAAAATAAAAAGTTGAAAAAAATTGCCAAAATCCCGGCGTAAAATGGAATGATAATTTTACTCATTAAATGCAATCAAATGCTATTAATATTATGTTTGGTTTTAATTCTATTTTTTTCCGGGAAACATTAGAAAACAATAGGGTAAGTAGAGTTAAGTAAACTTAAATATAATTTTGTCGTTATAGACTTACATAGTAATAGCTATCTAGTATAATAAACACGATGTATAATAAGGTTTACTTATAATTATACGAAATATGTCGTCTCGTATAATAAAAATTTACGTACCAAATTAAAAATCGTATTTATCCTACTGATACTTAATTAATCAAAATATAAAAAGTTCAACTTATAAACTATAAATGAATCAATTCCGTAAAATAAAAATTAACTAAAATTTAGTAAACGTAAGCTAACTCTTTCTGTAGCACCATCTTTCTTTCCTTTTCCTTCCTTTGTCTTTTAATACATCTAATCGTATTTTTATTCCTTTCTTTTAGGTTAAAAGATTAACATTAGTAGTGTTAGTACAAATTTTCTATTTTAATATAGAAATTAGTACTTTAGGTACGTTAGGTTAGAAACTAACACTACTGTAAGATTTAAAAATCTACTTCGAATATTATTGTAAAAAGTCAGTATATAATTTGTCATTTTATCAAAGATAAAATAGTTGTATAAACAGCTAAAGATTTTTTCAATTACCTTGAACTTTTATACACGTTCAATTGAATTATACGAGACATTAAATTGCCATTAATGTAAGTAAACGCTAAGTAAACGGCTCGTATAATTATACCAAATTAATTAATATATCTTTACCTGTTTATACAATCTTGCATAAGAATTTTAAAGAGCTAAATACCTACTTTCACAGATATGTGAGACTATCTAATAGATAAATACATAGGCATATTGTGGACTCATGTCTTTTAAACTCTAAATATAATTCCTTCAAAAAACGTCTTCCAAAACAACCTTAATTATTGCCAACTTAAACTGTCTATCACTTTCACTCCTATTAGTTTTTGTGACACTATCTCACTTTAATACAACCAGTCTTTAGTCTTGTCACTGGGTTTGGTCCTCACTGTCTTGAGAGCTTCCCTGTCATTGAAACTGTGACGTGGAAGTTGACCTTCGGCATCCAATGGACACTGGAGCTGGTATTCTTGAGGGTCCATTCCTTCCGTCTTTCCTCGGAGCAGCCAATTGTCTGGTACTCGTAGACCTCTCCAATTTCCCATCAGACATGACCCAGGCTGATGTGAAGTCAGCATAATCAGAGTCTTTCGAACTCGTTCTTGATAAGGAATCCTCACCTTTGGAGTATGTCCTGATGATTTCTTTCATCTTTTCTAAGACTGATGCGTCATCTTTTGCAGTCTCCGCTGATCTTAAAATCTGCTCCAGTAAAGGACTAAGTTGTTTCTGATTCGGAGGCGATCGCAATGTTACACTACTGGCTCTTAAATGAGAGTTTCTATTAAAAGGATTGTGTTGTGTAGTCTTAGGCTGTGCTTTGGGAGATTTATTAGGATTATCGAAAGTATCGACTCCAATAGACGGTCTAGCTTTTGTTTTGGTTTGATTTGGAGCTGTCCTTCCATTCCAAGTATTGCGTGAAGTTGGAGGCAGTTTTGGAGTCAACTTTGGTGATGTTTGAACTGGATTCACCGTGTGTTTTGGGCTTGGAGTGTTACCTCTACTAGGAGTCCTGTTTCGGACAGGCGAATGTGGTATTCTACTGACTTGTCTGCTCCTTACAGTCTTCGTTGGTGATTCTATAGCATCCCGCCTGAGACTTTTGCTCGGTGAGTCGTTGTTTTCGGTATTGATGACTCTGTCAGGGCTGCCTCTGTTAGATTTCTCTTCAAGGGACGTCTTCCTGCCACCGTAGAAGGTGTCAGAGAAGTCAGTCTTGCGGAGGCCGGTGTTTAAGCTGACGTGGTCATCGCGTTCGCTCGTTATGTGGCAGCCATCGTCTTGGTCGAGACGCTCTGGAAGTGACAGACAATTTTCAAATTAGATTATTTTGCAATCATCTCTAAGAGCCTTGAAATAGATGGAGAGACGACCTGGATGCATTTTCACGGGAATTGCGGGACTCTACTGGGGGCCGTGTTAAGTAAATGGATAGTTTCGGAGCAGTGGGATATTGACGGCTTACAAAAAAAAACTAAAATATAAATAACTAAGTATATTCATTATGATACTGTTATGCCTCTTTCCCATCGGGGTAGGCAAAGACCACTACTCTCCAGTTGCTTCGATCCACACTTCTTTCGATATACCTTTCATTAAATCTAAAATTACCTACTCAACTACGAATCAGTTTTCATCAAATCAACATTTTAATCTAAAAAAAACCAGTAATTGTACCATCATTAGATACATTTTTAGCCCACAAGTGGGCGGTATTGGTTCAAGTCAATCCAGTCTTTACCATATTGGTGTGATGGAATGTCGTTCGGTCGTTTCTTGATGTGTACGATCTATTGACAACTTGTTTCTTAAGTAAAGTGTTTTGATTATTTTGAACTCTAAAAATAATGTACAATAATCGTCATTATCTTGGAAAAGTCACACAATATCTCAAATAATACCTATATATATATACTGTAGCCTACTGGTGATTTTGATGCGTAAAGCTAGATATTTTTTGTGGGTTTTTTGCATGAAAGTAACAAATTCACATTCATCCAGTAATCTAATCATGTCATACGGATCCTATCAAACTAAGCCTTTCACTTCTCTGTTTCCCATTTATTACCTTACTTTTTCCTGGATATTGCGGGGTCAAATTTCTATTTATGGATAGCTCTTTTGAAATATTAATTTTATTATATGTTCTGTGTTTATGCCTGAGATTTGTAAAACTTATATTGAAAAGAGCAACCCTACAGAGTTTCTTGCTAGGTTTTTCTCTGTGAAAAACTGCACTCTTGCGAATCTAGCATTAACTTTAAAAAATGACCCGTCCTAAGTGTTGTCAAAACCTACAGGATTAAATGATCATTTCATTTAATAATAGTATCTATAAATTGAGGATTTGATGTTAGGATGTTTGTTATTTTTTTCACGCAAAAACTAATTAACAGATTGAAATTAAACTTTAATATATTATAGCTTGCACATCAGAATAACACACAGCTATATTATTTTTTGATATATAATAAATTCACACGACAAAAGCATGCAAACTCACACCACCTAAATGTAATGGGCATGACTTAAAAAAATTTTTTAGTCCATCACATAGATTATTTTAAAATATTCCACACGTATTTTTCTTTTTTCTCTTAAACTAAAAATTACAAAGATGCACTGGGTTAAATTTGCTCGTGACGTCACGCCTCAGTACGATTTTAACCGAGGAGTGACGTCAATACTCCCCACTCCGTAACTTTGATGCTCTGTATCTTTGTATTTATCTATGTATTTGATCAGGTAAAAAACGTGTTTCAAATATTTTTTAATACCTAGTCTAAAAGACGGACTAATTATTTTTTTAATTTTTGAATGTAGTCATCATCCCCATTGATAGAAATGTTACAACAACACAACGTCGTCAACTCACACTTTACACCGACACCACGGATAAGGAAATAAGCCATTAAATATAAACATTCACTAAACATGACAATGGACTATAAACCTTCTATACAGGGCATTAAAACAGCAAACACACTTCTTTCGCTTCATCCACATTCATCACCTCATACATGTCATACATAAAACAAACTACTCGTACTGTGATATTCATGTAAATTACTGTGATAACAAGTTAAGTCAACATGTAATTGTATATAAGTGTCTCGATTTAAAAAAAAGATATATTGCACATAACGTAGGGCCCTGTGCCGAAGGTTTCTTGCCGTCTTCTTCCTCTCCGCTATACAGGTAGTGAACCGGCAGTAGTTTTAGATAAAAAAAGTGACATCAAAAAAGTGTAATGAATTTTGCCTATTTTTGAATAAAACACTTTTCATTTTCAATTTTCATTTTCATGCAAGTCGGTTTAGGGTACTCTTGACTTGGTAAATGGAGGGAAGTGATGTCTGTCTATCCCGATAGGAGAGAAGCGTGTCGGATATGTAACCGAAAAAAGGTTTTTTGATAGATTCTTCTCTGGGGGAAATAGCTACCTTGCGAATTTAGAGTTTGCTTTAAAATAACTTTATTCACATATTTTAAGTGCTACGAGTATACTCGTATTTGCGCATAAAATAAAGATAATTTAAATTAATTGTGAAATAGACTTATAAGTAATAGGTGACTGATGAATGTGGATGAAGTGAAAAAATATGTATAATTAAAAAAATATAATAATAGGAAGTGGTATCTGCTTAGAGAAGTAACATATTATGGCTGGAATAAGCTTGCAAGAGGTAAAGAAAGGTGGAAAATTGTGAAATACTATCAAACATTTTTCGTCAGATTTAGCGCCAAAACACACGGTGAAACGCAACTGAAACTTTTGAGTTGCATCGAAGTTTCTGCTATCTATTTCTGCTATCGCAACTAACTAGTTGAAACTAAAAACAAAACTTCAAACTTGAAACGTTTCGTTTTAGTTGCGTCGTGTGTGGTTTTCTAAGAAAGTCTATAGCAGAAACTTCGATGCAACTCAAAAGTAACAAGCAGTTTCAGTTGCGTTGCAGTTGCGTTTCACCGTGTGTTCTGGGTCTTAAATAATTTAAAATTTACCCTGTATAAATACCACCCAAAAAAGGTATTGGACCACAAACAACTTTTATAATGAAATGAACCAGGAACATTTTCTATCAACCATAACGACAACACAATTATATTCTAAAATGGTGAAGGCAAATTAACAACTAGCATTCGTTTTTAGTTTTATTGCCGTCATTTAACTACGCTTTGTTATATGAACTGTTGCTGGAAACGTCATTAAACTAAAGCTCCGTTAAAACTGTAGTTGTTACTGTTATTGACGAAAACCAGAATGAGATGGCACGACGTTATATTAAAAATATGCTTGACCTTCTCAAGTTTCTTTTTTGGACGTAACGAGTACCCTTTTGGGTTTGTTATGTCAATTATAACACATAATTATGTAGATTGGAATCTAAATACGTATTTACAGTATTTCCTGAAGATATCTTGACATTTAATTTAATCGTCATCTTAAACACATACGACACATGTAAGCCATTTTCTACTGGACATTTATTTCCAGTTTTATTGACACTAAATCAATTGTCAATTGCGCTTTTAACCCAAATACTTCCTTCTCAAAGCTGGCATAAAGGTTAATTATTATTTTGTCTCTTTTATGTCTAATGTCTCCTGCTTTAAGGTGCCTTTCCGCCAAAGATTTGCTATGCTACGTTGCTATGGATACATTTGATATCCACCTATCATATTCGGGATGCCCTTATTTTCAATGAATTTGATTGGTGGATATCAAACGCATTCATAGCAACGTAGCATAGCACATCTCTGGTGGAAAGGCACCCTTATGCTTTCAAATCATATAGGTACCGAAATATTGGTTCAACTAAATACCATAAACCGGAAATAGTTTAAAAATCTCTTTTCGCTGGTTGGGACACTATAGTCTATCCAGACTATAGTGTGAGGATGTGAGAATGTTTGTTACTCTTTCACGCTAAAACGACTAAACAGATTTTAATGAAACTTCACAATATTGTAGCTTGCACATCAGAATATCACATAGGCTATATTATTTTAAGATTTTGTGTAAGTTTTCTAAGATATAACGACAAATACATAAGAAGGCTTTAATTTTATATACAATAATTTTATTATTGAAAATCTTATAAGGACTTTTTTTTCTTTTGGGTGATAAGATTTATTTATAAAACAATACAAACATAGAATAAAAAACATATTTACAAAAAGAATATGTCTTCCAACGCGTCCCCACGAGGCAAAGTACCCAAGCTGGCAGCATTACCTCTTTGGATAGCAATGCTTATCCTTTGGCTAAGGAAACTGAAGAGCTATTTAAATAAATTCCATACCATTTAAAGATCAATAATGATCATCATAGTGCTATAAGCGTGTTAAAATGCATCACTATACGATCTATATTTGGATCTACTCTACTTAAGGTATACTTTGCTGAGTCAGTTGCTATACTCTCACGTGGGGCCCTTATATGGGAACTGTTGGGGACTTGTGCTATTTTCAACCTTATTGCTTTGGTATATTGAAATATAGTGTTTAAAAAATATTTAGTCACGTACATCTATCCATCGGCACAAACATAGAAATTGATAATATTAGTATGACTAGCTGTACCCGCGACTTCGTCCGCGTGGATTACTGAGTTTTGAACCATTATAAATGCGAAAAAAAACGTTATCGAAATCAAAAGTAGCCTATGTCCTTTCTCAGGCTATAGCCTATCTGTGTGCCAAATTTCGTTTTAATCGGTTCAGCCGTTTTAGCGTGAAAGCGAGACAGACAGAGTTACTTTCGCATTTATAATATTATAAGTATATGTACAGGGTGTAACAGAAAGGGTATATAAAGCCGAAACACAGCGATAGTCCCCATGAAACTGAACAACTTTCCCCAAGGAACATGGGTCGTAACTCGAAAAAAATTTTTGGATCGCCCATACTTACTCGATCAGCTGATCGGGCATTTTGTATGGGGAGGCGAAATTTTTTTTTTGAGTTACGACTCATGTTCCTTGGGGAAAGTTGTTCAGTTTCATGAGGACTATCGCTGTGTTTCGGCTTTATATACCCTTTCTGTTACACCCTGTATAAGTATGGAATAAGTATGGATTACGCGTACATACGTCTTATCGTGTGTGTTAACTTCATCAGGATCAGTTTAGCCGTTCAAGCAAAGAGAGTTAGCGCCAAAACACACGGTGAAACGCAAATGAAAATCAACTGAAACTGCTAGTTACTTTTGAGTTGCATCGCAGTTTCAGCTATAGACTTCCTTAGAAAACCACATACGACGCAACTAGTTTGAAACGTTTCGTTTCAGTTCAAAAGTAACTAGCAGTTTCAGTTGCATTGCAGTTGCGTTTCACCGTGTGTTCTGGGTTTAATTGTTCATTTTTTTTATCAGTATGAATACTCGAGGAAAAAATATGCAGTGATGTGTAAAAAGGACTTGATTAAGCAAAAAAAAACAAGTCAATAAAAATCTTAATTTTTTTACCTCCTAATTATTTTCCAGCCGTTATTTTTTTCTCAAAACCCAACGAGCCGAATGACTTATGTTTTTGCAAATTAAAGAGATGGTTCATTTAGCACGTGTGTTAGATTACCTTAAACCTTTAGTGGTGTGTACTTATACTAAAAAAGTGTACGGGGACAGTTTTACCGGGAAAATAAGTTACGATTGTGAGAAGTATTAAAAAAAGTTACATTATTTCAACATACACAATTTTTTTTTAGTAAATGAATTAAGCAGCCTTGTTTTCTAAATAAGCCTCCATTAACAATACCTCGTTATTTTTTTCTTTGCTTTTTACTATTTTGTGACGTTTTTTGTATTTTGTAGATCAATTACTTATCAACTCATTACCTTACCTACCTTATTTACTTATTGTGATCTAAAACCTTTTCATCAATGAATAAGTACCTTACCTATCTAGAATCTAACTCTTAACTAATTACTTAATTTATTTATTTCAACATCCATATCAGCCCTTTAACTTCCCTAGTACAGGGGCACGAGCCTACTTTGATACGATAATCCACCACGCTGGCTTCATTCAACATAATTATAAATAATGATGATGATGATTAAATACCTAGGTATCATCTAACCTACAAATGCAACTTATTACTCAGTCGGACTGTACCCATCAGATTAAGGTCATTGACAGTAGAGTGAAATATTCGTACTAGTTCGTAGTTGGAACACAATAGGGCCCCGCACCCCGCACCCTCCCTCCCCCTCCCCTCCAATTCGTCATGCTATTCGCGAATATAGTAACGACCAGTGTAAGATGAACTGTGAGTGTTGAAATAATATATAATTATGTTACAGTCAAAACTGGACACCTTCACGAACGACTGGGCAGAGGCGGCTCAGGATAGAGAATCATGGAGAAGGAGGAGAAAGGCCTTTGCCCAGCAGTGGGATGGCAACGGCTAGATAAGATAAGTCAAAACTCATAACCAGTCAAAGTGGTTTTGACTGATTTTAGCAGTCAAAAAGACTAAAAAAGACAGTTAAAATCAGTCAAAAGTGGTTTTGACTAGTTATGAGTTTTATCTGTAACATTACGTATACTATATAGACTAGAGGCTGCCCGTGATTTCATAAACATATAATGTGTTATCTTAATGTGTAAGCTACAATATTGCCAAGTTTTATCAAATTCTGTTCAGTAGTTTTTGGGTAAGAGTTACAAATATCCTCTTATCGATCCTTTGGCACAAACATTGATAAGTAGATTTAATATTAATAAGAATTATTTATGTTGTTAAAGCATTAGAAACAGAAAATTAATAAAAAAGCCTAATAACTTTTATTTTAAATAACTTAACTAAATAAGAATATTCAGTTAGATCACATTTTCTATTGGCGAAAACCGCATCAAATTCAGTTGCATTGTTTCAATTGCCCTTTACCCAAAAACGCTGAGAAGGCAAATCAATTTGGTACAAGGAAAAATAAAAGAACATCGTGAATTTCGTCACAAAATAAGTAAAGTAGGTAGTTATTTCCCTAGTGAAAACTAAAATATTGTACCTTATGTGATACCGAATAAATTTTATTTTACTACTCTTTGAGTATAGAATATATAAGGAGGTGCAATACCGTCTGGATCTGCGTGCCTGGTCTGGCGCAAAATGGCTACCTTTTTGTATGGAATTTCTTATCGTTTGACAGGTCATCTACCAAGAAAACTATGAAAAACTTGCGCCAACCTTGGCACGCTGTCATAAACTCATTTATATATGAAAAAAAAATGGGGCAGCTCCTTATACAGGGTGACTTTAAATTAGTGAACGATAGAAAAGGGTATGTATGTACTCGTGATAACAAACAACTTTTACTATGGGATCAAGGTCGAAATCGTTCAAAAAATTTTGAACCCTCCATACAAAATGCACCAGCTAATAGTATCGGGGAACAATTTCTTTTTGTGATTTCGAACTTCGTCCCGTAGTAAAAGTTGTTTGTTATCACGAGTATATTGTTTGTACATTCTATACTCAAAGTTATTACTATTCTTATATTTATATTCGCATCACAGACATTGCGAAATTCCCAGAACACTTGGAATTTGCACAATGTCGTGTGTGTATCGTTCCTAATGACCTTGGCCAGGTTTCGTCAATGAGAGCATGAGGCTTTTTCTATCGAAGACTTGTACGTATTTTAAAAGATATTGTTTACCAGTAATGGTATCTACACACCAAAGCCGCTGTCTTTTTTAACAGCTGCCATTCGTATGACGTAAAGCCGCCGGCCTAGACCGGCGGCATGCCGGCGGCTTTGGTGTGTAGATAGCATTAAATAGAAAGTGACTAATTAGTAAGTACTAATCAACATAACACATCAAACATCAGACATCAGAATCAACATAAATTTTTAGTAAAAAAAAAGTTAAAAGTGGTTCAAAATCAAGCCCAAAAGAATCTGTAATTATCAATATACTTAAACCACACAATAAACATAAGCTTAGTTATAAAAATGCAATAAAAAGAAGAATTCATAAAATAGAGAGGTCTGTTTTGATCGTAGCAAATGGAGGGAAGTGGTCTCTACCTACCCCTTTGAGTATAGAATATATGATAAGGAGGAGCCATACCGTCTGGATCTGCGTGCCTGAAGTTGAAGCAACATTGGCACGCTGTCATAAACTCATTTGTATAAGAAAAAAAAATGGGGCCACTCCTTATATTCCTTCCTCATTGAGCTACCCCGATGGGAGAGAGGTGCGACAGATATGTATGAAAGTAACAATTAGCTACCAAAACAGCTAGAGTAAAGAAAGCAATCAAACGAATCAACACTACAAAAAAAAAACAAAAAAAAAAAGAATGCTAAACATCCCAAACAATACATAACCAGTCAACAACCTACCATCAAACCAGAACAGAACCATTCATACGTCAACGAGCACGATTGCAAAAACAGTGCGCAGGAGCGTATCAGACGACGTAACGACGCGCGCGCCGGCTGACAGCGCAATTTAACGGGACAACGCGCATGCGTTCAAACATGGAAGTTATGTTCGTTGGATAATTGAGGAGGTGAAAACTGAATATATGAGGTGGTTAGCTGATAATGCTATGGGCAATGCTACAGGCAGGCAAGCGAGCCTGAAAATGCTGGGGATATACCTACTGCCAATGAATGGGCATTTCCACTGCCAATGAATGAACATTTACGAGTTGTAATCATTTTGTAGAGTCAACATACAAACATATCTGTTACGTCTCTCTCGTATTGGGGTAAGCAGAGACCACTTTCTCAACAGAGTCAGTCAACATTCACCTCCACTTGCTACGAACCAAACACACTTCCTTCGCTTCTTATAGTCTTCTTAGAGAGACAAATTCAAAATTTTCCAAAAAACGCGTCCCTAGCTTGTAAATACTTTGTTATAGGGCCAAATCCGAATTTTGGAGTCCTTTTCAAATTCAAAATTGTGAGCTGCTAACGATTCTTACGCGAGAATTCTTACCCAAACTCAAAAATAATTATGAAACCTTTAATATCAAAACAAGGCCAGAATTGCAAACATCATACGAGCCCAATTATCCAGGCGCACGCGCAAATTAATCAGTATCTACAATTGCAACGCTGGTTGCCTCTATTGCCATTATTGCCAAAACATGGATGCCATCAATTTATAAAATGACGACATGGAAGGAAATGACTGCAATATCCATTTGAAGAGCATTCATTGTTTAACATTAGTTCAATGATAGAGGGTGTTACTGCTAGAATATAAGGTGACTTTAAATTAGTGAACGATAGAACAGGATATGCATATACTCGTGATAATAAACAACTTTTACTATGGGACCAAGTTCGAAATCACAAAAAAAATGTTCCCCCATACTATCAGCTGGTGCATTTTGTATGAGGGGTTCAAAATTTTTTGAACGATTTCGGACTTGGTCCAATAGTAAAAGTTGTTTGTTACCACGAGTATATGCATATCCTTTTCTATCGTTCACTAATTTAAAGTCAACTTAAATGGTGTGATTAGGAAATGTGTCGATTTTATCTGCTACCAGCCTAAAGAAGCTAGCATAAACAAAATTATTTCAGATAGATCTGTATCACCCTGTACACACAAGGTTAGGTGATTGTCAAAATATATTCACTATCTATCTAGTTAGTCTATTGAGCAATTTATCAAGATGTATTCCATCAGTGATAATTATTTAATGTTCATTTACGTTCTTGAACTTTAAGTGGTTCATAAAGAATTTGATTTTTGTGTAAAACCTCTTTGATATTTTAAACGGTAAATATGAAGTTTGATAATTGCGGCGTGGGTGTGAGAATTTAAATTTAGAATGTGATTATTCAAGGATATCTTTAAAATAATGATGATTATAAAAAATATTTAATTTGTTCATAGAATGTGCCATAAAAGAAATCATTAATTCAAGTAAGGGTGGGATCAAGATAAACGGGGAAAAAATTCAATTCATTAGATTTGCCGATGACATCGCTGCAGTTGCAGAAAATAGACAAAACCTACAAGATTTAATAGACCAAATGGATTCAGTATTCACTCAATGGGGACTCAAAATTAACACAAACAAAACAAAAACACTTACAACAGCCAAAACAGCAACAAGAAATAGCCCAGTCAATCTACACAACACACCACTAGAAGAAGTCCACAGTTTCAGATATCTAGGATCACTTATAACCAATGACTCCAGATGTACTGCTGACGTCGTTTCCCGAATCGCTATGGCCAAAAAAGCTTTTAACGGCAAGAAATATCTTTTTAAGGCCAACATAGCCAAAAAGGCCCGGAAACGTCTAATAAAAGTGTACATCTGGAGCATTGCACTGTATGGGTGTGAAACATGGACACTGACACAGAGGGATAGAGAGAGGTTAGAAGCGTTTGAGATGTGGTGTTGGAGGAGGATGGAGAGGATTAGTTGGACGGAGAAGAAGAGTAATGAGGAGGTATTAAGTATGGTTAGTGAGAAGCGCTCCTTGTTGAGAACAATAGAGAATAGAAGAGGAAAGATGATAGGGCACTTGATACGACACGACGATTTTTTAAAGAACATCATTGAAGGAAAGATTGAGGGTAAGAGAGGAACAGGAAGACCAAGACGTACTTACTTCACTCAAGTGAAAGAGAGGATTGGCGTCGTGTCGTATCAGGAAGTGAAATTACTGGCAGAGGAAAGGCAAAGATGGCGTTTACTCCACCGACAAGAGCCTGGCTCTTAAATAAATGAAAATAAAAAATATTTGAAAGGTAAGGAGCAATAATGGAACGTGAAAAATTTGGAGAGTGATGAAGTATTTAAAATTGAAGATATTTAGAGAGACAATCGAAATGGAAAAATATAAAAGTTGTAGCTTAGTCAATGAATATGGATGAGGCGAAGGAAGTATGCTTGGATCGTAGCAAATGGAGGAAAGTGGAAGAGGCGTGACATATGTTAGTAAAGGTATAGACTTAGGAGAAACAATGATTATTAATAGATAAAGAGAAACCTTTTAGTGAAAAATAATATTAGGACTAAACAATAAACTTACCATTATATTCAGCATCTTCAATCGAATTCTGGCTGTGCAGAGAATAGCGGTTCATAGTCTTAGTAGACGGCGATCCTTGTGTAGACCCAGCCACCACTCCCAGACTCCTGTACCCTTCATCAGACACTTCAGATCCATTATCTGAAGCACTCTCCGCTTGAGGAGCTGGAGATACAGGTCTTGGACTCTTATTCCTGACTCCTAGTGGAGTTGGTACTAAATGATTCGAGGCAACGACCTTGGCTCGTCTGTCAGGAGATGAAGACTTCCTGCCAGGGCTGTTGGCTCTTGGCACCAAATGTTTTCTACTTGGTGAAGCCGCTCTGTCTAATTCTCCCAAATATGGCAAACTTGTTGGTTCGTTTAGACGATTATTTGATTGGTAGTGTGTTTTTGGCTCTTCATTGTATATTTTCGGCGTGTTGTGATATTGAAGAGACATTGGTTCGTAGGAGTCTTTCTTGTAAGGTTGTGATTGGAGGGATGTTGGGCCAGCGTCCGGGCGTTCGTAAGTGACGGTGGCACCAGCGAGGTCGTGCTTGGGGCGGGCGAGGCGAGCGGAGAGGGAAGTCCTGTGTTGGGCTCGGCAGCGGCATGGGTCGTGCTTGTCCAGGTAGTGGGCCAATGTGTCCCAACCACCGCCAACGCGTACCATCACGTGGGAACGGAGGATCTGGAAAATATTTATTGTGAATGTTAATTACTTGCTATACAGTTCTTTCATATTATGTATCATTAAAAAGTATTTACTAGTAAGCTTTTATATGACATTTTCTTAGAACAAGCTGACGATAATATCGTCATCATACATATTATGTCAAATTATGACATATTATGTCAACAACAAGTGCTTAAAAACCTAATTAATAAAACCGCATTCAAATACGTCCAGTCGTCCACGCGTTTAGAAGCTACAGTGCTACAAACAGACACACAGACATAGGGGTCAAAATTATAACACCCCTCTTTTTGGCGTCGGGGTTTAAAAATAGTAAATCAACTAGGCATAATAATCTATCACATTCAACTGCTTCACCTCTAAAATAAATCCATAAACAATTTCACAAACAACTTGACCTTGAAACATCTATGCCATTTCCTCAATCATAGACACCATATACGGTCTTCTATTTTCGCTACAACATAGATAAAGGTCAAGCATATCGATCTAATTCCATTTACCGATGATTCATATAACGTACAACACCTTTTATGGTCAAATTCAATAGTTTGTGAAGAAAACTGTTGGCCTTCTTTGCGGCTGGTTGTTTGTGACCTTTTTATTGAGAGTTATTGTTGTTGATAAACAGGTAGGTACTAAAATGATTAGTCATTCTTTAACCTATTTTTTTCGCAAGTTGCTCCATTAAAAAGAAGATTTAGGGGCTGTTTCAGCATCTAAAGATAAAATTTAACTGACAGATAAACCTATGTCTATTTCATAAAATACTAGCTGACCCGGCGAACTTCGTACCGCCTCAAAGTTCTGTATGTGAAAAAAGATTTTCCCGCTTTTCTGTTAAAAATTTTCCTAAATTTTCTTTGCTATAAACCTCACGGAGCCCGAGACCTTTCCAACGAATGCAAAACCGTGGAAATCGGTTCGTGCGTTCTGGAGTTATAGCGTCAGGAAGGAAAACCCGACTTATTTTTATATAGTAGATGACGTTTTAGACAGAGCCCGTTATAATATATCTGTCAGATATATTTTATCTGTAAATGGTGAAACAGCCCGTTAGTATGATAATGATAAAATTTCTCATAAACTACTGTTATTGTGACATTTTCTCGTTTATCTTTATTTAACCAAGGCTATTTTAAACTGGTCACTTCATTCATTGTATTTACATATTAATTGCTTTCTTTTTTATTCATTTATTTATTTATTTATTTTAACAGTTTATTGTAAGATGATAGTACAAAGATACAGAAAAAAGAGAAGTTATACAAAAGGTACAGCATATTTCTAAAAGAAATTTCTTCCTGCAGACCCCACAGAGAGAGAAGTGATAGCATGAAGGCTTTTTTCTTGGTGTCAGCAAGAAATAAATATATTAACGAAATAAAATATTAAAGTCTTTAAATATTTAGTAAAGAAAACATCAATTTGTTCAAACCAAACTATTTAACTTCAATTATGATCACGTAGTGGCGCCAAGTTTTTCTATCAATATTTCACAGATAACCAAATAAAGAGGCGCCCTAATGAGGTCTTTATACTTAGAAGGTGAGGCTCTAGTTACGCTAGTCGTTCGACCAGGTCACCCATATTAAGGGATGCAAGGCTAAGACCTAAACGAGGTCTATTGAAACAACCAAGGTTGGAGAACTTTCCCATGGTTCAGTTTGTATGGGAAGAGAGGTCTTTGGGTCACTTTCGAGGTCAAATTGTATCTATTGTTTATTGAAAGTTCTTTGTGAAAAGTAAAACAGTCGCTTTACTTTAATGGTTATATTAAATCCACTTTCCTTGAAAATTTTGCAGTGTTTTTACTAAATGGGGATGATGACTACATTCAAAAATTCAAAAATAATTAGTCCGTCTTTTAGGCTATTAAAAAATATTTGAAACACATTTTTTACCTGATCAAATACATAAATAAATATAAAGATACAGAACATCAAAGTTACGGAGTGGGGGGTATTGACGTCAATCCTTGGTTAAAATCGTACTGAGGCGTGACGTCACGAGCAACTTCAACACAGAGTATCTTTGTAATTTTTAGTTTAAGAGAAAAAAGAAAAAAAACGTGTCGAATATTTTAAAATAATCTATGTGATGGACTAAATAAATTTTTTTTTAGTCATCATGCCCATTGTACTCTGTTCATGATTTACGCAAAAACTTCGCAGAAAAATCACAGTTTCTCATCTTTCTGATCTTCCAAAATAACTACTATTTTTTCTTAATACGAAATAATGAGACTGTATTAATATTTTCTCTTTATATTTATTCCAGTTCAAAAGAAAACTTGTCGACAAATAATTAAAAACAAATCAAAATATAAATCCATCTCTCCATACAAGGCGATCAAATTATAACTACCAACTAAAGGCAAACAGGAAACAGCTCATACAAGTATCATTAAATGTGGATTAACGCATGCGCAGATACTTCACACCTTGTGCAAGAATTTAATATTCATTGACAAGTGTATTACTAGATCATGTGCCTTTAGCTCCTACTTATGTTATAGTAGCCTACAGATAGCATAGAGTACTGATTAAAAGTATTGATTTCATCACAGTGTTTGATAAACTAAAATCGAAAATAATCCCGAGAAGTGTAGTCCTAATTTCTAAAGTATATTTAGCTTTTATATTTGTTGTTACATCAAATGACATAGTCATCTACCATTTACTACAAACCCGAAAGTTTATATCTTTAAACCCTTATCATCAAGTATAGTATTTAAGAGCGTTGCTTTTGGCAGTGGAGTCTTCACCATTCTACTCTATCTGCTTTGCCGTATGTTTGAGCACCTGATAAATGAGAGTAACCTCTTTTATTTTCTTAACAAAATCTTCAAAAAAAAACTTACCCGAACAAAAATCAACAGCCTGGTATCCCCAATCCTGTACTTCCCTTCAGATACCCTCACCATCGGGAACTGAGTTGGACAGGAGCACCTCTCCACCAGATCTCTGACCCTCTCATCCAAACTCCTCAAATCATTCGTCACCAGTTGCGGCTGAGGACCTAACGGCACCAGACCTAATGCTGAGTCATCAGGTCTTAGTTCTTCACCAGCTAGCTCCCTTTCTATCTGCTTCTCCATTTGAACGAGCAATGGAGCAGGCATGCCAAGAACTGCTCCTTTCCTTGCCACTTCCAACAAGCATAAAACAACATGTTTCTCATTTTTCCGTAGACATAAATCATCAGTTTCAAATAGAAGACATTCAAGGATGCCCAAAGCTTTTCTACACCAGTCAATGAAGTTGGATAGGTTGTCCCTGGCAAAGAACGTGCCGGCCTTGGCAGCTGGGAGCATGTTCACTGGGCCTCTGCTGCGGAGGGCTCTGGCCAGGGTCATGGCGTCTTCTGATTCAGGAGCTGGTGATTCCAGGATTAGACGGGCTGAGTCGCGGACTGCATTGGCGTGCTGAAACAAGAGAGAAATACTGTTAGATATTGCTTGTTCTTGTGAATTATAGTTTTGTTAATTTAGATTTTTTATGTAATTATTATCATGTCTGTATGTACCCTAAACAATGTAAATAAATATGCATTCGTTCATTTCTTCATTTAGTCATTCATTCATTCATATTAGCCCCCTTTTATTATATCCCTTTATATGTCAAAAAACAAAAGAAAGCTCATAATTTCCCTAAACAACAAGAAAGTTCACAATTTCCTAAACAACGCTATAAACATAACAATGAACTTTAAATAACAACGCACTAGGACTATATTTGTCCACATGATGATTAGCATAAAGTTTCTTAACCCTTGTTGTGCAAATCTTTGAACTATAACTAAATACCATATGTTAATATGCGACGCATTGCTCAGAGATTAGCATAGTAAAAGTCCTGACCGGTTGCGGGCATAGGTCTTCAAGTCAGTTAGACTTTGTTTATATTGCTCGAGTGTATGTGTTTTATTCAAATATATAGGGTTTCTCCTTTTTTTAAGGTTCTTTATTTACAATAATTTCATTCACGGCTCTTTCGTGTCGAGGTAGACAAAGACCACTCCACTTGCTACGATCTAAACATACCTAGTATCCTCTAAAATTATATAGTAAGTAAGTACTATTACGACGTACCTATTAAAGTAATCTATAACCTTCAAAAGATCTGTTATAATGCTCTTAAAGTCCACCTAGTTGGATCATAAACTGAAATAGAATTGCTTACAACGCTTAGCACCGTATAAGCACTTAACCCTATTACCAAAGAATAGTTAGTAATATTATTGCTTGTATTAACAGACAGTACCTAAGCGCCAAAACACACGGTGAAACGCAAATGCAGCGCAACTGAAACTGCTTGTTACTTTTGAGTTGCATCGCAGTTTCTGCTATAGACTTCCTTAGAAAACTACACACGACGCAACTGAAACGAAACGTTTCAAACTAGTTCAAACGTGTGTTCTGGGTCTAACAGACAATATAATCTCATTATAGGCTTTATATTACACAAGAGCAACCCAATACAATTTCATGTTAGTTTTTTCTATGGGGAATACTGATAAGATGTGAAAGTAGCGTGAGCTTTTAGAAAAATAGGAACATCTTATAAGGGCGTTATCAGACTAGCGTTTCATATGTGGGTCGTTGTCAGCACACGCGCGGACATGCACGCTACATACGCGTTTCAAAAGATCGGACGCCAATATCACAGATTACCTAATAGTTACTACGTAACAGATACTTCACTCAGAACAAAATATCCAATACCTACTGCTTTAACAGTGCGTAATAGCCCAACTGTCACGTCAGATATCACTGCATGCTAAAATGTGCCTAAATACTCAAACGTATAGTTGTGATTCCTTCGCACCGCGCGAATCCGTAAAAATTGCGGGGCTGCCTCTTCGATAAAATTAAATTAACAAAACGTTTTGTGACTATATTATCGAGAACTATGAATATGTTCCGACTTATAGGGGCACACTATAGACCGAAACTAAAAAACAAGGGACATAGGGCTCAAAGTCGAAAAATCGATCTAAAAAAAATACTATTGGCTAGGAAATGATATTTCTAACAACATTTACCCTTGTGTAAAAAGTCCAAAAATGCGTAGTTTTTGAGAAAAAAAATAATCTTTATTTTTTTGTATGGGGAAAAACAGTCTATTTTTTTTCTCAAAAACTAGGCCGATGGCAGGATCGACACTTGGTGTCATGTTAGACTGGATGCTTAAGCCTCGGAAAAAAAAATAGACCGCAGCGATATCCGCACGGCCGCGGGTTTGCGGGTATTTTGAAAATTCAAAAAAAAAATTGCTGTTTTTCACTAAAAATGGCACTTTGACTTTAAATTATTTAATATCGTGGTAATAAATTCACAAACAATATTTTTTTGATCAATATTTTTGACATTTTTGGGCAAAAAAGCGAAAAATATACAAATACCTATTTTTTAATCTAAGTGAAGAACATCACGAAATTATACATTATAATGATTTTAGTGGTACGCATTTGGTATATATGAGTCTTGTACCTAAGTAAGACTTAATTCTATGCCCCCCCCCCCTTATAGCAGTTATTCGTTTGCGTACCCAACAGGTAACTGAGCGTTGCTGAGACCCCATGAAGAGTCATAATATGTTTGTGCAATCGTTTTATTATTGTTGTACCTATTATGTACACGTGGTGTATTATTATGATACCCATAAGCATTACTGAGAACCAATGATGAGTCGTATGTTTGTGCAATTTTTTATTATTATCGTATTATGTACACGTGGTATAAGTATTGAAACCAAAATGATGGGTATGGTGGCCCTGAAAAGGGCTGTTTATGTTTCGAGTCCTTTACAGACTGTTAGATCAAAGGATCTGGAAGGTTTTCGGACTCAACCAACATATAAGCGGTACTGATAACCAATGATGAGTTATATGTTTGTGCATTTTTATTATTATTGTTGTATTATATACACTTGGTATAAGTATCAAAATGATGGGTATGGTAGCCCTGAAAAGGGCTGTTTATGTTTCGAGTCCTTTACAGACTGTTAGATCAAAGGATCTGGAAGGTTTTCGGACTCTACCAACATATAAGCGGTACTGAGAACCAATTATGAGTCATATGTTTGTGCATTTTTTTTATTATTTGGCCGTATCATAAACCAGCCACGTGCCCTATTTGTCTTGCCTTGAGGCGTCAGAGGCCAGAAATAAAGATTTCAGGAACGTGAGGGAAAGGAATACAAGAAAGAGTAGTAGGACCGCCACGAACGAAGATATACTCCATGGTCTCTTGATCAGTTCAGATCCACATATATCAAGAATAAGGCCCAAATTTACAAGTATATCCAAAGACATCCTTTTCCCAGAAGCCATGACTTTAATCGACGAAGTTGCAGTGAGCCATGACTTTGAAGAGGAAGAAGATATGTTGGTCGAGTCCGAAAACCTTCCAGATCCTTTGATCTAACAGTCTGTAAAGGACTCGAAACATAAACAGCCCTTTTCAGGGCCACCATACCCATCATTTTGGTTCCAATACTTATACCACGTGTACATAATACGATAATAATAAAAAAATTGCACAAACATACGACTCATCATTGGTTCTCAGTAATGCTTATGGGTATCATAATAATACACCACGTGTACATAATAGGTACAACAATAATAAAACGATTGCACAAACATATTATGACTCTTCATGGGGTCTCAGCAACGCTCAGTTACCTGTTGGGTACGCAAACGAATAACTGCTATAAGGGGGGGGGGGGGGCATAGAATTAAGTCTTACTTAGGTACAAGACTCATATATACCAAATGCGTACCACTAAAATCATTATAATGTATAATTTCGTGATGTTCTTCACTTAGATTAAAAAATAGGTATTTGTATATTTTTCGCTTTTTTGCCCAAAAATGTCAAAAATATTGATCAAAAAAATATTGTTTGTGAATTTATTACCACGATATTATATAATTTAAAGTCAAAGTGCCATTTTTAGTGAAAAACAGCAACTTTTTTTTTGAATTTTCAAAATACCCGCAAACCCGCGGCCGTGCGGATATCGCTGCGGTCTATTTTTTTTCCGAGGCTTAAGCATCCAGTCTAACATGACACCAAGTGTCGATCCTGCCTTCGGCCTAGTTTTTGAGAAAAAAAATAAAGACTGTTTTTCCCCATACAAAAAAATAAAGATTATTTTTTTTCTCAAAAACTACGCATTTTTGGACTTTTTACACAAGGGTAAATGTTGTTAGAAATATCATTTCCTAGCCAATAGTATTTTTTTTAGATCGATTTTTCGACTTTGAGCCCTATATTTATTTTTAACATGTTTTTATTTTTAATATTTAATGTTTTTTATCTTTCTTAATTCTCGGTTATTATTATGTTTTTCATTAAAAAAACCTAATTATTAAAAATTATACAACATTCAAAACAAACAAAAAAACGAATGGAACTTATCAAAATTTGAACAACGTGCGAGCACTTCGTTTTGACAACCGCGCTTCGCTTGGTCCGCAAGCGGCCCGCTGAGCGGTAGGTATTTATAGCGCGCAAGTACATAGAGTGACGGAGGCCTGCCAATATACGGTTGTGTATGCTCGAACCGGTGGTGTCGTGTCAGTATTTTTGCCTACAATAACAATCCCTTTAGTTATTACGTAGTTTTATTGGCAACCATAATAACTCGAGTTGTACTTTACGCGCCAATTACAGCTATTATCCGACTAAATATAGGAGTACTCTAACGACATAATTACAGGAACATATTAGGTAATATTACTCTTGAATGATATCTTTGTTTAGTTATGTAAATTGTATGTGTAAATTATTGTTGAATCGTGGTCTTTAAGTTATGAATGAGCGTTAATTTGTAAATTGTTTTATGAACCGGTTTTATTTATAATTTTTTATTTATTTATAACAAACTATCATTGTGCATTCTGCCTATGATATGTGAAGTAAAGCTAACTAATTATATGTATATATGTATAGTTTACTTATGTAGGTACCAAAAGTACATAGGTACATATAGGTTCTTCTCTGTCTGGGGAAAACTACACTCTTCCGAATCTAGCATTAACTTTAAAAAATGACCCGTCTTAAGTGTCGTCAAAACCTACAGGATTAAATGATTTTTCATTTCATTTCATTTCATTTATTCTGCACATACACACACACACATACACACAGACTTAAGACTAATACCTGTGCTCATACTAAACAGTTAAGATTTTGATTTATTTACATCCAAATTACGGTTTTTGTTTAAATGGCTACTAATACTGTGAATTCTGCCATAGTCAAGTGAAGATTTAACATTTTGTTAACTCCACATCTATCATGTATACCAAATGTGTCAAAAAATGCCACTGACACTCTGCCGACACACAATTGAGGCTATTTTAAATTAGCAGACTTAGGCCCCAGTCAGTACGAAATATGTTTTCACAATTCATAACTTCACATTATTAAAGTTACAAATAATCAACCTTCTTCATTAATAAATCCCCGAACTATAAACTGCAAATATAAATGCAGTACTCGTATGGCAACACCATACGCGGCTGTAAACTGTCGATTGTTTATTATTGTTTTAAATAAGCGGTTTTATTGAAAGATGGTATCGCTTACGAGGTTGGGTATTTGGAGGTTTGTTCTACTTGGGGCCTGATAAATATGATAAAGGGCTTTACTTGTTGAAGATAAAGATTTTTAAATTTTCAAAATAATTATTAGATATCTACCGGTTTATATTGATAAAATTGTTCCTACGATGAAAGTGCTGATTTAATTTCAGGACTTGGCTGTTATTCTATTAAAAATATTTTAGTTAAAGTTAAAGCGTTTTTTTTTCAGAAAAACGAAATAAATATAAACCAAGTACCTAATTAACATATAAACTTATATTTAAAATGTATAAAACAAGCTAAATCGAATTATTTACATGGTTTTGGTGTTCCGGGTTTAGTTAATATATTTTAAAAATATAAACTGCTTTCAAAAGTAATCAATACATGTGTCAAATTGTCAGAGTAAACAATTTATGAGTTTTGATACTTTCATTTATGGTATACAATAAATTACATAGATATGAATAAGTTGAAGCTATACAAAATACAAATAAAAATCAAAATAGTTAATTAAAGTTGTTTCCTACAAAAAACTAGAAACAAATATGGAAAATCGACAAATGATTAATAGCAGCAAGTTTTAACATTATAATTTTCCAGATTTATCGACGAACTTGTTTGCAATCAATGTTCAAAAAAGAGTTGTTAAAAGAGTAAAAACCAAACTTGTTTTTAAACAATATCGACCATAAATTTTCATCACCATGGCGTTAACTTTCGATTTTCCAATTACTAGATATTATTAAAAGAAAACGTGTTAAAGATATAAACCAACTATTATTTATCACTTTAGTGACTTAAAACTTTCATATTTACGTCCTCACATGGTTTATTAGTTAGATATAGTAATAATTGTTGTCTTTGCAGACTCTTTTCTTTTCTTCTGCCAAAAATTTGACTTTTTAATACGACATGACGTTTAACCTTTTTCTTTCACTTGAGTGAAGTAGGACTTACGTCTTGTCTTCCTGTCTTCCCCTCAACCAGGAGGTGCCCCATTTTTTTTCATATACAAAAGAGTTTATGACAGCGTGCCAAAGTTGGCGCAAGTTTTTCATAATTTTCTTGGTAGATTATCTGTCAAACTATAAGAAATTCCATACAAAACGGGAGCCATTTTGCGCCAGACCAGGCGCGCAGATCCAGACGGTATGGCACCCCTTTATATGTATATTCTATACTCAAAGTTTCCTTTAATGATGTCCTTTTAAAAATCGTAATGTCGTATTAAGTGGTCTATCATCTTTTCTCTTCAATTTTTATTATTAAAAAATCTTTCATTACAGTTTTAGTTAATATAAGGAGCTATATACAAAGATCTAAGTAGTATACACCAGCAACTCGATAATGAAGTGGTCAGTGCTGATAAACATTCAACAGAAATGCAATGACACAACGCGCAAGAATCTTCTCGACACTCCACCGACATTCCCACTCATAACTTACAAGTGTCTTGTCAACTGTTGCGTATCGAAATGCTTATTCCACCCACGTTTTAAGTTAATGACTGCTTTGCAAAGTCGAATTCAATGTGATAATGCAAGATGATAACTGTTTATAATGTACGTGACTTTTGGTTATGGTTTTCTTTTGTTTTTTTTTGGAATTTCTCAGGCGCCATTGTGTTGTGAAAACTGCAGACAAGTCAATCATCATTTAACTTAAGAGTTAGACTCTTGTCGGTGGAGCTTTCGCCATCTAGGCCTATCCTCTGCCAGTGCTTTTACTTCTTGATACGACATGACGTTAACTTTCTCCTTCACTCGAGTGAAGTAGGTACGTCGCGGTCTTCCTCTGCCTCTCGTCAAGTCAAGAGTATCAAGAGAACGTCAAGAGTACCCTAAACCGCCGTGTATGAGGCGACTGATGACTGTGGATGAAGCGAAGGAAGTGTTTGGATCGTAGCAAGTGGAGGGAAGTGGTCTCTGCCTATCCCGATGGGCAAGAAGCGTGACAGATATGTGTGTAGGCTGTTAGTTTTATACTTAAAGTTTTAATTTACTTAAGGCCGTTTCATCATCTATAGATAAAATGTATCTGACAGATATTTTATACCTGTCTCTGTCTAAAACGTCATGTTTTATGAAATAGATATAGGTTTATCTGTCAGTTATATTTTATCTGTAGAAGGTGAAATGGGGTCTCACTGTAAAACTATACAAAATATTAAAAAAAAAATGGCCCCATATTGAATATTACCACAAAAATGACTCACAAACGTGGGCAAAAAGAAAAATTAACTAAAACAACTCGATTTCTAATACTAAACATAAGCTTTTTTACGTACACCCTTCCACACGATCTACCATCACTTTATTTGTAACTCCAAACAACTTCTGTCACAACTTGTGTGGTGGTCCTTCAAGATATACTATAGCAAGTCAACAAAGGTTTGTGTAGTCAATTCAAAGAGCTGCAAAGGAGGTAAAGTAGAACTTTGAGGTGTACTGTATCTTCCTACACGCATTTCAAGCGTTATAACACTACCCACTAAAGAGTATGAAGCCATTAATAACTGTTTGCTTCTAATCTTTGTTAAGATGATTCATTGGATGCGCATACGCATGCGATTAGCTATAGTTCGTAGATTATTTTGGAGAGTCGTTTTAAGGCTTGTTAACTTGAAATGTAATATCTTTTTTTAATTAATAAATTGATAAAATATATATTAAAATGATATGTACATGGAAATAAGCATTCGTTTGTATTCGGAAAATGCGATGATTGCCGATGTGCATTTTTTATCGCCCTGTAGTAACAAATTTCAAAATTATAAACCCAGACGCAATAGATTTTCTATTGTTCTTTTTTGTCTGGGATGTGAAAGATTAATATAAATAACCAATATAATTTCAAAACAGATTTAGGTCACTAAATATCAGACTGACAAACTATACCCAGGTATTCTAGAATGTTACAAAATAGTTTCTGTCTTTTAACTAAGTTTATTATAACAAGTGACAGTTTTCTAACTAACTTATATTGAAATGTTAATTATTGACGAATGCATATTCATAGAAATATTCTGTTTGTTGCAATGCTATACTGGCTAAGACACATTAGATGTAGATTGCATTAGATGATGCAATCGGATTTGCGTTTATGTGAAATTATAAATAGAATTTAAAAAAAAATTACAATACAATACAAATATTCTTTATTGCACACAAAGATATAAGGTACACAAACAAGAATATAAGAAGCAATAGGCGGCCTTATTACTAGGTAGCAATATCTTCCAGGCAACCTTAGGGTAAGAATTTGTATAATGCCATTTTGATTGCATTTCAATCAAAATGACTTTATACATTTTTTTTTACATGGCAACTACCATTGTACAATTGTACATTCTGCCAATGTCCCATTAAAGTTATTGCTGTCACTGTCATTTTCATTAATCAAAAAAGAGTACCTGCCTTTTCAGACCGTATTCCATAAAAAAAAATAGTATTAGGCCCTTCCCGTCAATTCACGACAGACTATAGTCCAGCCAAAAATCTACGAATCTTTCTTTAATCTTTCACATCCCAAAAAAAAAAGAACAATAGAAAATCTATTGTGTCTGGGTTTATAATGGGCCAGTGAGATGTGAGAGGTTTATATATCTACTCGCTTTACATCTCAGAATTATCCAAATCTAAGTACGAAACTAGGCGCCAAATCGATTAAAGATTCGACACTCGCTCTCGAACCTAAAATCGAATTTCGTATCGATTTAATTAGACCAAGGGCGTCGCCTACGATTGTTGTCTCGATTCAATTATTCATTCGATTATGATCGTGTTCATTGCGCTACTGATGTTCAGATGTTTTAACTTTAAAGATTAATTATTAAAATGGGCGGGGCTTATTAATTTAAAATATTTCGATTGTGAAATTGCGTTGAGCTTTCGTGTGTCTTTTTAACTTCTTGATATCTTAAAGTTCTTTATTTATAATTGTTTTCTCATTGAAATATAAGCCGATATCAAAATAAAACAGCTCGGTTAAAATACGAAAAAATAATTTCGGTAGGTTTACTGTAAAAAAAGGAAACTGTAGCCTTAATGTGGATCCGTATACACGCAGCTATGGATGCGTATAAACCAAAATATTCAGCGATAATTACAGTAATAGTTTTTCTTAATAGAATGGTATTAAGAGTGACTAAGAATTAGCAAAGGATAAAAAACCTTAACCAAATAAGTTAATTAATCAAGTATCTACTAAGAACCCTGCTAGGGGATTAGTATGTGAAATAAGAGCCATTATGGGCATAAAGTCAAGTGACCAGACTTTAATCAATCACGTATAAGAAGAGTAGAGTCCAGCCCCCTGTAGTGGGGACGTTAAAAGTAACAATAATGATGATGATGATGATCCTACTAAGTAAATTAAGTGAGAAACTGAGTTAAACAACTTAGTCAAGTAGGTACAAAGCAGGTGTATTTAAAGAGAAACAAATTGCTAATTAGTGCCGCTACTCCGCAAATAAGTTGAAGTGTTCAGATAAGTGCTAACTACGAAGTAAGGGTGTGATCTGATCATATTGCTAGTAGCCAAGCCGCAGGTCTAGAGACAAGCATTGCTGTGATGAACGGAGATATTTGTCTTAAGTCTGGGTGCTTGTGTGTATATAGGGTGACTTTAAATTAGTGAACGATAAAAAAAGATATGCATGTACTCGTTATAACAAACAACTTTTACTATGGGGTCAAGTTCAAAATGGTAAAAAAAATTGTTTCTTCATACTATCAGCTGATGCATTTTGTATGGGGAGTTCAAATTTTTTTTAATGATTTCGACCTTGGTTCCATAGTAAAAGTTTTTTGTTATCACGAGTACATGCATATCCTTTTCTTTCGTTCACTAATTTATAGTCATCCTATATGTTTATACTTAGGTATAGTAAACAATATGTATAATTGTACTAAGTACAATATTGATTAAAAGCAATCTTTACTTCACTTGACATTGGCAGAATGCATAATAGTAATTACCTCATTTATTTAAAAAACAGTGAAAGGAGAAAATAGTTTTTGCAATTTCATGTTTGGCTTCTTGACTAAACCTAGGCTTTGTTAAAAAATATTTTTTTTAACTACCAACACTTATGATTACATACATGTACCCTGTAATCATTTCTTCCGTCGGAGTAGGCACAGACCACTCTACTTGCTCCTCTCTCCCATTGGGATACACAGACACCACTCCCCACCACTTGCTACGATCCAAACACACTTGCTTCGTATCCTCATTCACACCACCAATATGAACTCGCCTTAACCTGCCAATGTAAACATCCATAAGGACTATCGCGATGGTAAATACAAAACGTAATAAACAGCAGATCTGAGGATAGAGCATTTATTTATAGATAAAAAGAATCACTCTACTTATTTTATGGAAATATTAAAATAGAACATAGAGTTGGTCTTGTGGATTAAGAAAGATAGAAATAAAGAAATTAATTTTGAAATTTTTATTATGTTGAATGCGTGTGTGATAATGATAGATGATAAAACGCAGAAGATAGTAGAAGAATTTTCGGTAGGTACTTATAAAAAATATAATATGTATAAAATTAATCTCCAAATATCACTAATCGAAAAACTGATTACAAAAAAAGATCATAAAAGCAAATCATCCAAAAATCAGTACCCTAAACCGACGGGCATGTATGAGGCGACTGATGAGTGTGGATGAAGCGAAAGAGGTGTGTTTGGATCGTAGCAAGTGGAAGGAAGTGGTCTCTGCCTACCCCAATGGAAGAGAGGCGGGGCGGATATGTATGTATCCAATACATCTTACATAGCTTTAACTTTAATAACCTATCCTGAAATAGTCTGTGGAATCTATTATTTTCAGGATTGAAGAGACAAAATACAACTCATGCAATTCGAAGGTTACAGAACTTAAGAACAGAAGATTACAGACAATCCTTTGCTGCCTTCATGAAATTATTCAACGATTTTATCCACATCAGAACAGAATGCACATCTTCACCATCATCATGTCATCTCGTAGTTGTACGCTGCTGGACAAAAGCCTCCCCAAGGATAAAATGTACAATTTGTCAAAAATACTCAACAGAACCCGACACACCCTTGCCTCAAAAGTTCGTTAACCGTAATCCGAACGGTGCGTTCAGATTCAAGGTCACCTTTGGAATGCAACTTTGTAAACAATTTTCACTTTCGATCACAACTCGTTTGCAGATTGCAGTAGTTTTGGGCTCTGATGGAAATGAATTTAATGAAGAGTGTTTAAAAATGCACGATGAATGATGGATGATCGTGAATGACAAGATAAACGATGAAGAAAGAATTAAATGACATTTTGATAAATTTAAATTTGAAGCTGCAATAATGTAGATAGATACTTTTTTAATTTTGATTCCATTTGTTGTGAGTTGAATATAAAATGGATTTGATAGAGCATTGCTTTTCACACTTTTTGGATTGTGTGGAAATTTATGGTTTTTGATAATAACAATTACAGACACTTACATACATATATCTCATGCCTCTTTCCCATCGGGACAGGCATAGATCAGTCCCCTCCACTTGCCACGATCCAAACACACTTCTTCACACAGTTAAACTATAAACATTTTGGAAGAGGCTCTTCAGGGACAAAATAAAGTACCAGAGGCCCTTGTGTGTCGGCAGAGTGTCAATTGCATTTTTTGACACATTTGGTATTCTGCTAAACAATGGCTTGAACTGATTGCGACCAAGTGTGTCAAAAAATGCCATTGACACTCTGCCGACACACAACTAAGAATATTGGTAATTGGCAGACTGGGGCCCAGAAAATGAATGGCAACGCATCTAAGCTGCAATAAATCAATAAACTAATTTCAAATGCATCGTTGCACAACAAAGCTCTATAGCTGACAGAATCAAATAAACAATAGGAAGTTTAACTTATCAATAATCTAGAGTTGGAACTTATAATCGTTCTGATGATTGATTGTTTCACTAATTCAATGGTACTGGACTATATAGTATTGTTACGGCAGTGGTGTTCAAAGATATGCTTCTACCCTTTTTCAAGGCTATAGAACACAACCCAAGGACAACACAAGACAGAGCGTCATGGCGCCTGAGAACGAGGAAAGCCGACCCCATACGGGATAAGGCGAGGAAGAAGAGAAAAGAGAAAGAAGCAAAGTGATTGCTGAGAAAAAAATAATGCAGCTCATATTTTTGGATTTTAATTTTTACTTTTCCTGTGCCAATGAAAAGATCTTGAATAGCCTGAAGAATTCTGGTACATAAGGCTACATTAGAAGATTTTGTGAGTTATCACAAGTCCACCAAATTAGAAATAATTGTTTTATCCGATTCAAGATGATTGAACGCATTTTGGGATACCATAGTCAAAAGAACCCTTAACCGACGTGCATGTATGAGGCGACTGATGAAGGTAGATGAAACAAAAGAGGTGTTGGACCGTAGCAAGTGGAGGAAGTGGTCTTTACTTAACCTGATGTGTGAAAAGGCGTGGTAGATAAGTAGGTATGTACTTATAGATCTGTCTAGGCTTAAACAAATAAAACTCCATTTGACTATAACTTTGAGAACACCAGCATATAATATTTCTTTAGAGGTATTAGACAAATGACACTCAATGCTAACTCTCAAGCCGTTGGTCTGTGATTATGATAATGAATGGACATTGTTAGTATGATGCTTAACGTTGATGACTGCATTGTGCTCATTTACTATGATCTTGTCGCTATTCATTTGTTTGTTGGCTATTTATTTATTTATTTTTAATAATATCAATATGGTTTTAGGATTGTTATTTTTATTTACTTTACGTAATTCACTGTTATTTAATTTTTGTTTTTTGGATAACTATGTTAGGTAATATAAAGAGGCTTGCATCGGTCGTTTGTTCATTTTAGACAACTCGGTGTTACTTGTTGCTGGAGCATCCGCCATTGAGGCCTATCTTCTGCTAATGCTTTGACTTCTTGATAAGACATGACGTTAACTTTCTCCTTCACTTGAGTGAGGTAGGGACATCTCGGTCTTTAGATACCTAAGTAGGCACTTGATTGACAATAAGAGATGTATAACTATTTGGAAAAAAAAAATTTTCTGCACAAAACAGAGTTCACATTGGCATTTTTTTTATAAAACCGCGTAATCGTGATGTTTCCATTTGAAATTTCGCAAATTAGCGTTTGGGTAACCATTTTAGTTTCAAGGTTGAGGTAGAGTATGAGTAAATCGATATGACTGTGTCGGCATTTTAGAATTCATAAAAAGTGTGTTGGAAATAAGGCTGCGTCCCTAGGAGGCAAACTGTTAGCGGCTGACTGAGGTTGCGACGTATCGATTTAGTACGCCCATCCATATTTAATATATTTTAAATGGAGTGTCCATAGTTTGCTAGTTTTGCGCTCAGTCTACGCAATTTGCAGCGTTTCGCGCGCTGACTATCTAAATAAGCGACTAACTAATAAGTTTGCTTGCGACAACGCATGAAAATTGATGTAAGTCTGCAGCTAACTAAAATTTCAGTTTGCCAGTCGGTCACTCAGTCACTCAATCGGCCGCTAACAGTTTGCCTACTGGGGACGCAGCCTAAATGAGTTAAACACAGAATTAGGTTCAAAATTGTCTTTCCTGTTCCTGATTATTAAGTATATAGGTACATCTAATCCTCAGAATGTTTATGCAGGCCAAAACTACATCGGGCACAGATTATGCGGATATGCATCAAGTTCAGAAATTAGCTTCCAGTGTCCTTAACATTCGGGAACAGGAGAGACATTTTTTGTTTTTTATGTTCTGTATGACCCATAGATGTACAATATTATAATAGTGCAACGACATTGGAAAATGGCATTTAAATCTTGATGATAATAATAACTGTAACTACAGATGCTATTTAGAAAAAAAGATAAATGACCAAACGGGCCCAAGATTGTTAATTTACAACATTCTTAGTCGTGTGTCGCTAGAATGTCAATGTCATTTTTTGATACATTGGGTCGCAATCAGTGTAAGCCATTAGAATACCAAATGTGTCAATAAATACCATTGACTCTCTGCCGACACAAAACTGAAGCTATTTTAAATTAAAAAACTTGGTGGCCTGACACATTCAGCGTCAAGACTTAGATCCTATTCATATTATAAATGTCAATGTTTGTGCCGATGGATGTATGGATGTTTGTTACTTCATCACGTAAAAACCACTGAACAGATTTCAATGAAATTTTACAATAACTTAGCTTGGATATCAGAATAACACACAGACTATATTTTTTGCAGATATTTCGTGTTTTTTCAAAGATATGACGATAAATGCGTACACGAAGTCGCGGGCAGCCTCTAGTCATCTATAAATAGAACTACTAACTCAAACTTGAAATGACTTAAACAAGTACACCATTCAACACAAGTACGTTACCTACAATAGGAAACAACATCGAATCAATCTACCTTTACTGACCATAGAGAACAGCTCCTTTTATAGCCATATGACCAACAAACCTCCTATATCTTAATGGAGTTTGATCCATGAAGATTGTGAGATAACTTGCACGAGTTTACACGACACGTGAGCAGTACAGATGCTGGTATAAATGAAGATTCAAGTTGAAGATTGTAGATGCAGTTCCTGTCAGTACAAGGCTGTTGCAATGTCAGGGTTGTACCATGTTTGGTGTTGTTTTGATGTGGAGGATATGCTATGGTGATTGACTGTACATATTGTGATAGATATGGTCTTTCATAGTTGATTATTTGGTTATGATAAGTAAGTATGGCGTTTTGGCAATTTATTTATTTATTTATTTAAGGATGAAATGATGATGCAATGATGTCATATCTTGCAAATTATGACTTCGTTTCTAGAAGGTATATAGGTATGTATGTATTTATACTATCTATATAGTGACATTAAATTAGTGAACGATAGAAAAGGATATGTATATACTTGTGATAACAAACAACTTTTACTATGGAACCAAGGTCGAAATTGTTCAAAAATGTTTAAACTCCCCATACAAAATGCACCAGCTTATAGTATGGGGGAACAACGTTTTTTGTGATTTCGAACTTGGTCTCGTAGTAAAAGTAGTTTGTTATCACGAGTACATGCATATCCTTTTCTATCGTTCACTAATTTGAAGTCACCTTGTATAGGTGAGGTGGGTATCACTTCTTTACGTTATTTTAAAGTAAATAAGGAAGACATAATCTTTATGATTTTTATCGATGTATGCGTGAACGTTGGTCTACTAAATGCTTAGAAAAACAATCGAAAAATGATTTTTTCTCTAAAAAATGCCACTTCATCTCTATCTTTCTGGAATTTAACTTCAAGCCAGTAGAATTCAAAAATAGAATTAAAAACGTTGCCATTTTAAAATTCCAATTTTAAAATTCAATTAAATTCGAATCCCGACCGGCAATCAAGTCACAGTCGCACACCATCTCCCATACATCACCATTAAAATGGCTCCCATTTGTGTCACATTAATTCCCAATTCTTCCGTATTTATTCTATTTAAGGGTATCACAGTTGTCAATCGTAGTGTGAATTTTTGCGTGAGTCAGTCAGTCAGTCACCCCTTGAGAAGACGGCCTTGCTTGGCTCGTTGGCCTCCAATACTGGCTCCAATACTGGTGTTGGCACGGCCAGGTCCTTATAAGGGGAGTTCTGTCTTGAGTTCTGCTTCCCTATTGCTGGAGTAATTGCCGTCTAAATTCGTTGTTCGATTGTTTACGCGATGTTCTGTTGTTTTTGTTGTCGGAATATTTAAATTTGAATCTTTTTAGAATTTGCTTTACTTCGCTCAAGATCTTTTTTTTTAAGTTTATTGCAGCGTTTTTTACACTACACTTACATCTTTTTACCTGAAATAAATATCTGATACATCTGGTTGTCTGAAAGAGATCACTTTTAGTGATAAGGCCGCCTTTGCGCACAATGTTCTAGTTTTAAGTTTTATTTGTATTTCTTTGCGTGCAATAAAGTATTTCTATCTATCTATCTATCTATCTTATCTACATAATTAAGTTTTTTTTAGTTAAAAAACCTCTCATCTTCTCTTTCAATAATGTTATGATATATTTTTTCTGTATCACAAACAGCATTTCCCTTGCCGCTTTTTTCACTTTACATACATACATATCCTTCACGCCTCTCTCCCATTGGGGTAGGCAAAGACTTCCTTCCACTAGCTACGATCCAAACACACCTCTTTCGCTTCATCCACACTCATCAGTCGCCTCATACATGCCCATTTCCACTTTACTTTTGTGTATTAGTGTGTTTCAATTCTTTTGTCATGCGGATCCTATCAAACTAAGCCTTTCACTTCTCTGTTTCTCATTTACTTACCTTACTTTTTCCTGGATATTGCGGGGTCAAATTTTTTTATGGATAGCTCTTTTGAAATATTAATTTTATTATATGTTTCTGTGTTTATGCCTGAGATTTGTAAAACTTAAATTGAAAAGAGCAACCCTACAGAGTTTCTTGCTAGGTTCTTCTCTGGGGAAAACTGCACACTTGCGAATCTAGCATTAACTTTAACAAAATGACCCGTCCTAAGTGTTGTCAAAACCTACAGGATTAAATGATTTTTCATTTTCATTTTTATTTTCAATTCTTTTTCAATTCTAATACTTAGATACTTGCTACAAAATCATATCTTAAGATGACCTTTATAAATATTAAATACCTACAATACAAGTAACATTAGGGTATGTCTACATCACACTTGGTTGATAATTGACTTGACTGATTTAACCTGTGAACACATTTGTTTCCGGATTTGATAAATTTACTAAGTAGGTACTTACCTACATTTTTTTGTGGTTTTTAGAGTTAGTTTGATTGAAGTTTTATATGAAAAACGCGTAGAGTCTAGGGCATGGATACCGGTATACCGAAATACCGGTATACCGGTAAATATTTTCGGTATTTTGATACCGGTATATAAAGACAAAATACCGGTATTTCGGTATTAATGAAAAATCTCTTTTTTTCAAAGGAGATAGATAAAATACTCTGCAGAAGCAGAATCCTTGTTTGTATCACGAACCCCGTAAAGTAGGTAACATTATAATAGGTCTTTACCTATGAAATTGCCGTTTTACAGTACTGGCCATTTCAATTAAAAATATTTTTTGTTTAGCTAAGAATTCTAATTTCAAATTAATTTCATTTTAAAAATATGGAATTCTTTTTCCAAAAACAGTCATTTGTTTATTGGTTAGTGTTACATTTTCATTGCATTTCAATCATTTTCGTCAACATGGATACGTTAAAAATTCGAGTAAGTAATTATGGAATATGAGTTCCGTCGTGGCAGCAACGCGGCACAAGCGGCTCGCAACATCAACGACGTGTACGGAGCTAACACTACAAGCCAACGAACCACTAGTTATTGGTTTGCTCGCTTCCGTTCTGGAAATTTCGACCTGAAAAATGAACCCCGCGGTCGTCCGAAGACTTTGGTCGATGCAGACGAATTGAAGGCGATCGTGGAAGCTGATGATACTCAATATACGGCTGAATTAGCAGCAGCTTTCGACGTTAGCATCAAAACAATATTGGTCCATTTGCGTCAAATTGGCAAGGTAAAAAAGCTTGACAAATGGGTGCCCCACGAACTCAATGATCGCCAGCGCCAAGTACGCGTCGAGACGTGCCGTGCATTGCTCAACAGACACACAAATGAAGGAATTTTGAACCGCATTGTCACCTGTGATGAAAAATGGATTCTGTTTGATAACCGTAAGCGCTCAGCAAGTTGATTGGATCCTGGTTCAGCACCTAAACAATGCCCTAAACGAAAACTTACCCCTAAAAAGGTGATGGTTACTGTTTGGTGGTCTAGCACCGGTGTGATTCATCACAGCTTCTTACCAAATGGGTAGAGTATTACTGCAGATGTGTACTGTGAAGAATTGAACACAATGATGGAGAAGCTGGCACGTCTCCGACCAGCATTGGTCAATCGCTCGTCTCCGCTGCTCCTGCACGACAAGGCGCGACCTCATACCGCACAAATGACGGTCTCCAAGTTGCAAGAACTGGGGTTGGAAGCTCTCCCTCATCCACCGTACTCACCGGACCTTGCCCTACAGACTACTACTTTTTCCAGAATTTGGATAACTTCTTGACTGGAAAAAAATTCAATAACCAAGAGGCAGTTCAAAACGCCTTTGAAGAATTTGTTGCCTCTCGTCCAGCTGATTTCTTTAAGAAGGGCATTAATAAACTGCCACTGCGTTGGCAAAGATACATTGATTGTATGGGTAATTACTTCACTTAATACAAATAAAAATTATATGAAAAAAAATCGTTTGATTTTTTTCATACAAAACGGCAATTTCATAGGTAAAGACCTAATATTTTTTAAGTATCATTAGTGTACTCGTTACGTTAGATAGTGAGTTTTGTATTCTGATTTATTTTAAAATAATAACATATTATGGGTCCGTCGAAGGGAGATACTATTTTAGATAAGGTACCTACCTATTTGTTTTTTTTTTTATAATTAGTGATGGATACTAAACTAAGACTGATTTAAGTTGCCATTTGATTGTGATACTGAGCTAATGAGACAATTAAAATAATTTAGAGATGCGCCGAATATAAAATAATACTATTCGGTATTCGGCATATTCGGCAACTCAACCGAATATTCGGTTAAAATGACCATTTATTCGTTTATTTTGCTTAGTGATAATTTGCTTGATAAAACAGGATATTAACCTCATATTAAATTATTTTAAACCAAGGAGCGGTTAATCTATGTATTACAAGAGTTATTAGGAGATGATAAAATGAAGATAAGTTAATAAGTGACACTTAAAGATATAATTTAGAAACCTAGACATTCTGCTCTATCTAGTGACCGTAAAAGGCGCTTTTATTTATAAACTATTTGTTGTATCAAAATTAGTGTGAAAGTGCAACCGAATAGTTCGGCCGAACTATCTGTAACCGTCATACTTACCAATATCGTTATTGGAACAATTCAAATGCCAAAAAGTAGTATTTAAAAAAATACCGAAAAAATACCGAAATTTCGGTATACCGGTATTTAAAATTTTAATACCGGTATCAATACCGGTATGAAATATGTTCCGGTATTCCATGCCCTAGTAGAGTCCTTTTCACGAAAGAAGTCCCCTAGCCGCGGCGCTGTATTTCATGTCAAAATTGATAATGTTGCCATTTATGAGTACAACATCTACCTATATTATGTTTATTTCATTTGTAATTTATTAAATAATATTATTTCCTGCATATTTCGACTGTTCTGGTCATTCCATGAGTAGGTTGGTATATATTTTGATAAAATTGTCTACTTAGCTATAAGTATTTCTGTTATGTAAAAAGTGTATTTTTATTAAGATAAGTAAGGGGTTTTCTACCTACTAACAGGGAAAAGGTCAGAAAATAGGGAAAATAGACCTGTCAAATTTACTTCCAAAAATATCCGGGGGACTTCTTTCGTGACAAGCACTCTAGAACATAATTTGTGTTTTTTCTTTTCAGTGGTAAAATGTGAACTGCAATAGGCGGTGTGCGAGTGGCTTTATACCAAAATATAGATAACAATCCTCAATAATCCTACTAATTATTTTAAATGTCAATGTTAGTGCCGATGGCTGGATGGATGAATATTTGTTACTCTTTCACGCAAAAACCACTGAACAGATTGTGATGAAACTTGGCAATATTGTAGCTTGCTCATCAGAATAACACATAGGCATAGGCACATTATTTTAAGATAAGTAGCTTTTTTTTTTTTTTTTCGAGACATGACGATAAATGCGTTCGAAGTCGCGGACAGCCTTTAGTAAATAATATATTTCATTAATATACCTAATCTGATTTAAAAAGTGACATAATCTATCAACATTTCAAACCATACAATATATTTACTTGTCGGAAATATACATTCATACATCAATACAATTTTGACTTCAAGGCGTGTTTGTAATTTTTGATTGACAACCGAAACTGTGTTAATTAATTTTTGTATTGTATTGGTAATACAATTTATGAAATTCAAGGCGAAGGGGCGATGTACTATTTATTTTAGAGAACTTTTTTGTTATTTTTTTTAAGCTTGTCTTCAAACTTTTGATTTAAAATCAAATATAAAATACTTACTAAATACAAAAAAACTAAAAAAGGAAAAAAAACTCAAAAAGTGTGCGATGGCCGGGAATCGAACCCGGATCAACTGCTTGGAAGGCAACTATGCTGACCATTACACCACCATCGCACGTACTCGAAGCGTCGAAATATCGCTACGTAAGCTATCAAATCGCTCAATGTTATTGACCTATGACGTCATATCGGACTTTGCGATTGATAAGCATTATTTTTGAGCGTGATACAAAATTAATTAAATTCCTTAGGTACCTATCTAATAATATTTAAATTGCTTTTATCATGAAATTAGTACTTATTTTTTATAGCCCAATCAGTGTTTTCACTCTTTTTAAAAAAAAAAGTCTTATGCACGTCTTAAGTGTAGGTACCAAATGTGGCTTTTGTATGTCGTAAAACTCAACTGAGATCCTATTTGCTGAGTTAGGTATAAAATAAAAGTAGGTACCTAGGTACCAAAAAGTATAAGGCTCAGCTAAGGCTAACTTAACCTATCAAAGTTAAAATAGGTAGGCTAAAACTTAGTACTTATCTTAGTACCTAGGTACTACATAACACTTAGAACCTAGAATCTAGTCGTTAAATAAAATTACCTATTCTACAATCCTGTTTGTAAACAAAATGTTACATAGAGTTGCAACACCGCGTACACTCTATCTCACAAGCTCGCTTCCACATTGTATTCAAAAGCGAAGTTTTATATCGCAAAACCTTTTCTCGAGACTGTACAGCAAGCGAGACAATATTTTTACACCGGTTTAAAAAGGTAGTAAGCGCCACTGGTTTCAAAGGCGGATAGTACGTTTGTGTGTTTGGCGTTTAAGCTGTTTAGTTGTAGCAATTACTTTGTTGGTCGCCGGCGGTGAATCGTGATTGCTGAGATTGTAGTATGACCATACGATTCTGTTTTATGAAAAAAAAAATTTTGCTTAATTTTCACATCCCAGAAAAAAAAGAAGTCTGGGTTTATAATGGGTCAGTGGGATGTGAAATGTTAATTCATTTATTTTACTTCTAGAGCAAAGATAATCCTGGAGAAGGAGGAGAGAGGCCTTTTTTAATTTTTAAATTAATTCCACCTAGATTGCCCCGACATCTTGTTATTATGGAGCCAAAAATATCGGTTTCGGGAAAAAAAGATATAGCTTACTAAAGTTATAATATCGTTTTTGTAATTAGTATCCATGGCCACAAACATTGACATTTATTATATTATGTAGGTAGGTAGTTAAAAACTAAGAATATTATCGAAAAACTAACAAAACAAGATTGTTTTAAGATTATAACCATTAAAACCATTTATCCCAAAAAACTTTTAACATCATGGTGCTAGTAAGATCCCGCGGCGTCGTTTGTCGCAGTGCACCGTACGATACTCTCCGACCTGGGTAATTGGGCCCATATCGCTTCCACGATTCTGTTACCCCACACGGTATAGGTCCCCACTGCTGGGGAAAAGCCTCTCTCCTCATCCGCCATAACTTTCGGTCTCGACCTTCCTCCGCCTAGGTATTCAAAGTGTCCAGCTCGTCCCGCCACCTTTTCCGTGGTCTGCCGCAACGCCGTTTGGCAGTTGGTAGCTGCTGGGTAGCTAGTGGTAACGAGAGATAAATGAAACAATATAGTACTTATTGATTTAATTTAGGGTGCATATTTCTTGTTGTGAATTCTGGCCCCCAAGTCTGCTAATTTAAAATAGCCTTAGTTGTGTGTCGTCAGTGTCAATGGCATTTTTTGACATATTTGGTACTCTATTCTGCTAAACAATGGCTTACACTGATTGCGACCAAAATCCAAATGTGTCTTAAAAAATGATATTCGAATTGTAACTCTGCCGACACACAACAGAAGATATTTTAAATTATCAAACTTGGGCCCCTAGTGTTACATACTTAACACTTAATTCATTCCCAAAATCGTTTACAAAATTTATTAAACCTTATTAATTAAGCGTCAATTTAACGCAGCAGGGGCTTAGTAAATGCAAACTGATTATAAGTAATACATAACAATGTTGTAGCAAGTTGACAAGATTGCGAAAACTACAGCCTAGAGTTATAAAATGGATAATTATGTTATTTTGACCGGTTCTAGCCAACTGTAAGTAAATATACCTCCTGGGCTGTGACACGTGAAAATTACGCAAAACTGTTAATATTGTCGACTAAATAGGGTTGGTAGTGTTGGAATGGCGATAGTTAATCTTATCGATAAACAACTTATCGATAAAATGTTAGTTTCCAGAAAAAAATACTGATTAATTATAATTAAATTTTAGGCTCCATTTAAGTCTTATTTATTTAAATCAAGATACAAGCCTGCAAGATTCTGTGTTTGGATCGTAGCAAGTGGAAGGAAGTGGTCTCTGCCTAGCCCAATGGGAGAGAGGCGTGACGGATATGTATGTATATATGTACAAGCTTAACTGTTTTGTTAGTGTTCATTGTGGAAGTTATTTAATGGCAAGTAAAGGAATGAATGAGCTGATACTTTCGTTGTACAAAATCTGAAGAAGACACCTCAGAATTAATGGGAAACGAATTTTAATGGCTTATTACGCAACCAGATTTTAAAGTAAATAAATAGTCTTGTTTGAAGTAAATAGAAGTTGCCGGAGATATGGAAGCATGGAATAATGCGGGCAAGGCCTTTGCCCAGCAGCGGGACACAATAGCCTATTAAAAAAAAGTCTTGTAAAAGTTCTGCAGTTAAATACTCCCCGAAGTCCATCACTATTGACCGGGTGCGTGGGCGCAGACTTTAGGTCGAGTTTCGGAACTGGCCCCTAACCTACGCATATCCTTACAGGTAGCAGTTTCGATACGCTAATCTCCATACTAAACGCAGTTTGAAATACTATTTTTGTAATGTTGCTTAATTTTGTAGTGTGGTAAGATTTACTAATGAAATTGTTTACTTAGGTTACATATTTTTAAAGTTTATGAGTTTTATTCTTCGTCACTTATTTTGTCGCGTGATGGATCTCAAAAACTGTCAAAATAAAAACAATTGACGCTCAAAATAGTCGTTCGATAAAAACGAATCGTCTTACGACAAGAAAGGCTAATGGCCCTAAAAACGCGGCCAATAGACAAGACCAGTGGGCCAGGCCAGTAGTGTTGGCTTCGCGAGAATAGAGCCTGGCCAATGATTGGTCCTATTCTCCAAAAGCCAATGTTGGCCTGGCTGTTGGATGTCTCGTCTACTGGCCTCATGAAAAAGGACCAGAAAGGGTGCCTTTCCACCAGAGATGTACTATGCTACGTTGCTATAAATGCGTTTGATATCCACCAATCAAATTCATTGATTATGAGGGTATCCCGAATGTGATTGGTGGATAACAAACGCATCCATAGCAACGTAGCATAGCACATCTCTGGTGGAAAGGCTCCTTAAAGCTACTACATGAGACCGTCCTGTCTTTCGTCTGTCTTCTTTGGCTAGGCAATTTAATTCTTCATAATTTTACCTAAATAATACTAAAGTTAAGCCAAACAACAAATAATTCAGTACCTACCTAATTAATTATATTGCTCTAGTACCACAACATTGTAAGGAATTTGTCAACTTGTCATAGTGTTTGCGCCATTATTGTCAATTGATTGTCGTAGAGCCGGGATCTATCTAACTATGCTATAGTGTTGTAACACGATCCATTGCTGTTATTAATGGTGTTCGTTTTATTGAATTACGACCCCGTGCTGTGATCTGTGTTTCAAATGAGGTGTCAAGACGCCATGTTTGTTTCGTAATTTTTAGAGATATTTACCTACAATATTGTGAGAAATAGGTTTGCGGGCCTGCGACGAACGCAATAGGGATGACGACTACATTCAAAATAGACATAATTAGTCCGTCTTTTAGGCTATTAAAAAATATTTAAAACACAATTTTTACCTGATTAAATACATAAATAAATATAAAGATACAGAGCATCAAAGTTATGGAGTGGGGTTTTGACGTCACTCCTACGTAAAAATCGTACGTAAGCGTGACGTCACGAGCAACTTTAACCCAGTGTATCTTTGTAATTTTTAGTTTAAGTGAAAAAAGAAAAAATACGTGTCGAATATTTAAAAATAAACTATGTGATGGGCCTAAAACATTTTTTTTGTCAACATGCCTATTGTCGGTTTTTGTCGCGTATTAAAAGGGTAGCTACGCGTATACACCCTAGAACCTCGTTACTGTATTTGTTCGGTTACAGTTACAGCTCGCCAATGAATACGCGCCTTAACACCAGCGTGGGTGGGGCCAAAGTCTAATAATTTACAATACTCTCAGTTGTGTGTCGGCAGAGTGTCAATGGCGTAAGCAGAATACCAAATGTGTCAAAGAATGCCATTGACACAACTGAGGCCATTTTAAATTAGCAGACTTGGACTTGGGTCCCTGTAGTCTTACCTACTTCAAGTATCAAAATCTAACGCACTCTAACGCACCTTGACCGGCGTGCCCTACATGCTCACCGAGACAAACGGAGGAAGTGCCTGTCACGTTGCGACATGGTGGCAGCATTGTCGCGGTTTACTTGATTGCTGAACAACGGCCTTTAGTTGCGTATGCGCACTTGATTCTTTTTATATTTTGAATTTAGAACTTTGGTTACAAATGGCTGTTTTAAAACTTATTAAATAAAGGAAACAAGTCACTGATAATTATGTACAATGAAAGCTGGGAAAACTTTATGATTTAAGTATCTACCTACCTAACCAAACCTAATCGTATTTTTTAATCATAATGAAGCCAATTTACAGAAAAAAGTTTTAATCAAAATCTTTGGATTCTGCACCATATTGTAAGGAACCTTGCTGCGGACATTTATTTTTTAATTTTTGATGGAATTAGACGTTGTTATGGCAAAGGAGTCTTCGTAACTATGCTCTATTCTCTGCCGTCTGTTTAAAGCATTTTGGATTTTCGTAAATAGTTTCAATTTCATGTAGTACTTATACTATACGAGTTATTACTTCGCATAAAGTCATCAAAATGATTCAAACCAATAACCACCAAATTGCAAACCAAACAATTTGACCACAACGCCGCACGCAACATACCACAAAAGGCGATCGACCGCAAACCCAGTGAGATTACTCTTGACCTCCACTTACATCAATGCAACTCATCAACTACAGTTCACACTGGTTCGCACACTCGTTCATTGACGGCATTCAAACAATGAGGTTTTAAATTGTGCGAGATTTACGCTTCGGGCGTTAGGAAAAGATGAACTTTGATAATTTACAGTATTCTCAGATGTGTTTCGGCAGAGTGTCAATGTCATTTTTTGACATATTTGGTCGCAATGTAAGCCATTGTTTAACAGAATACCAAATGTGTCAAAAAATGTCATTGACACTCTGCCGACACACAAACTGAGGCTATTTTAAATTAGCAGACTTAGGCCCCTGGATTATTTCAAGTGTAAGAAAAGGCTAAAGAAAGGCCAAGTCGTACCCTAAACTGAGGTGCATGTGTGAGGGGATTGATGAATGTGGATAAAGCGGAAAACATGTGTTTGTATCGTAGCCAATAGCGAAAATTGGTCTCTCCTGCCCGATGGGATAGAGGCATGACAAATCTGTGTTTTTTTTTTCTTGAAAGAGTCAACAAACATCCTCACAACCAACGGCACAAACATTGACATTTATAATATTAATAAGATAGTACTTATAGTATCTTAACCAAACTAAACATAATTGAATAAATGTACTACAGGCCTAATAAGTTTAGTAACCTTAGATACGACAAATGTTAAATTATCATAACAAGTGAAGGCCGGAACAAATTGCAAACTAACCGACCTCAAACGCACTTATACTCGTACTTGGCAGCCGTTAAGTCCTATGATGGGACATACTTCAATCATGGTTTTCGTGCGTTTCCGTTTAAGATCGGCCACATTCGGGTTTTATGTTTGATGTGTTCTTTTTTCAAAATTATTCGCAAAATGAAGTCGGGAGATTTATCGCAATTTCCTGTTAAATAAAAGAAAATTAAAGGAGAAAAGCGAAGTCAAGAGTACCCTTTACTGACGTGCATGTATGAGGCGACTAATGAATGTGGATGAAGCAAAAGAATTTTGTTACCAAATAATAATATTACCAAGTTTCATCAAAAACTATTCAGTAGTTGTTGCTTGAAAGAGTAACAAACATCCATCTATTCATCGGCACAAACATTGACAATTAATAATATTAGTAAGAAGGACGAATAAAAAGATCTACATATAACCATCATAATGATCAATGACAATTTTATCTGCGTAATGGTATCTACACACTAAAGCCGCCGGCTTTTTTGACACCTGCCATTCGTATGACATAAAGCCGCCAGCCTAGCCCGGCGGCATGCCGGCGGCTTTGGTGTGTAGACAGCATAATATCAAACAGATAAAAACACATTTTTACGCGCTTTAAACTAGTCCAACTACAAGTTTAAATACATATAATTGAATGTTAAAGTCAGTCAATAGGTCGGTAGTGGGCGGCTACAGTTAGAACCCACTATGTTAGACGTACATTGTTCTGGTTGTCACTGAGACAGGTTGAATACTTGTCGAATGAGGAAATGTTTGAACGGGAGATGGTGTGGCTAAGTTGTGATATGTAACTGATGTGATACGTTAGTGGCTCCATACAGGTTGTCTAGCTAACATAATAAAATAATACTTACATAATTATTTATTAATAAAATATAGAATTCCAAAACGGAGGTTGGACAGATAGACAGGTCTCGTATTCTTTTGTTAACTTATAATTGTCAATGTTTGTGCCAATGGATGGATGTTTGTTACTTTTTCACGCAAAAACTACTGAACACATTTTAATTAAACTTAGCAGTATTATAGCTTACATATAAAAAAACACATGGGGTACATTATTTTATGATTTCATGATTTTTTCCCCCGATATCAGATAAATGCGAAGTCGCGGGCAGCTTGTAAACAAAATAAATATTAGATCATTTCTTGTCAGGTAATCCTTTAAAACATTTAATTATGCATGCAAAAGGCGGATAAGAAGTTTTTTGTGTAAGTTAGAGAAAAAATAGGGAAACATACAGTTTGAGTACACTACAGACAAGTTGACAGACGATGGACAGACCATGGAAAAACATGTTAGGTATAATGCGACCTTGAAGATTCAATAACTAAGTACCTATTTGTTTACTATTTTTATCTTGTAATTTTGTTTATAATATGGTATAGTTGTATTGGTACTTTATAGGCCGTCTATTCTGTGTGGCCTGGAGAAGGTTTGAGAACCTGTTAAGCAGTCACAACGGGCCAAATAAATTTGGGCCCTAGATTGAGGAGAGATGCCACATTCAGAATGAAAGTTATTAGAATAATACAGATACGTAAGTCTAATATTCATCTATGAATATTAATAATAAAAATATCTTATATTAATGAGGTAAATTTTGATACATACCTACCGAAAAAAAACGGACAAAAAGGTATCTTTATGAACATATTTTTTGTAGGTTATCTGTCATATACGTCTACCTCAATAAGAAAAAAGCATGCCATAAATAGACTCACTTTCCATTTCAATTTAAATAATTTAAACCAAATGAATTAATACGGAAATCTGGTTTTATTTAAACACCTGAAGCGATTATGTTTCTTGTAAATGTGTCATTGAATTTTCAGTCATTGTTCCTTTGTTTTAAATGAAAATAGGAATTGATTGTTTTGCGAAATATTAAATTATTGAAAAAGAAACATTAAACAAAATATGATATGGGACCAAGCCGATACTGTAATGGCCATTGTACTTTCACAGTTTTTTCAACTTTACGGAGTAGGTAGGTATATAAGTAGTACCCAACTAGCAAAAAGTGGTTTTTAATCTCTCTTCAGGATCAATTTTCCTAGGACTATATGAGACTTACATCCACATATAAACCCGGAAAAGGGCCCACTTTATAAGTACACTTTTACTTATATCTTGTTTATATTAGACTGCTTCAATACCGTTTACTCCTATATTGCTACTGTAATAGAATTACGTAAATTCAATTAGTCTTGCAAATCCCAATATAAGAAAGTTATAGGAAAAAGTGAGATGAATTTGAGCCTCGCAATCCTACTATAAGCTCACATTTTGTGATCTGTCAGATTGTGTTCTGTCAATCTAGAAATCGTTAAACTGCTTTACTGAGTATTTATATGAATACTAAATAATTTTATTTTTATTTAACTGTCCGCCATAGTACAAAATCAAAAGATTTCTGTTGTTAGTCTGTTGTAAATTCGTAGGGGAATGTGAATTTACTGAATATTTTGGCATGTTTTTAATTAAATTTTCAAAGCGCCTCTCGTATCTAACTTATTGGCATTTTATTATTTAATAGTTTTCTATAAAAATATCATAAATAGGTGCCATGTTTTCGATGAGCATTGTCAAGTCTGATTTAGCACCAATATAAGTAATATTAGTTCTATATTGGCATGTGCTCAAACCCAAAAACCGACGCCATATTGTGGTAAATCTTAGTTGCAATTAGTGTTGTCGAAAAATCGATAGTTTTACAATCGATTGTTAAACGTCAAAAACATGTACCCTATCGATAGCACAATCGATACTATTGCTCTCCGATATTGAATACACAATATAGTTAATAATATATAGTTTTTCACAATCGATAGTGATAATTTTTTCGATAGTATTGCATTCAGTAAGCAGGCATAATGGGTGGTAGAATATATGACATGATCACGTATAATGGGTGGTAGAATGTATGACGAACGAATATAAAGTAAGTATGGTCAGTCAGTTGGCCAGCAATTTCGAATCTACCACCCATTATACCTGCTTACTGAATGCAATACTATCGAAAAAAAGATCACTATCGATTGTGTATTCAATATCGGAGAGCAATACTATCGATAGTATCGATTGTGCTATAGATAGGGTACATGTTTTTCGACCTATCGATAGGCTATCGAGCGGCAACACTAGTTGCAATCTTCATAGCTGATGTCAAATCCTATGCCAGAATTTGCAAAACTATATAAAGCGTGTTTTTGCTTATATAGGTCGTTTTAAGCACAAATTATCTTATAAGAGTTTTGGCCAGGATTGTTTAAGATTACTGAGACTATAACACTACTCTGAAATGCCTTTGTAAGTGTACGTAAGATTATAACGGCCTATGATAATTCTATATAAAAACATCTTATTTTCTTGCGTGATATATAATCTTAATGATTTTATTAATCGTTGAATCGTAGATATAAAATCGCTTCTAAAATCAGACAAAAAATATAAATGGTTTTCAATACTTAAAATTGAAGTTACTTATATTGACCATAAAATATTAGCTTATATGAGGATATAAGTATAAGTAAAAGGAGCGATTGCACTTAAGTGTATATACTCCTGGTAAATGCTTCTAGAGGAATTTAAGATTAAAGTGCTCCTGATATGTAATCTTATAGGCGCATATAAGTCTGAGCTACAGGATTATTTACTCCTAAGTGCAATTAGTTTTGTTCACAGCTTTTATAGGAGTGCTAATCCAGAAGTAGCCATGAAATTGTTTCTATATACCGATATAAGTTCAAATTATAGGATTAAACATACTGAAGTCAAAACGGCATTTATTAAAACTGTTAAAAGCGCAGTAGCACACATCAAACCCATAATCGGAGCTATATAAGTCCATTTAGCATTAGAAAACTGGATTCCAGGACAATTTTGCTGGTTGGGTAATTACATAGAGTTAAAATAGGTAATACCAATGATCAAAAAGGCCCAGATCTGTGTAGATAGACCTTAATAGAGATATCTTCCTAACTAAATAAGAAACATTCTGTAAAAAAATGCCAAGTGTCGCTGGAGCCGTGTTTCTAAAAGTAACAACTTCTTATTTTTTCTTTTAATTTAAGAGCTTAGCTCCTGTCGGTGGAGCCTCTTCCATACCTCCCTATTCTCTGCCTTCTTTTTAACATCTTTATACGACATGACACCCGCCTTTTCCTTCACCTGTTCTAGGAACGTCCGCCTGGGTCTTCCTCTCTTCCTTTTCCCTTCAATTTTTACTTCTATGATGTTTTTTATGAAGGAATCATGTCGTATCAAATGTCCTAGCATCTTTTCTCTTACTTAGGGGCCTATACATCCTAGATTTAATCGATGAAAATCAGAACAGCTGCAGGAGGGTATTGTCAAAACAAAAAGCAACTTTATCTGACGACATGTGGAAACAATTTCCAAAAATACATTGACAATTCAAAAATATAATTTCCAAAATAAACACTTCATACGAAATTATACACCTTAAACCTACAAAAGGTGTTGAGATGAAGGACAAAACGAATAATAAGTACCTAGAGACCCAGTTAACCTGAGCTCGCATACTACACAAGTACATATTAAACTCTTGCGATTTATGAAGTTTTTTTTATACAAATATGGTCCAAATCACGCACGTACAAATTTTTGGAACAAAATTACTTCTTGTCACGGAATATGATACGTGCTATAATGGTTAAAATTGGCATGTTTCTTTTTTTTGGGAAATCAACTTTTTTTTTCTTCCATGTGGTAGGTATTGGCCGTATTTTTTTTATTGGACTTGGTTTTATTATTCTTTTGTTTTTTCAAGCATTTCGAAATTCGTAGTGTTTTGTTCTTTGTCGGAATTTTATGATTATGAATATACTACGTTCCATTTAAAATAGATATTGATTCACCGAATTTAAAAGAAATAAATACATAAGGACCGTTTCACCACTCATAGATAAAAATAAACTGACAGGTAAACCAATATCTTTCATAAAACATCACGTTTAAGACAGTGACAGGTAAAATGAAAAATCATTTAATCCTGTAGGTTTTGACAACACCTAGGACGGGTCAATTTTTAAAGTTAACGCTAGATTCGCAAGAGTGCAGTTTTCCCCAGAGAAGAACCTAGCAAGAAACTTTGTAGGGTTGCTCTTTTCAATTTAAGTTTCACAGCGGTATAAAATATCTGTCAGTTAAAAGTGGTGGAAATGAGCATAATATTATAATCCCTAACGTACTTACCTACGGTTAAAAATACTTAACTCGTAGTCTTAAAACTCGAAGTAGTAGGTACTCCAAAAAGAATTAACTTACCTGTAACAAAAGCACCATTATTTATTAATTTCAATCAGTAAGAAAATAATAATCTTTTTATTATAATAACAATGGGTAAATGAACTTTTTTATGAAAATAATAATATTTAATCCGATGCCAAGTGCATGTATGAATGGTGATGAAGCGAAAGAAGTGTGTTTGGATCGTGGGAAGTGGACGGAAGTGGTCTTTGTCTACTCCTAGGTATATTTAATACAAATTAAATAGGTACCTATTAAGAATATGATAGGAAATAGGCGTGACATATTTAAGAATATGATAGGAAATAGGCGTGACATATAGGGTGACTTTAAATAAGTGAACGATAGGAAAGGATATGCATGTACTCGTGATAACAAACAACTTTTAGTATGGCACCTAGGCCGAAATCATTCAAAAATTTTTGAACTCCCCATACAAGATGCATCAGCTGTTAGTATGGGGTAACAATTGTTTTTATGATTTCGAACTTGGCCCCATAGTAAAAGTTGTTTGTTATCACTAGTACATGCATATCCTTTTTTATCGTTCACTAATTTAAAGTCACCTGTATAATTTGTATGTATGTATGTATTATAATATTTATTATACATTTAAACCTTAATAGATATAAATTAAAACCCTATTATTAACCAACACAAACGTAACCTTGACTGATTCATCCAATGAATTAAAACATAAACAACCGCATAAAACAACTAGAAACTTCATTTATAGAAACCCACATACATCTCAGGTCCCAACATAATAATTGCGACCAGCATCAACCTTACAAGAATGTTGTGGAAACTGCGTTTAAAGAAGTCTACATAAATCTTAAGTGTCGAGTAAAGTATTGCAGGTTATTAACACCATAATTGCAAGTTTCCGTAAGCTCTCGAAGGACAGACAGACAAACACATTAATCTCAATGAAGAGTATAATCGATGCGGCCTCTCGATTCTGAATCGATTCGAGTAATTATCGAGATATCGATCTCGGTGACGCATACGAATTGCAATTATAATTTATGCATTCAACAATGTTTTTGTAATTGTTATTTAAAAAAATACAGTTTCTTTCTTCGAGTGAATAGATAAAGTTATGAGTTTTTGCCACATGGTCAGATGACGTGTCTGTTGGACCCAGAACACACGGTGAAACGCAACTGCAACGCAACTGAAACTGCTAGTTACTTTTGAGTTGCATCGAAGTTTCTGCTATAGACTTCCTTAGAAAACAAAACACGATGTAACTAGTTTAAAACGTTTCGTTTCAGTTGCGTCGTGTCTTATTTTCTAAGGAGTTTCTAAGGAGTCTAAAAGTTTCAGTTGCGTTTCACCGTGTGTTTTGGCGCTTAGTGACCCTTTTTACCATGGTCGTGGGTTCGATTCCTACTAAAGACTAACATTGCAGTGATGAACAGTGATGTTTGATTTGCGTCTAGCAAAAAAGGCAAAAAAAAACATGTTTGTTGAATGGGAGCCGACCTTAATTAATATTATTATTCTATTTTTCATATTTGTTGTTATGGCGGCAATGGTAATACAACATTTGTGAAAATTTTGACACTCTAGCTTTAACCACCTATAACGGTTCATGAGAGCCTGGTGACAGACGGACGGAGAGTATGACAGACGGATAGCAGAGTGTCAGATACTGGTGACAGACGGACGGAGGAGAGCAAGACAGACGGATAGCTGAGTGTCAGTAATACGATCCCGTTTTCACCTTTTGGATACGGAACCCTAAAAACACCAAGCGTTTCAAAGCTTCGTATCTAAATAATATGCATCTATAACAGCGAATATCTCAAGGTTGCCTACAGTCCACGCGTGGGCGTGTGGGCAGTCACGATGAATGAATGCGTAGGCGCCGCAAGTAGCCAAGTGGAAGCGTTTTGTATCTTACTTAATGTAACAAATTATAGGTTTTGAAGTTAGTTGCTTTGCTTGTGGGCATTTTGGAAATTGACTTTAAATCGTACATTCCTACTTATAATGTTAAAAGTAAACTTGTATTTTTTTAAGGCCAAAACACACCGGATGCGTATGCGTAGACGCATGCGTACCTCTGAGTTGTAATGTATGGAACTGTCACCGCTTGCGTCTGCGTTTACGTCTACGCATACTTACGCATCCGGTGTGTTTTGGCCTTAAAGGTCAATTTGTATTTAAGGTACGATGTAGCTTAAAATTTATAAATGAATATTATGTCATTTGTTCAAAGTATTTTGATGTCATTTTGAGTTGTGTCAGAAAGGAGTGGAGTGGCAGTGGCACACGCTTTTGTCCAGCAATGGGCATGGTGACTAAAAACATTTATTTAGTCCATCACATAGATTATTTTAAAATATTCGACACGTATTTTTTCTTTTTTCTCTTTAACTAAAATGACAAAGATACACTGGGTTAAAGTTGCTCGTCACGTCACGCCCCAGTAAGATTTTTACCTAGGAGTGACGTCAATACCCCCCACTGCGTAACTTTGATGCTCTGTATCTTTGTATTTATTTATGTATTTGATCAGATAAAAAGTGTGTTTTAAATATTTTTAATAGCATAAAAGACGAACTAATTGTTTTTTGAATTTTTGAATGTAGTCATCATCCCCATTGCTGTGTAGAGGACGAAAGAAAAAGGATTTCATTTAAAAACGTGAAAATCAAACGTTTTCTTCAATTGACTGATTGATAATTTCACATGAATTATTGTGGATGAAGCGAGAGGTGTGTTTGGATATTGTAGCAAGTGGACTCTGCTTACCCCGATGGGGTAGAGGCGTGACGGATATGTATGTATGTATGTTTAGGTACATGACACATTGACAAATACCGCTAAATAGCATCTCCATATTCACCAGCCATTCATTTACAACACCAAAAGAGATAAGATTAAATACACTTAAATATTATTACGAAATACAATAAAACCTATTGAATAACATAAAAGCACTTAATCCTCAATTTAGTTAATTTGTGTTAAAACTAATAAAATCTTCGTATGTTGAAATATATGTTGAGTAAAGATTAATATACAATTTAGCAATATACATGTTACTTACAAATGTTTTTAATTGAAACGTTATGCAAGTTTATTTTTTTTATGTGTATTACTGATTACTTTGCAAATGTATTTTTTATTAGAGGAAATGAATTTAGCTAGTGGAAGGAAGTGGTCTCTGCCTACCCCGATGGGAGAGAGGTGAGACAGATAAGTACGAGTATGAGTTTGACTATTTTTTGGTATAAGTATGATAGAGCAGTTTCTATAACAGAATTTAATCGTTATCTTTTTTAGGGCACATGACTGAATGCAATACTATCGAAAAAATGATCACTATCGATTGTGCAAAACTATCGATAGTATCGATTGTATATTCAATATTGGAGAGCAATACTATCGATAGTATCGATACTATCGATAGTTTATTGATCGGCAGCGATCGAAACTATCGATACTATCGATAGTATTGCTGTTAACCGATACTATTGCAGCGGAAGAGCAATCGATACTATCGATACTATCGATAGGGTACATGTTTTTCGACCTATCGATAGGCTATCGATAGGCTATCGATATTGGCCTATCGAGCGGCAACACTATTTGAGACAGTAACAGGTATAAAATAATACTATTGTGTAGCGAAACGTGCCCTTCCTACTTTAAAATCATGATTTAAAATAACAAGAAAATAACCTAACCTTTTTATCAAGAAAAAACCGATTAAAATCGCATTTTTTTTTATTTTGATGTACCCAGTGTCACTCTCACTGTCAATACAAATCTAAAGACACCTCTCAAACTAAAAACCATCAAGCCGTTTAGGCTAAAGAGCGTGCTAAAGAATTATAAATACATACCCTCGAAAAACATAACCCTCCTTCTGGCGCAGTCGGATAAAAAATATGATATATCAAAGTTTTCAAACAATTAGAAATTCAATAGCAACATCAACTTCAACCAAGAACCCTTTGCAAATAAACCAGCCTATAAGACTTCCGCGATGGAGCACTCAATCAATCAAGTCAGGTTGAGTGACGTCATCAGGCTGATTGAATGAGCCGTCACTCATCGGTCGTGGGGGAATCAATCACCTATCAGTCACCTTGAACTTAGGTCCTGATGATCTCTTTGTAATTATGCTACTGAATTGTGTTGTTTGAAATAATTGAAATATTTGATTGAATGATTATTTGTGGTTACTTGAAACAATTTTGATCAATCTTTTGGACTTTGACGTACGGGGGTCGTAAAAAAATCTAGTCATCTTTGTACGGTTGATCACTTTTTTTTTGTAAAGGGCGCGGGAGTTCATTTTCATATCAAGTTTTAAAGTCCTTTATCTGGCACATAAGTGTGACAACTGACCGATAGAGAGAGATGTAAACATTTCACCATGTGACTACTATTTGCAGCAAGTGCCCACCTAATATTTAAAAACGGATGCCCTGTTTATATTGGTACCTATCTAGGTACGTACTATACCTAAGATACGAATAGGTATGATAACTAAAAAAAATTTTTTAGTCTGTCACATAGATTATTTTAAAATAATCGACACGTATTTTTTCTTTTTTCTCTTAAACCAAAAATGACAAAGTTACACTGGGTTAAAGTTGCTCGTGACGTCACGTTTGAGTACGATTTTTACTCAATGGTGACGTAAAAACCCCCCACTCCGTAACTTTGATGGCCTGTATCTTTGTATTTATTTATGTATTTGATCAGGTAAAAAATGTGTTTCAAATAGTTTTTAATAGCCTAAAAGACGGACTAATTATTTTTTTATTTTTGAATGTAGTCATCATCCCCATTGCTGTGTAGAGGACGAAAGAAATCATCCCTATTAATCATATAAAAAAATTCATCCGAAAAATTTCTCACACACATTATAATGATGAGCATTTAAAAATCCGTAATTAAACACGCCCTACGGCGCTAAAACGCAACTTTCATGGCCGGCAACTCGATAAACATCTACAAATCGATTGCGAGACGAATCGATGCGTTTGAATCGATTAAACGCATTCGAATTATCACTGCATCGTCGACACTTTCGCTTCATGATTACCAACGATTTATTAGATGTAATTATCGTCGAGTTTGGTTGAAAGTGAAATTTTTATAGTATTAGCTCTTCGTTGTTTTTGAATTGATTACAAATATCACAATCCTCGTTTTCTTAGATCAGACATGCGCAAGGCAAAAAGGTCATGTCATTTTATTACTCTTTTACGGAAAAACTACTTAACTGATTTTAATGAGACTTTACTAAAATTAGGTGGCTTGTAGAATAACATAACGGCTATACTGGGTGTAACAGAAAGGGTATATAAAGCCGAAACACAGCGATAGTCCTCATGAAACTGAACAACTTTCCCCAAGGAACATGGGTCGTAACTCGAAAAAAAATTTGGATCGCCCATACTTACTCGATCAGCTGATCGGGCTTTTTGTATGGGGAGGCGAAATTTTTTTTTCGAGTTACGACCCATGTTCCTTGGGGAAAGTTGTTCAGTTTCATGAGGACTATCGCTGTGTTTCGGCTTTATATACCCTTTCTGTTACACCCTGTATTACCTATTTTAAGATATTGTGTGCGTTTTTCAAGATATCTAATGATTAAATGCTTATCTACAGCAAAACAAAGTCGCAGGCAACCTCTAGTATTAAATAAAGGTGACTTAGTGCGCGTTTCACCATCTATAGATAAAATTTATCTGACAGATATTTTATACCTGTCTCTGTCTAAAACGTCATGTTTTATGAAATAGACATAGGTTTATCTGTCAGTTAAATTTTATCTGTAAGTGCGGTGAAATAGGCTGTTAAACTCTGAAATCCGTAAAAGCCTCCAAACGTCCTTAAAACGACACGTTTTTACAACACAATTATATACAGTTAATTAATTTTGAGTTCACGTAATAAGAAAACTCATTACTCAATTATTCTGGTCTTGCTATTGTGGTTAATACGATGTTTGGCCTTCATAACGGACAATTCATTATAACAATCATATAATTTTAATAAAATTTGGTCAATTTTCCAAAGAATTCACCTCGAGGTTACCGGAAGGTTGCACTTCTTGTGTCATTACGGAATAATGTACTAATAAAAAGACATATTGTACTCGTATGTACTTTTAAAAGTACTACCGGCGGCCTGCGACTTGGTAGTCATATAGCTTGGAAAAATTACACAATGACGTAAAGTAATATAGCACACTTAGGTATGTGCTATTCTGATGTGTAAGCTTCAATGTTGTAAAGTTTTTTTTTTAATTTATTTAATAGTTTATTGTAAGCAGAAAGTACATACCTAGAGATTAGAGATAGAAAAGAAAAGAGAAGTTATACCAAAGGTACAGCAGGTTTCATTAATGAGCCTTTTTCTCCCCGCGATAATGGGACTAATTGTCAACTTTTTGGGTCGTTTAAAGCCATTTTTTGTATTTAATTAGCTCTTTCATGGTCTTGTAATTAAGGGGCTTAAAGAGCGAGATGTTTCAGATTCTTATTTTTTTTATTGTCTTTTTAAAGGGATTGACAAGTGGATAAACTTTACGGTATTGTAATAAACCTAAAGGTTAAAATTTTTAATTCTTTTCACAATTAAGTTGTACCTCCTACTACCACGAATACCTGTATCCTTACTAATATTATAAATGGCAATGTGTGTGCCGATGGATGGATGGATGGATGTTTGTTACTCTTTCACTCAAAAACCACTGGACAGATTTTGATGAAACTAGTCAAAATTGTTACTTATACATCAGAATAACACATAGGCTATATTATTTTAGATATTTAATTATTTTTTCTAATACATATGTCGATGAATGCGTACGTAGTCGCGATGCTCATAATCCTTTTGCAAAATGCTTTAGGTGAATGAGCCAATACCGGGTCGGGCGCCGCTAATAATCGCACGGAAATGCGTTCGGAATTCCGATCACATCATCGGGCGTTTCCGTAGAGGATTCGCTTTGCCCCGCACCTCGCACTCCGCAGGTGAAATGGTAGGCCACATAATACGTCTATTTAGTAATCTATGACGTAACAGTGATGCCACCTTCGCATAGGTCTGCCACGATATTAATTCCCGTTTTTAAAGCCAATCGGAAAAACAAGAGAAATATTCTTCTTGTCAGCGGTAGCCTAGTTGATAGAACGCCCGCCTCCAATCTCGAAGCCGCGGTTTTGATCCCCGGCCTGCACCTCTATATTTCTCATGTACGGATTGAATATTCCATTACCACTCGACTTCCATTACCATGACGACGAGTCATCAGAAGGGTCGTTTATGAAGCTTGATGCTCGTCCATAACAAGGAGTTTCGTTAAAATAGTTACTGTGTGTGGGCGTGTACTGAACAAAATGGATTTATTGCGTGGTTTCCATATCACGTTAGAAAACAACAAGATGTACGTGATGTCTTCCGATGTCTCTTCTTGACTGATCTCAAATATGAAAGCGCCAAACTGACATCCAGTCAGAAAAAAGCCAGTGCTGCCATTCTAGCAGCAAAGAGTTTGCAAATGGTTCCAAAATAGCCTTCATGATCTCTCAGGTGTTCTCCGACACATACAACTTCCCAGTACATCGACACAACGTTAATTACATAACATTACCTAATAATTAATTCGGTAAGTTAATCATCTTCCATTAATCCGTACCTCTTTGAAACAAGAAAGATTGTGGGAACGAACACAGACAATGCAAAGCTGACGTGTAATTAATAAGATCGCTGGATTAGTAAGAAATGGTATCCATTAGTAACGAATTAAAAGATTTTCATCTTTTTGTGTGAAAAACGGTAGTTTTGTTGTTGAAGGTGGTTCATGAGTCATATTCGCAGAATATGTAAGGAGGAGCCATACCGTCTAGACCTGCGTGCCTGGTCTGGCGCAAAATGGCCACCTTTTTGTATGGTATTTCTTATCTTTTGACAGGTCATCTACCAAGAAAACTATGAAAAACTTGGCGCAACCTTGGCACGCTGTCATAAACTCATTTGTATATGAAAAAAAAAGGGCCACTCCTTATATTCTTTCCTCATTGTATTAGCAATTCTTTCTGTTTAAATCACTGTCAAAACTGTATCATCATCACTTAACTTTGACTCTTGTCGTTAGAGCATTTGCCATTTAGGCCTATCTTCGGCAAATGCTTTGACTTCTTAATACGACATGACGTTAACTTTCTCCTTCACTTGAGTAAAGTACGTCGCGGTCTTCCTCTCCTTCTCTTCCCCTCAACCTTTCCTTCAATAATGTTTCTCAACCGTCATGTCGCATCAAGTACCCTATCATCTTGCCTTTTCTATGGTCTATTGTTCTTAATTAGCAGCGCTTCTTGATGAGACTGTTTAACAGCCGTTCCCTATATTCAAAGTCAGATAGCTATCCGAGACCGGGAATACTTAACTGTCACATAGCTGTCACTTTTGATTTATCCTTCAAAATAATCGCATAGATTTTTAGAAAGCGGTAGGTTAATAGGGATGAAAAATTCTAAGACAGATAACTATTTCTGTCTCCTGTAGGGCAAGCCGACTAAAGTTGAACACGTTGCAAGAAAAGTCATTAAACTAATTCTCCATTACACCTATAGCTGTCATATTGCCATTAAAAATGAGCATTATCTCAGATACAGTGAATACTAAACCACGTAATTCCTCTTACAATCGACAATAAACCATCTGAATAACATTACAACTTTTATTATTGTATCATTAACGAAGTGACATATTTCTCACAAGTTTATGATACGACTACTTACACGAAGTTACAAAAAGATTTGAAACAGATTGGGATGACACAGAATCATCTGTCATTAAAAAAAACCAGACAAAGTGCGAGTCGGACTCGCGCAGGAAGGGTTCCGTACCATTCACTATTGATATCGAGCAAAAAGGACAAAAAGTCACGTTTGTTGTATGCGAGCCCCCCTTAATTGTTATTATTATTCTAGTTTTAGTATTTGTTGTTATAGCGGCAATGGTAATACATCATTTGTGAAAATTTCAACGCTCTAGCTATAACGGTTCATGAGATACAGCCTGGTGACATACGGACGGACGGACGGACAGACAAAGATGGACAGCCAAGTATCAGTAATAGGGTCCCGTTTTCACCCTTTGGGTACAGTACCTACCCTAAAAATATAATATAATATTAATTTATTATATAATATTTTAAATTGCCTACTTTATTTTCCAAATTAGTACCTACAGTACCTAGTTACTGACATTTTTATGTAAACACGCCTAAGTTTTACGATATGCAGATTCTATCTCTACGAAAGTGGGGTACTGTCGCAATTGTCGTCAGTTTATTGTTATAAAGACAATGCAGCAGTAACCTATACAAGGCTTGGTTAATGTCCGTCGGCAATACCATATTGTTAACAAAACGTTTAAAAAAACTTTCATAATTTCACTACTGGGTGATTGTGTAGGTTTTATTCGAATTAAAAAAAAAAGGTACTAGAAAAAAATATCTTTAGGCGATTCATGAACTTGGATGAAGCGAAAGAAACGTGTTTGGATCGTAACAAGTGGAGGAAAATGGTCTCTATCTACACCTATGGGAAGAAAGCGTGCCTATAATGTACCTACCTATGTTTAAACATAATAATATGGTACATATTATAATCCTAGTAAAATTATAAGGTTGCCTGGAAGATATTGCTACCTAGCAATAAGGCCGCCTGTTGCTTCTTATATTCTTATTTGTGTCTGTACCTTATATCTTTGTGTGCAATAAAGAATATTTGTATTGTATTGTATTGTAAAGGTCTAAGTTGAATGGATGGCTTTGAGGATATTTGTTACTCTTTCACGCAAAAACCACTGAATAGATTTTAGTGAGGTCTCGAGTATCATGAGCCAAAGATAGTTTAATTGTTAAACCTTCTTTTAATTATTAATAAACTTAAAAATATTGTAAGCTTTACTCATTTTAATAGATAAATAATTATATACCCCTTATTTGATAGAGACAGCAAACAAAGTAGTTTCTAACGAGCAAATTATAGACAGGAAGCGATCCGATACTGTCAATCGGCAATCAGCGGGCACTTTCAACACTTTCCTACAAAAGTATAGCATTATGAAAGTATTCGTTAGTCAGTTGGTGCTAGTGTTGGACTCTACTAACTGGACTATAAATATGAAAAGATATTTTTTTTTATCATTTTGTTCCCGCCATCTTCCCTATACCCGGCAATTTCTGGCCAGTTTGACAAGTACGCATCTGAAGCAATTTTTTACATTCACTAGAATCTTGAAATAAGAAAAAAAAAGAGAAGAAAATTAATAAAATATGTTATTATATGTCGATATTTGTTACTTAAATAATTATTTCGATAAATCGCATAGCAAACGTAAAATGTCCTAAGTACATACCCTAAAAAGATTTTAATTCCAAATAACACTATAGTTATTTTAATAAAGCATAGCAAACTAAAGTAGGTACCCTAAAAATACTTTTTTTATTTCAATTTGAATCATAGTAGATAAAATGACGTCACGTGAAGTCACGTCTCAGAATACTTAAAAAGTGTCCTTAACAAATTCACAAAAACTTACAAGCACATGTTGTTGTTACACATGTTCTCACAAGATCAAGACCACTTCCCTCCACTTGCTACGTTCCAAACACACTTCCTTCGCTTCATCCACATTTTTAATTCGCCTCATTCGTGCATTGAATGTATGTGTTTAATTGTGTTTACAATATTCATAATCATGAAAATATAGAAATAGTATAACAGCCATCACTAGTAAAGACAGTTAACATTTAAGGTAAAGGGGATAATGAGGCGGCATGTTTGCGAATTATCTTCGATTTACGCGCCCCGGTCTCCGTCACGCGTTTCCTGTTACTTTTATTTCAAGCTGTCGCTAACTGGTGCTGTTACCCTACCCTTTTTCCTGATAAGGTATCTTGGGCTATTATTGACACTATTGGTTGTATACAGGGTGACTTTAAATTAGTGAACGATAAAAAAGGATATGCATGTACTCATGATAACAAACCATTTTTACTATGGGACCAAGGTCGAAATCATTAAAAAATGTTTGAACTCCCAATACAAAATGCACCAGCTGATAGTATGGGGGAAACTATTTTTTTTTGGGTCCTTGGTCCCATAGTAAAAGTTGTTTGTTATCACGAGTACATGCATATCCTTTTCTATCGTTCACTAATATAAAGTCATCCTGTAGAAGTAATAACTGGAGTGATATATTGGGTTTTAGAGTTTAACCACGATAATTCCGCCCGCGACTTCATAATAGCTTGCTAGAATCACTCACATGCAACATTATAAAAAATTTAAAACATTTTTACAGAATATAATAATAAATGCGTAAAAAGGCAAACAGTCTCTATTATCCTAATAATCCTACAAATATTAAAAATTTTAATGTTTGTTCCGATGGATGGATAGATGTTTGTTACTCTTTCACGAAAAAAACACTGGACAAATTTTGATGAAACGTAGCAGTGTTGTAGCTTAATATCAGAATAACACATTGACTATCTATATTATTATTTTGGGATAATTATGATGTTTTCTTTCCAAGATATGACGATAAAACGATTTGTGAATAAAACAATGTCATAACAGGACACAGAATGTAACATCAGACATTCTAGAAGGTCGAAATACTACACAATGACATTCAAATATTTGTGTACGTCATTTTGTTGACGTAGGGATCACATTGTCTTAATTATGGCTTCATAGAGTCACTGATTTGATATTATGACGTGACAGTAGTTTATGATGTGACAGAGTATTAATGATACTCTTTCACATCATCATAAACTTCTATATCAGTTTTAGTTTATTTAGTATTTAGGATGCCGTACCCAGAGGGTGAAAACGGGACCCTATTACTAAGGCTCGGCTGTCCGTCTGTCTGTCACCAGGGACCCAAGTCTGCTTATTTAAAATAGGCTTAGTTGTGTATCGGCAGACTGTCAATGGAATGTTTTGATTTGGTATTGGCGATGCAAAGATTATCCGCACGCCTCTAGCGGAGAAATTTAGAAACTGTCTAAGAACGACACTTTGTTTGTTTATTTGTAACTTCAATGTCAGACATAACTTCAATGTCAGATTTGTATTTATTATTTATGTTTTTCCCTGACGTTAATTGTAACGAACCACAAAAATGCCATAAAATGCCGATCAAGACCAAAGGCAAAGTTTATAAAACGGCAATCAGACCTGCCATGACTTATGGCGCGGAGTGCTGGGCTATCAAAAAAGCACACGAACAAAAGATCCATACCAACGAAATGAGGATGCTCAGATGGGCAGCGGGCGTAACTAGACTTGATAAAGTGCGTAACGAGCATATCAGAGGAAGTTTCAAAGTAGCGCCCATCACAGAAAAACTCTCAGAGCAACGACTGAGATGGTATGGACATATCATGAGACGTGAAGAGGACCACGTAGTGAGGAAAGCCTTGTCGCTCCCAAACACTAAACGGGGAGCTGGACGTCCACCTGCTACTTGGTGGTCCACTGTGTCTAAGGATTTGGAACGAGCCCAACTAACAACCCAGACAACCCAGAACAGACAGTCCTGGCGCATGAGAACGAGGAGAGCCGACCCCAGATGATGGGATAAGGCAAAGAAAAAGAAGAAGAAGAAGAAGTTAATTGTAACGAAAACTGTCAAAGTGTCGTTCTTAGACAGCTTCACAATTTTGACACTAGAGGCGCTAGTTAGAATCTTTGCCTCGCCAATTCTACTAAACAAAAAACAAAAACATTAACACTTTGGCGCCTCACAACTGAGAATAAATATTGTAAATTAACAGATTTGGGCCCCAGGCTGTATCTAGTAAACCGTTATAGCTAGAGCGTTGTTGGTACAAATGATGTATTACCGTTGCCGCTATAACAACAAATATATCAAATATTCTACTATGCTAACTAAAATACCCAGTTAATTTAATCCTATAACGCCAAAAGACCTCGCGGCAGACCACGGAAAAGGTGGCGAGATGAGCTGGACACCTTCACGAACGACTGGGCAGAGGCGGCACAGGATAGAGAGTCGTGGAAAAGGAGGAGAGAGGCCTTTGCCCAGCAGTGGGACAACAACGGCTAGATAAGATAAGATAAGATAAGAAACTATCACCTTTCAAACAGAATAGATTCAACCATTCATTCATATCGGATACAGTCATTAAACATTTAATCTCTGACCTATAAACATTCGTTGCACGTCGCCTGCGCACATCCTGCGACGCATTAACCACCAATTTAACTCGACCCGTCGATCAATACAAATTATATCAAACTAGAGATCACAATATACCGGTTGATTACAAAAGGGAAGTCGCTGCTTCTGTCACATCGCCAGTTTAAAAAGACATGTAAATTAGTATTAAAACTAAGACAGTTTAGGTCTATCGAATTTGGTTAGCTGTAAAAGGAATCGTGTCCTATAAACATTTCGATTCAACCAATCGATTTTGACTTTTAATGTTATGTAGTAAGGGACCAAATTGTGTTTGTTGTAATATTTCGGGTCTTAGATCGATGTTCAGATAGGATAATTGTATGACGTTTATGAATTGTATGTTAAATGTATGAAGCCATTACTGAATGAAAAGTGAATGACGAAAACAAAATGAATCGTTAATGGGCTAACCTATATTAGGGCACTTACGCACTTGCGTTTTAGACGTTGTTGCAGTTTGACATATTACGAAACTAGGGCCCGCCCAAGTCTGATAATTTAAAATAGCCTTAGTTGTGTGTTGTGTGTCGACAGAGTGTCAATTTTGGTATTCTGCTAAATAGTGGCTTACACTGATTGCGACCAAATGTGTCAAAAAATGACATTGACACTCTCATTGACACTCTGCCGACACACAACTGAGAATATTGTAAATTATCAGACTTGGGCCACTAAATAGTTAAACGCGATTTGCATTTTTCATATAAACATTAGAAAACGAAAAATAAACAATCAAGTCCAATTTAGTGTTTATTGTAAAAACATTACCCTTCCTTTTGGCTTTGCCGTAGTCGGGTAAAAAAGGCGATATAAATAATAATTTATATCTCTTTTATATCTAGGTACCTACTAAAAATACATGTAGAAAATTAAAAAAGATCGATCTACCAAAGCTGGCTCAAAATTGCAATAAGTTCGGAATGTCGGATTCATTTTCAGATAAATCCATCGATAAGTCTAAGAATTGAAATGGTAATATTGCAGAGTCAGTCAAAGCAAATATATTCATGACTCAATTTATCCACGGATAAATCTTAATACTTGTAACACGCATTCAAGCCCTTATTGAGTAATAAGAAGCATTGAATAACAAACAGCTCGAGTAATCCTATTCTTAAAGTAATAACTTAAAAATAAGAATTTTACTAAATCTGGGACCCAAGTCAAGTCTGCTAATTTAAAATAGACTCAGTTGTGTTTCGGCAGAGTGTCAATGGCATTTTTTGACACATTTGGTATTCTGCTAAACAATGGCTTACACTAATTTTATTGCGATCTAACATGTCAAAAAATGACATTGAAACTCTCATTGACACTGCCGACATACAACTGGAAATGTTGTAAATTAGCAGACTTGGGCCCTTAAACAAACAATATGAAAACATGAAGGAAAACAGCATCAAACAGCTAATTTCTGACTAAACGATTCGACTTATCAGTTTGACGTTTAATATGAAATCACGATTAATCCTACATGCATGATGACTAAAAAAATTTTTTTAGTCCATCACACAGACTATTTTAAAATATTAGACACGTATTTTTTTCTTTTTCTCTTAAACTAAAAATGACAGATACACTGGGTTAAAGTTGTTCGTGATGTCACGCTTAGATACGATTTTCCGTAATTTTGATTTATGTATTTGATCAGGTACAAAATGTGTTTCAAATATTTTGAAAAGGTACCCTAAAAGATGGACTAATTATTTTTTTAATTTTTGAATGTAATCATCACCCCTATTTGTTTTCTAGTGCGGTTGGCTGTTTAACCGCAAATACATAAGAACTTAAAGTAAATATACCCCCGACCTTGCCCAACTAAGAAACAAGGTTTTCACAACCAATAATAAGCCCTAATGACTTCGCTATATGGACTAATTGTGCTGTAAAATTTTTATTATCAAGTCTAATTGTCGATATAATGTCCCTTTCGGCGTTGCTTTCAACTTGGTACAAAATTGTGTGTTTTTAGGGTTCCGTAACCAAAGGGTGAAAACGGGACCCTATTACTAAGGCTCGGCTGTCCGTCTGTCTGTCTGTCACCAGGCTGTATCCCATGAATCGTTATAATATGATGTATTATCGTTGCCGCTATAACAAAAAATACAAAAAACATTACCCTTCCTTTTGGCTTTGCCGTAGTCGGGTAAAAATACAATAGGTATCTAATAATCATAATAATTAAGGAAACTCCCATAAAACAAACATGGTTTTGCCGTTTTCTGCTCGATGTTAATAATGACTACTGGTTGACATTAATATTTAGCTTGGTTATTAGGTATCAGGGAATGTTCTAGCATAACATGGTGCGGAACCCAACATGCGCGAGTCCGACTCGCACTTGGCCAGTTTTTTTTGGACCCCTAAATAGTACCTCCTTTTATGGGAGTATGATTGTGAAATTGAAATTTTGAACGCTAAGAATTTTTCTGTAAATATTTTGTTGTGCGTTCTTGAGTGTATTTATTTCTGTTTTTGGTTATTTACTGGTTTCAAGTTAATTATTGATAATTGACCTATTTTTGTTGTTGATTGAAGCATCTTTAATATTGTTGTCTACTGTTTTTACGTTTTGGTTTCTTGAATCTTCGTACCTACTAAAATCAACATTAAAAAAGCGTCGCTCTCGTCAGTGTAGTCTATGTCACTCTGCTCCATTCTCTGCCGTCCGTTTGAGCACCTGATACGACACAACTTCTATTCCCTCTTTTATTTGATCTATGTACGTCCTAAGTAAAAGCTCTTAAGTTTAATGATGATGATGACGTCCTACTAAAATATGGGGTTATATTAGTTACATTAAAGATACTTATGCCTGTTTTCCCCAACTAACTCCTAAGATCAGTGACCCCTAATGACCCCTTAGCAGTACAACCTGACGCCTGTCAATGTCACTTGTATGGTTAAGAGGTCTCTTACGTTAGGGGTTAGTTGGTGAAAACGGGCATTAAATACATAAAAATATAATTAAAAAATCTTTTTCGTAACTTACAATAATCATGTTATAAATTACAAAAAGGTATTACATTTATTTTAAAATAAACTATAAATAAAACGCATCATAATTTAAAATTCATTAAAAGCTTTCAATAATTCACTCTACAAAATTATTCATCGGGCAGAAAATTTCCGCCTCCGATATAAAATTATCCTTTACACACTAAGTACCACTAAAGGGTATCATCTCACTTAGCGAGACGAGCGATAATCACCTATCTGTCAAGGTGACAGTGACATTTGACATTTGACACTGACAATGACAGATGTAAAGAAGCTTAATCGGCGCGAAATTAAGGTGTAAATTAAGTTAAGTGTTAATGATAAAGGTATTTAGTTCGTTTTTCACACCTTTCTGACAGGTTTCGTAGGTTATGGACACTTTTTGGTGGATTAAGATTGTTTTATTTTTAAATAAGGCCAATGCAAGAGAAAACCGCAGGAAAGATTTGTAGTAAATAATGTTTTTGTTTCTTATGAAAAGATTAAATGCTTACGTAAGTACTAGGTAGTACGATTGAAAAAAAAACTTTAATCAGGTAATTTAAGTAGGCACTTGCTTTATATGTACCTACCTATAAAATAGTAATGTATATAAAAATAGCATATAAATAAATTATTGACTAAAAGCATTGACATTTTCGAATAAGTAACCATTATGTTTATATTAAAAGGATTGTCTTATCATTTAGCGTAATTATAGTGCAATTATAAAAATATTATACATATAAATAATATAATAATTTCGTATTTAAATAATTCCTTAGGCAGTACAGTCACTATAATCAGAATGATTGATCCAAAAACGTAAAGTTCAAAGTCGAGCCCACTCATAAAATGTCACACGCTCTCGTATATCTTGTTAAAATCTACATACATTATATAAATATACATATAATTCATATATGTTAAATAAAAATAAAGTTATAAATAAATGAGGTACCTACTTTAACGATTTAAAGTATAAGTAGACGGCTGACGATAAAATGCAAACCAATAATGCATTGCCAGGGGCCCAAGCTTTGAGTATAGAATATATAAGGAGGTGCCCCATTTTTTTTTCATATACCAATGAGTTTATGACAGCGTGCCAAGGTTGCGCCAAGTTTTTCATAGCTTCTTGGTAGATGACCTGTCAAGCGATAAAAAATACCATACAAAAAGGTAGGAAGCTATTTTACGCCAGACCAGACTAGGCACGCAGATCCAGACGGTATGGCTCCTCCTCATATATTCTATACTAAAAGTTTACAACATTCTCAGTTGTATGTCGGCAGTGTCAATGAGAGTGTCAATATCATTTTTTTACATATTTGGTCGCAAGCAATGTAAGCCAATTGTTTAGTTTACCAAATGTCAAAAAATGCCATTGACACACAACTGAAGCTATTTTAAAGTAACAAAGTAAGTTTAATCAACACCTCTCTTTCAAGATATTTTCTGGCAATTAATAAGATAAGAAAGCCACAGTCAGCAAGCCCAATAAATATGAAATAATGCAAATAAAAATGTTCATTAAAGTTAATTTTAAAGATAAATTTAATTGGTTGATTGACATTTATATTGATGTCAAGTAGCAAGTATGATTGTGAATGATATGTCAAGTTCGTTTTACATTTATGTTGTGTACCTTGTGGGGTTGAAAAGTAATGGTTTTTGACGGTCGGGGGTCGCACGCGACTTTTAAGGCCAAAACACACCGGATGCGTATGCGTTGCGTATGCGTACCTCTGAGTTGTAATGTATGGAACTGTCACCGCTTGCGTAACGTAGACGTACACGTCGACGTAACGCGTAGCCCGGTGCCACATCGGGTTACACAGTAACTACGCGCGTCGCTACACCATGCTTACGTCTACGTTGCGCATACGCATCCGGTGTGTTTCAGCCTTTAGGGCCAGTTTCACTATTTACAGATAAAATTTATCTGAAAGATTATACCTGTCTCTATCTAAAACGTCATGTTTTATGAAATAGACATAGTTTATCTGTCAGTTAATTTTTATCTATAGTGAAACGGGTACTTAAAATATAAATGTCAATGTTTGTACCTATGGATGGATAGAAGGATGTTTGTTTACTCTTTCACGCAAAAACTACTGAACAGATTTTGATGATATTTGTTTACCTATACATCAGAATAACTCATAGGCTACATTATGTTAAGCTTTGATTTTTTTTTTTCAAGATATGACGTTAAACGCGCACGTCGCAGGCAGCCTGTAGTTTAAAAAATGAATGCAGGTGGATGGATGAACTGCAACATCACAAATTCTATTGACAAATAAAAGAAATACACATTGTATTGTAAATCGTTAACAATACCCAAAACGCGATGGCAGTAAACAATAAATACAACAAATATTGCATACAAATGGAAATCTCGGTAGTGAAATAAAAGTCACGCACGTTTTGAGTGTTATGGCAAAAATGTGGAGGTGTGGAATGTTAATGGTGTACATAACTATTGTGGAATGTTTTAAGAGAATTTTGATTTTAATGCCGTAGTTTTGGGCGTTTCTCGTAAATATTTATTTACTAGAGGATACCCGCAAGTTCTTATGAATTTATCGTCAAATCTTGGAAAATTTACACAATATCTAAATTATTACTCTGATCATTTATACCTATTTATTACTCTGATGTTTCTATCAGCATAAAAGTGGGAAGTTTCATCAAAATCTGTTCATTAGCTTTTGTTGTTAAAGAGTGACAAATATATCCATATCCTCCTTCCATCCATCCATCGGCACAAACATTGACTTGTAAATCCAATATTTGTGTTCCAAAACAGAATTTTTATCCACAAAAGCATACCTACCTATCTACAAAAAAAACTATCGATAAAAACTATTAAAGATTCAATCAGCGTAGGTACTAAATCTGTCCCACTACTAAGTTTAAGGTCTCAGTGTTTCCCACAACACTGCCATTCAGTTCACGTGATTGGCACATTTAGTAATCGATGTGAATATTCCATTGGCTCCTGGAATCACATTCCAGGTTACACGTGTTGGCATTGGCAGGTTGTGTGCATTTTTGTGCATCGATTTGGAGTTCCCTAAGCCTATGTATGAGGGCCAAAACATAAATTCACGACACGACGCTACACGACGTCGTGCGTCGTAAAACGAACGATACGACACGACGCGACACGACTCGACACGACGCGACATGATGCGACATGACGCGACAAGACGCGACACGACGCAACATGACGCGACACGACGCGACACAACGTCGTACAACGTCGTTCGACACGACGCGGTACGACGTCCTGGATTTTCACGATGCGACGTGAAAATCAACGACGTCTATCTCTGGTTTTGCCCTACTGGAGACAGAAATAGTTATCTATCTAATGCTATCTACACACCAAAGCCGCCAGCATGCCGGGCTAGGCCGGCGGCTTTACGTCATACGAATGGCAGCTGCCAAAAAAGCCGCCGGCTTTGGTGAGTAGATAGATAGCATTAGAATTTTTCGTCTCTATAAACGTACCGGTGTCAAAAAATCTATGGGATTCTTCTGAACTACTTCATTGGTTCTGAAGGATAAATCAAAAGTGACAGCTACGTGACTGTTAAGTACTGCCGATCTCGGATAGCTATCTGTCTTTGAATATTGGTAACGGCCAGGAAGAAGGCCAGTATGAGAAGACTGATGAATGTGGAAGAAGGGAAAGAAGTGTGTTTTGATCGTAGCAAGTGGAGGGAAGTAGTCTCTGTCTACTTCGATGGGAGAGAGGCGTGACGGATAAGTACCTACCTATGCATAGGCGTGACGGATGTTTAAGTATGTATGTATTTATTTATTTATTTATTTATTTATTTATTTATTTATTTATTTATTTATTTATTTATTTATTTATTTATTTATTTATTTATTTATTTATTTATTTATTTATTTATTTATTTATTTATTTATTTATTTATTTATTTATTTATTTATTTATTTATTTATTTATTTATTTATTTATTTATTTATTTATTTATTTATTTATTTATTTATTTATTTATTTATTTATTTATTTATTTATTTATTTATTTATTTATTTATTTATTTATTTATTTATTTATTTATTTATTTATTTATTTATTTATTTATTTATTTATTTATTTATTTATTTATTTATTTATTTATTTATTTATTTATTTATTTATTTATTTATTTATTTATTTATTTATTTATTTATTTATTTATTTATTTATTTATTTATTTATTTATTTATTTATTTATTTATTTATTTATTTATTTATTTATTTATTTATTTATTTATTTATTTATTTATTTATTTATTTATTTATTTATTTATTTATTTATTTATTTATTTATTTATTTATTTATTTATTTATTTATTTATTTATTTATTTATTTATTTATTTATTTATTTATTTATTTATTTATTTATTTATTTATTTATTTATTTATTTATTTATTTATTTATTTATTTATTTATTTATTTATTTATTTATTTATTTATTTATTTATTTATTTATTTATTTATTTATTTATTTATTTATTTATTTATTTATTTATTTATTTATTTATTTATTTATTTATTTATTTATTTATTTATTTATTTATTTATTTATTTATTTATTTATTTATTTATTTATTTATTTATTTATTTATTTATTTATTTATTTATTTATTTATTTATTTATTTATTTATTTATTTATTTATTTATTTATTTATTTATTTATTTATTTATTTATTTATTTATTTATTTATTTATTTATTTATTTATTTATTTATTTATTTATTTATTTATTTATTTATTTATTTATTTATTTATTTATTTATTTATTTATTTATTTATTTATTTATTTATTTATTTATTTATTTATTTATTTATTTATTTATTTATTTATTTATTTATTTATTTATGTGTGTGTGTATGTATGTATGTTTCAACTACAAAAACATCTCCCATAGAAAACAATCAAACAATTATCAAATACCACAGCTTAACCTTGATCGGATCTCAAAGGCGATCAAAGTATCGATAGTTGTATTACAGCGAGTACAGTTACCATTTAGGGAGAGCGCGGGCGGAGGCGCCGGCGCAGGTGGGTACAGACTCGGATACAGACACAGTAGGTTGTGTTGGTGAATTAGTTTGAAGTTTCTTAAAGTTTTGATTGAAAGAAGAGAACCTAATGCTATCTACACACCAAAATCGCCGGCATGCCGCCGGGCTAGGCCGACGGCTTTACGTCATACGAATGACAGCTGCCAAAAAAGCCGGCGGCTTTGGTGTGTAGATACCATAAACGGGTTATATTAAAAGGCTGCTAATGTTTCTTAAAGTAGATTATTGAAAAAAGTTTGAATATCTTACCCGGAATGAAGTTATTCTCCGATAATTTATTTTTATCTCTTTAAGTAAGAATATTACCAGCCAATAAAACATTCACAGGAACTTACCTAAAATAAAAGAAAATTAGAATTTATTAATAATAAGTAAAAATATACATATTTTTTTTACCCAAAAATATACTTATGGGCTAAAACAGCTTCCCAATGGCTACCAACTGCCAAACGGCGTCGCGGTAGACCTCGGAAAAGGTGGCGGGACGAGCTGGACACCTTCTTAAGTAGCTGGGCGGAGGAAGCTCGAGACAAAAAATCATGGCGGATGAGGAGAGAGGCCTTTGCCCAGCAGTGGGACACAAATGGCTTAATTAGATTAGATTAGACTCAAACCCAATAATTTAAATAAATACTAGTCCTTTATCTGTTTTTTATATTTTTAAACAACTGACAAACAAGATAGGTATACTTATCACACAACAACATTAACAAACTGCGAATTTATAAATTGTGTATAAAATCAATTAGATTTAGTAAATGAGCGATAAATCTAGATAATTGTAGGTTTGGAACCTAGTCTAGGTATAACTGTACGAGCTACGCGCCTGCGCTCCTTTTGCGGATTCGGCGCCGGTTAAGGTGTACACATAAGGTCTTAGTAAGTATTAGATGAAGTGCATTGATGATGAATGAATAGATATGTTACAGTCAAAACCTGTCATAAAAAGTGAAGACTTTTTAGCAGTCAACATTGATTTTGACCGGTTATGAGTTTTGATTGTAACAGATAGTATTTCTGGTAGGTACATAAAAAATAATAAAAAGCTTTATCAAAATGTCTTTCTGGTGTAAGCGCGAAAGATTAACACAGACAGACAAACATCTTAACTACTTCATATCCATTATTGGGACAAACATTGATGATATTAGAAGCATAGCACAACAGTTTTGGAACATCTGTATTACTGCTGTATTTCAAATTCAATTTCAAATGTAAGAGTATATAAGTACCTAATTTTGGTAGGCGAATGTACATAGCCTCTCTCCCATTGAGGTAGGCAGAGACCACTTCCTTACACTTGCTACGATCCAAACACACCTCTTTCGCTTCATCCACACTCATCAGTCGCCTCATACATGCCCGTCGGTTTAGGGTACTCTTGATTTGGCCTTTCTTGAGAGGCGTGACGGATATGTATGTATGTATGTATGGACATAGTACTAGTAATATGTCAAAGGTAGATTAACAAGGTAGCAGTTGACTATAAAGAATCTAGCAAGAAACTCTGTTGGGTTGTTCTAATAAATGAAGTGTAATCGAACCTTTACCTAGATACCTATCAGTTATAATAATTTGTCTAATTACAAACCATAAATCGACAACATTTTAAAGGCAAATGCACACGAAATTTTACTCTAAAACCTTATTTTATCGTAATAAGGCTTACATTGGTATTATAATGTGTTGAATATGAAGTAATTTTGTTGTTTTATTACTGTTGGCGCCAAATCTATGGCTCAATACCGAATTATTAATGTTGCAAGTATGAATAATCAATCAAACATGTTGATTGTTACTCATTAATGGTATCTACACACCAAAGCCGCCGGCTTTTTCGACAGCTGCCAGTTGTATGAGGAAAAGCCGCCAGCCTAGCCCGGCGACATGCCGGCGGCTTTGGTGTGTAGATAGCATTACATTTCAGTCTGGGGAAGGCATATTAGAGACCCACCAGGGGCCCTAGTCTGCAAATTTAAAATAACCTCAGTTGTGTGTCGGCAGAGTGTCAATGGCATTTTTTGACACATTTAGTATTCTGCTAAACAATAGTTTTACACTGATTGCGATCAAATGTGTCAAAAATGACATTGACACTCTGCCGACACACAACTGAGGTTATTTTAAATTAGTAGACTTGTGCCCCTAGAATACTTTTATACATACATATCTGTCACGCCTCTTTCCCATCGGGGTAGGCAGAGACCACTTCGCTCCACTTGCTACTATCCAAACACACCTCTTTCGTTTCCTCACTCATTAGTCTACGAATTTATGAAGAAAAAAAAATCTGTACAATTTTACCTTGCAGAATAATAAAATATTTTTTTAAAAAGTATGCACATTAATCTTAAGTTAATAAAAATAAAAATGCATAAAAAGTAAAGCTCAAACATAATCTCTTTTTGACGATCTCTTTTTGCAAACGACCACCTAATATTTGAGGGAAAAGAAAATTATACGTCGCAAGCGCGAGCTGATTAATGTCTGATCATAACGTAATAATGATATGCAGTGAATCTGGTTGAAACCTTATGCTATCTACACACCAAAGCCGCCGGCTTTTTGACAGCCGCCATTCGTATGACGTAAAGCCGCCAGTCTAGCCCGGCGGTATGCCGGCGGCTTTGATGTGTAGATAGCATTAGACATAAACAAAAAGATTTTGATAAGACTTGGCAATATTGTAGCTTATACATCAGAATAATACATAGGCTATATATATAGTTTTAAGACACATCATATTTTTTCAAAAATCCGTACGAAGTCGCGGGTAGCCTCTAGTTTAACTGTAAACACCATTTCTACAACTAGAAGTACAAGACAATCGTATCCAACGGAAATATGTTATCGTTAATTACGCACACAAAACAGCTGACCAACCCACATGTAATGAGTCACAATATTTCAGCTTCAAAAACTGTGACTCAGTGAATTGATGTGTAAGCTAGACTAGAATAAAGTTCATATGACTGACGCTTCTTTTACTCATTAGATTTCTGAATGTGTTTATATAAATAGATATAAAGTGAGGTTAAGGGCGTTTTTAGACTAGCGTTTTTTACGCGCGTATAGGTACGATCGTTTTCAGCATACGCGCGTGTCACGCGCGCCTCATACATACGCGCGATTTAAAGTCGCGCACGCATAATATGGGGTAGGTACCATAAATAACTGGCAATATCGTAAAAAAAAAACTTCTAGTCGCTTAATAAAAAACTTCCCTTGACACTAAAATAAAAGTGCCAAATTACTAATCGATTAGTATTAGCTTGAACTTAATGATTACAAAGTGACCTCGTCTCTAATGATTTGTTAAATCTCCTAATTATGCTCAATGGATTGAATTAATATTTAGAAAGTGAGATTTTAATCTGAATACAACAAACTATAACAAAGTAACAAAAAAAAACGTTCATATAGGAGTTCGTTGACGAAAATCAAGCGATGTTGGTATTGGTAGTATTTATTCTATGAATTAAACTAACACAAGAGATATCGGTCTAAATATGGTCAAAATCACGTTAAAATAAATCCCTAAATTTTCCCTACAAAACTAGATTACCTATTATGTATACGTTTTTACATTTAATAGCTGGACACCTTCTTAAGTAGCTGGGCGGAGGAAGCTCGAGACAGAAAGTCATGGCGGATGAGGAGAGAGGCCTTTGTCTAGCAGTGGGACAAAAATGGCTAAATTAGATTAGATTAGAAAAAAATGAAAAACGCAAACGATCATAACGAAAACGAAAATCAATCATCAATAAGCAACATGCAACCTGCGTAGAAAGAAATTCACGTGGTAGAAGTGCTAAGTATAATAAATTTTCAATTTTAAATCTATCAAAAAATCCAAAAACGAAAGTCTAGTTCATAATCATAAATAAATATTCAAAGTAAAAACAATTTCGCAATAAACAAATCGATTTAGTAATCGACCTTCATAACGTCATATCAATATTGACAACATTATAAATTAATTCACAAAATCTTTCTACATACACCTACTTTATTATTTTATAGACTCGACTAGCTTTTACCCGCGACTTCGTCCGCATAAGTTTTTTTGTTTTCTCCCGGCTGTAAGTCCCCCTGCAACAATGTCCCTCTATCGTGTTCCGGTCCTCAACTTCACATCAAAATTTGTTCAAAAGCAACCTAAGCACATAATGGATAGCTCCGAAGGTTTCCTTAGTAAATATAAAAAGTAAATAATATAAATCGGTTTAAAATACTACTAACATACCTACCTGCCAACCCCCGATGTATACAAATCAGATCAATAGTTTTGGCGTAATGTGATTCTAGACAGAGTTTTAATGTTGTAGATAGGTAGCTATCTATACGTTCCTGTGGGAATGAGATATTTTCCCGAAGTAAAAAGTTGCCTGAATTTTGGTACCTTCCTACCCTATAAGTTAAGTAGTGTGATGGAATGTCGCTAAGTTTCGATCCAAGTAAAACTGAAGTAAAATACAGACAGTTGCATCAAAATTTTATCATATTTTCCATAAATTATGGCGCCTACCTACCCTCTAAGTTAGAAAAGTGATTAAAACTTGAAGTCTTAGTAACACTCAGTTTAAAAAAAAACATCAAAATCATTTCAGTAGCTATGGCGTCATGCGCTTCTTAACACGATCAGATTAGATTTCCGCGGGACTGAGGTATTTTCACGCCGTAAAAAGTAGCCTGTGTCCGTGCCTAGGATTCTATCTTTAAATTAACCAAGTCTTATAAAAATCCGTTCAGACGTTAAGGCGTGAATGAGGTAAACTTTTAAAACGATTAAAAATCACTAACTCAATTCAGTTTTCTGCCTACTTCCTACCCCCTAAGTACGATGACGTGATCATTTTGATCTTATATCTATTACCTTACTAAATTTCATCAAAATCAGTTCAGCCGTTTAGGCATGATAGAGCAAAACTCCCAGCAAAAACCATAAAAAAATCACTAACTCAATTCAGTTTTCTGCCTACTTCCTACCCCCTAAGTACGATGACGTGATCATTTTGATCTTATATCCGTTTTTAGGGAACCATCTATTACCTTACTAAATTTCATCAAAATCCGTTCAGCCGTTTAGACGTGAAAGAGCAAAAGTCCCAACAAAAACGACTAAGAATCACTAACTCAATTTAGTTATCTACCTACTGCCTACCCCCTAAGAACGATGGCGTGATTATTTATAGCCTATGACCATTTCTAGGTTATCATCTATCACTATACCAAATTTCATCAAAATTTGTTCAGCCGTTTAGGCGTGAAAGAGTAACAGACAGACAGAGTAACTTTTTTTTTTATATTGGATATATAATATTAGTATGGATAGTATGGATGGATTTAGTATTAATTAAGTGCCTAAATATAAAGTTTCATGGTTTGATCTTTGAATAATGACGATCTCCCATACTAACTTTCATCCCTTATTACCACCCCCTTAAGCCTTTTTTCGCGACAAAATATAGCCTATGTCCTTTCTCAAGGTCTAGACAACCTCTCTACCAAATTTCATTGAAATCGGTTCAGTAGTTTAGGCGTGAAAGCGTAACAGACAGACAGACAGACAGACAGACAGACAGACAGACAGACAGACAGACAGACAGACAGACAGACAGACAGACAGACAGACAGACAGACAGACAGACAGACAGACAGACAGACAGACAGACAGACAGACAGACAGACAGACAGAGTTACTTTCGCATTTATAATATTAGTATGGATAGTATGGAAGTATGGATTTAGTATTAAGTGCCTAAATATAAAGTTTCATGGTTTTTCTTTGAATAATGACGATCTCCCATACTAACTTTCATCCCTTATTACCACCCCCTTAAGCCTTTTTTCGACAAAATATAGCCTATGTCCTTTCTCAAGGTCTAGACAACCTCTCTACCAAATTTCATTGAAATCGGTTCAGTAGTTTAGGCGTGAAAGCGTAACAGACAGACAGACAGACAGACAGAGTTACTTTCGCATTTATAATATTAAGTAAAGTATGGATTATCCATTCAGTAAAACTAATATTGCGAAATTATTATGATTACCATGTAATGTAAAACGCTAATTGACTTGTGATATAAAATTAGATTCTAGTTTTAGGTACATCGTTAGCGAGTTTGTACGAATTTATGGTCATATCTTGAAAACGTTGGCTGTTAAGTTATGACAAAATACAACTTCTAAAAATATGATAACGATAGTATCTTATTTAAATACATAGGTTTTAATTAAAACATTAACTTAATTGGAATAAGAACTTAGAGTTTTTTTTATTTTGAGTTACTGACTTTGTGACGGAAATATAAATCTACCTCGATGTTTAATTTCATCATCGTGGAAAAGAAGGTATAGGATGCGATCACTTTCACAACATAAATATAATACTTATTAGGAAGTGCATATAAAATGGAGAAATTGTATCTTTATTTTATTTATTTATTTATTTAACAGTTTATTGTAAGATGATAGTACATAGATACAGAAAAAAAGAGAAGTTATACAAAAGGTACAGCATATTTCTAAAAGAAATTTCTTCCTGCAGACCCCACAGAGAGAGAAGTGATAGCATGAAGGCAGGATAGTCACTACAATAAACAATAAAATATATATAAGTATAAACCTACACATATACATATATTCGATATATACACATACATAAATATTATAATTTTTATAAATATATATATATTGTATTCTCTACCCATTTATTTAGATAACACTTCACAAGATAACACCGCGTATCTTATCTTTACTTTATTTATCTAAATAAAGGCCCCGCAGACAAACTGACATTATTATTATGACAGTTTTCTGCGTCGCGGTTGTAACTTAGTAGTTTTAAAGGTTTGGTTTGGTTCACTCACACTTATCGTTACTATGTAGGTACTATGTAGATCTGGTTTTGTATCGGACGAAAATTTTTATATATGAACATTGTCACCCGAGAATTGTAAATACAAAATGGCTACTAGACTAGACACAATAATCCGTGTAAAATCCACGACAAGGAGGTATAAAGCTGGGACCGATCTTTATTCGTGGTCATTTTACTACGAGGAAGCCAATAGACGACACAATGCAAGAAGCCTGGCCAATAGTGGCTACCAATGAACGTCCGTCAAACATAACATCCCAATAATATTATAAATGTCAATGTTTGTGACGATGGATGGATGTTTGTGACTCTTTCACGCAAAAACTACTGAATAGATTTTGATGAATTTTGATAATATTATAGCTTACATATCAGAATAACACATAAGCTGTATTATTTTGAGATATCATGATTTTTTTCCAAGATATGACAATAAAAGCCTACGAAGTTGCGGGCAGCCTTTAGTACGAGAAATAAGAAGCGTATATTTGCAATTTGTAGGTACCTTGTAGAAACAAGAATCAAAACTAATCTGACAGGTATTTAGCGAAATGTCACTAACTGTCAACTGTCAGCAAACTCTTTCGAAATACGACCGAGAAATATTGCTTATTTATTGCCGAAGTAAAAGTAAATACAATCCAAATAGGTACGTTTAAAGAAAACATACTTATGATAAGAATGTTTTATCACCAGTAAATATTTAAAAGGATCTTAGATAAAGTAATATTAACATAATATTTAAATATGTTGAGATATACGCGTGAGAAAATATGCTTTAATGTTTGTCTCAGTAATGTAATGACAATCTCTCTGATAGAATTTACAAAATTAATTAGTTGCTTATAACTTCTTATAACCCTTACTACCGTTCTCAATATTCTACCTATCTCTAGTTTTCTCCTACTGGAGATAGAAATAGTTATCTGTCTAAGAATTTTTCGTCCTCATAAACCTACCGGTGTGTCAAAAAATCTATGGGATTCTTCTGAAGAATAAATCAAAAGTGACAGCTACGTGACAGTTAAGTACTGCCGATCTTGGACCTATCTATCTTTGAATGTTGGGAACAGCCGTTCTCTCGCAAAAACCACAGAACAGATTTATTTAAAACTTATCAATATCGTTGCTTATACGTCAGAATTACGCATAAGCTATTTATTTTAAGATATAGTGTACGTGAAGAAGAGTGTATTATAGCAAATGGAGGGAAGTGGTCTCTGCATACTCCGATGGACCAGAAGCGGACGGGATGGATATTTCTCCTTACATACATATGTATGTAAGTTTACCATGATACATACATACATATCCGTCACGCCTCTTTCCCATTGAGGTAGGCGGAGACCACTTCCTTCCACTTGCTACGATCCCAACACACCTCTTTCGCTTCATCCACACTCATCAGTCGCCTCATACATGCCCGTCGGTTTAGGGTACTCTTGACTTGGCCTTTCTTGAGCAAGTCTCCGATTTGATCGAGGTACGTTCGTCTTAGCCTTCCCCTCCCAGCATTTCCATCCACTCTTGCTTTGTATATCTCAAGATATAAAGATAAATGCGTACTTAGTCGCGAGCGACTGCGAGCTACTTATAAAAACACAAGGAAATCAAATGATTAGTTTATCGCGGTAGATATCGAGTATTTGTTACAGATAAAATTTTACTGGCCCCTTTATTGATTAGTTACATTATATTTCTTTACTAGGAATTCCAAACAATATTGTTTTAGACATAATTTAAAGGGAATTAAGAAAAACGATAGATGTGTTTTTGGATCGTAGGTGGCGAGAAATAGTCTCTGCCTACCCTGCCTTGATGGAAGAGATAGGCGTTAATATGTATGTATGTATTGGACTCCCGTAATTTTTTTTAATAACACAGTATTTTATAATCTGTGATAACACCTACCAATTTTTATATTTAATTTAACTGACTTGTAGATATTATTATCTGAAACGCAATTAAACGTAAGAAAAAGTTAGTTTTTACTTTGATGTCCGTCAAATAATAAAATATTCACTTGACATTGACAGAATCCTTAAGGTAGTTGCCATTGTATAAAAAAATAAGTTTCTAATACAACCAGCATAGTTAAATAAAAAGCTACTGGTCATACAAAGATCCTTAACTAAACGTTTAACATTAATTAGTAGCTGTGAAATGTAATTATGGTAATTACAAACCGACTGAAGATTGTAATCGAGATAGTACAACTTTCACGACAATGTCAGCTGTCAACTGTCACTTTGACATCTTGTCGCGATCATCAAACTTAGAAGCGTGGGAAATTGTATCTGTGACAAGCCAGTTGGCTTGGTTGGTGCTTGCCATGCTGCAGATCGTTGGTTTGATTCTCAGTTGAGACAAACATTGCTGTGCAGTTTGTAAAGATAGTTTGACGTTAGTTCGTTTAGTTTGACGTTTTGTCCATAGCCGAAACGTCAAAGGGGGAAGTGTTTGTGTGTACCTACACAATATGTAGGTATGTAGGTACTATACCTACTTATAGTAAAATATTTAATTATTATAGTATCTTCAAATATTATTAAGCTTTACTTCACTTTACGTTGGCATAAACCACAAAAGCAGCTGTTAATTAAAAACAAAACTATATAGCCATAGACTAAAATACCCCCAATTCTGATTACTTACGCTAGCATAACATAGCTTGCTACAAGCTTGCATTACGTGTGTAATAACTAGCTAATTCATAACTTCCGTACACTACCGGGTTTGTAATTCAATGCTGTTTAGAGTAATGAACTGGAAAATTGGTGATTAGTGTGCAGTATTGGATGAAGTTTATGGGGTTAACGTTAAGGTATACTAGCGTACCTACTCAATCAAAAAGACTTAAAGATCACACCTTGGCGTATTGGGCCTAATTCTCACTAGTCGTATGACGATCAGGTTTGGATTGAACGACAACTTTTTTTTTAAATTTCTATACTTATTAGGTCTATACACACGCCCGGCCCGTGTTAGGGACATGTCAGGGAAAAATATCATTCCATACATTGTCTATGGATTCGTTCACACACGTTGTCATGACGACGTATTTTTTCACTCCTGACAGGCCACGGCCCAGTCACGTCGCGGCACGGCCCGGATGTGTGTTGATAGACCATTATAACTTTTATAGTGTGAATAGCGTCATACAAAATGTACTGTCACTGAAGCTCATGATAAAGAACCGTGGAAGAGCCAAGATAAGTGCGAACGAGGCCTTAGTGTGACATTAGGAGCGGTTACGCACTACATCCGATCCGAATCCGTTTCTAAATGTTTAGTATACTTGTAGATCCGAGATGTCTAATGGTAATTTTATTCGATTACCACTTGCTAACGGTGAAGGAAAACATCGTGTGGAAACCTGCATACACCGGAGAAGAAATTCGAAGGTGTATGTGAAATCCGCCAACCCGCACTTGGCCAGCGTGGTAGATCTTGGCCTAATCACTCTCTGTATGAGAGTAGGCTCATGCCCCTCGGTGGGGACATATATGGGCTGATAAAGAAGAATTTTATCGGATCGGATGTAGTACGTAACCGCTTTAACAACAACGGGAATCTTTGTGACCTTAGCAAATAACCTTAAAAATACTTTTTAAAACTTACCCGACATAAAGCAACGCCAGTATCCAGCCTATCCAGAAAATTGACAGCATTAATCCTCAGTTCTGGATAGAGGACAGTCAGCCACTCGGCCAGATCCTCCTTCATGGCGTACAAGTACTCCTCAGAGGACTTGAAGGGCCGGAAAGGCCGGGCCTCCAGAAGTACTGCTCCAGCCGCAGCCATTTTAGTTTTTGGTTAACCTTTTTAGTTGGACATTACTGGTTCTGAAACAAGGAAAGGGTGAGGTTAGATTTGTTGGAATTCGATTTAATACAAGCTGCCCAAGACTTCTTAGGTACCTATATATCGTCATATCTTAGAATTACGCAATATCATTACGGCCGTGAGAGTCAAGCAGTGGGCCCGACTGCTTGAAGCCGAAACCGCGCGGTAAACTAGTGTACGGCAGGGAACAGATGACTATAACAAAAGTCATCGCGCGGTCGCGGCTACAAGCAGCCAGCTCTCTCTCTCTCAACTGCTTGAAGCAGTCCGTGTACGGCGGCTGCCCTTAATTGAATATAGCATAATGTTATTCTTATGTGCAAGCTACATTACCTACAATATTCACTCAAATTGTTATAAGATCTAATTTGTCACTTTGCAAATATTTTTTCTACTCAATTAGCCAATTGCGATTATGAAGATGTTGCCTTTAAAGAATTCAATGCCAAAAACATATTAAAACTGACATTGCCACTCTTAACAATATTTTATTTGCCAAACTCGTGTAAGTTGTCTTGATTGAGACAACAAGAAGTGAACCCTGAACCTCGTATATCAATTTACAGCATTTACAACTCAATCTCAAATAAATCACGAAAGGAATTTTGATGAGAATATCCTTGGATGCAATATATTGCATATATTTGTACATACATACATACATACATATCTGTCATCATCGAGGTAACGGATAAAAAAGGGCAAGTAGAAGGAAGTGGTCACAGTCTACCCCAATGGGAGAGAGACGTGATGGATATGTATGTATGTGTAATAATGTGTATGTATCGAGGTAGGCAGAGACCACTTCCCCCCACTTGCTACGATCCAAACACACTTCTTGCGCAGCATCCAGCATTCATCAGGCGCCTCATACATACACGTCAGGGTACTTTTGACTCTATAGAATACATATATCAACTTCCTATTTAATTATTATTATATTAATATTTTAATTCGATAGTCCTCATGAAACTGAACTTTTCCCAAGGAACATGGGCCATAAGGTCATAACTCGAAAACAATTTTGGATCCCCAATAGTTACTCGATCAACTGATCTGACATTTTGATGGGGAGGCGTTTTTTTTTTCGATATACGACCTTTTTGCCTTGGGGAAAGTAGTTCAGGATCATGAGTACTATCGTTGGGTTTAAGCTTGATACTTTATGTTACACCCTGTAGAATACCTATATTAACTCCCTATTTAATTGTCCCGTTTGATACTCTGATCCCATCAACAAGCTGTGATATGATACGACACATTTGAATCAACAACTCATTTAGACAAGTCTAGACTCTGAAAAAATCTTCAAGATGCGCAAGAGTTGACATTGGCAATGATTTATTTATGAGGAGACTTTTTATACTGTAATGTATCAATTAGCTACCCGGTCTCTGCCTATCCCGATGGGAGAGGGGAATGACAGATATGTATACCATGTTTGTATGTAGGTATGTAAAACAAATGATAATTCAACTTACTGGGCTCAAAATAAAACTCACTGCCCAGAAATGAAACATAGGTATAAGTTTTTTTTCGGGCTCAGTCTTAGGCTAAGTCTTAGGCCGACTTGCATTGTCTTTGCGCCACAAATTGACTCACTATGACTTTCCAAACAGGTAAACCTATAGCAAATATTGCTATAGTAAAACCCCATGCTGTTATCAGTACCGTTCATAAGGTAAACATGTAGGTAGTTAAAATACAGGTCATTTACCTTTATTCACCGTGCAGTGTGTCCAAGGTGCAATTTTTATTTTATTTTCTCATGGAATACCTAAGTGATTGATATATAATATTAACATAAATTAAGCGCTTTTCTGCACTAGCTGTTGCGGTTCGATTGCGGATTGACGTTTAAAATCGCGCCAAAACCGCAGATCGCCATTTTTTTTTTCAAAAATAAAATTTAACGAATTTAAAAACCACCTCCTTTTAATGGTTTGATTGTTTTTAGCTTGAAGTCGGTTAAAAAGGTTGATGATGGTGATAAGTTACTACCTAAGGAAGGTCTATCTACACAGATCCTGGCCGTGCCCGAGACGTTTCCGGATCGTGGCCCGTCAGGAGGGAAAACAATACGTGTCGTCATGACAACGTGTGTGAACGAATCCATAGAAAATATATGGAATGATATTTTTTCCCTGACACGTCCCGGACACGGCCCGGATCTATGTTGATAGACCTATAAACTGATATTTCAACTATTTTCAGCTTTTAAAATTTGAATTTGAAAAAGATCATTCGTTCTCAAATCGAGAGCATACCAAATCAATTTCTTCTCTAGTTAAAATAAACACATATAAAATACATCACGGTCCGTTTACATCTCATAATGATTGCATGTTATACAATTTGCAATCGTGAAGTGGTACGAAAGAAATCGATCTAATTTTTAAAGATGGCGGCGATGGATGCGCGTTCGCTTGTTATAATTGCTTATTATTGCTCTTTAGTACGCGGAATGATTGTCGTAAATCATTTTTCTAACACGCAATATGGTTATGTTAAGTTGTCAAGAAAAAAATAATGCATTATACAGGATGTAACAGAAAGGGTATATAAAGCCGAACCACAGCGATAGTCCTCATGAAACTGAACAACTTTCCCCAAGGAACATGGGTCGTAACTCGAAAAAAATTTTTGGATCGCCCATACTTACTCGATCAGCTGATCGGGCATTTTGTATGGGGAGGCGAAATTTTTTTTTCGAGTTACGACCCATGTTCCTTGGGGAAAGTTGTTCAGTTTCATGAGGACTATCGCTGTGTTTCGGCTTTATATACCCTTTCTGTTACACTCTGTATAAATACTAGAGGCTGCCTGTGAATTTGTACTCATCTATGTACGTACTTATAGTCATATCTTGAAAAATGTATATTACCTATACCTAAGTATATTAAAATAATAATTATAGCCTATTTGTTATTTTGATATACAAGCACAGAACAGGACTAAGTACAAGTACAAGCAACAAATTGTAAAGTTTCATTAAAATCTGTTTGGTAGTTTTTGCATGAAAGAGTAACAACGCATCCTCACATTCACATTCATCCCATTGGCGCAAACATTGGACCAAATTTTAATTTTATTTTTTAATAGCACTAGGTAAAAAGTTAACTCATTACGTCTACAAAATGACTATAGTCTGAAACAATGCATTTTGTCATACTGAAGCAATACTTATCTTCATAAATGAAGTAACGCATGACGCGTCTATTTACAGGAAAATGTATGGAATGTTTATTTAAAGTATGACTCTTTGGAATCTCTTGGAAAATTGTTAACTTTAGGGGTTTGGTCTTGACATACAAACATAAATACTTACATATTTTTAACTTAGTCATATTTCGTAGTCATCAGAATACGTCAAATTTTGCAAGGATTTTAGGTAAATGGGATTATCTAACGACGTCATAAATTGTGTCCTTTTTTAAAGAAGCGGCGTCTAGTAAAACAGTTCCTAAAAGTGGTCACTTTCAGGGACTGGGACCTAAGGTCTAAAGGCCAAAACACACTGCATGCGTATATCACCGTAATGTATGGAACTGTCACCGCTTGCGTAACGTAGACGTAGATGCAAGCGGTGACAGTGCCATACATTACAACTCAGAGGTGCGCATACGCAACGCATACGCATCCGGTGTGTTTTGGCCTTTAAGTACTATGGTAGTCATTTTAGTATGTAGCTACTTAGTCATTTACTTTTTATGAGATTTTCTAAGTACCTATGTATTATCCTGCTTCGATTTCGTTTATTATACTTAATTATTTTAAAAGTTATTACATTATAGGTATAAATAGGTAACTAATAAGTTGGCAATTATAAAATTTCTAAAAAAAAAATGAATTACCCAACAGACATTATAAGTAACAGATAAAAACTTAAGCAAGATAAATAACAACAATATTTTGAAGAGCACAAACGCCTGACAAACCCTGACCTACCCCACGTGAGGTCTTCAATAATAAACCGAACGAAAGTCTGTCTGTGTGTGGCCAACACAATAAATCTCCCGCGGCTTCGCTCGGTACTCCACAAGTAGGGACAGCAAAACAATGGTGGCTGTTGCGCAACGACACGCTCTGGTGACTTCCGTTGTCGTTGGAGTGGCAGCAAAATAAATAACGATGAAAGTTTCTGTTAATATTTTGAAAATTTTATGTTTGGACATTATTTTTTTGTGAATATCTGATAATCGTAGTAAGAATATCTATTAAAGTCAACGACGCGTCGTCAGTGGATTTAAAAATGCTTTTTATAAAAAAGTGCTTGCATTAAAACAATCTCATACATGTCTCCATTGCGATTATAAAAATATTACGACTGTACTTACTTAAAATATTTAAAAAAATTGGCTGAATTAAATATTTTTTAAAAAGAAAATAAAGAAGGTTCCTAATTAAATATTATTAACTTTTAACTAGTTAATTATCATTATTAACTTAATTTTAGATGAAATAAATAACGTCAAATTGTTTAAGTAAGTAAGTACTAATTTTGAAAACTACTTTTTCATCTATCTACTTATCTATGAAAAAGAAAATAAAAGTCAACTGACACAGTGTCTTAAATTCAGATAGATAGATAGATAGAAATTCTTTATTGCACACAAAGAAATACAAATACAACTTAAAACTAAAACGTGCGCAAAGGCGGCCTTATCACTAAAAGTGATCTCTTCCAGACAACCTTTGGAGTAGGACTAGTTTAGGAAGACTGTAAAGTAGAGCAGGGCAATAAATAAATACTGTAATACAGTTACATAATCCGTCAAAAACCCATGTTTTTTCTGCTCACCGTACCCGTTAGTAGGCTAATCTGTTTACAGCGCATCACTCTCAACTCGACACTATTTATTTTGAGCCGCTACATGTCGCTGCTGACTGTACTTTACATACAATGTTATGAGTATTATGACCATGTGTGGCAGCCTTACATTTTGTCTCATCTTGCTTTATTGTTCGGCAATTTGTCTTTTTAAAACTTGAGTTCTTGAATTTTGGTGCTTCGATATTTTTTTATTACAATTTTTGTTGTTAAAATGATAGTTACTCGAGTTATTTATTTAACAATATTGTTTTTTGAATGGTAATCTGATGTTAACAATTAAAAGGTATCTTTCTATAAAATAAAATACCCAAGGCCCGTCAGGTGGTAAAACAATACGTCGTCGTCATGACGGCCCGGATCTGTGTAGATAGACCTTAAGATTCAAATATAATAAACAAATACCGCGAATTTTTTAAATTGTTTTTTGCCATAAAACCTATCTTGCACAACCGGGGGGTTGGCAGAGACCACTTCCCTCCACTTGCTACGATCCAATCAATGTTGGCTTACACTTGACTCTATAGAATTACATAACCCTAATATTGAAAAAAATACAAGTATTATAAATACAATAATAAAAAAAGCAATTAATTACCTGTAAATAAATAAAATATAAATACTAAAGTATATTTATCAATGAAATATTACCGAAACACCTAGATAGTGTGACATTGAAGCTGTCGTTACCAAATTATACGCGTTTGATGGACGTGTATTTCCGTATGTTTACAATCGCATTCAATTTACATCTATCGCCAAATACGTGTGATATTTGTACTTATTCAATTCAATAAACAGGCGATGTTTGTTCGATTCAACAAACAGTTGAGCCGACTAATGAATATGGATGAAGGGAAAGAAATTTGCCTGGATCGTAGTGAGCGGAGGGAAGTGGTCTCTGTTTACCCCGATGGAACAGATGGCATATTATGATGAATAGATTGGTGTGACAGATATGTATGTATGTAATATTTTGAGGGTGTTACTTTTAACATCTATGTAGGTATTGTAGGTAGGTACTATGTATAGCACAGGCGATTTGAAATGAAATGAAAATTGATTTAATCTTGTAGGACGAGTTGGACATGACATAAGACGGGTCATTTTTTAAAAGTTAATGCTAGATTCGCAAGAGTGCAGTTTTCCCCAGAGAAGAATCTAGCAAGAAACTCTGTTGGGTTGCTCTTTTCAAATTTGGTATTACAAATTCTTAGGCAAAACACTTAGATACATACATTAAAATTAACATTTCAATAATTTGTTTTTATGTAGTAAATAAAACTCGTGTCAAAGACCCTAAAGTTATATAAAATAAAAACCGTAAAAAAATGTTGCCGAAGCGTAAATAAGATGATAGATTTGAACCTGGTTTAGGCACGGCTAATATCTATGACGACCTTACGATAATTGTTCACGGTTTGGGTTGGTTGCTGCTTAGCTGGCAGGGTCTCGGTACTACTAAATTATTGATAGTATATGATTAATTGCAAATAATCTCATAATAAACAAGCTAAAACTCACAGCAATCATTTTACTTCAATATTACTCACAGAATCTTATTCCACAAGTTAATTATATCCCTCTGAATTTTAATTAACAACACTCTTAAAAAGAAATAAACTCGAATGCCCTCTAATTGGCAACCCTATCGACAACGTACTTGATCGACCTTGTCACACGGAAACGAATTACCAGCCTCGGAACATGTGACATTTGAGATTAATTCCAATTATAACACGAAAAAGAAAGAAAACATCAATCAACCGAAAACACATGAACAAGAAAGAGATGAAACTACAATTCGATGTATCTTTAAAACAATTGTTGATGGAAATCGAAATAATGGACCAAAAAGGTCAATCGCTGAACTATAAAATTTAAAAACTTAATTCTGAACATAAATTGTTTAATGTGTATGATCAGGACAGATTGTAAAACGAGGAAAGACCATACTTTAAGGATGTTAGTAGAATTACGCCTTGGGAAGCTATAAAGAAGGGTTTTATGTCCAAAGATGTCAATATGACCTCTGAAAAGGATTAATAATGGTCAAGTTTTACTTGCATTGTCATATTTTATTACGCGGGTCCATACAGAGCGAGCAGCCTCGCAAGGCAGATGTTTGGCTGCTCAGGAAAGACCTTGCTATCCTATTGAGCTGGGTAGTCCTTAGGGATCTCTTTTAATTGGCTAAACGATTGCCTTGCGAGGCTGCTCGCTCTATGTGGACCCGCCTAATGATATGTCGCTCATAAATGCATATTTAAAATGGAAAAAATTACAGAATATTGGAAACCACGTTTCCGTGATGCTGTGAAATGAAAATGACAAGACATGTGGTACGCCAGTTGATCAGCGTATAAGAAATAAAGTGTTAAACGATGTAATTCACGCATGCGTGAGAAATCATGACAGTGGACATGATTAATACATAGATCACATATGTATGTATTACGCCTTCTTCCCATCGGGGTAGGCCCCCAAGCTTGCTAATTTAAAAAAGCCTCAGTTATGTTCCGGCAGTGTCAATGGCATTTTTTGACACATTTGGTATTCTGCTAAACAACGGCATACACTGATTGCGACCAAATGTGTCAAAAAATGACATTGACACTCTGCCGACACATAACTGAGAAAATAGTTTAGCACACTTGGGTATCAAAGACCACTACCCTCCACTTGCTACAATCCAAACACATTTCCACATAATTAATGTTCAAAAAGGTCAATTAATTCGTTATATCATTAAAGCGAGAACAATTCCTTATAAAAAGACTCATAAAATACCAGAAAGTAGGCTAACATAAACAGGGCAATCGATAAGTCGCAAAGTCGATAAGTCTAACAAAACAATCATAATCTAACACAAACTATAAAACCTATAATAGTTTTCTGATAAACTACATTGCATGAAGTAGTTAAATATGCATTTCCCATATCAAATACTGATTGAACACTGGAATATGTTCATTCCTTTCGTGATTACCCACTTACTTATTTAATAGGTTTTAAAATAGACATCAACTTTAGAATATTAAAATAAGGGTCAGATACCTAACATAATGCACAGACTGGCTTGAGTATAAAACCATGTGCTTATTCCTTAAATCCTTGGGGCACTGTTCATCTAATGCAAGGTAATATTTAATATTTAGGTACAATTTTTTAACAATTATTTTTCGTTAATATTCCAATGGACACCTTCACAAATGACTAGGCAGAGGCGGCTCAGGATAGAAAATCGTAGAGAAGGAGGAGAGAGGCCTTTACCCAGCAGTGGGACACTAGATAAGGCTAGATAAGATAAGATAATATTCAGACACATCGAAAGTAATCTTAAGCCAGGCGGACACCATTCTTATTGATATCATTTTGAAAGCAACTAAAGACAACATTATGACAAGAACGGAATATTTCTTCAAAATTGGTACCTACCCTACTTATGTCTATCTTGTACCTTTATATCAAATTCTGCAACCGAAAACATACAATTGGTATCTAAAGCGTGGTAGAGTGCATTTCACTAAAGAAGTCCCCCGGATATTTTTAGAACTAAATTTGACAGTTCTATTTTCCCTACTTTCTGACTTTTTCCCTGATAGTAGGTAGAAAAACCCTTACTTATCTTAATAAAATATACTTTTTACATAACAGAAATGTAGGTAAATAAGATGTTTTATCAAAATGTATACGAACCTACCCATGGAATGACTAGGACACTCGAAGTATGTAATAATTAGTAATATGTGATAAATTACAACTGAAATATAAATAATATAGGTAAAATTTGTACTCATAAATGGCAACATTGCCAATTTTGACATAATAAACAGCGCCGCGGCTAGGGGACTTCTTTCGTGAAATGGACTCTACCGCTTCTCATTTATGCTTTGACTTCGATACACATTTTGCTGTTTTAGTAAACACAACATGACTCTCTTCTTGTTGACCTTGTTCTTCAATTCAATTGACAGCATCCTTTCTCACAGTACTTATACTTTTTCCACTTCAAATTGTTATCAAAACATAAACCAACTGCATTATTTTGCGAGAGTATAAAGATATGCGTCTACTGGATGTGAATCGGAGCGTACGGAGCGGATGGATCTGGCCTCCAATTTTTTGACACATTTGGTATTCTGCTTGCACTGATTGTGACTAAATGTGTCAAAAAATTACATTGACAGTCTCATTGACACTCTGCTGACATACAACTGATAATTTTGTAAATTAGCAGACTTGGGCCGCTGTTGTTTTGCATTGATGTCTATAGTACTGCGTGCGATCGACATTTCTGCGCCATAGAATAGAAGTCGATAGAAAACAACAAATCCTTCTGCTCCGTACACTCCGATTCAGTTCTGGTGGACACGTTGCTTAACACCAAATACTGCGGCCTAAGTCTGCTAATTTACAATATGTGTCAATGAGCGTGTCAATGTAGTTTTTGACACATTTGGTCGCAATCAGTGTAAGCCATTGTTTAGCAGAATACCAAATGTAACAAAAAATGCCATTGATACTCTGCCGATACAACTGAGGCTATTTTAAATTAGCAGACTTGGGTTACCTCTTCTTAACGCAGACATTAAGTAAATTGATTTACAACCAATAAGTCATTATTATTACATGTCCACACCGTTTCGACAGGTTTATGATCAAGACTTATATCTTAATTTTTTAACTTTACATTTATAAGTGGCACCTTAATTGAAGGTGCTTTTAAAGTTTATATTTTTGCTAATGATTGCCCGCGACTTCGTACGTCATTTATCGTCATAACTTGGAAAAAATCATGATATCGTAAAAAAATATATAGCCTATGTGATCTGATGTGCAAGCTACAATATTGCAAAGTTTCATAAAAATCTTTTCAGTAGTTTTTGCGTGAAAGAGTAACAAACATCCATCCATCGGCAAAAACATTGACATTTATAATATTAGTAGAATTTCATTGCCTTTAGGTATAATCTTGTTGAAAACTGGTAGATATTCATCAAGGTTTTGCGTTTTATCTTTACAAGCTATTTTGTTATGTACATTTATATTATAATTCACATTTTATACCTTAACAGCATTTGATATATTACAATCTACAGTTAATGAGGCATCTTGCAGCAACTTTGTAAAAAATCTGACGGATATATCCTTTGAGTATAGAATATATAAGGAGGTGCCATACCGTCTGGATCTGCGTGCCTGGTCTGGCGCAAAATGGCTACCTTTTTGTATGGAATTTCTTATCGTTTGACAGGTCATCTACCAAGAAAACTATGAAAAACTTGCGTCAACCTTGGCACGCTGTCATAAACTCATTTGTATATGAAAAAAAAATGTGCACCTCCTTAATACTCAAAGGATATATCAAAGTAAACGTTGACAGGTGATCAGTCTTTAATCCTTAATTGGCCAGTTCTGTTGGAAAACATAATCTCCTGGCTTTTTTAAGACAAGTTTTGAACTAGGGTACTCTTGATTTGGCCTTTCTTTAGTAAGTCCCCGAACGACTGATGAGTGTGGATGAAGCGAAAGAGGTGTGTTTGGGTCGTAGCAAGTGGAAGGAAGTGGTCTCTGCCTACCCCAATGGGAGAGAGGCGTGACGGATAATTTAGAATCAGTAGCTGGAGTCCAGTTAACACATTTCTGTAGAGCTGAATTAACTGCTTCATTTTGTAGTTACTGGATTGACATTTTGACCGGCGGGAAAAGTGACGTTTGAATCGGCGGGAAATGTGACGTTTGGGGCGGAGCGCCATGTATACAGGGTGTAACAGAAAGGGTATATAAAGCCGAAACACAGCGATAGTCCTCATGAAACTGAACAACTTTCCCCAAGGAACATGGGTCGTAACTCGAAAAAAAAATTTCGCCTCCCCATACAAAATGCCCGATCAGCTGATCGAGTAAGTATGGGCGATCCAAAAATTTTTTTTCGAATTACGACCCATGTTCCTTGGATAAACTTGTTCAGTTTCATGAGGACTATCGCTGTGTTTCGGCTTTATAAACCCTTTCTGTTACACCCTGTATATATGTATGTTTTGAACTATCAGCAAGAACTGTATTTTCTTTGAAATGCTGTGTCCGTTTTATCTCCTACAGATAAAATTTAACTGACAGATAAACCTATATCTATTTCATAACACATGACGTTTTACACTTAGGAACTATTTAATCATCTGCAGATAAAATCTATACAGATATTTTATACCTGTCACTTTCTAAAACATCACGTTTCATGAAATAGACAAAGGTTTATCTGTCAGTATAATTTTACTTGTAAATTGTGAAATGGGGCCGAAATGTCTGAAATGAAATGAAATGAAATGAAATGAAATGAAAATCATTTAATCCTGTAGGTTTTGACAACACTTAAGACGGGTCATTTTTTAAAGTTAATGCTAGATTCGCAAGAGTGCAGTTTCCCCAGAGAAGAACCTAGCAAGAAACTCTGTAGGGTTGCTCTTTTTAATTTAAGTTTTACAAATCTCAGGCATAAACACAGAAACATATATATATCTCACCTCCTACGGATAAAATTTAACTGACTGATTAACCTTTGTCTATTTCATTAAAACATGAAGTTTTAGACAGTGACAGGTATAAAATATCTATCTATCTATAGCAGCCCATATATGTCCCCACCACTCATACAGAGAGTGATAAGGCCGTAATCCACCACGCTGGCCAAGTGCGGGTTGGTGGATTTCACATACACCTTCGAATTTCTTCTCTGGTGTATGCAGGTTTCCTCACGATGTTTTCCTTCACCGTTAGCAAGTGGTAATCGAATAAATTGATCCGTACATGAGAAATAAACTCAGAGGTACGTGCCCGCACCAGGATTCGAACCCGCGCCCTCGGAGTTCGAGGCAAGCGTTCTACCAACTGGGCTACCACCGCTTATCTAGTATCTAGAAAAGAGCCCTGTATTACATCGTCCAAATCTGCAATCAAAAGATGTGCCAAAGTTTTTTCCACTTCGTATTAATGGCCAGTGATTCCTTTCATAGATGTTTTTATTCAAATAAGATCTGATGTCATTTCAATTAAAATTCTATTGTCAGTTGTTTATCACGCTCGTCCTTTTATAGTTAGGAAAAAAATAATGCGCAGAAGTTGTGGTTAAATTTATAAGGATCGAAGTAGTCTTATTTCATCATCAGCTGTTTTTAAGGTCCCCATTACAGGGGCACGAGCCGACTCTCATAGGAGAGTGATTAGGCCGTAATCTACCAAGCTGGCTCAATGCAAGGGCCCAAGTCTGCTAATATTCTGATAAACAATGTCTTACACTGATTGCGACCAAATGTGTCAAACCATGCCATGGACACTCAATAGTCACACAACTGAGACTATTTTGAATTAGCAGAATTGGGGTCCTAATTGGCGGAATTCACATACACCTCCGAATTTCTTCTCCAATGTATGCAGGTTTCCTCACGATATTTTCCTTCTTAGAATCTTACTTACAATCGTACGAAATTGTTTATTTACGAAGATGCCTCTTTTTTGACATCTTCATCATTTAAAACACTTCCACCATCACTTTTCTGTGCATTTCCATAAAAGTAGACGAGCAACAGTGTCCAAAAATACTATCCGTGACATATTTCAGTTCCTGTCTCTTCCTTTGAACAGCTGTTTTTAAAATAACCTTAGAGCTACGGATTTAACGCGGTCTGTCAAATGGATTAGTAGTTTATTTGATGTTTCAATCTTGCGATTAACTTTGCCTAATTTATTCAGTATAAATTGGTTGGATACGTCTTTATCCTTGTCGTTATTTATATTTTCATTGTTTTATGATCATCGTATTTAATAACTTTATTTCGTTATTTATATTGTGGGATGTCTGTTTCCTTATTGAAATTATTTTGGTTTTGTTGCTCTTCTTGCTTCTTGTCTGAACTTCGGCTTTAACCATTTAAATATTCTTATTACACTTTTTCAGTTTCATATTTTGTTATTCCCTCATTATTCTACTCTATTCTGTTAAATAATTCCATCAAATACCATCGTTCCATTTTCTTGTGACCAAAATCATACTAGTATCTCATAAGTATCTAGGTATACAATAACAAATAGATCATTGTACTCATTCACCACTGTTTTCTAAAGGTGACATTCATTTCAATACTAAATTCAATAAACAGACGGTATCAAAGTGTTATAAAATAAAGCGGATGCGTTCTTATCAACTATTTATCATTTATCGATTGGAAATAAAGGGGACGTATCGATCGGTGAATTATTGAGATTAAAATGTGACGTCATTTTATTCTTCTTATTCTTATCTAGCAATCGCTATCCCACTGCTGGGCAAAGGCCTCTCTTCTCTTCTTCCATGATTCCCTATCCTGGGCCGCCTCTGCCCAGACATCCAAGAAGGTGTCCAGCTGATCTCGCCACCTTTTTCGTGGTCTGCCGCGTGGTCTTTTGGCTGTTGGTTGCCATTGGGTTGCTGTGATTGCCCAGAGATCGTTCGGCACGCGGCAGATTATTTATAATAATTTCTTGTGAAACGTTATTCGTTGATTGGGATTTTAGTTTCTACCCTACAAATAGGGAAAACTGTTTGAGTATTAGTTTCATGTTCTGTGTTGTATAAACAATTCAGATTTTTTCGAAGAGAGATTGAATTATGTGACATGAATTTTAAACAGTACAAAAATTATGAAACCTTTGTGACTGTGTGTCGCTAAAGTATTTATTTGAGTTAAAATTTAAAATAATAATAAATCTTCAGGAAAATTTACTAAATCTAATTAGATTTTTATCGACAATAATTTTATTAGTCTTCTAATCAATAATTTGAAGGCGATAACAATATTTCTTTTACATACAATTGTAGTTGAATCACTATTATTAGTATAACTATAGAGTTATTAAACAACAAATAATTTAACATAAGCTGTGATGAAAAAAAAAGAACCAAAGACACAGATGGCCATTGTTATTTATAGAATTTGGGATCCTCATGAATATATTAACGCAAAATTAGGATACGGAGGGATGAAACATTGTCAGAAAGGACGAACAAAATTTTAAACCTTAAATTATAATTTTTAAGACTTAAAATCAAACAAACCTTAAATAGTAAAAGAAACAGGCAGGTCCAAGTCACACCACAGAAAAAAATCCGCAAATTTCGAATCACACACTTATCGATATCGCGTGGCGTCACGGTGTTAATAAAACTCGGCTCAACGAGCTGACAAGTGCACTCTGTTCGGCGGTCGCGGGTCGACTGACTCATGAAGCGTGCTTTCTGCGTGCATCGTGCGCCCGCGCAAGTCCCCAGCCTTGAGCCGTTGCGGCTGCAGTTTCCAGATTTATCTCACTTTTTTCTTGTTAATTTATTTGGTTAGATTCTCGTTTTTGGGTGTCCTTGAGTTTTTGGTAAGTTTTGTGTTTTGGTTTGTTTCTGTTTGTTTGTGTTTCTGCTTTGTTGCTTTGATATGTTTAATTTATGTTATCTATCATTTTGTGCAATATTCAACTAATGTAGCTTCAAATTGACTATCTGCTTCGTTTTTATATTTTAACCGACTTCAAAAGAAGGAGGAGGTTTCTCAATTATTTTTCGTTCTTTGTTGGTTTTTTTTTTGCCAAAAAAAATCTAAGTTATCAATTATTTTCCTTTTTTGATTTTAGACAATCATGAAATTAATAAGTAGGTACCTACAACAGTATTCATATTTCTCTCTTCTCTTCTTTGCTTCTCTGGAACAATTTCTACCACTTTACTTACATGGTAAAATCTAGCAATACTATTAATCAATAGAAATCTCTACATCAATTAACAAGCTTGTGAACAAAGCCATCCACGTTCCCACAAGTGGGCAACTTTCCTTCAGTTTCTAATCGATGACAATGGTAAAAGCAGTCATAGTTTTATAGTTTATGAACTATAGCATATTACGTGTTTCATTGCTGACTTGCTATGACTAGGTTATTGACTTTTAGAGAAAATGGCGATTAAATACAATACAAATATTCTTTATTGCACAAAAGATATAATGTACAGACACAAACAAGAATATAAGAAGCAACAGACGGCCTTATTGCTAGGTAGCAATATCTTCCAGGCAACCTTAGGGTAAGAAATAACGAGAAATAGGTAATAATGGTTGCGGGTTGTGCAAATAATACCTACAGAATACATACATAACTACATATACATACCAAAAATAGATAGTACCTGTAATAATAATAAACAAATAGATTTCTAATAGATATTAAATGTTTAGGTTTAGACGTTTTAAGGCACGTATTCATTAGCGAGCTGTAACCACTGTAACCGAAACACTGTAACAGAAATATATAGGGTGTGTGCTCGCAGCAGATTCGCAAACCATTACCAAAATTTCAAAACAATGGCTTACACTGATTGCGACCAAATGTGTCAAAAAATTACATTGACAATATCATTGACAATCTGGCAACACACAGCTTAGAGTATTGTAAATTAGCAGTCTTGGGCCTCTAGACCTTTGTGTAAAAAGTTAGATATTAAAAGAAATCGACCCATGTTTATAAGAAAACCTTTTCGATTTTCATGATCAGATACTTAGTCTCTTAATTTTCGGTACAGAATTTAAAAGAAATCCACTAATCGCGTTTGGTCAGTCAGCGTGGTAGATTACTGCCTAAATATAGAAAACTTTTATTATTTTTGCTATTTATTTCTCGGTTAGAGTTCAAACCTCTAACAATATGACATGTAAAGAGTATTATGTTTTTACAAACAAAAAACAGTGTTTATGTAAACAAAGCCTCAGCTCACCTCAGCCTATTGTTTTAACGAGAAATTGCAAAGAAAATGAATTCTTGTAAGGCTTAGCTTCCTTTTTAATGACATAATAACATCGTTATACAGCATGTCCATAATAAAAGTTATTAAAAAGCATCAGTGACTTGTTGCTAGGCAATTGCTATGATATGAATTTCAAAATCGCTCAATAACCCGACTCAATACAAATTAATGCCGGTGAGTATGAAGATTATGACGTGCACAGGCTTTTGAAAAAGTTGGGTTTTACGTTGAGTGATTTCAACCTGGCTTAAAAATAGTAAAAACAGGTTGGTAGTTTAAAAAACTAGAGCACGCTTTAGCTCGCATTAAACATGCTCTATCATCAGGTCAGTTCAAAAGTACCATAATAATTATTATATTGTCATCAGAACTTAGAGCTTGTGCAAAATTTCATCCTATTCGAAGACCGGGAGGTGGGTCAAATTAAGATTGCAAGATTTGTTTACATACATAGTTACTTACAAGTGCATATTAAGACATATAATTTCTTAAGAAATTATTGTAAATCTGTGTTATTTTATTACCTTTTTATCGGGTAAAACTTCTGGCCCCCATAACAGCTAATTTAAAATACATATCCTCAATTGTGTTTCGGCACTCAGCAGACTCTATTACACAGAATATTTTAAAATAACTGATCTTACTTTCTGTAATAGTTCTTTCCGTAGCACCCTTTGTACATAATAACTGGTTTTTAACCAGTTCGATCTAAGTAATTACTACATTACGTATGTATCATTCTTATGTGATATCATAGCATCACACTGTAACTCTACTCTGCGACTGCAGTATAATATGCTGTCTCTACTATAGGTGTCCACTGCTGAGCATAGGACTCTCCAATTGATCTCCAACGCGACAGGGGCCCAAGTCTGATAATTTATAATAGTCTGAGTTGTGTGTCTATTGAGTGTCAATGGGTGGTCAAAGGCATCTTTTGACACATTTGTTCACAAACAGTGTAAGCCATAGTTTAGCATACATAATACCAAATGTGTCAAAAAATGTCATTGACTCTACCGACACACAACTGTGAAGCTATTTTCAATTAGCAGATTTGGGGGCCTGGTTATCATCTTGAGCAATTTCATTGACAATCATGAAAGACCATATTTTGTATGATGAGAATCATCTCAGAATATCAACACGAACTTTTCCCGACCACGAGTATGCTTTACTCAAACGAAGTCGTGGGTAAAACCTATACTACCTATATAGGAAGTTATTTATTCACGCATCAATACAGTGTTACGAGTTGACGTGTAACTAATTATTTTATAATTACCGTTAATTAGATGTTTTATTGCGTTTCTAGTACAAGTTTGTTCTATCTAGGTACTTAGTTGTTAAAGATTACATACGATTACTTCGTAAGTGAATTTGTAAGCAAGTAAGTAGTAAGTAGGCAAGTATTTGTTGTACCTATACAGGATGTAACAGAAAGTGGGTATAATGCCGAAACACAGCGATAGTCCTCATGAAACTGAACGACCCATGTTCCTTGGGGAAAGTTCGAAAATCAAAAAAAGAATTGTATCGCCCATACTTACTCGATCAGCTGATCGGACATTTTGTATGGGGTGGCGAAATGGTATGAAGCCGCGAGTCGCGTTTACATCAAAACAAAATTCAGTCGAATTGAGAACCGCCCCTTGTTTCTCTTTTTGAGGGTTTTTAGTTTGAAGTCGGTTTAAAAATAGGATCGTGAAAAAATAAAATAATTTACTTAGAAATACTATTTACTATTAAAATATCGATTTTACACTCTCACGAACGATTGCATGTCTGATTTATTCCATTCGACAGTGCAACATAACCAACAACACTTAACTAGCAACCCGAACAGTATGAACTTCAATACTATTAGGACTCAAGTTATCTCTTGTGAGCACTAAATAACCTACAATATGTTACTTGAATCCTGAAAAATATGGGCTCTGAAACAACTAAGCTCCAAGTTAGCTCTTGCGTGTACTATGGTGGTATTTCCCGGGGTTTTCATGAGTAATGGGGTGCGGGTTGCGGGGAGCTGGCGGCGGCTAGTCACTCGAGACAGGCCTTACTAAGGTTTTTGTGAGATGAGAGTGAGTTCCATAATTATAGTACCTACCTAGGTACTTTCAAATTGATAATTTGGAATATTGCTACCTGTCCAAATCTATGTAACTTACCTACCTACCTATTTGCCAGACAATAAGGCTTCACACTTGTGCAAGAAGTACTATTTTAGGTACCTACGCTATGTTATGAATAAAAAAATCATTTTTGAATTATAATTTAAAGTTCGCTTTTAACAGCAATTGCTTCACCGACAATGCTTCATCTTTCTCAAATAATATCAGAAGAAGAAAAGAAAATGCGGTTATTCAAACATATTGTGAAGACGGAAACACACTTTTCATCAAAAACTCACAATTTTCTCACCTTCAACTAACTATTCGAGAAGTTAAAGTAAGGGACTGCAAATGCAATAATAACAACATGTCGAGCTTTTCCACAAATCCGACATTTTCCTACATTTGTGTCGGTCTGTGCCGGCACGGCAACTCAGGCAAGTTGCCGTGAAATGACGGGGCGTTAAGTGACGTGTCGTGACGACATCACTCCGACTAGCTGGCGCCTAGCTTTTTCCGGGACTTCGTAATTTTTTAAAGCAAATATGTTTTTCGTTTTTACATGCGTTGACTTATCAAACACGCGATTTTCATGTTACTTATGGAATATAGTTGAAACTCATTCAATGTTTTAAAAACTATGTAAAGTCAAATGTTTTCTTTACTTATAAAAGTAAAACATTATGTTTTTACTCGTAAGTAGGTACCTTAAATCCTACTAATATCATAAATGTCAGCGTTTGTGCCGATGGATAGAGGGATGGATGTGAGGATTTTTGTACACTTTCACGCAAAAACCACTGAACAGATTTTGATGAAACTTCACAACATTCTAACTTAAACATCAGAAAAACACAGACTATATTATTTTAAAATATTGTGTAAGTTTTCTAAGACACGTCGATAAAAGCACACGAAGTCGCGAGCAGCAGGCTTAGCATACATACCGCGACAATTATCTCACGTCATGCTGTCCTTATCACATTTAAAACTATGGACAAAGACGTAAGCGTGACAAACCCATGACAACGTCTTGTCACGAAATGTATGCTAAGCTAGGTACCACCTATAGTTCTTTCTACATTTGCGACAAATTCTTCGAATAGTCAAAACAACGAATCCATTTATTATGCAAAAATAAATATTATAAATTATGAACTAAAAAGCAATTAATTAGATTCCCAGAAAACATCATCTAAACAACACATAAACACATCAACATAACAAGATTATAGGAACTAGGTGATTCAGTGACCACTATAAACGGGGTGTAGCTGAAACATGAAGCTATATCTTCAACGTAGTTACAGTTATAAGCTAAGTAGTAGTTTAAAAATACAACAAAAACTCTACAAACTGTACCATCTTGTGTTTTTTTGCTAGCCATTAAGATCCCACTGCTGGGAAAATGCCTCCCCTTCCATTTAACCCCTCAACTGTTGAGAATCCCAGTACAGGACTTGACAGTTTACTGTCAAATATGCCGTGTCTGTTGAGTGACCAATACAGGACACTTAACAGATCTAATTTTGCTTACTATGAATTTGTCTATTTTTAAAGCCCTATACTCACTAGAGAAAAACATAAAGAGTGAATGACTCTATCAATCACTTTTAGAATGTAAAATAACACACAAAGATCTACCTCGACGTCTCTTCCGTTTAGGAAAAGAAAATCACTGTATTTTTTTCTTTATACCTACAAGGTTTTTGCACCCTGTGCATCTGATGACCAGAAAATGTAGACCTCTCACCGTAGAACTAATTGCGAAGGTATTTTGGCAGAACGCCAAGATCGTTATGAGAGAGGGGTCAGCGACCTGTGGTTTAGTGTTATGTAATTTAAAGGGATTTTTAAGGACGGAAGAAGAGGAACAAATCCTCAAAAGAACTTAATCTTAGTAAAAACATTGCTTAAGGCTGAAACACACCGGATGCGTATGCGTAACATAGACGTAAGCACGGCGTAGCCACGCGCGTAGTTACGGTGTGATCCGATGTGACACCGGGCTACGCGTCACGTCGACGTGTACGTCTTCGTTACGCAAGCGGTGACAGTTCCATACATTACAACTCAGAGGTACGCATGCGTCTACGCATACGCAACGCATACGCTTCCGGTGTGTTTATATAAAGATATAAAAAAATATATCTTTATGTAAAAAGTACCAAAAAAATTTTCTTTATGTAAAAATTACCTACAAATCACATGAGGTGCACGGCGTAGTATCCGGGTGGATCTTCAAGAGGTCGAAAATTTATGTCTCGCCCTATCATTCATAATTGTAAAAGAAATTCAAAACTTTTTATAGTTATTCTACTACCTAAATAAATGAAGTAAAAAGTTATCAAAAACGTTCAGTGATTGAATAGCAGAAAAACAAGCTATTAGAAAAAAACGCTAGAAAACCACGATATTTTAGGTGTCGCCTTTACATGATTTTCGATATTTTATATCATAGTGAAAATATTATTAATAATAGAGTAATCCTGTCTAGGAATATATTATTTATCGTTAAACAGGCAAGATATTTTAAAGAAAATAAATTTAAAAAGTAGGTGGTAAGTTAATTAAAAATTACTTCAAACAATGTTCAAAAAATATTCGTCATTATTGGTAACACGTTTACTTAGCATGATTAAAAAAAAACGGAAAGCACCCGAAGCGTCACGTCTAACTTAAAAGTCCCAGCCCCCTCGTACCTAAGTCGAACACCACTCCTCATAGTGAACGGACGCTAATTTTTCCAATGATAATTAATTGAATATCGTTCTCCAAAGATATTCATGCCACGTCGTCATTGGTTTCTTTTGCTGTATTTTAAATATAATGCATGGTAAACTCTTTATTTATTTACCATGGCGAACTTATTAGGGAAACAGATAACGTGTAATGTTTGTTTCATAATTTAATAACCTATTTTGCCAATAGCAGCGATTTTTCCAAAATTCGTCATTGTTAGTAACATCATTATTCCCAACATTGTGTCTGACGACGATGACATCTGTCACCAATAATGATTATTTGTGTAGAAAACAATGACGTTTGTTACCAATAATGATTATTTGTATAGAAAACGACTGATGGCAATAAATTATTTTGATGTACGATTATCATTAAAAAGCATGTTTTTCATATACAGGGCATGCTACATCATTTGCAAATGTTGAACTGGCAGAAAAATGCCAGCCCGCACTCCTGGAGGCTCCCATTCTTCATGATGCTATTCCAGCTGCCTTAACTTAAAAAACGAAATAATCTGCCGGGCGCGCCAGCATCTGAAGCAGCTGCCTGCCCATGTGGCCTTAACACTCTTCCGTAGTTGCCTATATGTCCCAACACTGGTGTATAATATGAGAACGTCTCCGACATGGTTTTTATGAAATGTCAATGAAATGTCTAAAATCGGCGAAGACTTCAAGGTGACATTGGAGACGATTCTCAATGTAAAACTTAATGAGGCTCAATGACAGCAGACTTCGTTATCATCCGCTACGGCAGATTGGGTGTTAGAAGAATGCAGGATATCAATATATCGGCGTTTTAACCTCCTCCCACGAGGTTAACGGTTGAGTCGCTTAAAAACTTCATGTCCAAGGTGGCAATCTTCTTATTAGTTATATACGGCGGAGGCTTTAAATGTTTGGGCAACTGTGTGTCTTGAGCAGCCAAGGGACAAAGGTGTCCAGCGCTCTTGTCACGATCACATGTACAAAGCAAGCAGCCGGATTCTAATGAAGCGGCTGTGGGTAGGAATCTGGCTATGCTTGAGGCGGCATCAAGCCCAGAGTCTGGCCGTATTTGGGCGCTGTAATCAACGAGCTCATTGAGGATAGTAATTTATCTGCGGTTGGATTGTCACGTTTGTGGTACGATTGCGGACTCTTTGGGACATCAAGGGTTGAGTTGTGTCAAGTCAGCTAGACGATTTCCTCGTCACTATAAAATATGCTTAACGAGGTTGAGCGGCGACCCCGGAACCGCCAAGCCTAAATCACACAAATGGCAAGAGGACTGATTGATTAATCCTCATCTCTCGGGAAAGGGGACGCTGTCTAGTTTAGGATGCAACTTGCATAAGTACCTTCGCCATGTCCCACCTGCCTTGTATATGTAGGGCAGCTAGTGCAGCAGCAGAAGGAGCTGCCATACAAAAGCATGCTAAATATGCTCCCTTCTAAGACGAGGTAAGTACCTCTTTGTTCCCGTCGTAGTGGAGGAAAGCGGGACTTGGTGTACGGAAGCTAAGAGTTTGATGCGTGAACTAGGGAAGCGCCTAAAAAACAATAGTCGGGACCCTTGCGTAGAATTTTACTGCGCAATGGTCCCGACTAACCTTTTTTCCTCGCTATTCAGTGTGGGAATGCTGCTAGTGTCATAGCCACTTTTGCATCAGGTGCGATTCAGGGTGGGCTTTTGACCTAGCCGTCTTAGCTAATTTGTAATGGATTGCATGTTAACGGTAATTAAGTTGTAGTTAAAAGACAAATAAAAAAGTATTTGAGAATAAATATTTACATCAATAATATAACTCAAACGTCACTGTCGGTAACATTCCGTCATTACATTCGTCACTGTCGGCAACATCCGTCATTATCAGTAACACTCAAATTTTTATATTTGCCAATATTTTCTAAAATATTAAATTCTTTAACGTGTCTTTAATATAATATAGCATATAATTCATGTGTTTATAGATTTAGCTTAAAATAAACGCCATTCTCGGGGTAAAATGTGATTTTTTTTTTTGTATGAGGAGAATAATCTTGAGTAGATTCACCCATCCACATACTCGTAAAAGAATTCAAGATTATAAATTGATTCATTACTATAATGACTGCAAATACAAAATGCACATGTTAATCAATCATTGCACGAAGTAGGGGACCATAACTCACGGTCGGGTTATCATAATTATACAGCTTTCTCTTTCTATCGTGATGGATGGAGCGAGAGACAATGTTTGACGGATTTTTTTTTTTAAATAATAAAGTTTTTATTTGATTTGTCGTGGGTCAAATACAATTATTGATAGGAGCTTCCAGTCTAGACCTACAAAATGTTGCATGAAAATCTGTTCAATCGTTTTTGCGTGAAAGATCGACAAAAAACCTCACTTAGACTTAGACAAACCTTATGCTGTCTACACACCAAAGCCGCCGGCTTTTTGATAGCCGCCATTCGTATGACGTAAAGCCACCGGCTTTGGTATGTAGACAGCATTACAAACATTTATAATATTGGTAGGATTAATGATGATAAGAAAGAGAAATCTTTAAAAAACTTTAAGGGCTTGTTTCACCACTAACAGATAAAATTTAACTGATAGATAAACCTATGTGTATTTCAATGAGGAACGAATTTAAGGAGTGGCCCCATTTTTTTTCATATACAAATGAGTTTATGACAGCGTGCCAAAGTTGGCGCAAGTTTTTCATAGTTTTCTTGATACATGACATGACCTGTCAAACGATAAAAAAAACCATACAAAAAGGTAGCCATTTTTCGCCAGACCAGGCACGCAGATCTATTTAAAATTTTAAAATATTTAAATTATTTAATATTACATATATTATATTAAATAATTATATTATTTATTATTATTTTTATTATTTATTATCTATTATACATATAATTATATTTTATAAAATTATTTAAAATATTTAAAAAATTACAGTGACAGGTTGTAAAATATCTGTCAGTTTTTTATCTGTAAGTGGTAAAACTTGCCTTAGTTGTGGCAGAGTCGTAGGGGAGAGCAGGTAGGATTCGTACACTTTTTATTTTATAGCTTGTAAAAGAAAAACGGATAACTATGGCGAAATGATTTTAATGCTGTCATACAGCCACACTATTTGGCTTTATATGTAATGTAGTTTTATTTGGATATAAAGCTACATTTTCGAGTTATAACGATTCTACCAAAAAATGAAATTCGTACGAAAGCTCCCCACAGGCGGGGTAGCTTCGTACATAATGTAAGGTAGATTCGTACATAGTGAGAAACTCGGTAAAAGAAATTAAAAAACAATTAAACCAATAGCGTTCAACATTCATTAAGATCTATGAGAAGCAAAACATTAAAATAAGAACAAGAAATTTCTCTTATACTCAATAAATCGTGTTCATCGTCACTATCAGTCTTAATACTTTTCTATGGTCACTTTAATTTTTTTGTATTCTTATCCTTCCTGCTGTTTCTGACACCAACTTTAACGCTTGTTTCATTTACTTAGCCTTTTGATATATTTCTTGCTCTTGCTTCTTCATTTTCTACATCCGCTAGCTTATTTCTACATCTTTTAGCCTATTTTTTTCAAAAGTACCTATCAGACTTTAGTTTTAAAATTAATTATTCAATAATGTGTCTATTAGCAAATAAAAATACCTAGATAACATTTCAAGTTCGGGTACATTTGTACTGTACGAATCTACCCCACCTATAACTGTACGAAGGTACCCCAATACAAATTTTCAAATATTTAAACCAAAATAAAAATCACCCATTAACTTATCGCAAAACTCATGTTAAATTAGCAAACTACGACATTATTTCATCATACATAATAAAGAACATAAACAATTTAACCATTACTTATTGAATAAGACAATTTTAAATGGATGTCCAAAAATTATTTACGCGGAGCGAAAACACACATTGGCGTGTAGCGGTGAACCCAATGGCAACATTGTCTCCGCACTACACGTCGAGCCTATGCGTATGAGTGGCCATTTCGGACACAGACACTTAACGAACCAATGTATTTGATAGTGGAGATATGACTACTGTACGAATGCTCCTGCTGTACGAAGCCTACCTGTTCTCCCCTACGATTAAAAAACGAATCACATACATACAGACACTACAACGTATAAAATGGTCTTGGTACTTGAACTACCGGTCTATAAAGGGAGTTATGAGCGGTATTCGACAGAGGGGAGGCTATTTCAGTACACCCTTGCTTAGTTTTATTTTATTACATTCCGAACGAACCCGTTACCACTTCATTAGTCTTTTGAAAATAGATTTGTGCTTTGATTGGCCGCGACTTTGTATGCATTTATCGTCATATCTTGGAAAATAAGCACAATATCTTAAATTAATTTAGCTATATGTTATTCTGATATATAAGCTACAAGATATCTAAATTTCATCAAAATCTATGTAGTCGTTTTTACGTGAATGAGTAAAAAACGTCCACACATCCATCCATCCAAAGCAAAGAGCATAAATCTATCCATCTATTGGCACAAATGTTGACATTTTTATTATTATTGACATACTAGCTGACCCGGCGAACTTTGTTCCGCCTTAGACGCCGTAAATGAGCAGATTTTTGATTTTATTAAGTTAACAATTTCCTTAATTTTTTCTTTCATAAGAACCTTCTCCTGATAATAACGAGTGGCCTTGATTCTGTAATTTCTTGTTATTTTCAGTGTAAGGATATCGACACCGACACCGATAAGCCACTGAACTGAATTTTGGTAGTCTCTAAAATTAAAACTTCGGTGTGGCTGTCCTGTCGATGGTGACTTTGCTTTTTTTTTTTAACACGTTTGATACCAATATTTTTTAATGATTTATTTTTACATTCGTTCTTTTTAGTGGCTGTATAGTCGAATGTCACTGCTTACCAAATATTTGAATGAGATAGAGTCGTTGCAGTGTTGCCGTATGTACGAATTTGTCCGTACACGTACGGAATTTGGGGTATTACGTACGCAGAGAAATGGCGTACGGATTTGTGTTCGGATTTATAATTATTACACATTATAAATAAAATGTAGCACGCTTTCAAAAATAAAAGTGAATATCTATGTCGATTTCGATAGTTTTTCACTCCCCTCATCTCATAAATTATATTATTGAGTAAGTAATTCCCCATTCTAGACAATAACTTGTCTATGACAACTGATTGTCTATGATCGGGAATTACCGCAACATATTTCGTTTCGTCTGACAGAGGGAGCATGATACACGACTGACATGAATGAACGAAAGAGATACATTATAAATCCATTGTTGTTGTGGTTATTGTTTTGGCATAACGCGCTCATTTATACGCATTGTTCTTTCTTAAAGTGAATAAAGTATTGCTGTGTGCGCAGCAGTTGAGCGTATTTTCTCTGCTATTAACTTAATAAAAACAAAACAACGAAATCAACTCTCAACAGAGACAATCGATACGCTTCTGCATACTAAACAATTGTTAGGAAATACGCCATGTTTTGATTTGAATGTTGATAATGATATGATTAAAAAAATTAATAAAGACATGTTTAAATAATTCTTGCTATTGAATTTGTTTTTTTTTATTGTACGGATTTCGTACGGAGTTTCAGGTTTATTTTACGTACGGAATTTGTACGGATGTTACTGTCGAATGTACAGATTTTTAGTTCTTGTTGTATGGCAACACTGAGTCGCTGTCAGTTGTCATTGTCAGCGTTGTTTTGACATTGTTTGTGATAAATTGTTGGTGTTTATTTTGTGTTTATTCGTGTATTTATCCACTAAAATGACTTTATAAGTGGTGTAAAAATGACTTTATAAGTGGTGTAATCTAATTCTCCAAAACACCCGAAAAACTGTTTACCAAAAAATTTGAAAATTCGTAAAAAGTGGTTGCAGCTTGCCCGCATGGATCCTAGGAATATGTCTTATAGATCAACTACTTTTTCCTGTGAAGACCACTTCAATGTAAGTTAACATACCTAGAGATAAAAGATTATTGTACTAAAGTGATAAAAGGTACTAAAGTATGTTGTGGTTTTGAGGTTAGCTTATAACTTTGTTATTTTGTTACAGATGGAGCAAGATATTGCTAACTATAGTCAATATAAAAAGGATTTTTTTTTTAAATGCATTGATCGATGGAGCAACGCCTTCTAAATCTGATTGCCAACCAGATCGCCGGAAAATAACGTCTGATAAAAGTAGTACTTCTCGGCGAACATTCATAAAAGACAAAAACTGAAATGCTTCTAGAGCTCATTAGAAAAGAGGAAGAATCTCAACCTATTGAAAGTGCGCCTGAAATTTTTATTGAAACTCCTATAACGACAGGTATGTGAACTTCTATATTACCTACATATCCAAAAATAAAGCGATGTGAGATTTTTTATTATGTATGCCTATTATACTTAGTTTATTTCTCTACCTAGATGCTACTATCTGTGTAAGTTAATAAACAAGTGCTTCAAACTCGTGAATCAATTTCTTTGAAAACTATAGACATGACAGAGAAATATAAAGTCCTTATGCGATATTGTTGTTGTCAAGCCAGGCTGTATTAGCCAAGCTTCCTAAATTATTTTATAATGATATGTAAGTATTCATATTTTTTTATCTTTACAGAATCACCACCAAGAAAAGATCAATTTACATCAACCGAAAACGATCAATTTACATCACAGCTGAAAAGGCAGTCCAATTTAAGGAAAAATTGCATTATAGAAGTAAAGCTTTACCAACAACAATTGTGTCCAAAGATGTCGCACTTTCTCCTTATAAATTGTCAACTATTACAAGTTACACATCTCCATTTAAGATGGAACAGTGCAGTAATGTAATAAAGCCATCAAAAAGGGGTCTTACTGAATTAATAGGAGAATTGGGTTTATTGATGAAGATAAATCAGACAGTGAAAATGTAGAGGTTCCAAAACAGCCAGATTCATCATCATATGCACCTTCTTCATCTATTGTTTCCAACTCGGGTACAACCATAGCAGAAACCAACGAAGATATTCATAAAATACAGTGTTTGCAGCATATTTTGCGCCTTATTCATAGAAAACCTATGATGTACATTGGAATCTCTGAAGATTCATATTTTTTAGTACACCTGATTCATAAACGTATCCGTATACCACATGAACATATTTTGCTTTGTCTTAAAAAAAAAAATGATTAGGGAGTACTTTTTCAGAACTTGAAGATAATTTTGGATTATCTCTGTCATATGCTAGTAAATTATTTTTTTTAAATATACCCTTGATTGCTAATGTGCTATGAAGTTATATTGTGAATATAGATGTAGTTTCAACTAAAAAGCCACTACCCATTTCATTTCGCCATATTTTTTACAATGTCAGCTGTATAATTGATTGTTTAGAAATTGATATTCATAAGCCACCTAAAGCCCTTTTCCAAGCACTTACCTACTTGGTCTGATTATAAAAAAGGTAATAGGTACAGTAAAATATTTGATTTCATGTACTCTAAATGGATAGGTCAATTACATTTCACCTGGTTTTGGGAGATGGGCCACTGATGTTACAATATTACAAAATTGTGACTTTTTAGATTTATTAGGTCCAGGTAATTATGTTCCAGCTGACTGGGGATTTAAGCATGTTGAGCAAACACTGAATGCAAAGGGAATTAAATTGCTTAGACCACCAAGTGTCCCAGCAGGGTCAAAGCTAACAAAAAAAGAAGTAAGGCAAACGAAAATTATAGCTAGTTTAAGAATTCATATAGAACGAGTGATAAGGAGATTAAGAGAGTTCCACATGTTAAAACAATATCATGTTATCAACAAAAAATTCTACGAGTACTTGATGATGTTATCGTTAAAGCTTGTGCTCTGATCAACACACAGGACTCTCTTATAAAATAAGGAAAATGATGGGCATTAAAATGTACCTATGTACCTTTAGTTTTAGTTATTTGAAATATATGTTATTTGTTAAATAAATCCAGCATTTATTATTTTTCTAATAAAAAATCTCTCTAATGAACTACCTACCTAATCCTTGATAGGAATTGGTAGCTTTGTTTATTACTTTTGGAAGACAGTTAAATGACCCAAGATTACTAAGTTACCTATAATATCCTAGTATGTATGTAAGTACCTAACAAATTCATAGGCACTGAAATGTAGAAAGTGCTCTACTTCAAACTAATTTTTCAATCTTTACTTGTTAGGATGTGCACTCAAATTAGTTAGTCCTGTCAGTGAATAAATTAACTTGGTTTCAATGAGCAATAGTTATTTATTGTATGATATTGACATACCTATCTGAATGGTGTTATGTAAAAAGGAAACAATAAGAAGTTAAAAATATTTTAATTACTTAAATAGTTAGCAAAGACACAATGGTGTATGGTCCATAATGGTACCGTTACCAAATACATAGGTACCTATTATTATTACGATTATGAACAATATGGGACAGATATTTTTTTTCCAAAATAACTCAGGTGAAATAAATAAATAATTTAAATATTGTTCATTAAATATAACTGGAACAACATCCACTTTCTTTGTTTTTTCAAAGTCTGGATGTGCAACGCACAAATATCCTTTTTTTAAATTTGTTAGGTACATTTGCAGCGCACTAATTCACAGTTCATTACTTTTCTATCTTTTATTGTTTGAAGGTATTCATTTAGCAGAACTTGCACTACTGTCTGAAGTCAAAGCTTCTTTATTGCAAAGTTGTTCCACTGTTACAAACTTCAATGTGGTTCCAACATGGGAAAGTTTTGATTTCTTCTAATAGCACTCCACCTCTGTGCAAGAAGGCTCCTCGCTTCTTCTGTGAGACCACATTAGGAAAGCAACAGCATGTTTGCAACCGCCAGCTGATGCTGTGCAGTCTAAACATTGGCAGCTTACAATTTCCTCTTTGTTCTCGTCTACAACCATTGTCACATTGTAAGAACCCGCTTTCACTTTGTGTTATGGACAAACCGACGCAGTTGCACGTAACCAATGGCATCGTCACCGTACGACTCTCTTCCACCCCTAAAACAAAGAACAAGTAAGTTAGGTACCTAATGAAGCTGTTTTTCGCAATAGTAGCTAAAATAATGCTATATATCTTTAGTAGTTGAATGTAAATTATATACTTACACAGCAGTTTTCACATTCCCGAGTTCTGCAGCATAAAAGTCTACCGTTTATACTGTCTGCTTTGTCCATTTTAAAAAACTCTGAAGACAAAAGTAGCAGAAACATAAATAACAGAATTAATTCAGAAAATAACACAAAAAGCTATGATGCAGTTTTGACAGTTGGCAGCCATTAAAACTATTGAAAGAAACGTCAAATAATTAGGGAATACGGTTTTGATACGACATCATGAAGCCACTGAAGCAAATTTTGGTAGTCTCTAAAATTAAAACTTCGGTGCCGCTGTCCTGTCGATCGTGACTTTCTTTTTTTTTTTTAAACACATTTGATACCCATATTTTTTAATGATTTTTTTTTCATTCGTTCTTTTTAGTGGCTGTATAGCCGAATGTTACTGCTAATTCAATATTTGAAGAAAAAAGTGGCATGTTTTTTGTTGGTTGACATATGTTTGACGGTGAAAGTCATTGGAAATTTGGAAGATTCGACTGAAATTGTAGAAAAACTGTTTAAAAACAAATTACTTCTGCTTTGGTAAGTAAGTAAGTTAGTCTTTTTATTACAAATCATTACGTTGTTTAAATGTTCAAGACAATTCTTACTATAAAAACCTGATTGTTTTAGGTAACATCTTGATAGATTATACGGAGGCCCACCCTGACCTGGCACTAGGAAGGTGCACAAGGACGAAGGAGGGCCGCAGTCTAGCTTAAAGGCTCTGAGAGGAATGCGCCCTGCTACTGAACAATGTAGGGGCAGACTGTACTCATAAAAACTAGTGAGGATTATTCATACAATATGATATTAATGTGACAAATTCAAGTGTAAATTTAATGTTACCTACGAATAAATAATTTTTGATTTGATTACTAACCTGAGACTACTCTCTGATCAACATTTATTCCTTTTTCAGAATTACAACGAATATAAGAGTAAACTCATAAGAAAAATTAAATCAGAAAGAAAAGACAAGTGCAACAGGAGGAAGGCAGCTGCTAAAATAACATTGTCTCAGGCAGAAGATATAGAGTTGCTTGCTGCAAAGCTTTCAGAAATATCATTGCATGGCTTAACACCAACTAATAGACGCCGCCGCCGTAGTCACATTTTGTTTGATCTAAAACTATTATCGTGACCTAATGTAAACCTTTAGTGCAAATAAACGTATTGAATATTAATTAACCCATTCAGAATGCTATAACTCCTTTTGAGTTTTATTTAATATAAGTATTAGAATTTGTTATGATTAACTACATTAATACGGTACTTATCGCTTACAAACATCTTAGAGCAAATATGTTACTTGTAGGTATTAAACTTTGAGTAGAATGTAGAAATTATTTAATAGGAATTTATTCTTGTTAACTATAATGTAGTCTTGTTTTAGTAGTTTCATTTTGCAAGAAGCAATTGAGTTTTATTTATCTGAATATGTGTACGTCGTGGGTCTCTCATAAACTAGCTAGTAACTGTGTTAAATAAAGGAAGATATTGCAAAATACTATAGCCTTTTATTCTGAAATATTTATACATTTTTACACATTTATAATAATCTATATAAGTACCTATATAAAAGAAAGTTGTGTTGTTTACGGTATTTACATAACTACAAAACGTATACAGGCAAAGGTCCACAAGGAGGAAGATTCAAAGTCCGTAGATAAACACCAACACAATGAAAAAACTGCAGCAGGAGATAGAGTAATCCAAACGTATATAAAATCAAACATGACACACACACGACATATCGGAATAGGTTTTTTTTCCTTCTTTACCTTCTTTCTCCTAGATATGAATTGTTATTCAAAGAAACATTAAGTGTTTTTTTATCGAGTCTATATAAAATGTGAAGAGACATTGAAAGGACTTTGCTAAAATAGCAGTGTCTGCTCAAATGCAGTTTTGACAGTTGACAGCCATTGAAAAAAACGTCAAATAAATTAGGGAATACGGTTTTGATGCGACATCATGAAGCCACTGATTACGGGAATACCAAAATTTGCTAAGATGGCTCCGTGGCCCCACGATGGCGCCATCGATGTCAAAAATGTATCAAAAAACGAGTTTTGCGGAATACCAAAATTTGCAACCATGGCTCAGTGGCTTCATGGTGGCCCCATTAATCCCAATCAAGCCAAGCCATTTTTTTACAGAATACCAAATGTGTCAAAAATTGCCGTCGACAGTATACCGACACGATATCCACGGCTATTTTAACTTACAGAATCGAGGCCCAGAACAAAAAAAGAATTAGCGAAATCGGTCCAGCCGTTCAGGCGTGATGCCGTGACCAAGGGAAATAGGGATTCATTTTTATATACAGGGTGTGTCGTAAATAGTGGTCCATAGTAAAGGAGTCGATACACTGTGTTCTTAGGTATCACAAACCGGGATTTTAATAATTTTAAAAAATTAAAAATTAAAAAAAAAATAAAAAAAATTAATAATTAATTAATTAATTAATTAATTATTATTTTTTAAATTTTTTTTAAATTTTTTAAAATTATTTATTTTTAAAATTTTAAAATTAAAATCGTTTTTAAAATTATTAAAATCCCGGTTTGTGATACCTAAGAACACAGTGTATCGACTCATTTACTATGGACCACTATTTACGACACACCCTGTATATAGATTATTATTTATATTGATATATTAGTAGGAAATTAGGATAGCAGGACTAGTTGCATGAAAAACTCATTACCTATTTATTTAACTTTCTTCGCTTTCAGACCAACATGGAATGAAAGTAAAAAGTGTGAAATTTCCAAAATAGTTTTTACGATAGACATTTAATGGCTATACATGGTGTGAACATAAAATATCTTTATATAGGGTGTTTCGGACAGGATGTCTGCAACATGTGTGTAAACATTTGAAAGACATGGCTTGTTTACTGGCTTTTTGGACACCCTGGCTGGGATTTAGGGCTGGCCAGTTTGTGGTTGAAGAAAAAGCTCTTTTTTAAAATTATTAGAGTAAAAAACAAGCTTAACTCTACTCAGTTAAACTTTCATGCAAATTCTATTCCATACTTGAAGTAATTCCGGAGAAGGATTTTTAAACTGCTAAAATCCAAACACACTTCTTTCGCTCCATCCATATTCATCAGTCGCCTCATCGGCTTAGGGTACTCTTGACTTGGCTTTTCTTTAACAAGTCCCCTATTTGATCGAGATACGTTCGCCTTGGCATTCCCCGTTCAACATACAAAGATATAATCAAAATCATTAAAAGCTAAATGAGCCATTTCATTAGGGTTCAAAATGGTAAATCGTGGTATTAAAAAATAAATCAAGTCAACCACAGCCCTGCTACATATCACATTACGCAACACATTACCGGCAGATGGCGGGTATTTTTGTATTGCATTAGATGCAGTGTTGCTCTGTGCATGTGCATTAAAATGTACAACATAGCTACCTCTATTAAAAAAAATGCTCTATACCTACGTGTAAAGCATTTTTTTACAGTACGATAAAATTCAATTTCATGTATAATCTGACGTCTTAAGGGCTAAAACATAAATTCACGACACGACGCGCCACGACGTCGTACGACGCCGGACGACGTCTTGGATATTGTGTAGGTAAGTTTTCCAAGTAAGGGCTAAAACATAAATTCACGACGTGATAATCCAAGACGTCGTACGGCGTCGTACACGTCGTGGCGCGTCGTGTCGTGAATTTATGTTTAAGCCCTTATTTGGAAAACTTACCTACACAATATTTTAAATTAATAGTTTATAAAACTGTGTTATTCTGACGTGCAAGCTAAAATATTGAAAAGCTTCATTTAAATCTGTTCAATGGTTTTGGCGTGAAAGAGATAAGTAGTCACATCCATATCCATCCATAGGCACAAATATTGACATTTATTACATAAATAGGATTAAATAACACAGTGATATTAAACAATGTAAAATAAAATACCTATACAACCAGTTGCAAACTGCCACATTGTGAAGCAAAACAATAAATCGATATTCATCCAAGCAAGACAATCTTCTAAGAAAAGTTTCCAGTAAATTGGGTATGACAGGAGGAGGTTACCCGAAATGGGGGGGGGGAGTACAAAGAAAGGGCGGGCCACAACCTTCTTGAAGATATTGTATTGATTTACTAACTGACGGCTTATGAGGAAGTCATAATATATAAAAACATGGCGAAAGAAGTTTGGACGTTTGACAGCTATGATAAGTTAAATGCTATGTTACATGAGGCTGATACCGAGTCACCGCTCAAAAAATTGTGTCACTTATCACCTTCCAAAAGGATCAGAAGTTGATAAATTACTATTTCATCATAATCATCATCATTTCAGCCTATAGCTGCCCACTGCTGAGCGTAAGTCTCTCCAATGATTCTCCAACGTCCGGATCAATGAACCGCCTAACTACCTGCATCCAACAAGACCCCGCGGTTTTCACTAGATATATTGTTTACTTTTTATGAAAAGTTATTTCGATATTTTTTTCTTGGAGATAGATGTTCCGTTTTATTGACAGATTATATCCCCTGACTTCAGTAATTAGAGTGAAACAATATCTTGTATAATTTTGTCTTCTTAAGCGATCTGTAACCGTTGCATACCTACACTGTAACCAAAAAACATAGGATGTTCGCTCGCAACAGGTTAGCGAATCAGCAAACTACGTACACACTGGATATAGCGCATTTTACAGTTACGGTTAGAGCTCGCTAAAGAGTACAAGCCTTAAAACATATCCACGGAAAACTCCTTGTGCATACAAAATCAATATTGCACCCACGTGGCAATGCACTAGACAAACAAACAAATTGATTCCAACACAATCATCAACTAGACTCTTCAGAAGTATGTGCCCTCATACAAACAAAGTGTCAAACTAAATCATTCAAATACAATAATTAACTAGGCACGTGAGATGTATGCGCTCCTATACAAACGAGATCTCAAATTGATTCAAATGCTTACATTATCCTTGAGAAAAGTTATATTCCACTCAATATGCGTTTGAGTGCATTTAAACTAACTAGCTGTTAGGGTGTGTTTACACTGGGACCCAAGTCTGCTAATTTAAAATAGCCTCAGTTGTGTATCGGCAGAGTGTCACTGCATTTTTGACACATTTGGTCGCAATCAGTGTAAGCGCCAAAACACACGGTGTAACGCAACTGCAACGCAACTGAAACTGATAGTCACTTCTGAGTTGCATCGCATTTGAAACGTTTCGTTTCAGTTGTTCTGGGTCTAAGCCATCGTTTAGCAGAATACCAAATGTGTCAAAAAATTCCATTGACGCTGCCGACACAAAACTGAGGCTATTTTAAATTTGCAGAGCTGGGCCCCTGGATGTTAAATGGTATATTCAGAGGAAATATACTGAAACTGATGGTCCGATGATTGAGTAAAAACCACAGGGTCTCGTTGGATGCAGATGGCAAGAACCGGTCGCGTTGAAGAGTCATTGGAGAGGCCTATGCTCAGCAGTGAGCAGCTACAGGCTGAGACGATGATGACGATGACATATAAACATGGCCGATAACTTTTGGTCCAGGCTCCCAAGTCTGCTAATTTAAAATAGCCTCAGTGGTGTGTCGGCAGAGTGTCAATGGCATTTTTTGACACATTTGGTATTCTGCTAAACAATAGCATACACTGATTGCGACCGAATATATCAAAAAATGCCATTGACACCAGGAGCCCAAGTCTGCTAATTTAAAATAGACTCAGTTGTGTATCGGCAGAGTGTCAATGGCATTTTTTGACACATTTGCTCGCAATCAGTGTAAGCCATTGTTTAGCAGACACTCTCATTGACACTCTGCCGACACGCAACTGGGAATAAGTATTGTAAATAAGCAGACTTGGGGACTTGTGTCCCAGAAGTGGAGGTCCTACGATTAATGATGATGATGACAGTTCATCTTTAAATCATCCAGACATTTGTGAACAATCCTTTACCCACGTGACATACAAGTGAGATCTAATTGTAAGTAACAGTGTACAAGGATCTTTATTAGTATTTATGAGCATTCCGATGTCCTATTTTATGAGTTTACCGCATGAAATTTATGTCCAGAACTTTAATTGTCTATTTTATAGTAAATTAAGTTCATTAATGCATTGGTTTAATCTGCTGATAAGTTTACGTTTCTAAGGGGCTGTTTCATCCAGATAAAATTTATCCCACAGATATGTTATACCTGTCGCTGTCTAAAACCGCATGTTTTATGAAATGGACATAGGTTTATCTTCTTCTTTTTCTTCTTCTTTATCAGCCCATATATGTCCCCACCGAGGGGCACGAGCCTACTCTCTTACAGAGAGTGATTAGGCCATAAACCACCACGCTGGCCAAGTGCGGGTTGGCGGATTTCACATACACCTTCGAATTTCTTCTCTGGTGTATGCAGGTTTCCTCAGGATGTTTTTCCTTCACCGTTAGCAAGTGGTAATCAAATAAATTGATCCGTACATGAGAAATAAACTCAGAGGTACATGCCCCCGCCAGGATTCGAACTCACGCCCTCAGAATTCGAGGCTACCGCTTAGGTTTATCTGTCAGATATATTTTATCTGTAGATGGTGACACGGGCACTAAAAGATGTTAAAATCAATAAATCTTTGAATTTTAAAACATTCATCTATAAGACAGATATCTGTATAGCTCTCTATTCAAGTGGCCCAAATCTGATAATTACAATATAAGTTGTGAGTCGGCAGATTGTCAATGAGAGTGTCAATGTCATTTTTGACACATTTGGTTTCAATCAGTGTAAGCAAGTGTAAGCCATATTGTTACCATTGATTAATATTAATTAGTATCAAAAATTCTATTGACACTCTGCCGACACACAACCTAAGCTATATCAAATTACCGGATTTGGGCCCCTATTCTGCTGTGCGCCAAGATTTGTTTTTCTTCACTGAATGATTCCCGTTTTTGGCCAACCAATTGCACTGTTCTTTCCTCAAAAGCTTCCTCGAAACTTTGACTCCCCGTGACACCTCAGTAACCTCTACCCTTGCATACTCCGCCATGTACTCACTCGATCTTGACCTTGTCACGACGTGCGCAGTGACACAACGACGGTCTGTTTCATACACGCACCCGGCGGCGTGGTGGGTTTCCATTGGTTGTTTACGAAATTGTAGAATTTTTGCAGGTTTGATGGGATGGGATATTTGAGAAAAAAAGGCATCTTAAGAGTAGCTTATGCTCAACAGGGGGCCGCTATCGGCTGAAATGATGATGATGGTGATGAAAAAAGATAAGTGAGTGGGTTGTTCTAGACTAAAATTGTAGGTGTGTAGCGTTGCGCGGACGGAATTTGAACTAAATAGTATAGTAGCATGAGTCGTTATTTCTTTCAACGGGTTTTAAGAGTGAGATTTCTGTACCTACTATTTGGTATTCTGTGCTGTAGGCTAGGAAAGGCTGATTTTTTTAGAGTTTATTTCGAGTCAACATACATTTAAATTACAATACAAACTTAATATTATAACAGGCAAAGCACTTAATTTTTTTCGTACGACTATGGTAGAGGGAGAGGAGTAGAAAATTTTTTGACAACTAGTTTTGTCTACATATTAGACATATTAGACCCAAACACACGGTGAAACACAACTGCAACGCAACTGAAACTGCTAGTTACTTTTGAGTTGCATCTAAGTTTATGCTATAGACTCCTTTAGAAAACCACACACGACGCAATTAGTTTGAAACGTTTCGTTTCAGTTGCAGATGCGTTTCACGTTTCATCGTGTGTTCTGGGCCTTACTGTTTGGGCATAATTCCAACAACAAGGTTGTTCAAACGAACTGTAGCGATTTCATACTCAATACTCAATAATTATTTATTGCACTCCACAGGTTTTTACAGTTCTTATAAACAACTTAAAGTACCAAATGTGGACCCTGATTAGGGCTCGGCAAATGGTGTAGCAAAGCTACGAACTTAAAACTATAATGAGATCAGTTACAACAATATTGTAATTACTTAAACTTAAACATACTTAGTTATTTTAAAATTTATATACTAAGTTAAAATTACTATTATTGTTTAAATAGTTTTACTTATATTTTAGTGTGAATTATATTTATGTTCATCTTGCCGTGTCGTGTGACAATGGACCCGAACCCGCTTGTACAATAAGGATTTATAAGGAGACTGTGGCGCCAACGCATTCTGTCACTTGACTGCACACAACTGCATAATTGATTGTAATTATAGAAATGCACCAATGCGACCTGCATTGTTAACATCTGTTGTTAATGGTTGGCGCTTTTTAATTGAAGTAGGTATTTAATATTTATTTATTCAAAGTATTTTACAAATGTTGTCTTTACCTAGTTGTTAGATAAGATGATATTTATTTATTTATTGATTACATTGCATTGTCTTGTCATTGTGTTTACAATAAAAATGTTATCGTTATCAGCCCATATATGTCCCCACCGAGGGGCACGAGCCTACTCTCATACATAAAGTGATTAGGCCATAATCCACCACGCTAGCCAAGTGCGGGTTGGCGGATTTTACATACACCTTCGAATTTCTTCTCTGGTGTATGCAGGTTTCCTCGCGATGTTTTCCTTTACCGTTAGCAAGTGGTAATCGAATAAATTAATAATAAAATCAATTATAATTATCCGTACATGAGAAATAAACTCAAAATACAAAACTTACAAAACCGGCAATCCGCAACAGGCTTCGTCAAAAATTATAGTTAGTAAGTAATAACAAGGAAAGTGTTATAGCAGGTAGGTTGGTAAAGTAGGAATTGCGTAGATACTATCTAATGCTATCCAGGGGCCCAAGTCTGTAAATTCAAAATAGCCTCAGTTTTGTGTTGGCAGAGTGTCAATGGCATCTTTGACACTGACACTGATGGACCAAATGTCACAATCAATGTCAACTATTGTTTAGCACGTTTAGCAGATTACCAAATGTGACAAAAAATGTCATTGACACCTTGCCGCCACACAACTAAGGCTATTTTGTAATAGCAAACTTGGGCCCCTGCGTATTTACTAGAATAAACTTTAATATACTTATACAAAATTATGGAATAAAAATGTAGGTAAAATAGTTGTGATAAATCTAAATAAGTATATAAAAAACGTCTTAAAATAGCACCATAACCCAATTACATACAGCCATCTAAAGCTAGATGCGCGTGCGGCCCTCACACGTTGTTTTTGCGCGTCTCCCACTCGCGCAGTTTTTGCAAACTGATTTATTTAGGTTAAGTTATTTGTCACTGAATCATTAAGTAGGTGATATAAGTACCTTAATTAATCATTAGTAGGATTCTTATTTGGTTTTTGAAGGTGTGAACCTTTCGTTGAAAAGCTCATTGAAAAGCCACAAAAAATCTACTATAATCAATGGTTATGTAGGAACTATAGCATATAATAATGAATGGTTGAGTTTTCTGTAAGTTCTGTGTACCTTACATAATTTTTTTTTTAATAATATCGACATCGACCCATGTTTCTTGTTTTAAGTTGTTCAATTTCGTAAGCAAATAATACCTATCACAGCATTAATTTTCGTGACTATGCTTATCTATTTATTTATGGTACGCTAACAGCAAATACATTCGATTAACTTTAACTTAAAAACATTTAGTAACTATTGGCTATATAATGTCTGCCAATTACAACCATACACAACATTATCATAAACTATTTAATAACTATGTTAAATAATAAAAGTTTTTCAAACATAAAATACTGTAACTACAAACATAAATGAGATCAATATGCTAATTAATTATTTGGAGTTTGTTTAGAATTTGAATCAAAGTGTATCAGCAATTTACTTTTATAGATATGTAAAGTATAGTGGAATATGTCTATGTACTCGTTTAAAAGCAAACTTTATATTTTTAATGACATATTCCACAACTTTTAATAAAAGATTTACTTTCCTTCGAAAACATTTAACAACCAACCTTGCAATAAAAGAATAAAATGTCAACTGTCAACGAGTCGACATAGAATGTCCACGCCCACGCCCAACACTGGGCCAGGCCGGTCAGCTGTGGGCAGGCGGCATTCCCAGCAGTGGCGCAATCAGATACATGTTGCATTTAATGACTTTACTTGGCTTCATACGTGAGGGTATGATGATGAGTGTTTCTTAAGAAAGATTTTATTGAGGAAGATTTTATTGATAAAAGCAATTTAATTCTCAAAATGTCTAACAGGAAAACATTAAGGTTTTGAAATGTACCGGTTACCTATAGTCAGTAATACTAACAACGAAAATAAAGAAGAGCATTAAACATTGTACTTACTTACCTAAGGACCTGTGTCACCATCTAAAGATAAAATGTATCTGACAGATGTTTTATACCTGTCTCTGTCTAAAACGTCATGTCTTATGAAATAGACATAGACAAAGGTTTATTTGGAAGTTAAATTTTATCTGAAGAGATTGTGAAACAGGCCAAAGAATTGCGTTAGTTTATAGGCTGTCAACCTAGAAAGTTCTCATACAAAGGCAATGAGGAAGGAATATAAGGAGTGGCCCAATTTTTATTCATTCAATTCAATTCAATAAAGATTTATTCATAGGTAACCCAAAATTACACTTGAATGCGTCAGAAATATAAAACAAAATTATAACAAGTTAACAAAAGTAAAAGCAAATTAACTGACTGAAGCTACGCTGACTTCGGAATGCAGATTCCCCAGAGAAGAAGCCAGCAAGAAACTCTTGAGGTCATATAGGTACAAATGAGTTTATGACAGCGTGCCAAGGTTGGTGCAAGTTGTTCATAGTTTTCTTGGTAGATGACCTGTCAAACGATAAGAAATTCCATACGAAAGGGTAGCCATTTTGCGCCAGACCAGGCACGCAGATCCAGACGGTATGGCACCTCCTTATTTCGCAACCAACTGTTTGATATTGTTAACAGTTGGTTGCGCGATAATATTTTGACTTTAAATACACAAAAAACTAAATTCATAACATTTTCTATGCGTGGCCCTGTTCTTAACTTACCTTTTTCCATTACTGCTCACTCTTGTTCAAAAAATCTGAATATCAACTGCAGCTGTCCTCAATTGGAAAAAGTTCAGTCCATTAAATACTTAGGAATACATTTAGATCATAATCTCACTTTCACTAACCACATCGAAGCTCTCACATCTCGAGTTCGAAAGCTAATTTATATATTTAAAAATCTTCGAAATGTCTCTGATCCTAATACATTAAAAATGGTATACATGGCTTTATGTCAATCGATTATAGTGTATAGTATTACTGTATGGGGTGGGACGTTCAAATGTACCCTTATGAGATTGGAACGGGCCCAGAGAGCAGTCTTAAAAACGTCCTTATGCTTACCTTATCGTTTTCCCACTGTTGAACTTTACAAAAAGACATCTGTACTCACTGTCCGGCAATTATACATTTTACACTCTATTTGCAAACAACACTCTGAGTTATCCTTCGATCCCTCCACAATCATAGATAGAAGAAGGAAAGATGTTCTAAGTCGAATTGAGTTCAGCACAGCTTTCTTTCAGAGATCCTTTCCATACCTAAGCCGCCTTCTATATAATAGAATAAATAAAATATTAAATATTTATCCTTTACATTATTTATCTTGTAAGAAGTCAGTTAGCATCTGGCTACAGACACTTAATTATGATAAAACTGAAAGTGTAATATCAATCAACAACTATGATTTTATAAATAACATAAATGGCAAGAACTAAATGATAACACACACACACACACACACACACACACACAAACACACACACACACAAAACACATATACATACACACTAACAAATATTAAATGTTTAATAATAAATTATATATAAAATATTTTAAAAATAACAGAAATTTTCTCATAGTATCCTATATTTTAACTATGCACATTTTGTCCATGGGGTGGAAGCCTGGTGATCCATACCACAGGTTTAACCTAGCTTGGACACCAGTCTCCCACAACAAAAACTTTTACCTGTACCTATAACTTTACTGTACTGTCATTATATTGTTCTGGGAGAAATAAATAAATTTTGATTTGATTTGATTTGATCCTTATATATTCTATACTCAAAGTACAAAGGTACTTACTATTTAACTTACATTATGTTAAACATACTTATAAATCTCCCATGCACATGAAAAATGTAAATAATATCAAGACAAAGACCTCTTTGATCTGGACTGAGCAGTTACTCAAATATTGTTCAACACTCAACTAAATGATGGATAGAACTCAATTAGTAATGATTATGAACAAATATTAGTAAGCTTATTGACGACTAATGAATGTGGATGAAGTGAAAAAGGTGTGTTTGGGTCGTAGCAAGTGGAGGGACGTGGTCTCTGTCTATCCCGATGGGGGTGACATACCCCCGGACGTATGAAAGCTGCTGTAACTTGCAGTTGACATACCTTTGTCTCAGATGATGTGACCTTATCAAAAAGGTGCTTATAAAAATAGAGATACTAGTATAATATTATTTTTTAGCCATTAAGATCCCACTGCTGGGCAAAGGCCTCCCCCGCGACTTTCCATTTAACAGGGTCTCCGGTAGCGACCCGCCAGAATTTTAAATACCTAAGGGTTTTTGAACAAAATGAAAAATGAATTAGGTATTTCTCAATGATGAATTTACAATAACTTATTATTGTTAAATATAGTTGACGATCTGTGAAATCCTATGACTGACATTTTCATGTCAAAACACCGAAGAAGTAGGCACAAGATGATTAATTTTAGCATCAAGTAATGTCCATTGCAAAGAAAACATTGTCAAAAAACGGTACCTAGGTACACAATTACTAAAGAAGTGCTAATTATTAAATGTTTACAAGATATCTTACTTGTTGACTACTTGTCTTACTTTTTTTAACATGTTTTCTTATCGCTGGTTGCAGATAGTTTGATTATAGTTAAATCTTCGTTAAATATTGCGTTGTATTATTTTTATTTCGGACTAGCGCCCGCTTCTTATCGCCATAGGGATCATTGGTTATTTTTGGGGTCTTTTCATTGGATTTATCGCCATATTAATGATATAAATATGAATAAATGCAGCTTATGTATTCGTATGTGTTGTTCTGATATGCATGATACAATTGCCAAGTTTCATTAAAATCTGTTCAGTAGTTTCCTGCGTGGAAGAGTAACAAACATCCTATCCCTCCGTAGGCACAAACATGGTCATTTACAATATTATAAGTAGGAACTTAAGCATGTAGGATTAACGTAAGATTAAAGTATAGGTTTCACCTGATATAAATAGATAGATAGATAAATCATTTATTCACTGCACAGTACATAAATAACAGTATATAGATTGTCGTATAGGTTTAACAGACCATTAGCATTTACAACCCTTTCTGCAACGAGCTGTTACTGTTATAAAAGCATTTTTTGAGACTTTAATAAGGAATTTCATGTCCTACAAGTCAATTAGCATAAACCTGCGATTTTGTCGAGATTTAGTAGGTATTTTAGTTATCCGTGTTAATCTATAGCTAGTTTTAGTAAGTGTGTAGGATGTTGAGTGGTGGTGGGAGCCAAGTTCAATGATTTTGAAATTTAAAATATTTTAACGTGTAATTTTTTTATCACTTAATCTTAAATATAAACCCACTTATTATAAAATATAGTCCGACGTTAGTTCGTTTCTTTTGACGTTTCGGCTATGGATAAAACGTCAAACTAAACAAACTAACTTCGGACGATCTTTAAACCTCGTTTTATAATAAGGGTTAAAATGTTATCTTACGAGAATGTACCTATATCATATGATCATAATCATTTATTATAAATTAATGTATTTTAATTTTTTTTATTTGTATTGAAGAAATTAACTGATAGAGAAAAAGCAGAAAGGTCTTTGTCAAGAATTGGAATAAAATAAGCTATCTGTATCTGAATTTTTAACTAACTTCAAACTAGAAACTAACATCCAAGAAAATAGGAGATGATTCTCAACTCGGCAGATTTTTTTAAAATCCGTCAAAGATTTGAAACCCTTCTTATCTAAGAATCTTAAGCAACTTGGCTCTCCTCTTACGTTCAAAGCTTAAAGGATTTGCATGTTGGAATTTGGCTATTTCGGCTAAACTAACACTCGGGGGGCATTCACTCGGTCAATGCACTGAAGATCGTACGATATCCTACGAGTCAACCTAAAATCTCGTGATATAACTGTAAAATATAGGTACCTTGGTAATAATACAAAAAATATCTAATCTAATCCTATTAATTTTATAAATTTCAAAATGTTTGTGCCGATGGATGGATGGATGTTTGTTACTTCATCACGTAAAAACCACTGAACTGATTTTAATGAAACTTTACAATAACTTAGCTTGGACATCAAAATACCACATAGTCTATATTATTTGTAGATATTTTGTGTTTTTTCGAAGATATAACAATAAACGAGTACGAAGTCGCTGGCAGCCACTAGCCTTTAATAAATCGCCGACGACAAAAGTAGAAGTCGATCTGGATGCATACTTGGCAAACTGGCTAGAAGATTTCGGTGATAGGGAAAGTTAAAAGGATGCAGGGAAGGCCTAGCAGTGAGATGTAACCGGCTAAAAAAATAACAAGGACCTCAAAACAACAAACAACGCCCCCACGTCAAAACTTCAAACGCAAGTCCCGTTTACTAACAGATAAAATAAAGATAACTGTTTTAGGACACACGTACCACATACACAAGTAAAGGCAAACACGTACTCCCACCTACGCTTAGTTAAATGTTTTTCTACGCATATGGAATCCGCAAAAAGTTGCGTGACTCAGATCTTGAAGATTGTCAACACCAACGCAGAATTTTGAGAAAAATACTATAATTTCCGATAGGTAGCGGCCTCGAAGAAGATGGATGATTTGTTAATAGGCTGCAGGTTCCTGATGTAATGCAAGCCCCTTTCTGTACTTATAGCACAGATTACTGAATAGTTACTTCGTCTTATTTTAATAGCTTTTCTTGCCGCGTCTTCACGTTTCTGCGTCTCCGCTATACAGGTAGTGAAGCGGTTGTAGTTTTAGACGAGAATTTATATTTGAAAAGAGTACTAATGTTCCAATTCTGAATTAAAAATGTAATTAAATAGATTAATGGGAAAGGGAGACACCTGACATGAAATGTAATAAAATCTCCTTTTAAAAAACAAAAAGTAATAAAAAAAAACTAATAAAATATAACTACTCAACTCCTTTTAAAAAATAAAAACTAGTAAATAACCAAACTTGAAGGTGTTTTTCCATAAATTTATTTTTATCAACAAAATAACGCCCTTTTAAAAAGTTATCAAACTTTTGGATCGACATAAAAACCAAATGGAGCATATAAAGTATGACCCAGCTTCCTAAAAACTTGCCAAATGCCATATTTGGGGTTGCCAACGTCACTGGTATCTCGTCAAAGGACAGTGTTGCCATCAAACGGTGTACCTTGGAATTATTTCCGCTAAATTACTATATTATCGTAAAATCGTACAGTACTTTTAAGGAATTCGGCGAGATCGTAAAAAATCGGTTTTGGTTTATTCCACTTTTTTATTTAAATTGCTTTTATCTACTCACGGCTGTTGCGGTGGTAGCCCAGTTCGTAGAACCCTTGCCTCGAACTCCGAGGGCGCGGGTTCGAATCCTGGTGCGGGCACGTAGGTACCTCTGAGTTTATTTCTCACGTAAGGATCAATTTATTCGATTACCACCTGCTAACGGTGATGGAAAACATCGTGAGGAAACCTGCAATCTGCATACACCAGAGAAGAAATTCGAAGGTGTATGTGAAATCCGTCAACCCGCACTTGGCCAGCGTGGTGGATTACGGTCTAATCACTCTCTGTATGAGAGTAGGCTCGTGTTCCTCGGTGGGGACATATATGGGCTGATAACGACGACTCACTGCTGTTTATGTTACAAGTAATTTTTAATTGTTGTCTTTGCCTAACGCAAAACTGAAATGTGACAAGCATAAATGGAAATATTAGTCGACACGTATTACCAACGAATTTTTATATTAAGGTGACTTTTAATCAGTGAACGATAGAAAAGGATTTGCATGTACTCGTGATAACAAACATCTTTTACTATGGGACGAAGTTCGAAATCACAGCAAAAAAAAATGTTCCCCCATACTATCAGCTGGTGCATTTTGTATGGGGGTTCAAATTTTTTTTAACGATTTCGACCTTGGTCCCATATTAAAAGTTGTTTGTTATCACGAGTGCATTTTTTTTTTCAATTACTTACCCTTTTCTATCGTTCACTAATTTAAAGTCACCTATATAATTGTGTGATTTTTTCCGCGATATCATTATTTGGGACACGCACACAAAGTCACGGGCAAAGGCTATTGTTATTACCCTTTTTTCTTTCGAATAGGCTTTTTAATAAGAAAACAGAAATCATTATCTACTTTGTTATTTTTCCATCCGCTAGGTGGCGCTACTGGTACACTGAAACGCGGTATCGTTTTGTACACTGAATTTAACGACGTTGGAACTAAGTAAACAACTTTGAGGCAAAATTTTTGACTTAATTTTTGAAATTCTATTTATTCTCGAAATTAACAGGGAATAAATAGACTGAAAATTACTAAGAATATAGAATTACTCAATTATCAATTTTAATTTCAAAGGTTTAGGATCTAAAATGTAAAAATTGGGATCCTGTTACTAAGAAAATACAACCTCTCCCTCTAAAAACATATTTATAGGCCTGTTCATCATCTACAGATAAAAATCTGACAGATATTTTATATCTATTTATAGCTTTATCTATTTATAGCTTCAAAAGCAAACTTACTTAATATCTCCTTGATAGCCAGAAATCCAGCTGAGTTGATTCCCTCACTACACACCCTACCTACACACATGTTTACTTTATATAGGTACCTGCTATGTATTTATTTTATTCTGTTATTTAAATGTTCTAAGTATGTCCTGATCTAAGTCTTTATTTATTTATTTTGTAATGTTGTATTGTATGTCCTTAGTTTATTCCTTCCTCTTCTTGGTTCCACTGAAAATCAGCGTCATGTCATTGTATAGTGACATGACATATGCTGAGTGGAGTCCTTTTCCCAGTTCTATCTCTGTCTGTTCCTTGTTTCTTGTTTTAATGTTTTTTTTTTATTAATTTAGCATAAGGTGCTATTTTATGTTTTGTTAATAATGTTCTACTGTAACTGAACTGGGAATAAATGATTTACTTACTTACTGACTTACTATATCTGAAATGAAATGAAATGAAAATCATTTAATCTTGTAGGTTTTGACAACACTTAAGACGGGTCATTTTTTAAAGTTAATGCTAGATTCGCAAGAGTGCAGTTTTCCCCAGAGAAGAACCTAGCAAGAAACTCTGTAGGGTTGCTCTTTTTAATTTAAGTTTACAAATCTCAGTTTACAAATCTGTCACTGTTCAAAACGTTATGTTATGGTTTATGAAATAGACATAGGTGTATCTGTCAATTAAATTTTATCTGTTGAAGATGAAACGGACATAGGTAGGGAGGTATATTATTAGTCCTACTTTGAATTTACTACAGGATAGGCCCCGCCGTGGCCCCAGTAGGCAAACTGTTAACGGCTGACTAGTTTGCGGCGAATCGATTTAGTACGCCCTTCCATATATTTGAAATGGAGTATCCACAGTCAGCTAGTTTTCGCTCACTGTACGCAGTTTGCAGCGTTACGCGCGCTGGCTATCTCAGACAGCGGCCGGCTCCCACCAAAACCGGTGATTTCATTGATTTGTGTTTGCAGCTAACTCTTTCAGTTCGCCACTTTGCGGCTCACTCAGTCGGCCGCTAACAGTTTGCCTACTGGGGTCACGGCCTTAGTTGTAGAAACGCTCATCCTGTAGGTCGCGCCACGTAAAAAACGCTGGCTGTAAAGCTGCGCATTAGACGATTTTTTAGTTTGACATGTGACTTTTTTTTTAAATACCATCGCGCACAAAAGTGTTTAATTACATTCATGGTTTTACACAGAAAGGGATTAAAATTAATTACGACGTAGGTGTACTGTTTTATTAAAGAACTAAGCCGATATAAATGCAGTCGATAAAATAAAACAAGTATGAAACAAGGGCAAAATCAAGAGTACCCTAAACCGACGGGCATGTATGAGGCGACTGATGAATGTGGATGAAGCGAAAGAGGTGTGTTTGGATCGAAGCAAGTGGAAGGAAGTGGTCTCTGCCTACCCCAACGGGAGAGAGGCGTGACAGATGAGAGAGGATTATTCCCGGATTAGTGTTAGTTAGGTTAAGTTTAGTTTAGTTTAGTGGTTATATTTTATTTATTAGAGTGTAGTATATTTAATAACATATTCACACGTACAGTATTTCTTAATATTTAAATCATCATTGATAAAATAAATTACTATCTATTTTAATAAATCCTTTTACTTATCACTCAATTACTTATTTACATGCTTCGTAATATATTACACTGATTATGTATCTTTATCTAGAGTAGAAAAGGTCAATAATACCTTGACCTAATGACGTCGAAGTCTAGTGCTTATAGTGCTATTCCTAGGGTATCGCTTTGACCTAGATTGTAATAGGGCCAATAGGGCTCGTTTTGGTACCTAGATGGATACTATGTAGACTTAAAATTTCAATTTAATTTCGAATTCATTTATTCATTCGTACGAGTATTTGTAACCACTTGTAATTTAGTTTAATGATACAGACGTACTTAGCTACATACATATCCGTCACGCCTCTTTCCGGATAGGCAGAGACCACTTCCTTCCACTTGCTACGATAAAAACACACTTTGTACTCAGCCTTTGCCAAAGGCTTTTTGTCTTGGCTATGTCTTATATACTTAGGTAATAAGTCTTTCCTCTATCAAACCTAACATTCGAGAAATAGGCAGAAAAAAAAACTATAGAATAGAGAAGGTAATTAATAGAAAGAGATTTTATTTTTTATACATTTAACACAATCAACTGGTGTATTTCGTATAGAGTTTGAAAATATTTGAATGATTTCGAACTTGGTAATTAATTTGTAATAATTGTCGTTTGTTATTATGAGTACATTCATATCCTTTTGTTCTTCTTCTTCTTCTTATTGAAGAGCTCTTGTCGGTGGAGCCTCTTCCATCCCTCCCTATTTTCTGCCTTCTTTTTAACATCTTGATACGTCATGACACCCGCCTTCTCCTTCACCTGTTCTAGGAACCTATAATCATATCCTTTTGTATCTATCGTTCACTAATTAAAGTTCACCTATAACTACATATTTTGTGTTACAAAACAAACTTGACCAATATCTCTGTAATAACATAATTGTATCAAAACTCCATACAGCAAAACATCACGCTATAAATTAAATCAAAAAATAAGCTGCAACAACGATGCGTACACGCATATGTTCGTCGCTCCCCTCGTTACGAGATGTCAAGGCCCTCTGTCAATAGAGAGGGCTCCAGGGAGTGCCAGATAATTTCAAAACTAGGGAGGGAATTGTGTTTTATTGCACCGTTATACAGATGACAGGTTTAGTATGAGAGTATGATTTATAGTGTTTTGAAGAAATTGGTCCGTAGTAGAATTACCTATATTATAGTGCGGCAGAAAAGCTAAGATCACTAAAAAAAAATAAGTATGGTTAAGGAGGAAACAGTTGCTCAGTCGGGTACAGTGACTCACCATCGTTTTGTAAAGAAGGAAAAGTGATACGTTCATCCCTTTTGCACTTGCGCGTGCACATGCTAAAAGCTTCCAAAAAGTGCAAAAGAGATGAACGTATCTCTTTTCCTTCTTTACAAACCGGTGGTGAGTCACTGTACCCGACTGAGCAACTGTTTCCTCCTTAATAACATTTGAAATGAAATGAAATGATAATTTAATCCTGTAGGTATTTTTTTGACAACACTTAGGACGGGTCATTTTTTAAAGTTAATGCTAGATTCGCAAGAGTGTAGTTTTCCCCAGATAATTTTCTACGTTCGTACGATAAATTCATAGTAATTTTATACAAGAAAAAGTCAAATCTTTATTTGCACATACCTACTACATACCGCAGTAAAAAAAAAAATGCCATCTCGGTTACCATTTGGATCATTAATTTCATTTAAAACCAATGTCGAAATTAAAATCATTCAGTACCCTAAACCGACGGGCAAGTATGAGACGACTGATGAGTGTGGATGAAGCGAAAGAGGTGTGTTTGGATCGTAGCAAGTGGAGGAAGTGGTCTCTGCCTACCCCAATGGGAGAGAGACGTGACGGATATGTATGTATGTATTTATTTAAATGAACGCTTAAAATAACGTCATAATATTCATACTCCCGGCATTTATTTGAATTTCAGTTTAAAAGCGTCACAATTTCACCAACAAAAATCTAATCAAAATCCGTTAAGCAGTTTACACCAGTCTAGGTTAACACATCCGGTGTCAATCAACACATCAGACTATCTCGAGTGTTACAAAATAGGTCACACATGTGTTATCTAGTGTGAACGAACCCTAACGAATTGGGTTACTGATTCCGTATGCATTTATAAAATAAAATGTCTTACGAAATTGTTAGGATATTATGAAATTTTATTTTTTTCTGTTATCTAGTGATTTATCGAAGAAAGATGTTTGTTATTTGTTTATTTTTATTATAGGTACTATCTATTTTTGGTATGTATATGTAGTTAGTTATGTATGTATTATTTGCACAACCCGCAACCATTATTACCTATTTCTCGTTATTTCTTACCCTAAGGTTGCCTGGAAGATATTGCTACCTAGCAATAAGGCAAGGCCGCCTGTTGCTTCTTATATTATTGTTTGTGTCTGCACCTTATATCTTTGTGTGCAATAAAGAATATTTGTATTGTATTGTTTGTTTGGGATAGATTGTTTGTTTTTATGTTTTTTTTTTTTAATAATAATTTATAGATTTTTTTTTCTCATACTAGTATCTAGATTTGCTTCATTTTGTCCGTAATCGTGTGGAAAATCTTATAGAAAAATAACTTTAATACCTATGTATAGTTGTTCTAGTTACATGCTTCAGGATTTAATAGTAAAGTTCTATTAAATTATTACCGTATTTGTTTATTTTTGAAGTCTGGATCGGAAAAAGAAAATAATGTTGTTTCGAAATTGGGTTTTTTGTATTAGGTATTAAAAAAACATGCTGATATTAAACATCAACATAGGTAAATATACTGAAATAGGTAGTTTCAATGTGGTATTAATTAAAGTTAGAACCAAATTATATCACCTACATAATATTTTTTCGTTTTCAAAACATTTCCACGTATGTATTTTAATCTAAAAACGTCGTTTAAGCTGTTAACAACCACGAAACAACATAAAAGAAGCTTTAAGCTCACATTAATTACTACCATAAAAGCTTAGACAAATTCTGAGAAAGTTGTTTAAAGTTCAAGCAAGCTTCGTCTAAGTAAACTCATAAAATTCTAAAACAGCTGTTTAGTTTTCAATCAGCCTGTGTTTGTTGGTTGAAGGGCAAAGAGTAAAGACAAATTAAGAAAAGAGTCGTAGGTTCTGTACCTAAAGTTGGTTATATTTTATGCCTATTGTCTTAATGGTCGTTTTTAGGCAGGTATCAATCTTTGATTTCTTTATTTCGAATGGTCCCAGTAGTGAAATACTGCAGGCTTAGTATACGTGCCGCGACAATTATCTCACGTCATGCTGTCTTTATCACATTTAAAACTATGGACAGAGACCTAAGCGTGACAACGTCTTGTCACGGAGTGTATGCTAAGGTAGCTGTTTTACAATTCTTAAATTTGTTCTTGTGACACCCCACCGACACTGACTTTTGAAATGAAAAGTCACAGGTCAAATAATCTTTACTTCGTAGGAATTTACAAGAACAAACATGTCACTTTTTTAAAGCTAATGCCAGAATCGCTAAAAGTCGTCTTAAATAGGCCAAGAGGATTCATCACTACATATCTATCATCCGGATTTTTTTTACCTTAGAGTACCTAAATAACTGACTTCTTTAATTGATTTTGTTTGAGCAATTTAGTAAAACCCAGAAGTAACTCATAAAGGCCAAGAATAATATAAAATCTCTTCTTTGATATACTTAATCTTTGAATCCAGGGTGTTCACAGAGGCAATAAACTGCATGCAGTGTACACAGGGTGATTCAGTGCAGGGCAAACAGTGAGGGCGCCCGCATGTCAGCGCAAACATGGATTAGATGCTAGGGATGGTACACGATAATGTCGATATTTTTAAAAAAGAGAATTGAATTATGCAGGTTTAATAAATTAATGACAGTTAATGTATGTAGGTATACTTAAATGTGTTATTTTTTTTAATTAAAAAATAGTAAATGAATATTTTGAGTTCGTTTTGCTGAAACCTTGAAAAAATATAAAAATAATAATCAATACTTTTGGTATTTTTTAGTTTTTCTATGTTCTTGTTCGTTATCGAATAAAAGAAGAAGGGTGACCAATCAAAATACCAAAAGTCATTTGACAAATTTTCATATGAAAACCAACGGAAGACCAAGTATCATTTGACAACTCAACATTTCATATAAGAATGTTTTACAAATCCTACATCTCACAAAGTGATATTTTACAAAAAATATTTTGATAACATATTTTCAGTTCAACAAAAATATTTTGATCAATGTTACTTTAACCAAATTTGTTACTGTTAATGTTAATGTGAATTAATTTCCAATGTCACAACTTACAAAATCACTATTAAAATTTGTCAGAAAATTTGAAATCACCACCTAAACCGACTCGGATAAGTTAAGTTCAGGTTATTTTTTTTATGACAACCCAGAAAATAGGTAGGTGACAGGCCTAAATGTAGGCAAACTGACACCAAAAGGTTAGGTTTAGGTTTTTTTTTTATGACAACCCGGAAAATTAAGTCTGTGATAATTGACCAATGACAAAATTTCGATTATTTTATTCACAGATTTTATTTTGGCCAAATAAATTTAGATAACAATACTTTGGATAAAAAAAAATTTCAAATGAAAATTTGTTATTAAAAAAATAAATAAACAATACATTTTTAAAACGACGTTTTGCTATACGAGTATTTATGTTCTGATGTATTTGCCAAAGCAATAGTTGTCAAATGAAACTTTGGCAAATGTTGTTTGTAAAATGATATTTTTATCATATTTGTCAAGTGAATGGTTGTCAAATATATAGTAACTAAGAAGAAGAAAAAAGAAAACTAATTGTAATTAAAGGGGGGAGGGGGATTCGCGAGTGAGAGCGAAAAAAATTCAAATCAATTCAATTTTTGTTCCAAATTAATTTTGAATAAATTAAAATACATTAACCTAGCGCAATTTAGGAACGTGCGTAGTTACATTATCTTGGATAAAGAAGCAAAATGATTATAAAAACTAGGCGACACAAAGTGAATCATCCAAAAAGAACGCATGCTCTACTCTCATTGTTCGAAACCCGTCACAGCCTCGTCTTTGTCACTCGAATCATTAAAATAATTGAATCCACATACTCCAACCTCCTACACGATATCTAGTACCAGCCATTGTCTTCCGTTTGATTGAATACCACGTGTGTTTATAAGAATCTGTTTGGAAAGAATAACGCCCAATAGTATTTCTTGCTAGATTCTTCTCTGGGAAAAACTGCTACCTTGCAAATGTAGAGTGAGCTTTAAAAAAAAGTGACATAAATAATCCTAAGAAATAAAGATAATTTGAAAAGAAAGATTTTGCATCCGACATACTTTATTTCGCAGTATTTTCAATCGTGGAAGATAATTTGTACACCATCTCGATTCTCGACGTACAAAACAAAATCGGTTCAATTTAATTTAGGTATGTACTGACAATGATATGTCATTATGTTAGTCAAGATGTTTGCCGTCTATATTATACAACTACACCGTTTTATTAACTTTTTGTGTCAAGTGCCAAGATACTTGGTAGGGTATGTTTTGATAATAAAATATCAATGAAGTATGATAAGATTACATCTAGTTATGATATATATGTATTTTTAAATTTTATCTATAATGTGTTTATTAGTTACTGAGTAACGCGGTTATAATAATGATTGTCCTTAAAATATGATTCCAATTTTAGATAGATTTTCTTTAGATAGAGTGAAAGTATTCTTTAGATAGAGTGAATGCACTGAATTAAAACTCGATACGTTTTACAGAAACGGAAGTCATTATTGATAAGGAAGGTACGCAAAACATGCCAAGAAAAGTTAATTGCACAAAAGTTTTTTTAATTAATGTTAGTCGTTCTTATAGCTGACCCTTCTGTTTTCAAAAATCAGTCAAAGATGGCATGATTTAATGTAAAGTTGACTTTAACGGTGATTATTGTAACTGGGGTAGATATGTTTTATTTACCTAGATGGTAGCTAATTTATGTACTTACATGCAATTACCGCGACAATAAAAAATAATTAGTCCGTCTTTTAGGCTATTAAAAAATATCTGAAACACGTTTTTTACCTGATCAAATACATAAATAAATACAAAGATACAGAGCATCAAAGTTAAGGAGTGTGGGGTTTAGACGTCACTCCTACGTAAAAATCGTACTAAGGTGTGACGTCATGAGCAACTTTAACCCAGTGTATCTGTGTCATTTTTAGTTTAAGAGAAAAAAGAAAAAATACGTGTCGAATATTTTAAAATAATCTATGTGATGGACTAAAAAAAAATTTTAGTCATCATGCCCATTCTTCAATCAGTTCATTTTTACAAACACATTCTATTCTTCAAATTAAATTCGTCATCATATTTCACAGCACACTAATCTTTAACATAAAAAGTACTATCACACATTCTTTTTATAGATAGGTAACTATCTAAGTACCTACTTAAACACTATAACGCATTTGCACTCCACCCACCCACAATTTCAAAAAAAAGCTTCATCAACTCTTAACACACTCAAACCCACATTACAAATCAAGCACCAGTCATTTAGCACTAGCCACTAAATATTCGATCATTTCTTCATCAATCGATAACACTCATCAATCGATCAAACCTGTCACAATCGATTTAAGGTAGGTTAAGGTAGGTAGGTAAGTAAATAGATACCATTAATGAAATCAGATACAGTGCATATCATTAAAATAGAAAATACTTAGTTCTTTCCGGACTGTAGAGTTTTTTTTTAATGGTAAATAACGTTGTAGATTCTTGTCAAGTGAAATAAAACTTACATACATACATATCCGCCACGCCACTCTCCCATTGGGTTAGGCAGAGACCTTCCCTCCTCTTGCTACGATCCAAACACACTTCTTCCGCTTCATCCACACTCATCAGTCGCCTCATACATTCCCTTCGGTTTAGAGTACTCTTGGCCTTTGTTAAACAAGTCCCCGATTTTTTTAAAGCCTTATATAATGGAATATTAAATCATTAAAAAAATAGGAAGTTTAAAAAACTAAAACACGCTTTAGCTCGAACTAAACATGTTCCATCGTCAGATTAGTTTGAAAGCAGGTAGCATACCTATTAATATATAGTCATCAGAACTCAGAGCGCGTGCAAAATTTTATCCTATTCGAAGACCGGGAAGTGGGTCAAATTAAGATTCCAAGATTTGTTTACATACATACTTAGTTACAAGTGAAGCTAATGTAAAGCGTGTGAAAACAAATATCTCAATCAAAAACCAGAACCTAAAGAGTCTAGGTGTACCGATGACACAAGTCTTCTTGCCCCTCGTAGGCGTCGTCGGTCAAGTATGCAACCATTACTTCGATGTAAAGATAGTGCATTCTTTGTCTGCATTGTGCAACGAGTGTCCTCAGGCTTTGTGTGACCTTGAGAGATAGTGGGCGCCTTGTTAAAGTTGTTACGATTCTTGTTTAAATTGATGCTGGTTTATTAGGTAGGTTTGTTTGACAAGTTGTTATGGTTAAATTGTTTATCAGTTCCTTATTACAAGTTGATTGTAAATTAGTTATAAATATATTTAAAAAATATATAATATTTTTTTGAGTTGAGCTTCCTTTCATTAATAAAACTAAAACCTCGATTCATCCTTTGCGTAGCGTTGGCCAGTAGGTAATATTTAATGAAAAATATGTACTTAATATTAAACATTAAAGAAACGTAAATATAGAAAAAGATACCTGTATAAAATTACATCTATCTCTACCTCTATATATTTTTTATTGTGACTATATTTTCTTAAACTTTATCGATAAAAAACTATCGACATACACCCCTCCCTATCAATAAAGGCGGCGTTAATGAACTTGCTGTTGTAAATAGATCTGCGCACACGATGCGTCTCGTACGAACAGCATAGTGAATGTAGCGCACTAACAAAGTTGCGTTACACTATGTTTTTTATGCTTTTCTTTCATGAAAATATCTATTAATTCGCCGTATTTTTTTTAGCAAACTGCGTTATATAATTTTTGATATTGGTATCTACTTATAAAGCTTTAATATATTTTATTTAATATATATTAATATATATATTTATTAATATATATTTATTTATTAATTAATATATATTATATTTTAATATTTAATATATCCCACAACATTTAAGTAGGTATACCTACTAAACTGTAATCGCTTGCGTAACGTAGACGTAGACGCAAACGGTGACAGATCCATCCATTACAACTCAGAGGTACACATACGTCTACGCATACGCAACGTATACGCATCCGGTGTGTTTTGGCCTTTAACATTGTTCTTCCTTACACACGTCCGACACGCCTCTCTCCCATTAGGGTAGGCAGAGACTTTCCTCCACATACTACGATACAAACACACTTCTTTTGCTTCATCCACATCCATCAGTCTCCTCCAACCGGTGTGTTTTTTGGCCTTTAATGATGCAATCAAGAACTTAACTTGCTAAACTAACAACCAGTACTTGTAAAATGTAAAATTAATGTGATTCCAAACAGCGACCTGTTTTGTTATCATTTAGTTCACAATTCGCCCACTGCCAGTCGTATATCTATCAATTGCTGATAAAGTCTTGTCGAGTCACTTAAGAATGTTGGTGCATTCTAGTATATTAAGGTTATACCTAGAGTTTATATTATTGAGTACATAATCAATTTGAATAATGAAGTAAAGAATGGAGGTCCTTGGTTTAAAGTGAGATTATAATTTAACACAGAAAATCACTGTTCGGCACTGTATTGTTGAAAAAGAAGTTTTACAATGTTGCCATACCTACATTAGAATAAACTGAAATAAATAAGATATGAAACCTTAAATAAACAATGAGCACAATAGAAAAAAATATTTCCAGGAAAAATATGTCTTCCAACGCGTCCCCACGAAGCAAAGTACCCAATAAGCTAGCAGCAAGGTCTATCTACACATATCCGGGCCGTGCCCGGGACGTGTCCGGGCCGTACGTCGTCATGACAACGCTTCCGGTTGCCAAGACGACGAAATTGTTTTCCCTCCTGACGGGCCACGGTCCAGACACACGTCCCGGGCACGGCCCGGATTTATGTGTTGACAGACCATTACTATCTATTTAATTCTACTAATTAGGTATATTATATACTTTTAACATGAAGTGAGAAGAATATTTGAAGCGATTGTAGTGGATATTATAGTTAGGTAGCCATTTTTTCTTCGTATCTTTGCTTAAGCTGCGTAACTTGAAATTTCGATAATCATATCAAGTGAGGATATGACATTACAAAGATTTTCAGTGGAGCCAATAAAGTGAAATAAAAAAAGAAAAATAAGTAAGAAATAGAATAGTAGTAGTAGTAGTAGTATAGAATAGTAAGTGAGAATAGTAGAGGAAAGATGATAGGGCACTTGATACGACACGACGATTTTTTAAAGAACATCATTGAAGGAAAGATTGAGGGTAAGAGAGGAAGAGGAAGACCAAGACGTACTTACTTCACTCAAGTGAAAGAGAGGATTGGCGTCGTGTCGTATCAGGAAGTGAAATTACTGGCAGAGGAAAGGCAAAGATGGCGTTTACTCCACCGACAAGAGCCTGGCTCTTAAATGTAATGATGATGATGATAATAAAGTGAATTTCTATTGTATGAAATTAAAGTGTCCAGTACAATCAGAGGTGCGTATGTGACTGAAAGCACGTAATCACTTTCAAACAATAACCGATAAGTAACAATTTATCGTTAATTTTATATTTATATTCATTAATCTGATTACTACTACTATGGGTTCGATAATGATTACAATTTGATTAATGGTTTAGTTGGTAATATGTGTTTGAGGCTGCATCACGTGTTTTTAAGTTTAGATAAATAAATTATAATAGTGAAAGGAGTTTTTATTAAATATCTGTGATGTATGGCGAAGACCACTTTGCTCCACTTACAACAATTCAAACACACTTCTATCACTTCATCCACATTCATCAGTCGCCTCATACATGCAAGTCGGTTTAGGGTACTCTTGACTTGGCCTTTCTGTCCCTATTTTGATCAAGAAACGTTATAGTTTAAGAGGATCGTACTTATTTAAGCACAGACAGCCTATAGCTTTGATTGCTTAGTAACATCACCGATTAAAATATCTCCATAAAAATAAAACTAGTTCTTTTCAAATTTAATTACCTCCTTTTACGAGTATTTTTTAAATCTTTATCGCTATTCCATATTTAGGCACAACAGCGATAAAAAGTTAGTTAAATCATTTTATCGATAAAATTTATAGTGTCATTCCCCTCACTAGACTATAAAATTATTTGTCAAAAGTTAAAAAACTGCATAGTTTTGGTGCACCTACAACTGCATTTTATCTGCATTTGTTATTGATTTATAGCGTTGTCTAGTCAGAATTTTCTTCTATTGGATTTGTGCCAGCATTGATAGTAAAAATACTGTTCGTAAAAATAAAGGAGTTTACAATAAAGGAGACTAAATAACCTAACCTTTTTATTTTAAAAAAACCCAACTGCGTATAAAACGCAATTTATTATTTTGATGTAGGTACCCAGTATCACTCTCACTGACACCTCTCAAGCTACAATCCATGGGGCTTAGCACGGCGTGCTGCGACAATAGGCTATTTGACAAATTTGGAAAATAATTTTAAATTAATGTTTACATGATAATAATTACCCTACATTGATATTTCCGAAATATTTAATGTTTTAATGATGAAAAATCAATGTTGTAATTCAAATTTAATAAAACCCGCGAATAACACTGTTTCTGTAATGGCGCTGGTCACATGTCACGCGTGACGTCACATGCAAGTGAACAAACACGAAAAACACTAACGAAGCGCACTATTATGACAGCTGTTTACTCGCGTGTGACGTCACCAGAATGTCAACAAATAACAGGCCGTTCGTGTTCCAGATAAAAATTTAAAAAATATTACAATTTGTTTATTTCATTTTGTTAAAAATAAACATGTTTTACATCGAAATAAAGTGAAATATATTTCTTTATAATATAATCTTTTAGGATAACCACATTTTGTTGTATATTTTGAATATAGTCAAATACCCTATTATCTCACGTACCTATGCTGTCCTTATCACATTTAAAACTATAGACAGAGACGTAAGCGTGACAAACGCATGACAACGTCTTGTCACGGAGTGCCATGCTAAGCTAGCTGCAGAGCGTGCCAAAGAATTATACGTACATACAAACATACATACATACTCTCGAAAACACATAACCCTCCTTCTGCACAGTCAGGTAAAAAAAACATTGTACATTTTCAAAAAACTGTACTTATGTATGAGTGTATCAAAGGAGGTTCTAAGAATAAAATTATTTAAGTAGTAAAAGCCCCTTCAACATATTCGTAAGCCCCCATATAAATACATTAAGTAGCCTCAGGAAACCGACAATTTAATCAATAACGCCATAACTAATTGAAAAATTGAATACTAGAGGCTGCCCGCGACTTCGTTCGCATTTGTAGTCATAAACAGGGACACACGCACACAGACACATTGATCCATTAATTTCTAAATTGATTTAAGCTATCTTTTTTTTTTTTTCTTCAGTTAATAATCCATCTAAGTTTTTTTTGATGCTGTCTGTTTATCTGTTAATCTACAATTTAGTTTTTAATTTGCTGCTCTTTATAATTGGCTATGTTTTTATTTAAGTACATAGACTAATATTAAGATTATGTGCTGTTAAAAGTACTTACTGAATAAATAAATAAATATTTTGGAAAATTCATATATATAGATTTAATATTTGAAAATACTATAGCCTACTGTTATTTAGATGTGTAGGTACTTAAGCAAAATTGTAGCTTATACATCACAGTAACACATAGGCTAGGTATTTTTTAATCATGTTTTTTTTTCTCCAAAATATAACGATAAATGCCGCCTCTAGTAACTATAAGAATACTTTTTGAATTCACTTTAAAAGAAGATATCTGACTTTTTTTTATCGTACTCTTTTTATGTTTCATTTGTTTTTTTCTCAAAACACAAAGCTCAGACAGAAAGTTCTTATGCCACAAGCATCCATTAACGATGCTGTTTACTACTTAAGCCTACTTCGCTACTTCGCTCCCCTATTTTGATGCACTACAATGCAGTACAGCTAAGAGCAGTGCACTCCAAACTCAATAACTGACCCGCACTAACAATTGACTGTTTCCTATCAGGGATGTGATATACAAGTCGATAGTTTATAAATCGTTAAATTAATATCGATAAATAAAAATAAACAAATATTTTATGTCAAAAAATGTCAAGTAAATTATTTTCATTTATCAAAACAAAAGGTCCGCTGGAAGATATTGCTACTAAACAATAGCTGACAGTTTGCTGTTCCTATTGATCGATATGTCATACATATCTGTATTACCTACTTATTTATGATTTTGATTTACCTAAAAATATTTTGCGATAAGAACCATAGTTTAAACGAATAAATTAATTTATAAATTAGTATTTTGGAAAAAAAAAAATCTTCTAGAATATAGAGGCACTTCATTTTTTTTTTACTGCGTCGTGAGTTTAACCTTTCATCAAAATTATATTTACTTTGTAACCTATACTTAATTTACTCCAACATTTGAAAAATATTTCCATAATTTATTTTGTTTTATTTTATCGATAACCCATCCCACGTCCCATCACTACCCAATCAATCGAGCGTTGCGAGCGGAAATGCGTTTAAATGCATCAGACGACTTGAGACCCTTACGGATGCAATAATGCACTTCCTTTTTACACTACAACAACTAACTCGACACCCGAACAATACGCCCTGTAATACAAGTTAGGTACCAAGTGAAAGTATACAAAAGTTCTTTACTTGTATTGTATGGGAGGCATTAAAAAATAAAACAATTGTGGAAAAGGTCGTAAGGTCGAAATGTTACCAAATAAGCGAGAAATAATGAGAGGGTATTGTGAAGTAAAATCACTTGAAATAATTACCTTTATGCATTGAATAAAAAGCCTCAAAAATTGTTGATATTTTTATTTTGCCCCGGCGACATTAAGCGACACTTAGACCCAGAACACACGGTGAAATGCAACTGAAACTGCTAGTTACTTTTGAGTTGCATCGAAGTTTTTGCTATAGACTTCTTTGGAAAACCACATACGAAGGAGTCTATAGCAGAAACTTAGATGCAAATCAATAGTAACTAGCAGTTTCAGTTGCGTTGCAGTTGCGTTTCACCGTGTGTTCTGGGTCTAAATGCCACTAACTAGATAGAAACATAGAAATACTTTATTGCACACAAAGAGATTATGGCAATACTCAAAACTATAACATTCTGCGCAAAGATGGCCTTATTACTTAAAGTGATCTCTGCCAGACAACAAGACTAGGTTATAAACAAAGAATTTGTTGCTAACACTTTGATGCTTATTTTTGTGAAAAATTATTCAATATTTTTGACTAGATGGAGGAAGTCTACATGGCCTAAACATGCCATTATGCCTTTTTTTTAATGTAGTGATAATTTCTCCTTTGTGTTTATTCTTATTTAACAAACAAGCATGAAACAACGAAAAAATACCGGCCAAGTGCGACTCGGAATCGCGAGGGAATGGTTCCGTACCATTCACTATTGATTTCGAGCAAAAATGGCAAAAAAAAATTATTTGTTGTATGTGAGCCCCCCTTAATTAATATTATTATTCTATTTTTAGTATTTGTTGTTATAGCGGCAATGGTAATACATCATCTGTGAAAATTTCAACGCTCTAGCTATAACGGTTCATGAGATGCAGGCTGGTGACAGACGGACGGTCGGACGGATGGACAGACAGACAGATGGACAGCCAAGTCTCAGTAATAGAATTCCGTTTTCACCCTATGGGTACGGAACCCTACAAACATAATTTCACTCAGTTGCGTGTTACCAACAACTTTTAGAATATTAAATACTAGCACACAAGTACCAGACTTACTATGGAATGGGGGGGGGGGTACTACAATGTCTGCACGCAACTCTAGGCATTAAATTAATACCTAGGTCCATGACGTAAATACTAAGCTACCCTTAAAATAACCTCTAGACTAGTCTAGCTGTCTGTGGATTCAATTGGATTGTAATAAAAGCTAATAAGATAGATTAACCTAGGTAATTTTCTTTACCAATTTAGAAAGTGTCAAATCGATTGACGTTTGTTTGAAAGACCTATTTTAGCGTTATGATTTCCTATATTCTCTCAATCCCAAAACTAAATAAACAATAAACTCGAGACTCTCTTTTCTACTAGAAATTTCTTACAATAAACTGTTAAATAAATAAATAAATTCCTAATATAACTACGTACCTAAGGTTGCCTGGAAGATATTGCTACCTAGCAATAAGGCCGCCTGTTGCTTCTTATATTCTTGTTTGTGTCTGTACCTTATATCTTTTGTGCAATAAAGAAAATTTGTATTGTATTGTACCTAGCTTAAAATCAAAAACCATGTAAAAAAACCTAATGGTGCTCCCCTTACTGGTATAAAAATATGTTTACATTTAGAAACGTTACTAAACATGCAGTATGGGGAGCACCATAAGTTTATTTACCTACAATAAGTAGGTATAGGTACTTACTTAATTAATCACTAATTTTCTTTAAGAAAGTAGGTACAGTCAGCATCATCAAATTTTCAAATTACACAATAGGCATGATGACTAAAAAAATTTTTTAGTCTGTCATATAGAGTAGATATTTTAAAATAATCGACACGTATTTTTTCTCTTAAACCAAAAATGACAAAGTTACACTGGGTTAAAGTTGCTCGTGACGTCACGTTTGAGTACGATTTTTACTCAATGGTGACGTAAAAACCCCCCACTCCGTAACTTTGATGCTCTGTATCTTTGTATTTATTTATGTATTTGATCAGGTAAAAAATGTGTTTCAAATAGTTTTTAATAGCCTAAAAGACGGACTAATTATTTTTTGAATTTTTGAATGTAGTCATCATCCCTATAATCATTATAAAACGTAAAACCTTACTTATTTTCTTTATTTTGAACCTTATTAGATGGTCTTTAAACCCTAGAGTATCTTTTGCTAAGCGATTTCGTCTAATAACGGTGTATTTGACTTTTGAAAATCTGAATGTCTTCATCCACTTATGATGCTGACCGTACCTACCTAGATAGCAACCCGGATTTATTCAAATTTTTCAGGCCTCTACCTACCATTTTCCAACACAAATAACCTGCTAACTTTAACAATAAGGTTTCATCCTAATCAAAACCTAATAGAAAGGTTTTAACCTACAAAATCCAATTATCCATTCACTTTAATTCAAGATAACCAAGATGCCAATGCACTATAAATAGAAAATACTCTCAGTGTAACACAGTGGACTATTTTGAGTGTTCATCACATGGGCCCTGTGGCGCAACGGATAACGCGTCTGACTACGGATCAGAAGATTCCAGGTTCGAATCCTGGCAGGGTCGCAGGAATTAGTTTTTTGGAAAAACTGGATAGTTATAAACTGATTAAACAGAAATTCTGTACCATAAAATAAATTCTTATTAATATTATATGTTTAGGTTTATACTTATATATTTATTGTTTATTGTAGGTTAAGTGACTATCCTGCCTTCATGCTATCTCTTCTCTGTCTGTGGGGTCTGCAGGAAGAAATTTCTTTTAGAAATATGCTGTACCTTTTGTATAACTTCTCTTTTTTTCTGTCTCTATGTACTATCATCTTACAATAAAACAAGGTGCTGCTGTGATGGCCGGTCATGTCATGCGGATCCCATCAAACTAAGCATTTCACTTCTTTGTTTCCCATTTGCTTGGCTTACTTTTTCCTGGATATTGTGGGGTCAAATTTTTATTATTTATTTATGGATAGCTGTTTTGAAATATTAATTTGATTATATGTTTCTGTGTTTATGCCTGAGATTTGTAAAACTTAAATTAAAAAGAGCAACCCTACAGAGTTTCTTGCTAGGTTCTTCTCTGGGGAAACTGCACTCTTGCGAATCTAGCATTAACTTTAAAAAATGACCCGTCTTAAGTGTTGTCAAAACCTACAGGATTAAATGATTTTCATTTCATTTCATTTCATTTCAACTGTTAAATAAATAAATAAATTATTATTATTTTATTTTTATCTTTGCTTGGTTAAGTCGGTAGGTTTGTTTTTAGCCCGGTTTTTATTTTAAAATAAGTCTGCCAAACAGACAAGTCAATTTGTGGACCCAATTGTGTCTAATAGATATTTATTTATTTATTCAGTAAGTACAATTCACAGCACATACCTAATCTTAATATTAATCTATGTAAGTACTTAAATAAAAACATAGCTAATTATAGAGAGCAGCAAATTAAAAACTAAATGATATCTATGATATGTGTATATCCCGGTTAGATAGTTAGATATTCTTAATACTACTTAATTAAATACCTTAAATCGTTGGATAACTTCAACGCTACGCAATTAGGTACAACACATAGTTACCTACCTAAATACTTCGTTTGAAAGACTACTTGTAGTAGAGAATTGAACTATTTACAACATTAAGGTCAAAATCTACGTAAATCTAAGCATATTAAAATGTTGAACTAAGTACCTAAGAACCTACCAGAGAAGAAATTCCAAGGTGTATGCGAAATCCGCCAACCCGCACTTGGCCAGGTGGATTACGGCCTAATCACTCTCTGTATGAGAGTAGGCTCGTGCCCCTCGGTGGGGACATATATGGGCTGATAAAGAAGAAGTACCTAAAGGTTTATTTAAAATAGACCAAGCCAAAGAACTTAAGACCCATTACCATCAGGCATCTTTAACATAAATCAGACTTAGGTACGCTCTACACAAGTCCCCTAAACATCTCGACTTATTCCTACATTTTCGACCCCCGAATTATTTATTATACGAACCGCCCTTGTATAATTATACGGGCTGGCATTAGCAAAATCACCCATATTATCCACTCGGTACTTTATTCGGATTAATATAATAGGATTTTGTTTTGCTTTGGTCGACTAAATGGGGATATTAGGTTAGAGTAACATGTCTAGAAGGCAAAATTCGTAATTCATTAGATATAAACCTAAACATTTTATTTTTAGAACGAAATTTTTATTTTGATGTACCCAGTGTCACTCTGAAATGAAATGAAAAATCATATAATCCTGTAGGTATTGACAACACTTAGGACGGGTCATTTTTTAAAGTTAATGCTAGATTCGCAAGAGTGCAGTTTTCTGTCTCACTGTTAATACGAATTAACGACACCTCTCAAGTTAAAATCCATCAAGCCGTTTAGACTTTAGTGTGTGCCAAAAAATCATACATACCATACATACTCTCGAAAAACATAAATATATAACCCTCCTTCTGGCACAGTTGGGTAATAAGGCACTAATAGGTAGCTAACAATAAGTAGATAAATAAATATTAAGATAAAAGGTGGCGAGAAGAGCTATGGATGTCTGGGTAGAGGCGGCTCAGGATAGAGAAACGTGGAGAAAGAGAGCGGCCTTTGCCCAGCATTGGGACACTGACGGCTAGATAAAATGAAGAATTATTACGGTGAAATGGCTACACACTAAAACATAAAAAAAAAAACAAACAAAACAAAACAAAACAACATATTTCATTATCATTTTTTTTTTCATTTTTTTTAAACATATTTCTTTTAGAAATATGCTGTACCTTTTGTATAACTTCTCTTTTTGTCTGTATCTATGTACTATCATCTTACAATAAACTGTTAAATAAATAAATAATAATAAAATTTAAAACATTCGTTTACTAATAGCAAAACCATAATAACCTACCTACATTATGTAGAAGAAAGAATCCTAAATAGGTAAAGCTACTATTAAAAACTTTGATTTACTAAAGAGGTTGAAATCCATTGCATAAAACTCCTTTAAAATTAACCCATCATTAAAACTATAGCTGACTCTATCAGTTTCAAAAGTGAAAAGAAGACAACACGATGTTAAATAGAAGTTTAACTTTAAATTTTTTTTGCAACGGAGGGTTTAAAAAAACACCTTTTTATAACGAGACCGTTCTAAACAAAGGTCTTGCGGTTTTAGGGTTCCCTTGGCCGTGATAAAATTAAATTTAGTGATGTGGTTTATGCTAAATGGGGATGATTATGAATGGGGGAGAAAGGTGAATGTTAACAAGGGATTTAATTTTTAAAGATGTCACACTTGTAAAGTCAAAATGTCGCTTGCTCAGCTCATTTGCAAAAATGATAAAAAAAGCTTGAGTATACAGAAATTAACTTTGCAGTTTACTTTCAAGTTATTAAAATTTTTAGTAACTCAGTTCCAAAAAATGTATCCTAATTTTTGGGTCTCGAAAGAAAAAATAGTATTAAATTGCTTTAGCATAAACCTGCTCCTAATAATTTATTTTAGAATATTTTATATCAACGTAAGTAGGTACATCAACACATCAGGGATGTTAGGGAGCTCCGTAACCGTAACCGAAACTATCGGATATCCGATATAAAAAATCATCCGTAACCGTAACCGAATCCGAAATAAAAGTTTCGCATAGTATCGGATAGGGGTGGAGCCTAATTGAGACACGTTATTTTTATTTTACTTTTGAAATTCCTTAAAAAATTAATATCCGTAACCGAAACTAACGGATAATCCGAAATAATTTATTATTCGTATCCGTAACCGTATCCGGTATAATAATCATTCCTAAATCCGTATCCAATCCGTATCCGAAATTTCATATCCATAACATCCCTACAACACATTCAGTGAATTTATCGTACAAATGCTGTAAATATTTTAAAGTAGGTATGTTAAATCTAGAATCTAAAACGTCTGAAACCCTAAGTGTCGGCAGTAGTCTGAATAATTTACATCGAATCAATACAGGGGCTTTGACCGTCAAATTGCTTAGGATTTGCCACGGATTTTCATTTTAATATCAGTATAGTCTAGCAAAAAAGAAAAGTTTCAAAGTGACAACACGGTAATGTTGTCCCGTTCTTCTTTGATTGATTTGAAAGGGACGTACTTACCGTATTTACCTTGTCTTTACCCATAAAAAATTGTGCCTCCTTCTTCTATTTTTTGACAAAAACAGTGACAACTATCGCAAAATGGTATCTGGACCAATTTTATCGATTCTTTTTTTAAAATTTTCATTAAAGTCCTAGAATGTTTTTTTATATTTTACGGTGAGAAAAATAATAATTCGAATACTTGCCGGGAAAGCCCACTCCACATAAGGCAGAACAAAGTTCGCCGGGACAGCTAGTTTAAAATAGGCTTTAAGTATACCTACGGAACTCTGGAACTTATTTCCTTCACTATCTTTACAAAACCCTTACACAGGTAGACGGGCGGCATTGTATCGGTATTCTATAACCTTTATTCGCCATTGTTAACATCTAACTAACAGGTTTTTAACATTTTGTAACATTTTAAGAAATAATGGCGTTATAATCAGGCTTGTATTTTGTTTCATTTTAATATAAAAAAGGTTACAAGAAAAACATAATAGGTAATAAAAGATTACTAAGGAAGTAGTAAGTTTCTTATTTTCCCTCCTTGTTAAATAGGTAAGTATATAAGTATGTCAAACTTCTATTCCCTCCTTGTTAGATATCATGTCAAAATACCTACCCTACAGTCTATGTACAGTAAGGCACCTAAAATACTAACTTAGGTATGTTTACAAAGAATGAATAGAAGTTGTGTCGTATCAGATGCTCAAACGGACGGCAGAGAATAGAGCAGAGTGGCGTTGACTCTACCGACAAGAGTGACGTTCTTTTTTTTAAAATGATGTTTAGAAAAATAGGAGGTTACCTTTACAGAGAGTCATTTCTAAAATATAAAACCAACAATTTGAAATGATTCAAATTATTTATAGATAAGTCTGTTACAACATTTGATTAGAAAATATCTATCTACCTACTCCTATTAGGTTCCTGTTAGCTTAATGTACCTAAAGGCACCGCTTGTACCTAAATTAATAATTATCGAAGGTAAGTAGTTACTAGGTACTTAACTTTTTAATTAAAATAATGAAAAATGTGAACTAACCTTCTTGCAATAAGCTCTTCAGTAATCAGGATAATCTAATCTTCATCTCCTTCGAAAACACTAAACATTGACACTTAAAAACACACAAAAGATAAATCACTGCCACAGCCGAATCCATTAATCTTTTTAAATTCGCAAAATATGCACTATTTTCACAACTATTTCACCAATAAAACCTCTTTACGCCAAACTAGGCAGAATGAATCCAATCCTTTGGTAGTAAAATAAAAAAATGACCGCTAGATTTCTTTTAAAAAGGAAAAATATAACCTTAAAATATAAAATCTTTGGCCCACAAGGACCACCTAGAGTTTCACCCAGCTGACTGATGGGAAATGCGAAATCCACGCATGCGCTGTGGGGAGATTTGAGGCGGGCACGCGCAAAGGGGCCGTTTAGATTTTGGCAAGGGCTCTTGAATATTTGAGGTTATAATAGGTAATTCAGATAAGAGGGAAGTGTGCTCTTTAAAATTATCTTCAAAGAATTATCTTGAGAGGTGGGAAAAGGGAAATGAGGGAAAAACAATGGCTCTTTATTTATGCGTGGTTTCTTTTTCGGGGATGAGGTTAGGTAGGTTAGGTTGTTAAAGAATTCACGAAAGGTAAAATGTCTCGAATTTAAAACTACTAGGTGCGAATTAATATTTTAAGTATGATTGATAAACATTGGCTGGGACTCACATTGGCAGAATATCTTTAAAAAAACTGAATACCTACCAGAAAATATTTGACTTTTCAACGCGACTGTACGCTAATAAATTAGAGTTTCTTCTTTCTCGATCTTAACGATTTTTTTAATGTATGTAGGTAGGTACATATTAAGTACTTAAGTGCTTCTTAAATGTACCTACCTACCTACTTTGGTTCAGTTTAAAACAGCAAACATAATTTAAAAGCAATCTTTCAAAACCCATTGCACTGTAAACCTGTGATACGGAACCCTAAAACGCTCTTTTGTCAGGATTAAATGAATTGGAATAGATTAGGTCTCGGCGACCTTTCATGTTATATACCTACCTACATACAACCGGCATAACTTAACTAAACACTTCAACACTATACACGCTGATATAAAATACGTGTCGACTTCATTCGGGTTGCTTAACAGCGGCGATACATACCTACATACAACCGGCAAAACTTACCTAGACACCTTAACACTATACACGCTGGTATAAATTAGGTGTCGAGTTAATTCAGGTAACTTACCGGCGGCGGCAAAAGGGTTAATATTTGATTTAACACGTTTTTTGGTCCCTTGATGCCTTGTTTAATCATGCTCGTCATTTTATTAAAGGGGTTAAAGGGGTGTGAAAAAATGTGTCGACAGGTGTGCTGTGTCAATATTTTGATGGGAAAAGAAAAAAAACCTATTGCATGTTGTGTTTTGGTATTTCTTGTTAAAGGGTCATACAGACACAGAAAACAAAAAATGTCTCTCCTGTTCCTGAAAGTTAAGAACATTGGATGCTAATTTCTGAACTTAATTTACTTAAGTATATCTGCTTAATCTGTGCCCGATGTAGTTTTGGCCTGCATAAACATTTTGAGGATTAGATGCTCTAATGTCCTTAATCATCTGGAACAGGAAAGACAATTTTGAACCTAATTATGTGTAGATATGACTCTAAAAATAGGAGAAAGTATATAAAAAAACTAGAGGCTGCCCGCGACTTCGTACGCATTTATGTCATATCTTTGAAAAACCACGAAATAAGTACCTATCTACAAAAAATATAGCCTATGTGTTACTCTGATGTCTAAGCTAAGTTATTGTAAACACTAAAATCTATTCAGTGGTTTTTACGTGATGAAGTAACAAACATCCATCCATCGGCAAAAACATTGACATTTATAATATTATTACGATGAATTACTTACCTTGATAGCTACTTATTTCCTTTTTATATGAACTATTCCAATGGCCATCAATTACTGCCAAGGAAAGGACCAAGGTAAAGATGGCGGGACGAGCTGGACACCTTGAGTAGGGAGTCTTTTTTTATCCATAAATTTAAATGCCATATTTTTGTTTGACATAATGATTTTTAAACATAAGTATTAGATGCACTTATATTAATTGCAATACTTTATTTAATCCATAATTATTGTTTCATCGATTATTTTTTTGTCATAATATTGCAAGGTATAACTTTTGAATGCCATAACATTTATTTCTAATAATCGTCATATGTACTAAATCAAACGACTATAATATTTTTTATTATAAATAATATGGAATATGTGTTAGGTAGTAGGTACTATTATGAATGAATTTACAAATTGATTAGACGACAGCAGGCAGCGCGGTGGCGAGACACGGCGGTAGGGGGGTCCGGGGGCGCAGCCCCCGAGGGGGGGCTCGCAATAAAAAAAGGAACACCAACCAGAACGGCTAGGATAGGTTAGGTTAGGTTAGAACATGATTTTGCATCCCTGCTTGCTGCATGCTTGCTTGCATGCTGCATGCCTGCTGCATGCCTGTTTGCATGCTGCATGCCTGCTGCATGCCTGCTTGCATGCCTGCATGCATGCCTGCATGCATGCTGCTTGCATGCTGCATGTTCATCAGGATCATGTAAATATTATCATGTAGGTGATACCATCAGTAGGTTGTAGGTTATAGGTTATATATATTTATGTCATGTAGTCATTATGTTTAAAGTAAATATAGCTTTTAATATTAGTGCATTTGTTATATTCTAGCAAACATACTTATGTCACGAAATAATATGTCTTATGAGTTTTATGGCAAATAAAACCATATAGATGACGATATTATGACAAATAAAATTATAGAATAAAAAAATATGATACTTAAATTTATGGGAAACATTAGTGATTCCCTTGAGTACCTGGGCGGAGGAAGCTAGAAACGAAAGTCATGGCGGATGAGGAGAGAAGCCTTTGCCTAGCTGGACACAAGTGGCTAGAAAGAAAGAGGTAAGAATACCTATAGGTACCTACTTATTGAGGTATTTCTAATGCAGTGTTTGTTTACATAAGTACCTACCTAAGTACCACAGGGCTGAGCAGAAAATTAATATGGAGATAGAGTCCATTTCACGAAAGAAGTCCCCTAGGCGCGGCTATGTTTAAATCATGTCAAAATTGACAATGTTGCCATTTATGAGAACAAATTTTACCTATATTATTTATATTTCAGTTGTAATTTATCAAAAATAATAATTGTATACTTCGAATGTCATAATCATTCCATGAGTAGGTTGATATAAATTTTGATAAAAACATCTGCCTATTTACCTACATTTCTGTTATGTAAATAGTATATTTTTATAAAGATAAGTAAGGGTTTTTCTACCTACTATCAGGGAAAGGTCAGAAAATAGGGAAAATAGATCTGTCAAATTTAGTTCCAAAAATATCCGGGGGACTTCTTTCGTGAAAAGCACTCTATCAACTTAATGTACTTATCCAAAAATAAAAGCTAACGATGAGTAAACATAAACAATACCGACACACATTAAATCTCCGACAGACACGATGCAACGACACGCGACTGCAGTGTCGTGGTGTCGCGACATATCCGGTGACACGACCGGCGACACACGACACGACATCATCGGCTGCATGTCGTCAGTGCACGATTTTGACACCTTTTGTTGTCGAGTTTATTGAAAACTAGAAGCTGTCCGCGACTTCGAACGCATTTATCGTCATATCTCGGAAAAAATCATGATATCTCAAAAAAATAATAGCCTATGTGTAATTCTGATGTGCAAGCTACAATATCGCCAAGTTACATAAAAATCTTTTAAGAAGTTTTTACGTGAAAGAGTGATAAACATCCATCCATCCATCGGAACAAACGTTGACAAACAAAACAAACATTTTGACAATATTTTTTTTATAATATTAGTTGGATATACCTACTTAGGTAATTTTCGTCAATTAAAACTGTTTAAAAACTTGCCCTAGCATATAATATGTAAAATTAAGAAAACTAAGAACTTGGTGTAGGTTAACTTATTTATTACTTACAAAACAAATTAATCATACAAAAACGTCCAAAACTTTTGTACAAGCTAACGCCTACTAAAAACTTAGGAGCAATGTTTTTGAAATTGTTATTTTTATTTGCTCAAAACATAATGCCAGGCACTTTACCGCGATCGTCCTTACATTTGGTCTTTATTTCTTTCGATCTTTAGCGGCTTCCAGCTACTCTATATGCATTTATCGTTATTATCTTGGAAAACTAACAATAATTGTAAAAAAAGTTACAACATAGTAAAGTTTTATTAAAATCTGTTCAGTGGTTTTTGCGTGGAAGAGTTACAAACATCCATTCTCCATCGACACAAGCGTCAACGTTTGTTTCTTTGTAGGATCGTAGGATTATTAAATACTAGAGGCTGCCCGCGACCTCGTACGCATTTATTGTCATATTTTAACAAAAATACACAATAGTCTCAAAATAGCCTATGTGCCTGTGCCTTTATGAGTCATACACAGAATTAGGTTCAAAATTGTCTTTCCTGTTCTTGATGATTTAGGATACTGGAGCATCGTAATCCTCAAAATGTTTATACATGCCAAAACTACATCGGGCATAGATTATGCGGATATATATTAAGTCCTTCCGAAGTCAGCGTAGCTTCCCTCCTTTAATGTTTTTCTTTTTTTGGTTCTTTAAATTCATTATTATGTTTTTTTATTTTATTTTATTTTTTACTTTGTGACGAATTCTTCCAACCTTGACGTATGGTGCACAAACTTGGTCTTTGACTGAAGCTCAAAAGTCCAAACTCAGGGTTTGCCAACGGGCTATGGAGCGCAGTATGCTTGGTGTAAAACTTACTGACAAGGTAAGAAACACCATACTGCGCTCTAAAACGCGTATTGCTGATGTGGCAAAAACAGCTGCCAGGCTGAAGTGGGATTGGGCCGGCCACGTCTGCCGCATGCCAGAAGACTTATGGGCAAAAACAGCTACCCAATGGCTACCAACTGCCAAACGGCGTCGCGGCAGACCGCGGAAAAGGTGGCGGGACGAGCTGGATACCTTCTTGGGTACCTGGGCGGAGGAAGCTCAAGAAAGAAAGTCTTGGCGTATGAGGAGAGAGGCCTTTGCCCAGCAGTGGGACACGAGTGGCTAAATAAGATAAGATAAGATAAGATAAGACGAATTCAAGTGTAAATTTAATGTTACCTACGAATAAATTATTTTTGAATTTTGAATTTTGTCCAGAAATTAGCTTCCAGTGTCCTTAACTTTAGGGAACAGGCGAGACATTTTTTGTTTTCTATGTCTGTATGACCCTTATACACAATATCTTAAAATAATATAGCCTATGTGTTATTCTGATGTGCAAACTACAATATTTTAAAGTTTCATTGAAATCTGTTCAGTGGTTTTGCCGTGAATGAGTAACAAACATCCATCTATCAGCACAAACATTGACATTTATAATATTTAGTAGGATGTTATTTAAACAAAATATTATGAAATAGAAGATAAAACCTTCATTAAAAAGTCTGTTTTAATCCTTGAAAGAATCTTCGATTTCGGCAAACTTCGGTAAACGTCGGGGATTGAGCTGGTTTCGGAAATGTTCGCCGAAGAAATTCCTGTAGGAAATGTTTATTGAAATCACTGACTTATCTCATCATCATGTCAGCTTGTGGACGTCTACTGCTAGATAAAAGCCTCCCCCAAGGATCTCCACAAGGACCGGTCGTGTGCTGCCCACATCTAACGGTTTCCTGCGACTTTCAATACGTCGTCTGTCCACCTTATGTGAATGAATGAATGAATGAATCCGACCGATTTCGGTCACGGCGACCGCTTACGCCGAACTCTGCTGTCGTTGGTGTGCTCTCATGTGGCTGATGTAACCGATCTTTTTAGAAAATGTTCTACCACAGTGGGGGCATGTGAGCACACAATCGACAGTATTATAAGTTAATGCCACTGCTGGTAGGGCTTTTTGAGCGTCGCGCTTGGCATCAAGCTCAGCGCGCCGTTTGACTTCAAAGTCGCGGACCTTGGTCTTAACTAGGGTCCGCCACTCCGGGCGTTTCGCCGCCTGCTGTTCCCAATGAGACGGCTCAATGTCACACCTTATGTATCACTTATATCAATATGAAATCTGCTCCATAGACAGCTACATAAAAATCTTATGTAAAAAGCTACGCTACGCATGGTAAAGTAGGTACTAAATGCAAACAAATATACGAATGATTAAAATATTTTATTGATAAAATATAAAATTATACTTTACTTAATATAATGTATGAATTGATTTTTACTTACTGTATATTTCATACCCATAATGACATTTTAATAAACATAGACAAATCGCGCCATACAAATATTACTGACGAATGTAACTTTTTATTGCATGTTTAGGCATAGGCACTGACAGCTCAGTGATAGAAATAAATGCGATCTATCAAAAACTGTTCATTGTGAACTATTTGCTGTGCTATTTTGTTACTTTGCCGTAACATTTTGCCACTTTGTTGTGTCATTTTGCCACTTTGCTGTGTCATTTTGCCACTTTGCTGTGTCATTTTGCCACTTTGCTGTGTCATTTTGCCACATTGCTGTGTCATTTTGCCACATTGCCCTAACATTTTGCCACTTTGTTGTGTCATTTTGCCACTTTGCCGTAACATTTTGCCACTTTGCTGTGACATTTTGCCACTTTGCTGTGACATTTTGCCACTTTGCTGTGTCATTTTGCCACTTTGCTGTGACATTTTGCCACTTTGCTGTGTCATTTTGCCACTTTGCTGTGACATTTTGCCACTTTGCTGTGTCATTTTGCCACTTTGCTGTGACATTTTGCCACATTGCTGTGTCATTTTGCCTCATTGCTGTGTCATTTTGCCACATTGCTGTACAGTTTTGCCACTTTGTTCTGTCATTTTGCCACTTTGCTGTGGCATTTTGCCACTTTGCTGTGTCATTTTGCCACTTTGCTGTGACATTTTGCCACTTTGCTGCGTCATTATTGGCACATATATAAGAAGTCCTTGTTAATTAAAATGCCATTGGATATTGAATTACAATTACATAATTACAGTACATTTCTACATCACTAATGATATAAAGCTGATTTGATTAACAATGTCCACTATAAAACTTAACTTTTTGATTTTTTACTTTTAAGTTGTTTTTACTTTGGCTACAAAAGTCTAATGACTCTTGTCATGGATACAATATTAAATAACTAGATGATTCAAATATGCTATTTACAATGATATAATGTTCACAACATAGAGATATATAACATTAATATAATATAATGTACGTATAGAATATACCTACGTTAATAATAAATATATTGGTATGGATCAAGACAGACACTTATCACAGCCAATTTTATTTCTTTAGAATTTAGAGAAAATAACTGGGCTTAAAAAGTTTATAGGCTGTTTCACTCTCCCCAGTTGCACGAAAGTCGCAACATCGTGCCGTCTTATTCTAATTTTTGAAAAAGACAGTGACAGCTATATATATGTAATAATTGAGTATTGGTTTGACCAATATTTTTGAACAGTCTAAGGGCCGGCGCACACCTGATGGAGCGCAGCGCAGTGCTTTTTTACTGATAATAATTTGACAATCAAAAATGCTCTGCGCTGCGCTCCGTCAAGTCAGCGCCGGCTCTAACAGACGGACTAAACATGACATTTTTTTAATTTAGTCATCATTCCTTTTGTTTCAACTTTATTGTTTTCAACATATCTACATAGAGCTCGCAATCATACCAATCCAAACCCAACCAAGTAGACTACCAGCTACTCCTTCAAGACATACCTCTCGAAGCAGTGCAGCAGTTCGAAGCAGACCTCAGCCAGGATGAGCGCGATGACCATCCACTCTAGACGCACGTGGTGTCTGTCTGCAGCCCATGAGGATAGCAGCTCTAGGAGTTCCACGCAGTGGGACAGGCGTTCGTTTAGGACCTGGGTGATATACACCTATTTAATAACATCTTGTTTTGGATGCTGCAGGATCGAAATATGTTTAAGTAGGTACAATTTTATCTGTGTGTATATAAGAATTGTAGGTACTTGAACTTTCTTTGAAAAGAGCAACCCAACAGAGTTTCATGCTAGATTCTTCTCTGGGGAAAACTGCTATCTTTCGAATCTAGTGTAAAAAATATTTTAGTAAGTATAATCAGTCCAAAAAGAGTAGAAATTAAAAAGTGGCAACACTGTACCGTGTCGTCCCTTTCAAATCAATCTAAGCAAAACGGGACGACACTACGGTGTTTTTTTTTTATTAGCCATTAAGATCCCATTGCTGGGCAAAGGCCTCCCCCGCGACTTTCCATTTAACAAGGTCTCAGGTAGTGTCCCGCCATTCCCATGAAAATGCATCCAGATCGTCTCTCCATCTTTTTCGAGGTCTACCTCGGCGTCTGTGACCATCTACGGTGTTATAACTTTTTAATTTCTACTCTTTCTGGACAGACTATACAGTTTTCCCAAGAGAAGAATCTAGCATGAAACTCTGTTGGGTTGCTCTTTTTAAAGAAAGTTCAAGTACCTAAAATTCTTTGCCTATGAAATAAAAATATTTAGACTTTGATTGACATAAAGAAAAAAATAAACTTAAAAAAAAATAAAAAAGACCCGTTCTAAATATCTGCGCACATCCCTGGAATTCGTTCCTCCTGCGCTTCCCCGATTAAGTACAAGTTGCTTGACGTTACTAAGTCAGGGGGCTTAGCACGGCGTGCCGCGACAATTATCTCGCGTCATGCTGTCCTTATCACATTTAATACTATAGACAGAGACGTAAGCGTGACAAACGCATGACAACGTCTTGTCACGGAGTGCCATGCTAAGCTAGCAGGTGGGTAGATAATTCCGATGGCTTATTACCTTATCTTTCACTTACCCTAGTCCGTCTCGGTATAGTAAAGTACTGTACAGTGTTGGAGTAAAGCTTCTCAAGTCGTTCCTCTTCCCAATAGAAGTCCGGAGTATCAAGCAGATCCGATTCAACGTTCAGTCGGTGTCGGAGGGAGAACAGCTCGCCTAGTTTGCGGACCACCTGTTGAATAAGATTATTGGGAATTGGATTTTTTTTGAGGCGACTAATGAATGTGGATGAAGCGACTTACCTCCACTTGCTACGACCCAAACATAAAACACCCCGATGGGAGAGAGCCATAAATATTTAGGTATGTTGTAGATTTTTGAATTAATTAAGGAAGAAAGTATAGCAAAACTTATATTTTGTAGTGTTCTTACTTACCACGTAACACTGCAAAAGTTTAACTTGCATTGAAAAACATCACGTCAAGCAAATGATATAATGTGTGACTTATGGCCTTAGCATTAAATCATTATCATTGTTACTTATTAATCATCCAAACAACCAAAGATTCTTTTAACAGGTTTAATTTATTTTTTTTGGCACTGTGGTCTATGGTCCATCTTATATCATTTTTTATTACCTACTACATAGTATGTTTATCTCATTTTTAATTAATACCTCTTTCTTATCAACAATAGCAGCACCCTGCCTCTCCATATCAGCTGAATGAGCCCGTACCGACGCAGCTAAACCTTCGAGCCTCGCCTCCATAGCACCGAGCCGAGCTGATTGTACCATTGCGTGGCTGGAAACATAACACAAGCTATTACTACCAGCACTACAGCCTTTGCCCAGCAGTGGGACACCAAAGTCTTTCACATAGATTATTTTAAAATATTCTATATATCTATATACACGTATTTTTTCTCTTAAACTAAAAATGACAAAGATACACTGGGTTAAAGTTGCTCATGATGTCACACCTTAGTACGATTTTTACCTAGGAGTGAGGTCAAAACCACCCACTCCGTAACTTTGATGCTCATATCTTTGTATTTATTTATGTATTTGATCAGGTAAAAAATGTGTTTCAAATGTTTTTTAATAGCCTAAAAGACGGACTAATTATTTTTGAATGTAGTCATCATCCCTATTAATAAATAAAGTACCAATGTGTCCAATAAGACAGAATCTTAAGAAAAGGAGAATATTGTGAGGATCCACAATGGAAGATGCCATGTAAAAAAATTAGAAGAATGTTCAAAAATAAAATAGGTATTGTAAGTATTTCCTTCTTATTAACACTTTAACCCTCCACAACTGATACACAAGGCAACTGTCCTAATCCTAATAATAAATGTCAATGTTTGTGCCGATGGATGGATGGATGTTTGTTACTTCATCACGTAAAAACCACTGAACAGATTTTATTGAAATTTTACAATGACTTAGCTTGAACATCAGAATAACACATAGGCTATATTAATTTGAGATATTGCGTTTTTAAAAGATATGTCGATAAATGTGTACCTACGAAGTCGCGGGCAGCCTCTAGTCATTCAATAAATAAGAATAAATGATGGACTTACCTAAATGTATACCTCTCCAATGAGTTATCCCTGTCAGGTGCTAATACAAAACAGGATTCTTGTAAGTAACATCTTTTGCTGAAATTAAAAACATTTTTTTGATTAAATATATTTAATAGAGTAAAGAATCTTGGGAAGAGGAGAGATGCCTTTGCCCAGCAGTGGGATACCGAACGGCTAGATAAGATAAAATAAAAATATCCTATTCTACTAATCTTATAAGTAAATGTAAATTTTTTTGGCAATATATGTAAGGACACTTGTTACTCTTTCACGCAAAAACAGCGCAACAGATTTTAATGCAACTTTGCAGTTATGTAGTTTGCATGACATAATAATACACAGGCTATATTAATATTAGAAATTTATTTATTTTTATATACAGGGTGTAATAGAAAGGGGGTATAATGCCGAAACACAGCGATAGTCCCCATGAAACTGAACAACTTTCCCCAAGAAACATGGGTCGTAACTCGAAAAAAATTTTTGGATCGCCCATACTTACTCGATCAGCTGATCGGACATTTTGTATGGGGAGGCGAAATTTTTTTTTAGAGTTACGACCCATGTTCCTTGGGGAAAGTTGTTCAGTTTCATGATGACTATCGCTGTGTTTCGGCATTATACCCTCTTTCTATTACACCCAGTAAGTATACACAAATTATTAGCGCACAAAGTCGCGGCCTCTACATAGTATAATTTTACTTACGCATTAGGCTGATATACGTAAGTCATGATTTCCTTTTCCCTTTCCACAACATCCCTTGGGTAACTGTCTTCTTCAAACCTGAAAAATAATCTTTATCTTTATCAGCCCATATATGTCCCCACCGAGGGGCACGAGCCTACTCTCATACAGAGAGTGATTAGGCCGTAATCCACCACGCTGGCCAAGTGCGGGTTGGCGGATTTCACATACATACAGGGTGTCCCAAAAATAGGCCGACAAACTGACACCGGAGGTAGATGGACTTAAGGTGCATAAAGTAAGCCTAACATGCCCATAGAAAAGTCTTATGAGTATCGAGTTAGACCCGTTTTAGTGATTTTTGAAAAAAGAACCACTCTTTGATGGTTTTTGTATCAGAGAGCGATTAATATTCAATTAATTAAAAAGAAAAGTACGTTAACGGCTTCTTCGATAGTTACTTATGATATGGCGAAAATAATTCGTTGATGATTAAAGTGGAACATCGACAAATTAACTGTCAAAGTTAATTTTAATTCTCTTCCAAAAACAATAGCTCGAATTTGAGCAGCTGCCACGAAAAAAATTTACTCTGAACTTAATGAACAAATGTTTTTAAAAACTGCCTTGTGCTATTCCGAATCCAGAATGGTATAACATGTATTGCAAAAACAACAAATTCGGGGTATTAGACATCAAAGACTTACCTAAGTCGGATTATTTCAAAAACTTAGAAGTTGAGTTAAGGTGGTTAAATTGACAAAATCGAGTAGTTAAGAGAAGTAATCTTGTAGGGCGTCTGTTTTTCAGCCTGGCTAAGTAATAGGGAGTGATAAAGGCAAAAACTAAGTCGCTATTCGAATCAAAATAGTCTAATGGACCAAAACAGGTAGTATTTGAATGGTGCCAGATTAGACATGGGTTTGGTGGAAACATGGGGAAATCAATAAGGGGATATTAAAAAAACGGTTTATTATGAACGTATCTTATTATTATAAAAAAAATTGAAATACCCAAAGTATAAAAACGGAACCCTAAAAAATAATAAGATACGTTCATAATAAACCGTTTTTTTTTAATATCCCCTTATTGATTTCCCCATGTTTCCACCAAACCCATGTCTAATCTAGCACCATTCAAATACTACCTGTTTTGGTCCATTAAACTATTTTGGTTCAGTTTCGCGTCAGACGTCATTGCGTGTAGACGACTTTACGATTTGTCAATATTTTTTGTTATCTACCCTCTATTGCGTTAAGTGAGAGTTTATGGAAGAAAGTGATGAAGAGAGGTTTTCGCCTCCGTTTGGAGTTGGGAACCTGGACCCTAGGGCTGTGAGGAGAGTTATTTTGGGCTCTTCACCGGAGCCTCATTTTGAAGGGAACCCTGAAAATTTTGAGGTTATGTTGGAAGGTGATATGCCTAAGAATAGGGAAAATCATAAACGTACGAGATCAACTGACGGTGAGGAAGACGAGGATGGTTTCATCATGTACACAGGAGCTCGGAAATCCAGGAAGTGGAGACGTGTGTTGTCAGAAGAGAATTACCTACCACCACATCTGACTCCGTCGACAAATGCAGAAATGCCAAAGTTTTATGAAGTCGCTGTAACTTCGCAAGAGCCTCTACCTAAGAATTTAGCATTAGCTAAATTATTGAAAAACGAAAATATTGCAGATATCTTGAAGATTACTTACAAAAATCCGTATAAAATTTTAATACGTTTCAAAACGACTACTGCGGCAGATGCATTTATAAGCAATGCACACATCAAGGAGCGGAAGTGGACATGTAGGAGGACTAGTGATATGGTTTTTTCTTACGGCATAGTGAGAGAAGTTGATATTGAAATGGAAGAGCACGAGATAAAAGAAATTTTGGAGAGTGATGTGGAGATATTAGCTGTGAAGAGACTCCAAAAGAAAGAGAACAACAATAAGTGGGGTAAAAGTGAAACCATCCGTATCACTTTTCAGGGAGCCAATCTACCACCATGTTATAGCATATGGATGCCGTTTGAGAGTGGACCCGTACATCTTCCCTGTCACTCAATGCTCTAAATGTTGGAGATATGGCCATGTCAAGAACTTTTGTCCTTCCAAGTCGCAGTTATGTCCAAAGTGTGGGAAAGAACATGAGAATTGTGATACAGAAGTATTTAAGTGTGTGAATTGTAGAGGAGCTCATATGTCTCTTATTAAAAGTGTTTGCCCGGCGTTCTTAAGAGAGAAAGAGATACGAGTTTACATGGCTCAATACAACTGCACATACAAAGTGGCTCTTCACAATATAACTGAACAGAAGAAAAAGGCAGCGGTACGTAGAGATTTAAACAACCGAGAACGATTCTTTACAAATAATGAAAATATAAATTGTAACATCTTACCATCTGAGGGGAGGCGGCTTTATTCCGATGTGCTATCTGGAAGTGTTCTGCAAGACCCAGATAATATGGAGGTGCAGCAAACTGTTGTAGATGTACACCAAGAACCGGCTACCCGCATAATCAGAAATATGAAATCCACCACCAACAAGAACAAGAAAGCTAATAGGAGACAACGTAATAAAGAAAATAATCTGGATGCGTATAGTGACTCAGAGGAAAGGTCAGTGAGTGAGTTAGAAGACAATACTAATGGGAGACATAGAAACAAGATTCTGGTGGAGAAGTTATTGGAGCGGCTCACAGAAATAATTGCTTCTCGACATGGTTTTTGGACTAAAATAGAGATGATTTTAAACCTTGTGAAATCTACTATACAAAAATGGATAGCTAGTTATATCAGTCCTGAAGCCATATTTAATTTTATTAAGGAATTTTATAATGGCTCATAATAATTTTGATAATCGAAGAGATACCATAAATATTATACAGTGGAATGCTAATAGTTTATCTCCAAAACTTCATAATTTTGAACTCATTTTATATCAAGAGAAAATTCATATAGCTGTTATTAGTGAGACTTGGTTATCGGAAGAATCTTCTATCAAGATCAGCAACTATAATATTTTTAGAGTAGATCGTGATGACTCATATGGTGGTGTTTGTGTAGTGGTTCATAAGTCTATCAAAGTGAGTCAGAAAATTCAAAGAATCTCAAATCCAAATATACAAATACTTGTTTTAAATGTGTTCAATGTGCCTGGTCTTAAACATATTATTGCCATATACTGTCCAGGTCCGCCTTCTGGGACCACCACTCAAGCCGACTGGAATTATATTTTTGAACTGTTTACTTCTGAGACAATTATAGTAGGGGATTTGAACGCTCACCATGTGCTATGGTCAGTCAAAACTGATAGAAGAGGAGAACAAGTTTATCAAGCTGCATTTGAAAATGATTATGTTTGTCTTAATGATGGCAGTCACACAAGAATCAAAATGGTTAATGACGTGCTACAAAAAACATCGCCTGACATTTCTTTCGCATCGGTTGACGTTGCTGTTAAATTTACGTGGAACACTATCAATGAGACCCTCGGCAGCGATCACCTCTTCATCAAGATCAAATTTGGATATGATAAAACTGGAGCAATAATTAAAAAAAGAAACTTTAAAGAAGCCAACTGGGACCAATATAGACAAAAACTTGAAGAAGAGTTTGATTGTCTCCAATCCTTTGATGATGTACAGCTGTGTTATGATTCATTTATCAATATTATACAATCTGTAGCTGATATTACTATTCCATGGATCAAGATAAGTCAAGACCCTCAATCAAACTTTAAACCCAAACCATACTGGAATTCTACTTTGTCGAAAGCGGTAGCTGAAAGAAGACTTGCTTTAGCACAAGTCAGACGTAACCCTATTCCAGATAATTATAAAAAATTCGAGGAAAAAATTACTCAAGCCCAATTACTATGCAGAAAAGCACGATCTGACGGGTGGTCTGACTTTTGCTCAAGTATCGATCATGAAACTTCCTCACCTGAAATGTGGCGTAAGATGAGATGGATGAAAGGTGGAGGGCGCAAGTATGCTACTGCCGATCCTTTAAAAGCTATAGATTTACTGTATTCTCTTACACCAGCAAGTGTTAAGGAACCACAGCCGTCGCTATCTACGCAAGAACCGTCAATTTTAGAACTTGAAATTACGTTAAGCGAACTTAATAATTGTCTAAAACGTAAAGACACAGCTCCAGGGTCTGATAATATATCATATTCCATGTTATTTAACTTGCCGACTATTGCTAAAAAGTATCTAGTAAAGCTATTTAATCTGATATTGGCGTCGAGTCAAGTTCCTAAGCAATGGAGAGATGTGTTAGTAGTTCCTATACCCAAGCCTGGACGTGACCCTAATTCACCTTCTGCCTTGAGACCGATTTCTTTGATGTCCTGTCCATGTAAACTATTTCATATGTTGTTACTCAAAAGGTTAGAATGGTTCGTTGAACATAACCAAATGTTTCCACCTTCCACGATTGGGTTTAGGCGCGCTAGGTCATGTCTAGACAACCTAACAGGCTTGGTTACTAACATTCAAAACGGATTTACAAACAATAAAGCAACGGTTGTTTGTTTTTTGGACATCACTAATGCTTATAATAATGTTAAAATTGGACCTCTTATTTCGACTTTAGATAAAATTGGTGTAGGTCAGAAAATATGTAAATATCTGTGGAACTTTCTGTCAGAAAGACACTGTAGTATGTTTATAGAGAAGGAGTACGTTTGTAGAAGTACTTATAGAGGTTTGGCTCAGGGGGACCCTATGTCACCATTACTCTTCAATATCATTACAATGGACATAAACAATAAAATACAAAGAGTCAGTATGTCACAGTATGCAGATGATTTTGTCCTTTTTAAAACTGTGAGTCATGGTGATATGGAGTCTGCTGAATCCGACTTGAACGAGGCTATTTGTTTGTTAACCAAGTTATTGGATGAAATTGGGCTGAGTTTATCTGAACTTAAAAGTAATGTGTGTATTTTTAACAGATCAAGGAAAGCTTTTAATGTTGATCTCAAAGTAAACGGCAGTACCATGAAAATTTTAAGAAAAGTGAAGTACTTAGGTCTTTGGTTTGATCCACTGCTTAGATGGAGTGCTCATATTAATGAAGTTTGTGAAAAATGTTACAAACTACTCAATGTGCTTAAAGTGTTGGCAGGCAGATCGTGGGGTGTTCATCCGAAACATCTGAGACGCCTATACATATCCCTCGTTAGAAGCCGTCTCGATTATGGTAGCTTTTTGTATGCTAATGCAGCAAAGACACATTTAAATAAGCTTTCCTTACTGCAGAATAAGGCATTGAGAGTTTGTGGCAGTTTTATTCGTAGCACCCCAATACACGCTATGGAGTCAGAACTAAGTCTACCACCACTATTTATTAGACGCTTTTGGCTGGGTTGCAGATATTGGCTAAAAGGTGCTTCGCTTTCTAATGTAAATATTAAGTCAATTGAGAGCTTGTCATGTACACGAAGCTATTGGAGGAACAATGTACCAATGTTAATTGAGATTCATCATTTCTTGAAACTTAAGGAGCTGGAGTGTAGCCCTAACTTAGAAATGTTTACTTTAAAAACTTGGCTGTCATCCATTAATATTTCAGAATTGGTTAACTTAAAAATTGAGGGTTTGACGTCAGCTAAACGAAATTATAACACGTCATGTTTGCGACTACTATGCCTACAAAAGCTACAATATGTATATTCTGGTTTTCATAAGTTATACACAGATGGATCGAAGAGCGATCGAGGTGTTGGCACTGCTTTTTATGATCCACAGAATGATATCTCAGTCAAAATTAAACTCCGTAGAGATATTACCATTATGAGAGCTGAACTGATTGCAATATTAGAAGCACTCCAGTACATCCGAATAAATGAGTTTGATAGAGTTGTTATTCTGACCGACTCGAAGAGTGCACTTCAACATCTCGTTCGCTGTGTTTCGGGTGCTCGATGTACACCCGTTGCCTATCAAATACTTGATTTAATTACCAGGTTGGTGGCCACTGTAACTGTAAGGTTTCAGTGGGTACCCTCCCATGTTGGGTTGAGAGGCAACGAGGTAGCGGACAGACTAGCTAATGAAGCAGTTAATGAGGGTAGAGATCTACAATGTAAACCTTATTTTACTGAAGTGTTTGGAAGTGTTATTGATGTTTGTAAGGATAAATGGAAAAAGTATTTTGATGAGGTCTCAATCTCAAAGGGTATATGGTATAGGACTATTATAAATGAACCAAAGCTATTTCCATGGTTTGACTCTGCCAGTCTCAGTCGGAGAGATCTTGTGTCGGCTTTTAGGTTGCGTTCGGGGCATATTCCATGCAATAAATTCTATCACATGGTGAGGGCAAAGCCCTCTCCATTGTGTTCTAGTTGTAATGTCGTAGAAGACCTAATTCATATTATGCTGGAATGTGCCCGTAACGCAGACTTGAGAGCCCGGCTTGTGGGCATGGGGAGTGTTTATTCTGTCCAGCTGAACTGCTGGTTGTCAGAACCATTGTCCAGCAGAGCGATGGCGCTTTATCGCTTCCTAAGCCAAGCTTTGTAACCTGATCTATAAATGATTGAATGCTCCCATGAGGCTGGCATAGCCACTTACAGTGGTTGAAGCCTCGTCAAAAATTTGATAAAAAAAAAAAAAACTATTTTGGTTCAAATAGCGACTTAGTGTTTGCCTTTATCACTCCCTATTACTTAGTCAGGCTGAAAAACAGACGCCCTACTAGATTACTTCTCATAACTACTCGATTTTATCAATTTAACCACCTTAACTCAACTTCTAAGTTTTTGAAATAATCCGACTTAGGTAAGTCTTCGATGTCTAATACCCCGAATTTGTTGTTTTTGCAATACATGTTATACTATTCTGGATTCGGAATAGCACAAGGCAGTTTTTAAAAACATTTGTTCATTAAGTTCAGAGTAATTTTTTTTCGTGGCAGCTGCTCAAAGTCGAGCTATTGTTTTTGGGAGAGAATTAAAGTTAATTTTGACAGTTAATTTGTCGATGTTCCACTTTAATCATCAACGAATTGTTTCCGCCATATCATAAGTAAATATCGAAGAAGCTTATCGTACGCTTCTTTTTAATTAATTGAATATTAATCGCTCTCTGATACAAAAACCATCAAAAAGTGGTTCTTTTTTCAAAAATCACTAAAACGGGTCTAACTCGATACTCATAAGACTTTTCTATGGGCATGTTAGGCTTACTTGATGCACCTTTAGTCCATCTACCTCCAGTGTCAGTTTGTCGGCTTATTTTTGGGACACCCTGTATAATAACATACATGAAAAATAATAACATAAAAAAATCAATTTTCAATTGTAAGAAACAAGAAAAATTTGATTAAGACATTTAAGTAAAATAGGTACCTATATCTTGTGCCAAATTGAATAGAAATGGTAGATAATAAATGTCATAGATGAAAGTATATAGATAGATGAAGTATAGATGTGTAGTAAGTATCCAGGGTGACTTTAAATTAGTGAACAATAGAAAAGGATATGCATGTAATCGTGATAACAAACAACTTTTACTATGGGACCAAGGCCGAAATCAAAAAAAAAATTGTTCCTCCATATTATCAGCTCTTGCATTTTGTATGGGAAGCTCAAAAATTTTTGAACGATTTTGACCTTGGTCCCATAGTAAAAGTTGTTTGTCATCACGAGTACATGCATATCCTTTTCTATCGTTCACTAATTTGAAATCACCCTATAGATGAAGAATAATGAAGATAGATGAAAGTCATAGATGAAATTTTAGAGAAGTTTTTGGTATTTTTACCAAAAAAAATTTGTGGCAGAAATTATCACTTCAGTTGCGGTTTCCATTGTCAATACTTTATCACAAAGTTACACATCATATCAAAGAGTCACCGAAAAGAGTCTAACTCTTAAATAAACTCACATTTTAACAAAATCCAGTACATTACTGGCTTCCAACTCGGTGCAGTTCCAGAAGACAACGGCACCTTCTCTGAAGAAGATGATCTCCCGAGGTTCCGCTCCGACGCTGTACACCGCGTTCGCTACCACCACGTCACCTACTTCTTGGGCTTTTAGTCTGGAGTGTGGGAAATTGTGGTTCTATAAGATCTGGTGCAGTTATTATAAATGTCAATGCTTGTGCTGATGGGTGGATGTGAGGATGTGTGTAAGACCCAGAACACACAGTGAAATGCAACTGCAACGCAACTGAAACTTTTGAGTTGCATCGAAGTTTCTGCTATAGACTTCTTTAGAAAACCACACACGACGCAACTGAAACGAAACGTTGCGTTTCACCGTGTGTTTTGGCGCGTACTCTTTCATGCTAAACCACTGAACACATCTGAATGAAATTTTACAATATTGTAGGTTATACATCAGAATAACACATCAACTGTAACAAAATTAAATTTAGTTTTAGCTCCCACTTAAGCAAAATCCATTTACCTAATTCATAAAGGAACATGTGTGTTCTTCAAGTTTTTTTTTTGAGTAACTGAAGCAGTGCTCCAAATGTTATTGTATAGGTAGGTACATGTCTAGTAAAATCTAGTTTGCAAAAAATATGTGATGTAATCAGTGTTAAGATCATCAAGAAAGCTTATCAATCTGACCTCAAACCCTAACTGAAATATTAATCATCTAACAAAAAAGTAATTTAAAGAACTTACTTTCCCGGTTCATACAGCTTCTGCTGCACCAATGCTTCTTTCAAGCTCTTTAAATCGTAGGAATTGGCTGTGGCATACGCTAAAGTTAAATAATGGCCCTCTTTCTTCGTCAAGTCATCCAAGGCAGGTTTCTTGTAAACAGACTTCTTTAACAATGGTATACTACTGTTTTCCAAAGGCGCTGCAGGCTGAATAGTATCCGTAGTAAAATCTCTTACGATTTGTTGCCTCAAAATGCCGAATAAATCATTTTTCGACGATAAAAACCTGCCCTTCGAAGTTCCGTTTTCAACTAAAGAATTTACAGTGAAATACTTAGATCCAGTAATTCTGATTGTGTTAAATGCAATTCTTGATAAAAACACCGTCATACTGAAGCCAAAGATGTATTTGAATAATTTTATTTCTTCAAAATTTCCGACTTTATCCTGTTTATTACATAAAAATTAGGTTATGTTGATCCAGGCATGACATTGACTGACATATCCCTAAAAATGTTGCCAAGATTAGAATTATTTTCTTCTAAAATAAGAAAAACGAACTTGTGATAATAATTAAAACTTTATGTTACGATTTAGCTTATCGAAAAAGAACTTATGATTATACAATATATTTATAAACATCACTCAATCAAAACATCGCCATCATCTGAAGTAAACAAAATCTGCAATTTTCTAGTGAACTCTGGTCCCAACCTCCTCGTCTTCGCACCAGGAACTGCAGCACGAGCAACTCCAATATCTGCAATATCGTTGGCTGCATTCGGAGCTTGAAATGCCTGGAACACCACACTTGTTTTAATTACCATCTTCGTAATTTTGTACTTACACTGGCAACATTATTATTCCTTTGTTTTTTTTTTCATAGGAAGCAAAGACTATTATTTATTCTGCCAAGTTTCCTACCTCGTATAGCTCGAGTGGAGTTTTATGTTTCGCACATACAGCTCTCGAGATTTCTAAGCTAGAATTTGGTAAAATAGCTACCATTTGTTGCCAAAGTCTTGGCATGCCGTTACCTGAAATAAAAACACAAACATGAAACAATAATCGACATTTGCAACTAATAAAATTATTATAAGTTCTAGAATATTTTAAAAACTTACCATCTTTATCAATAGAAACACAATTTTTATTGTCTCCTCTCATATAAAATTCGGCTTGTTCATCGAATTCGCGTTTTGCTTTTCTGTAAAAAAAAACATGAAAGTATTACAAACTCTTTTGAGTAAAAATTCTCATTTGCAGGCAAACCAACTTATCTGTGCAATGAACGGCGGCGCTAGTAATACAAAATTGTATTTCTAAAGGTGCGTACCTACAGACCATGTAACATGTTATTTAACTTGTGTTTTATAACACGTCCACACTATGTAACCTTGTTATTCAACATTGCAACATAAAATAATACTGTACACATTAGAATAACAATGCAATATAACAATGTTATATAACCATTGTCGTTTGTCGTTCTTCAGTACAATCCACGGGATCAAAGTTATATATATAACATTGTTTTACATATCAATAACATGTTACTATACCATGTTTTATAACATTCAGTGTCCACATTATGTAAAACATGTTATATGTATAACAATGTTAAATAACATGTTATGTTACATGGTCTGTACGCACCGTAACAATCAAAGTGGTTCTGGAATTTGACATTTCCATACTAAGGCCAATAATGGCCATTTCACAGAAAACTTGGTAACACTGTAATTTAATTTATTATTCTTACTTGTGTGGAGCCTCTGCTATTGCTTTCGTCATCTGCACTATACATAAAGCTAGGTCATTTGGGGTATCAATTATCACTGTATCGCACTTGGCACTTACTACGAGATCTGAAAAAAAAACAAGTGTTTGATTCATGATGATGATGATGAATAAGTATAGGTAACATAGGTATAGGAAACAAAAGTATAGGTAACATAGATATAGGTAACAAAGATATAGGTATCATAGGTATAGGTAACATAGGTATAGGTAACATAGGTATAGGTAACATAGGTCTAGTTAACATAGTTATAGGTAACAAAAGTATAGGTAACATAGGTATATGTACGTTTAGGTAACATAGATATAGGTAACATAGGTATAGATAGGTAGTAAAGGAATTATATAACTTTAAAAATAACATCACCTGCCATAGCCAGTTCTAAATCTATTCGGGTCATAGGATTTCTATTGCTGTTTTGTGTTTTACGGCCATTGCCTCTGAAAAAAAAACCAATAAGAATTTGGTAAAGCCTCCTTGGTATAAGCAATTTTAAAAAATAACACCAATACTTGCCAACGATGGCACAAAAAAACAGATATCAAAACACAGACGTACAAACATTTACAGTTACAGGATCAAAGCTATTTTTTTAATATTTTTTTTTGTATTTTTTTGCACGATATCAATAAGGGCTACTGCTAGCTTAGCATGGCACTCCGTGACAAGACGTTGTCATGCGTTTGTCACGCTTACGTCTCTGTCTATAGTTTTAAATGTGATAAGGACAGCATACGTGAGATAATTGTCGCGGCACGCCGTGCTAAGCCCCTTGGTCGACACTTGAAATATTCACAGAATACCTAGTAATGGTACCTAGTAACAGAATACCTAGTAACTGACTGAACCCTTCGTGCGCGAGTCCGACACGCACTTGGCTGGATTTTTTTTTTATTATTAATTAAGGCACACAATACTAACTTTAAATAATCCTTAACACCGAACACAACAAGAGTGACGTTACAGTCTATCAGATCCCGTAGACCGGCCACATGTCGGGCTAAAGATCTGGCAGCCACTTGCTCTAACGCAACATCTGCTGTTTGGATGTATAAGGCTTGGTGGCAAGACTCTTTGGTGGGGGCTAGGTGCATCTGAAAATGAAGACAAAATCTGATGAAGGAAAGAGTAAGCCCGGAGTTAACACAATAAACCCGGAGTTAGCTGCTAACACAAGAGTTAAATCAAGTTTTTTTTTTATTTAACCCTGTGTTAGCAGCTAACTCCGGGTTTATTGTGTTAACTCTGGGCTGCGCAAGTCGGCCTAAGATATTAATGATCAAAGTTTGTGCCCATTGATGATGGATGGCTGTTTGGATGTTTGTTTACTCTTTCACGCAAAAACCACTGAAGAGATTTTGATTAAACTTGACAATATTGTAGCCTTTACATCAGGATAACATAACATGTAGGATATTTATTATTTTAAAGTACCTACTGTGTGATGTTTTTAAAGAAACTTAAATAAATACGAACAAAGTCACCAGCTAGCTTAGCATGGCACTCCGTGACAAGACGTTGTCATGCGTTTGTCACGCTTACGTCTCTGTCTATAGTTTTAAATGGGACAAGGACAGCATGCGTGAGATAATTGTCGCGGCACGCCGTGCTAAGCCCCCAGGCTGCCCCAAATTAAATATTGTACCTATTTATTTCATAAGCACAAAAATGCTCTTGAAACCTTTACATTATAATACATTTTTTAAAGCTTGTGCTAGATATGTAAGGTGCAGTTTTCCCCCAGAGAAGAACCTAGCAAGAAAGAAACTCTGTTAGGTTGCACTTTTCAAGATTTATTTATAATACTAGAGGCTGCCGGCGACTTTCGTACACATTTATCGTCATATCTTTGAAAAAACATGAAGTATCTGCAAATAAAATAGCCTATGTGTTATTCTGATGTCCAAACTAAGTTATTGTAAAGTTTCATTAAAATCAGTGGTTTTTACGTGATGAAGTAACAAACATACATCCATCGGCACAAACATTGACATTTATAATATTATTAAGATTAGTAAAATTTCCCAAATTACCTGTCCATCACTATCTCCAAGAGTAGCAGGAACCCTTCTATACCACAACACAAGGTTAGGATCATAGATATCACTAGCAATATGTAGATGCGCTCCAACAGCAGTCAACTCTCGTCGTATATCCGCGCAGTACCACGCTTCAGAGAGAACTGGATGGAGTTCTACATACATGTACTGGAAAGGATGAAACAAGTATTTTTTGTTGTTTATTTTTTGTGAAATAGAAAAACAGAATTAAGCTACAGATCCTTAGAGTAGGTAATAAATGGTCTCCGTGCGCTACGGAGACCATTTAAAAATCTTTGTATAAGTCATAAATAGTATTCCAGGATGTGAGTTTATGTCATTTAATCAGTCTAACGAAATTGTAGTTTATCAGACTTTAAAATTAAGTTTACTGAGTCAAATGAGGTTTCCTCAAGATATTTCCTTTTTTTTTTGCATTATTATTGTGGGACACAAATGGCTAGATTAGACTGGATTAGATTAGATATGCATTATTAAACTATTAAGATACCAGCAAGTAGTTCTAGCACAACTATTACTTCATCATCATTTTGTCAGTTTATGGACGTCCACTGCTGGACAAAAGCCTCCCAAGGACCTACAACTAATACTTACCTACTTGATTATTATTATGGCGTCTTTTTTGCAGGGACAAAGACATTTGATAAAGGACGAAATAGTTCTTAAAACATGTTTTATGTATTGTTATTTGGAAAAATCTACTCATACTACATACCTTTAAACATTCTCCAGGCTTGTAAGCTTTATTCATTTTGAATTGGAACACTAAAACGTAAGTTAATTGGTTGCCGATAAACCGTTGCAATTCGGCTACCGGCAAGTATGAAATAACACCAGTTTTACTGCACTTTACGCTTGTTTATAATAAAGATTGAATAGAAGTGTAAATCAATTTAAATAATATATAATTAAATTAGCCCGTTCTCTTTTTAACGTAAAAAATTCTATGTTTATTTTCGCACACGCAAGTCTGACAAGCCTCACTCAAGTCTCAACTGTCAAAATGACATTTTACAAACAAACTTTTTTTTCTGCCATTGACAGTTGGCACAGTTGAGATTCTTCCAATTCTTTACAAAAGTTTTTTATTTTTTAAAATATCTAGAAATATAATAAACTTGCTCCCAATCCTTGTAATAGGTAAAATAACGATTAATAACATGTACTTATAAGAAAATTATAATAATAGGTAGCTACATAAGTATCAACTACCAAGGAAGACAACTGTTAAGTAGGTACCTACATAATACCTACCTAGTTAGGTATACTATCTAAATAAGTACCTACCTAACTACAAAATCCTCCAAAATTAGAGCATTATTTAAAGAACAGCGGCCTCGTGCCTAATAAAATAAAATATTTAAATACCTACCTCTTCCATTATCATTCATCCATCCGCTTAATATTTCCATTCACAATAGCCCCGTAAGACCGAAAGCGCTGAAAGCCGTATGATTTATAAGCGTATTTTATGGGAAATCAATAGCACCGTCTATTTGGCGAGTCTGCCATGAGTCTGCTGCTGTCGGGTTGTCAAATCAGCCGTTTTTATCGCTTCATATCGACCTCGGGTTTTTTATTTGCCAACCGGGAATGCTCTTGTCAAATAACGTGCGTTGGATGCTTTGTTGGATGTTATTGATGATGCTTTTTTGTAATGTTTTGGGGTTGTTTTGTTGAATTTATGTAGATTTTTTTTACATAGGTACCTACTACCTACCTAGCTGCTACAAACGCTTGGACATGGACAAAGGCTGCTCAGGATAGAGAATCGTAGAGAAAGAGGACAAAGGCCTCTCGCCTTTGTCCAGCAGTGAGCCACAGACGACGTCTAAGATAAGATAAGATAAGAATTGTACCTAGGTACCTACCTAAGCTCTCAGCAGAAAAATCGAACATAGGTAAGTCAGTATGTACCTACCTAAGGTAATGTAAGGTAGGTACATAAGGTAAGGTAACGCCAAAGATTTATTATCCTGCACAAAATTGAGACTAAAATATCACGAAACATCAACAACTGTTGCAAACAAGAAAAAGTTCAATACAAATCAACAGAGAAAAAAAAATTCGCATAACGTCCAACTTTTTGCGTCGATCCCTTGTTTCGGGCGAAATGCGAATTAATTCAAGCCTTTCGCAATCTAAGCTGAACGATGCGCGTGAGATATGAAAATGTTGCAAAGATTATGAATGTTGTGTTTTCTGGTTATATGCCTAACAAGGATTAGCCTCTGTGATGCTTGATGTAATTGGCTTAATTGTTAATTTATCATTCTCTAGTACCTATTGTTATTGAAGCTGTTAGTCTTCCAATAAGTAAATAAGTTCTAGGTAAGTACCTAACTACCTACTTGATATTTATTAAATGAGAATAGAATAATATTTAATTGTGTGTAGCGTGCGAAATATGACTCTTCATTTAACATTACAGTAAAATAAAATCTTGCTAAAACAACATTAAGCAGGGATGTTAGGGAGCTCCGTAACCGTAACCGAAACTATCGGATATCCGATATAAAAAATCATCCGTAACCGTAACCGAATCCGAAATAAAAGTTTCGCATAGTATCGGATAGGGGTGGAGCCTAATTGAGACACGTTATTTGTATTTTACTTTTGAAATTCCTTAAAAAATTAATATCCGTAACCGAAACTAACGGATAATCCGAAATAATTTATTATTCGTATCCGTAACCGTATCCGGTATAATAATCATTCCTAAATCCGTATCCAATCCGTATCCGAAATTTCATATACATAACATCCCTAACATTAAGTAAGGTACGTATTACCCAAGTAAGTACCTAGTTGTCTTAGAACATAATAGGTAGGTACTTACTTAAAATGTAGGTATGTTTCCTATTACCTACTCATAACTCTATACCCTTTTATTTTAATCTATGCAGATTAAGCACAAATACACCAAACCTTAAATGCTAAAGTTAAATTCTTATTTAAAACCCAACATCTGCGTCTCATATGAAAAATAATTCTCATTTCCATTGTATTTACACTAAACTGTTTACTCTATGTGAGGGGAGGGAGGCCCTCCTTCAGTCGGGCTTTGTTTGTGAGGGCGCACGGTTGTCCCTCTTTGCCCTCTCTCCTCGCTCGTAAAATAAAACTTGCCAGACGGTCGTTTTAACCTATTAACATAACTAGTTATTAAACGATTAGTCTTTGCTAAGATTTGAAGGTTATTATTAACGAAGTTTTTTGATTTTTAAATTAAGAACACTTTTCGAAGTAAACAAAACAAAAACCAACCAAAAGTTCATGTGTGTGTTTTTTTTTAATTGAAATAGTGTGCAAAAAGTGTTTTTAAAGAAGATGGATTGGCGCGAGAAGCTTTTTGGTAAAGTGCTTATAAAATGCGACTCTCCGGGGACTCAGAACGGTAAATTCGAAAACATACCAACTTTAGATGCATTATCCGATTGTGTTGAAGAAGGAGATGGTCCCGTATGTGGCATATACTTCTCATTTGCAAACATCAGTGACGTGAGTGACGATTTTGGTGTAAGACTTGAAGAGGTATTCCGGAAGGTGCATCCTCGATTGAAAGTGGTGCAAGTAGTCCTCTGGGCTCATGTTGGAACTCCTGAAGGTCCGGTGGAAAGAGAAGCAGGGTTCAAGAGGAGTTTGACCGGAAAACCTTGGTTCGCTGTGCCGTTTCATGATGTTGATACTAAGGTGAGGAACTAAAGAATTCCCGACATGTCATGATGGGGGTAGTTTGTGTACCTTCCTACCATCTCCTCACTTAACAAATTGGGCATTATCTACTGATTAAGTTAGTAGATGAAGTCCAATTTCATTTGTCCAAAACAATAACATTGCTCTAGATGTTAACCATCAGCTATAAGTAAAAAAAACAACATACCTAACAATTAACAACAAAATTAATTATTTAGGTAATGATTTTTTTTGTAAGTATAATTAGTAGAATGTTTTTAGGGTCCAGCTGAAAATCAGTTGCTACTTACAACTTACTACTTATTAGGTACTCAACTGTCTGAGTTCTGAACTCGCTACTGTACTTATTGAAGTGTAAATCGGGAATAAGCCGAAGGACATGTAGGTACGTACATATACGTACTTACCTATCTATGAGGAGAGTGATGAATGTAGATGAAGCGTTTGAGGTGTGTGTCGATCGTAAGAATTTAGGGAAGTGGTCTCTGCCCACCACGATGGGAAATAGGCGTGACAGATATGTCATCATCATCATTTCATTTAAGAGTTAGACTCTTGTCGGTGAAGTGTTCGCCATTTAGGCCTATCCGCTGCCAGTGCTTTCTTCTTTCTGATATGTATGTATGTATGTAAAAACCGTTTATCCCTTCAAATTAACGTTCATAATCCCCATAACTTCCAAACGCGCGTAAAACTCAACTTTACTAATTATAAAACGTTATGGAGCAACTTCGAAACCGCAAGATGTTGCCAGAATTACGACCTCAACTTACAAAGTCTTCAGCAACACATTACATTGCAAAATACGTAACAGGTAGGTTAGTAAAGCAGTGTTTTTCAATTTTTTCGATATCGCGACCCCCTTCGGGTTGAAAAGTTTTGGCGACCCCCACTTATTCCATATACTGACAAGGAAAAAAATTTATCAACATGCCACGTTAAAGTGTTTTAAATTGAAAATAGCAACCCTACAGAGTTTTTTGCTAGGTTCTTCTCTGGGGAAAACTACACTCTTGCGAATCTAGCATTAACTTTAAAAAAATGACCCGTCCTAAGTGTTGTCAAAACCTACAGGATTAAATGATTTTTCATTTCATTTCAAAGATTTTTTCTATTTTCATACAAATATTCATTAGTAATTGTAGTGTAGATTTTTTTGCTTTTTTTCGTCGACCCCCCGGAATAAGGATTCGCGACCCCCCAGGGGGTGGCGTCCCACAGTTTAAAAAACGAGGTAGTAACGTTTTCTTTTAAGAAGTTTTTCCTCTTTGTTGTTTTGAGTAAGAAAGTATAAAAGGTTTTTGGGAGGTTGCTTTTAGAGAAACATTTTCAATGTTTTGAGTAGCAGCTGAAAGATGTCTTAATAGATAGGTGTACCAGAAATTGTCTGACATACCTACATAGACATAGAAACTTTTATGATGATGATAAGTTCATTTCTCCTTAACTAGAATAACGAAAATCCAATGAGGGTTTTCTTTTTACCACCAAGCGGTGGTTCGTAGGCAAGGCAGCAAGGTCTAAACTAAACAGTTCTCAATATCAGAGGACCCTTAAAAAATATACTTTACTAAAAAGACATTTCATTTTCCTAATTTGAATCTGTAACCACTTTCTATCAACCTGTTCGCCAGTGCAACAGAATGTTTCACCTTTGATCGTATCAACTTAAGCATACCTATACTATAGTTACATATTTAAGTCCAATGACCACAGAAACAACACCAGGGGCCCAAGTCTGCTAATTTAAAATAGCCTCAGTTTTGTGTCAGCAATGTCAATGAAATTTTTTGACACTTTTGGTATTTCTGCTCATTTCTACACTGATTGCAACCAAATCTTTCAAAAATTTGACACTCTGCCGACACAAAAATGTAACCTATAATTTATACAATAAAGACTATTCTATTCTATTCTACTGAGAATAATGTAAATTAGGACTTGGGCCCCTGAAATACGCATCATATTTTATTGTTACCAGAAACTAACAACACCTTACCTAGAGTACCTACGAACCAAGTGAAGCGTTACTAAAGAGTACCCCAGTAATTACGCGAGGGGGTAGCAGTGCCTTGTATCACCCCTAAATTACTTTGCACCCTCGGAGGGGGATTTTTTCATGTACTCATCGGTAGTGGCACTCAGGTGCGGTGTGATAGGTATGAGGGATGGATGGAGCTTTTTAGGGTTCCTTTGGATTATAAGTCCTTTGTAATGTGGTAATACTAGAACTTATATCAGCATAATCATCATTCCAGCCCTTGTGGCATGCGTCTTAGGACTTATCTAGTAGGATATTTATGCCACTGATTTAGTGGTTATTCATCATCATCTTCTTATTTAAGAGCTTAGCTCTTGTCGGTGGAGCCTCTTCCATCCCTCCCTATTTTCTGCCTTCTTTTTAACATCTTGATACGACATGACACCCGCCTTTTCCTTCATCTGTTCTAGGAACGTCCGTCTGGGTCTTCCTCTCTTCCTTTTCCCTTCAATTTTTCCTTTTATGATGATTATGGTGGTTATTATATTGTAAAAAAAATGTGTCTGCGGTTTTTGATTTGTGTCAGATGTCAAAAACTATGCTTACGAAGTAGTTTCTGAATAAGTTGTAATAATTATACGTAATATGTTGAATTTCTCTTAAACCAACCTGAAAACATTAGTTTCACATTTACCACAAGTTATTTATCGACAAATTACAATAGCAAATTTTATAATATCCTCCCATTTAGCTCATTCCTTTAAATTAGATGTAGATAAATATCTTCTTAAAAACCTCTCTTAATTATAGATACGGAACCCTTAAACCTAGGTAGGTACCCAACTTAAAAAAAGTACCCTTTAGCTCTTTCTTTTACATTAGTTCCTAAATATCTTCCAAAAAAAACCTCAATGAAACATACGGAACCTTCCACCGTCCAACTCGTAGGTACTTACCAATATTCTCGCTATGAAATATGGATAAAACGTCTAAACATCCTATATTTTGCGTATCATATAACGTGATTTACTGCTCACTGTGTGTACTGACACGTCGCCAAATGCCGATAGCATAAATATATGGTATTTATTCATGGGAAACATAAAGAAATGTGTCTTTTCTTTTTCTCAAGATGACAATAGCAAACGTACTTAAGTTTCACTGGGAAAGAATTAAAGAAAATGTGATTTACTTACGAGTAACTTTCTCATTTTAAAGACCATTTCTGAAAGGAGAGGTAAGATGCTGGGTCACCTGATACGATACGACGTCTTTATAAAAAACATCTTGGAAGGAAAAATATAAGGAAAACGGAAGACCACGAAGAACTTAAATAGATCAAATGAATGAGGGGATAGAAGTTGTGTCGAATCAGGTGTTCAAAAGTACAACAGAAAACAAAGCAGAGTGGCGTAGACTCCACCGACAAGAGCGAAGGTCTTAACCTCTCACATCCCACTGACCTATTATAAACCCAGAAACGATGCATAGATTTTCTATTTTTTTTTTTTCTGGAATGTGAACGATTAAATAGAATGAATAACCTACCTTTTTATTGATATCTATTGTGAGCGAAAAGTATTTAAGTAACTATGACCTAGGTATCTATTTAATACAAGGTAGGTACTAGGTAGGTAGGTATAAGGTAACATCATTTTCTATTAATACCTAACCAACATTTTAATATTCGCAAAAACATTTATAAACTCGTCGACACTTTCTAAAAGGGTATCTGGGCTAAAACTCAGAATATTACTGCAGGGCTGGATCAACTGTGTTAGGTTAGGGCTTACTTGTGGCCCCAAGGCGTTACAATCGGGGCCCTATTTTCGCTTCTCGACGATCGTCAGTTGTTTTTTACGCTTACGTAGTACATGCATGCAGAGGCCACTTCCCTTCTCTTGCTATGATCCAAACACACTTCTTTCTTTTTATCCACATTCATAAGTCGCCTAATACATGCCCATCGGTTAAGGATACTTTTGTCTTGGCCTTTCTTTAACTAAATTAACAAGTTAAAGGAAAAAGCTCACGTCTCTGAGGTCGAAGTCTCATTGGAACAGGTAGAGACCACTTCCCTCCACTTGCTACGATCCACATTTCTTTTGCTTCATTCATTGTCATTTATCATGCCCACATCATCCCTTAATCCAGCCCTGCATTACAGTAATACCACATGCATATTTAAAACACATGTCCCCCGCGTTGCCGCGAGCAAGACCCTTCTCGACGCGTTAAAATTTAATCGTTATGAGTTTGCAAAATGCGTGGGTCGAGAATGGTCACTATTTTTTTTTTGGCAGTATGGAAGATTGCCTTTTGTTAATGTTAATTAAAATTGATATCTGCGGTTATTTATTTAAGAGCCAGGCTCTTGTCGGTGGTGTACATCTTTGCCTTTCTTTCGCTAACAATTTGACTTCTTCACTTGAGAGAATAAGGTAGGTGCGCCTTCCTCATCCTCTCTTCCCCTCGACCATTTTTATAGTTATCGTTTTTGCTGTTTTATGTGATGAGTGTTTTATTTAATTTTAAATAACATTAGTATAAAAAATACCTAAGTCCTAAAAAACGGAACCTGACTACGGAAAACAGCGATCTTAAAAGTCAGAAAAACAAGAAATAATTTGTTTTCTCCTTACCTATCTCATAAACACATAGATGAAGCGATGTTCAGATAATACTCGTCGAGGCAAAACCTTGGCAATAGTATATATATAGCAATAGGTAGTTATTACAGAAAAGCAATAAGCATTGAATAAGCAAGAATTTCTTGGACATAAAAACTTTTCCACCAAAAAGATCCGATAACAATAGAAACTCCCGCCATTTTCCAGTGATACCAACGTCATCGTAAGTTTTACCCGTGAAATGTGTTCTCTACGCTCTGTTTAAACAGAATGCTCAAGACTGCAGTGGAGTTGACAATGAGAACAATACAATGTTACAGCGTACCCGCGGTATGCATCCGACAAATATTTTGAATAGGGAATTTCGAATTCCTTTGTGTGGTTGCGTAATATTTTGTTGAAGAATGTACCTATTTTCTGCCTTGCACTTGGGGAAAATAGTTTTAAGAGTAGCTAAAAGTGTTGCCATATTATAAGACTTTTTTGGTAGAAATCTGAAAAATATAGGTTTTTAAAGGAGCCAAGTTAATAGTAATAGCCAATTTTGTAATGTTGTCTCTGATTGACCCGAAAGGAGAGAGGCGTGACAGATATGAATGTAGTTACTTATGCAGGTAGGTATGTATTTTTTCAATGTTAAGGACTTAGGGTACCAGTGGATTTTACAATGCGGCGAGAACAATGCAATGTTACAATCGTGCTGCCATGGTATGCGTCCCTCAAATATTTCGAATGGGGAATTTCGAATTCCGTTGTATGATTGTTATAGGTACGCAGATATCTGTGTTGAATTTTGGTAATGTCGTTTGTAGGTTCGTGTTTTATTTGTTTTTTTTTTAATCGTTACAATTGGAATGAGAGTGTTGCCATTTTTTGGGAGCTGTGTATATTTTTATTCCTAGTGATTTTCTTTTTGCTACGATTAATTTAGTTTAGTAAAAAAGGGGTAGTAATGGTACCTACTATTGTGATGAAAATAAATATGAACAACGTCTGTTTGGGTTATACACGTACCTGCAACCCAAACAGGTCATGACCTCATCCCAACCCAAACCTTGATCAAATGAACCTAATCTAAATGATCCCAAACTTAGGTTTTGAGACGTAGGTCGCGAAAACACACCGGATGCGTATGCGTTGCGTATGCGTACCTCTGAGTTGTAATGTATGGAACTGTCACCGCTTGCGTCTACGTCTACGTTACGCAAGCGGTGACAGTTCCATACATTACGGTGACATTTCCTACGCATTCGCAACGCATACGCATCAGGTGTTTTTTTTTTTTTTTTTCTTTTTTTTGGCCTTAAAGGTCTCGATAAACATCCTACCTATACAAACAACCTATAGGTAGGTACTATACACACAGAGTACTTATCAACAGCAAACACGGTACACATTGTACCAGCACAGTGCACAGTGCACCAGACGAGAACCAATGGCCGTTGAATGGTCCACCTGAATTTTTTAACAGGCACACAGTGGCACAGGGCACACGTACGGCATATTGTCCCGCCTAAATTAGGAGCTATTGTTTTGAATCAATACCTGTTGGTGAGCTTGGCAGTTTGAGAGCGAGCTTTGTTGGACAACTGGGAACAAGAGATGTGTGATGAGAGGCTTGCATTTAGACCCAGAACACACGGTGAAACGCAACTGCAACGCAACTGAAACGGCTAGTTAGATAGATAGAAATACTTTATTGCACAAAAATAGATACAGAAAAAACTATTTGCACAAAATACCTACCTAAATACAAAGTCCTGAAATTTGGCGAAATTTAAAAGTTTATTAACGTAATCTATTCGATTGTAATAGAGTTGTTCCACCGACTTCATTGAATTACATCGAGTCAACGATCACAAGTCGCAATCTTAATATGCATCGCTCACGATATCAGTTCATTGAACCTTAAAGACAAGTAGAGGTAGCCCAAATGTTGCCACTGGAAAAATGAGGGTTTTATAGACTCGATACTAAAACTTCATTTTTTTTATTTATTTCGTAGACAACACTTAAATACCTACCTAACTAGCACTTGAAATATGTCAATGAGTTTTTTAGCACATGAATCTCAATATCATGTTTTTAAAAGCTAATCCTAGATTCGCAAGGTAGCAGAAAAATCTAGCAAGAATACTTACTTAACTGTTGGGTTGCTCTTTTTAAAAAACTTTTTACAGCTTTTATAATAAAAAATGATTCGAGTTAATGCTGCCTTAAAAAGGTAATTAACCTCAACGTATACCTTACGAATTACGAATAATGTTGCCATTAAACAAACAATTTTACCCGACTTTGTAATTAAAAACGTTAAATCAAAATGACAAATAAAAAAGCTATTCTGCCAATGTCATGTGAGTCACGATCTAACATTGTATCGTATTTGCTCTAAATAAAATAAACTGGGAATGGAATTCTGTAATTAAATCTGTATGAAAGTTAATCTGACAGCGGGAATTTCATTTTGTTTATTTTGGAGTTGCAGAAGCGCTTCCTTTTACTGTCTTTATGATTGGCTTTTATATTGTGGTAAGAAAAAAAATGAAGGTACTTTATATGAAATGAAATGAAAATGAAATGAAATATCATTTAATCCTGTAGGTTTTGACAACACTTAGAACGGGTCATTTTTTAAAGTTAATGCTAGATTCGCAAGGGTGCAGTTTTCCCCAGAGAAGAACCTAACAAGAAACTCTGTAGGGTTGCTCTTTTCAGTTTAAGTTTTACAAATCTCAGGCATAAACATAGAAGTTAAGAATAAGTATTATATCTGTTAAATATTATATAAGAATAAGAAAGAGAACAAAGCAGAGTGGCGTAGACTCCACCGACAAGAGCGGCGCTCTTAAATACATACCTACTTATAACGAATAAGATCGTAAAATAATTACACTTAGAAATAAATTGCTGTAATACTACTTAGATACAATCATCTAAATTGCCTACCCTTGTAAATAGAGATAACAAAACCCTCCCAAGTAACGATGTAATATTTCACACACGCTCATAAATGTGTAAGTATAATGCTGTAAATATATCATACTATACCCCATTTCTCTCCTCCCCTGACCAATCATTGAAACAAGGATAATGCAATCTCCTTTAAACAAGACTCTTTTGTGGAAAGAGAAAAAAAACGTAACAAAAGACGATAATTCCTTTTTCATTCGATGTTTTTTCCTTATTTAAATTTTATTTATTTGTTGAAGTCGCGCGTTCGAGAAGTTTATTTGAATTCAGACTTTGTCTGGTCTGTTTTGCATTGGGAAATTGACAATCGTATTTCTTTATTAATTTGAGTCTATTTGGGTGAATTGTACCTAAATAACATACAAAATACATTGTTTTCATATTTTTAAGGATTGTTAGAGCTAATTACTTAGATAAGTATTTGAGATTAAAGTAGAAATTATTATATATAAAAATACTTTGGGAAAAATATTAGGAATTTAGCTCACAAGAAATCTCTTATTTTGTTAGGGTATATTTTCCACAGTTCCTTTTCCTTACTCCGTCATCATTGTTCATTACTTCATTTAAAATTCAAAAAGCATAGCACTCTTCATTTCACGCAACTTTTTTAAACTCTGTTATTAGCATAAAAACTTTTTAAAAGAATTTTCTTTTTAAAAATTATTACTGAATGTCTTTCACGTCTCATTCTTAGAAAATAAAGTTTTTTCAGTGGAAATGAAACTTTTCTTTTGATGTTACTTCTAAAGAAGGTATTTTTTATATAATTTAATATCTACTTGATCCAGATTAATTTTAAAACTTACCCATACTTACCTCATCATCATATATTTAAGAGCCAGGCTCTTGTCGGTGGAGTAATCGCCATCTTTGTCTCTCTTCCGCCAACAATTTGACTTCCTGATACGACACGACGTTAATTTTTTCCTTCACTTGAGCGAAATAAGTTCGTCTTGGTCTTACTTACCTACTGTTTTTATTTTTATTTATGCAAATTTTTAACTTTTCATTCTTCGTAGATAGAAAATAGATTTTTATATCGATGTACATACTTACCTACTTATTGTAGACGATAAGAAGTCTTTTGTAACCTTTTCTCACTTTTTTATCCTTATTTCCTGTAAAAACAAACTATAAAACTAGTCTCATAAAAGCCTCAGTTTATCCTAACGAAAATCTAACTTTACAACCTACTATATGCAAGTAGCCATAAAACAGGGTTTCATAAAAGTCTGCCCTAAGAGTCGAGGTTGTCGTCTCAACAAGGGCCCTCGAGCCTGGCTGAATACAGGCCAAAGCCCTTTTCAAGCGGTTACATGGCTTTAGAAAACACGCCACTGCTATGTAGCAAGTGTAATGAATTTCAGTTTTAATTACAACCCGCTTTATAAAGCGCTGAAATAGCTCGAATGAAAGGCGCAGCTAAACGACCGTTTTAAGCGAATTATGGGTACTGCGAGTGTTTTGTTTTGGTAGATTTTACGCGAGGAATTTTGTTAGTTTTAAATGATTTATTTTATTGTTTTTCATTCTAAATTTTAAAGGTAAAATATTTTCAAAGCCAAAGTCAAATTATCTTTATTTCACAAGCAAATCTTTGCACTTGAACATGTTGAAAATATGAAAAAAAAAAAAATTTTAAGCTATCGCTAGATTCGCTAGGTAACAGTTTTCCTAAAAGAAGAATCTAGAAAGAAACTCTTTTGGGTAGCTCTTTTAAAAAAAAAAAATACAATTCTTATAAACACTGATACTAAATTAATCTGTTCTGAATTACTACCTACACACTGTACTAGTACAACAGCTTGAAATGCCAGCCAAAGTCTACCAGACTTCAAGACAGTAATTCTCGTTGCCCAAGTAATAAGCCCAGTGTAGCAGAACCTGTGAGATTAAGAACTAACCCTTGTTCTTGTACGGCCGAGCGCGCAGGAAGGGGCGTATTCTGTAGACACGAGGGGAAACCTTGGGAAAATTAGAATACAGAACTGAATATGTAATGTTAATAAAATATAAAGTTTTTAATAGTAGCGATTTGTTTTGGTTAAAATACAGTTTTAAATTTTAAAGTTGATGATGAAATTTTAAGTGAAAACTTTTTTTTTCTGATGGTTTTTCCATAAAGATAAATAACGTGTTTTACTATTATATTCTTAAATTTGGTAAATGTATTTATATTAATTATGTAACAAGTATTTTTATATTTGAATTCACATTAAACGTCGTAACGTAAGGTTTTGATCTAAGTAATTAAATTTTAAAAAAACTGTCTTTCTCTGAGGTAAACGTTTCGATCGATTTATTGTGTATGAGATATTTGTCTACTAAATCAAGCAATTGCCAAATCTTTGTAGGTACCTATTTATTATAGAAAAATAAAGATGGCATACCTATATCAAAACCACCGCTATACATACGACTTGGTTTGACATTTTGATCTCATAACTTTTTACTGTGGTAGGAAAACACAGCGAGACTGGCGCAATTTTTTTACATTTATGTTTTTGGTGGGATTGAACTTATATCAAAACACAAGTAACGTAGCTATTGATTCGATATTCAAATAAATTCAAGTTCCAAACTTTATATGCATGGGTCTTGCAAATAATGTGCGCATATAAATCAAACTGCCAAGACTTTTGGCAATGTCTCAGTTTTCTCAGTAACAAGCGGCTGAATGTACCTAATAAGAAACACGAGAAAATGGTGAAAAATAGCACATATTATTTCATTACCACATCGAATCCTATAATTCTATCCTACTAAGATTAAAAATGTCAGTGTTAGTGCCGATGTTTGTTACTCTCTTACGCAAAAAGTACCGAACAGATTTTGATGAAACTTGGCAGTATTGTAGCTTATACATCAGAATAACACATAGACTATATTATTTTAAGACATCATGATTATTTTCAAAGATATGACGATAAATGTGTACGAAGCGGGCGGCCTCTAGTTTACAATAGATTAAGTTTAATGCTAATCACAAGTAAAAAGTAACGAAGTAAGTAACTAACTAAAATAATATATTAACCATACATCCAAGGCCTCAAATCTATTGCAAACAATTTATGAAATGAAATGAAAAATCATTTAATCTTTTTTAACAACACTTAAGACGGGTCATTTTTTTAAAGTTAATGCTAGATTCGCAAGAGTGCAGTTTTGATGATGCAAGTCTCTTACAATATTTTTGGTGGCTGAATAATTCGATGCCAGAGCGACAAGTAATATTTAAGACTACAGAATAACAGCGTTGCCTCGAGGTTGGCCGAAACTCCCGCATTTTGTCCGCGTTCCGCTTCGCTGGCCACCCCAAATGGGAATTAGGGAATTACTTCGATTACTGGCTCTAAACTTGCAAGTTGGTAACCCTATACTAAGTTAAACTTGTTTGTGAAACTTGATATTGTTATTAAGTTCTAATTAAAGCCAATTTTGGGTTTCGGACAGTGGGCTCGAATTAGCTAAGTCTTCGTTTAACCTTTGAAATTTTCTTTAAAGAAGTACCTAAAATCTACTTAAGGTAACAAATATTAAGGCAAAAAGTTACTACCTCTTTGTATGTATTGTATCGTTTCTTTTTTTTATTTCTGTGGCATTTGTGCAATAAAGGGTTTTGTATTGATTATGTAAAACAAAATTGGTAGATATTATAAATAAATGTCAATCAGATACATAGAAAAGTGGTTATTCAATAAATTAATGATACTAAATAGCATTTTCAACCCGATAAAAAAGCAATAAATACGCTAAAAATTACGATCGTATTAAAAAAAGACACCTCCCCAAAAGATTACCAAATTCGCATCATAAATTAAAATGGAAAGTCACTGACGAATGTCTATTCGCAACAACAAATGAGCATCATTTGTTGCGATGCTCATTTGTTGTCTTAGTTAACTGATTTTGAATATTATTCTAATGGATACAATGTCAATCATAATACGACAATCAAAAATTATCTGCGCTGCGCTCCGTCAGCTTACTCTTTCCCTACAGTTGAACTAGCAATCTAAAGGAGAGCCTGTCCCGCCTCTGAAGCCTACAATGAGACGCAATCAGCTAAAAGCCTCACTTATATTGATGGCGTCATCACGACACCACGGAAAAACACTGCTTTCATTTTCAGTGTTGCCACAGATGTTGCTTGCTGGTCGTAATGAGTTTTTGATTGTAGCAAAATTGTGTTTGGATGACTAAAAATATTTTTGACTAAAAATACGAGTTGAAAAACTTTTTTTGAGAAAATAAAACTAGTTTTTTTATTTTGTTTCTAGTTGCTAAAGCTAAATGATTGGAAGTCCGTATTTAGATCATTTAATTTCAAGAGTGAATATTCTTTATAACATTCTTGCGGCATTACCTATACCTGCATAAGAGTAATTAAATCTTTATAATTTAAATTAAAACAATATATGTATGAAATTATCTATAATACGAGAATAGTTTTGGAAACAGTATATTGTCAGTTTACAATATATTTTTTTATGTTTGTTCCAAACAATATTAAATACAAAAACCTGATAAATCTGGTTCTATTAAACACGCCATTTTACCAACAATCGTTTGTTTTTCGACACTTAAAAATTACCCCATAAATAAGGGAAGTGGGTATAACGCGGCAACCCATTTATTTTCATTTTGTCGCAAATTGCGCGCGCGTAATTAAAGTTCCGATTTTAGATTTTACAACAATTTCGTACTGCTCAAATTGTTCAAAGTCCCACCTATTCAAATTTCGAACAAATATTGGAACACTTTTTAGAACAGTCTTTTGTCTTTTCAAATAAAAGTCAATCTTTTTGATAGTCCAAAAAGTGTTTAAGTCAATTAAATCTAAAGAAAAAAAACGAATGCGTAAAATCGGGAGGACCGTTTACAGAAGAAAATAAAATTATGTACTTACTTACCTAGTCTAAAATAGATATTTATTTATAAATGAACGTTTCCTTCTTCGTATAATGAGCATTGATTTTTATCGAACTACGCCACTCCACGTTCAGCTTTTTCAAATAAATTGTACCAAATTTGGTACCAAAATGAACTTTTCTAAATAGATTCAGTAGAAAATCAACTGCCGTCAAAACAGAGGTGTGTTTAACATCAAAAGTACAAACATGCCGGTCACTTAAAACCCAAAATACTTTACTTGAAACTTTAACACTATACTCACTAATACAAACCGCGTACCTAGTTAAATATTCATACCGGTCAGTAAGTTCCCGAAATAGTTTATTTGAAACTCGAACAGTGTGAACGCTTATACAAATGGAGAGTCTAGTGAAATATTGCAGGTTACACGAGCTATGTGGTGTTGATCCTTGCATCCGTTTGAACGAGGGCTATTTTTAAAAAGTCATTAGTTAAACGATTTTAACTGATATTTTAATGAGAAGTATAGAAATGTTGACTTTAGTTTTGTCAAGTGATTTCAGTTGTTTTTTTTTTATGAAACACTTTTTTTTTGACGAAGCCTGTTGCGGATTGTCGCTTCTGTAAGTAAGTACTTACTTTTAATTTGAGTTACTGTAATAAAATTACTTTTGCAACTGGTACTTACAATTCGAAGCAGCCTCTTCGATTAGATATTAGTTACTTTTATCATTTCTATCATGCCTCTTTCTCATTGTGGTACGCAGAGATCGCTTCCCTCCACTTCCTACGATCCAAACACGCTTCTTTCGATTCATCCACATTCATCAGTCGCCTCATACATACTAAATTAAATACAGGCTAAGTAATTAAGGCCAAAAAGGTATGCGTACCTCTGATTTGTAATGTATGGAACAGTCACCGCTTGCGTAACGTAGACGTACACGTCGACGTGACGCGTAGCCCGATGTCACATCGGGTTACACTTACACCGTAACTACGCGCGTGGCTACGCCGTGCTTACGTCTACGTTACATATAAGCATCCGGTGTGTTTCAGTCTTTAATTTAATTAAACCTACATTTTAACAGCTAACCACACATGTTATTTGGTTCATCATTATATTTAAGAGTGTCACTCTTGTCGGTAGAGTCTACACCACTCTGCTCTATTCTCCGTCCGTTTGAGCACCTGATACGACACAACTACTATTCCCTCTTTTATTTGATCTAAGTATGTAAGTCCTTCATGGTCTACCTGTCTTCCGTTTTCCTTCTACCTTTCCTTCCATGAGCTAACGGCTTCTATACAGGGTGACTTTAAATTAGTGAACGATAGAAAAGGATATGCATGTACTCGTGATAACAAACAACTTTTACTATGGGGCCAAGGTCGAAATCATAAAAAAAATGATCTCCTATACTATCAGCTGACATTTTGTATAGGGAGTTCAACATTCTTTGAATGGCTTGGCCTCATGTTAAAAGTTGTTTGTTATCACGAGTACATATCATTTTCTATCGTTCACTAATTTAAAGTCACCCTGTATTATGAAAGTTAGACATTTAATATCACTGGCCACACTCGGATTGAAAACAAATCGGCTTCTTTTGGAATAACCTCACGTAGCGTTAGCCTGAAGGTACACGGTGTTAGAATAATAATCATGTAGGTACCTATAGGTGAATAGTTGCAGTGAAACTTATAGGTTCATCTGTATTGGAAAGGAGTAAGGTTTTAAATTAGATGATATACTCGGTCGGATCTAAAAAGTTGTGTAGGATAGGTAGGTAGATATCTGTTACTTATTCTCTCAAAAAATATGATTAATTTTGCGCGTGAAAGAATGATATTGAAGCTTTAAGTCCAGTGATGTTACCCACGTTATTTCGACTTCAGATTAACTTACATACATTTTAACCTCTCTCCCGCCACTTCGCTTTTGCTATTATCCAAACATACATCTCTCGATTCATCCACATTCATAAGTCGTAAAAAAATTAGACACATATATACGTACATACCATATCCGTCACGCCTCTCTCCCATTGGGGTAGGCAAAGACCAGTTCCTTCCACTTGCTACGATCCAAACACACCTCTTTCGCTTCATCCACGCTCATCAGTCGCCTCATACGTCATGTCCGTCGGTTTAGGGTACTCTTGATTTTGGCCTTACATAATCTCCTAATTTATAATTTCTCAAGCTACGCGTGCACTGGATCGAAAACGGAGCGTAAGGAGCGTAGGTAAATGAATCACTAGATCATTAATATAGTGCACTATATCGACATTGCACCATAGAAATCATTACAAAGCAACAAATCCTTCCGCTCCGTACACTCCGATCCCAATACAGTGGACGCGAAGCTCTGTTCGCCTCTCTTCGCCATCAATTAACCAGTCTCAATTTCGTTTCAGAGACGCCTAACACAGAAATACAGCATAGCAGTGGGGGTACCGACGCTGGTGATTCGAGGTCGTGCTGTCAGAGATGCTTTACTGGCTGATCCCCTTGGAGAGAGGTATGGTCATCATTTACCTTAAGAAAAAAATATATATTGGACATAACGTAGGGCCCTGTGTAGAAGGTAGTAGTTTTAGATCAAAAAAGTGTAATGAATTTTGCCTATTTTTGAATTTCATTTTCATCTTTTTTCATGTTACCTTAACATAATATTTAAGAGCGTCGCTCTTGTCGGTGGCATCTCCACTCTGCTCTATTCTCTGCCGTTTGAGCACCTGATAAGACATAACTACTATTCCCTCTTTTGTTTTATCTACGTAAGTCCTCCGTGGTCTCCCTCTATTCCGTATTCCTTCTACTTTTCCTTCCATGTTCATTGTTACAATACTTTGTAAAACGCTATTTACCTCTACTTTTTGTATTACTACTTAATTGGGCTACTATTTGGATAGGCAGGTGCCTAGAGCCAACTGCTTCTGCTAGCCAAGGATGTAATGTTAAAAGTTTTGTCCTAGATTCCCATGGCCAGCCCCTCCGTTACACGAGGTTCTCCGAGGAGTCCAGCTGCAGAGCGCCTCCAGCAGTAAGCTGTATGAAGATCTTCCTGATGATGCTGTCAGGGTGTTCTACTTCGCTGCTCATTGGGTGAGATTCGTAGGATTTATCATAATTATTTCAAATCTACTAGCTGCACAATTAATGCCTCCTTCTTGACGATATTTTTTTATTATTAGGTAACTAGCTTTTAAGATCTACTAGCTGAGTAAAGGCCTTGGCGATGGTAAATTCTTTGGGTCTTGTTTAAATTTCTTTACTACAAGGACTGACGAAAACTGACAAACATCAAAAAAATTGACAAATTAGGACACTAGTTACTAAAGCGTAATTTAGCATCTTGGGAAATTGAAATGCCTAAATACTAGTATTTTTTATTCCTTATCTACCTACTTAAAGTTATTGATTATACTGAACCTAATACAAAAATACTCAATTTATTGCACAGTGTCCCCCATGTCGAGCATTCGCCCCGAGCCTCTGCGCTGCGCTATCCGCAGTCCGGAAACGACGAGCCAAATACGCTAACACGCAGCTCATACTTGTTTCCAGTGACAGGTATGTACAATATAATACAGATATGGTTTACCTGACACGTCCCACTGCTGGGCAAAGGCCTCTCTGCTTACTCTCCATCAATATTACTGACAAGTTTGTCTTTCACGCGGGTAAGTTGGTACGTAAAGAAGCTGAAGATACTATCACTACTATCACTACCATTAGTCATCCTTGCGGCAGTCGCAGTTGACTGAAGAAACATGAGATGATCGCCCAAATCGGCTCTTCATTATCATTTTTAAGAGCATCGCTCTTGTAAGCTCTAAATAATTAACGTATTATTTATTCATTAATTAACCAACGTGTTAGATGCACGACCTGGTCGAATCCATCATTGTATGGTACCAAATGTGTATTCAATATAACCAGTTGTTTTAATTACGAGTAAGTATAAAATAGAAAACATTTAATTTATATACTACAAAAACTAAATTATAATAAATTCCACAAAACAATAGCATGAAAGTTACGTTCGCCATTCTTTGGTAAACGCCTGTCGGTTGTCGGGTGTCAACCTAATGCAGTTTATATAATTTGTTTGCTCATTGTATTTCTGTAGGCGCTTTCCACTGTTTTGACATTAATTTCATTATGTTCTGTGTTTTGTGTTGGTCTGTGGTGAGGGAATAATTTTGAATATATTTTTGTTAGTATAACTATATATATAATACACTTTTTTTGCTATTTTAACTTTAAGAGCGTCGCTCTTGTCGGGGGAGTCTTCGCCACTCTGCTCTGTTTTCTGCCGTCCCTTTGAGCACCTGATACGACACAACTTCTATTCCCTCTTTCACTTGATCTATGTATGTACCTACCTAAGTCCTTCGTGGTCCCGTTCTCTTCAGTTTACCTACCTGTAAAGCTTAAATCTTTTATATGTCCCTACTACAATTACGTACTCGTAGTCACCTATTGAATGCCTAATATGAGGCCGTATCTCGATCAAATCGGGGACTTACTCAAGAAAGGCCAAATCAAGAGTACCCTAAACCGACGGGCATGTATGAGGCGACTGATGAGTGTGGATGAAGCGAAAGAGGTGTGTTTGGATCGAGGCAAGTTGATGGAAGTGGTCTCTGCCTACCCCAATGGGAGAGAGGCATGGCGGATATGTATGTATGTATGTAATATGAGGCTAGGCATTTAATAACTTAGGTACCTAGGTACCTAACACATATTTATTCCTTATTACCTCGTTAATTTCCTCCTACACACTTGGCCTATCTTTTTTAACCATAAATTCTTTTTACATCAATTGAAAAATTCATTTCGTAAAACCTTTTAAATTCTTTTACAAGTAGAATAAAACAGAATTACTTAAACCTCCTTTACAGACGGACTTCACAATGGATTAGGGATCCGCAGAAGGCGTCCCGTGAACACTTCATCCTTGACAGCCACAGAAATTAATTCAGCCTATTCAATTTCTTTTACAAATAAACAGAAAAGAAAAGTCAGTAACACACGCCTGAATCAACTCGAAACCTCGAATCAATAAAGACTCATGCAATCCAGGTTTCAATCTGAGTATTGCAGGGATAAAAATTAAACAGACTTTACTTGAAACCTCTGTTCAATAAGTACTCTTTTATCCCAAGTCTCAATGTGAGAATTGCAGGTAGTAAAATAGGGATAAAAATGAAACATTCATGACTTACCCCGAAGATGTCGTTAAGACAAATTGAATTCGTCTGCGGAACAAATTGATGGGCAAGTTTGGTTGTCAACTTGGCAAGCGGCTGGAGATTTTACGGATAATTAAAGATAGGAACGTTACGATATACCCTTGATATTTCTAGAAGTACCTAAATAGAGGTTAGGTCTCAAATTGATAGACTGTATGAAATAGGTAGGTACACCACCAGATCAAAATTAAAAATAAAAGATAGGTAGGTATAACCCACGCCATATCAAAACTAAAATGGAATTGGGCCGGCCATGGCTTCGCATGTCTGATGAACTATGGCACAGATTACTAAATAGTTACTAACGACTATGTCCGAAAACATCCATCGATTGGCTCCTGACGGGAAACGACATCTCTGCAGAACTAGGCGAGCTGGACCATTCAGCGAAGAATGACAATAAATGCGCACGAAGTCGCGGGTAGCTTCTAGTGTTTTATAAAAGTGCGTACAGACCATGTAACATAACATGTTATTTAACATTGTTATATAACATGTTTTACATAATGTGGACACTGAATGTTATAAAACATGGTATAGTAACATGTTATTGATATGTACAACAATGTTATATAACTTTGATCGCGTGGATTGTACTGAAGAACGACAAACGACAATGGTTATAAAACATTGTTATATTGCATTGTTATTCTAATGTGTACAGTATTATTTTATGTTGCAATGTTGAATAACAAGGTTACATAGTGTGGACGTGTTATAAAACACAAGTTAAATAACATGTTACATGGTCTGTACGCACCTTAAGATTTATATCTACTTAAGCGTCTGCTTAATAAAGCCACTCTCAAGATATTATTAAGGGCTATCCTTCGTTTTATAGATAAGAAACATTAAGTAGGCACTTAAGTACTTTAGGAAAGTATCTTTAAGAACCTACTTTTGGCACGTGGTGGTCGTAAATTTTATTAGCCTCTGTTTTAATAAGTAACTCGGTTTTTATAATATAAAACGAGTCTTATAAAAGGGAACAAGTACTTATGTACCTACTACCTAGGTACCAACTTTATAATTAGGATACCTAGAAAGCGTAGGTAAAGTTATTTTCTTCAAAATCATCGTCAAATATTCTTTTAACAATTCAATCAGAATAATAGTAGTTTAAGTAGGTACCTACCTAATAATACTTAAATGGCCAAAGACCAAACCGTAAGAAAACCTTTCTCTAATTCAGCGTAACCAAATAGGTACTCTACCTATGTGGAAACTTAGATTTTATAGGTCTTAAATATTCTAGATGCTTCAAACAATCCACTGGATTTAATAAAGTACTTACCTTATACCTACCTACGTAAGCAAATCCTATTTAGTGGGTACAGCTATGGGCTGATCTACCCCTAGTCGGAGTATTTCTCATTAAAATTCACGCGCGCCGCCTACCTTAAACACCCTACAGTTATTTCAATGAATTACCGCACCAAGATTTTGCATTTAGGAAGCTTGATCGATTTTGGCAATTTGACTTTATCTTGTTTCTTTAGGGTAAGGAAAATATCTGGCAAATTGAAAAAGTCGGGATTTCGGGAACGGTTTCTTAAGAGATTGATATTTACTTTATTTATTTACTCAAAATCAGCTTCGGGTTTTATCGTGTTATTTTAAATGATGAAGTTAGTTAATACAACCAAACAAAATAGGTAGGTACGGTAGGTATTAAGTTTTTAGTGTGAGCGTAACGAAATGCAATTTAGGTCTAAAAAAGAATATATCAAATTGATGAGTAAATAGATAGATTTGTATGATGAGGTACCTACCTTGGTAAATCAATGTTTGATAAACATTAAAGGCCAAAACACACCGGATGCGTATGCGTAGCCATATGCGTACCTCTGTATAGAACTGTCACCACTTGCGTAACGTAGACGTAGACGCAAGCGGTGTCAGTTCCATACATTACAACTCAGAGCTACGCATACGTCAACGCATACGCATCCGGTGTGTTTTGGCCTTAAGCACTTACCTAACTGTAGAAAAGAACACACAGACTAACTAAACAGGGCCTATCTTTCCACTCTCCTTTAAATTTAGATTCCCATTCCCCTTTATAAAACTTTAAAAAACAAAAACTGAAAAAAGACGAACTAAAAACCAGCTTCCAAGTTCCCTCATTGCACTTTTTCTTATTAATAATTCAAGCATGAACCAGCGAATCCCCAAAGAATATCGTATTTCGACAAATTTATGGTCTGAAGAAATTATACCCGGGAAATGTAGGTACCTACCTACCTACGATGAAATGAAAATAAATCTCAATTTACGACGTGGGAACGACTAACAAGTAAGGAAGGCAAAAAGTGCGTTTTGAAACGTTGCGGGGTCCGCGCAATTAAATTAAAGCTGAACGTTGTGCGGCGAAAGTGAATGAAAGGATCGTGGTACTGCATAGTAAATATTGTATGATAGATTGTGTTTTTGAATTCATTGGATATAAAATATTTTCGTAAAAAGTGTCTTGCATATTATGCTCAAAAAGTACTTAGGTACCTACCTATTTATCAACAATAGGTTGGTAAAAAGAAAAGAACCTACCTCCCTAATTAAAAAAAACTGTTAATTTTGAAACGAAAACAACAACCGAACAAAACAGAACAAAACAGCAGAAAGCAATATTTTCTACTTACTTAGTTTTAGAGTTTTTAATTGCATTAAAAATACTTATTATAAACAGGCATCCTTATTTTGATTGTGGTGCATTATTTAATACCTTTTCCAAAGCTGTAACTATTTCTGACCCCGATTTAAAATAGATTATATTCACATAGGAACCTAAAAGTACTTTATTAGGTACTCACAAAATGCAATCTAATCAAATAACACATGAAAATTGGTGCCGGCGGCGGCGGCGTTTCATTCGATTGCTTCCCGCCGCCATTTTAGCAAACGAAATTCCATTTCGCGCCAAATTTTATAGATGCGTTCATAAAACTCTATTTGCTCGATCAAAGAAAATATTTCGGTTTTATTCGGAAAAATAAACGATTGGGGAGAATCGAAAATGGTATTTTTCCTATCGTACCTAAGTAGACGGAATCTGTTTTTATGTTAATTTGATACTAGCTACGTTTATGAAAATAAAGGATTCGTTATACGAAACGCACCTAAATGAAGGTTCCTTTTTTATTGATGACCCTTGCTTGATAAAATCTGTGAATAAAGTAGGTACTTACCTACCTTAAATAATGGTAGATACACGTAAGCCGTCCCGACCTAGAGAAAAATAAATGCTACGAAAATAAAAGGTCTCTTTCGACCTAACCTTTTTTTCAAAATCTCAGTATAAACAACATAAACGGACAGGGATGTAATCAGGGCTTTAACACTTTAATGACCCCCCGAAATATTTCTTTTTTATAAGATATTTTAAATATTGTTTTTCTTTGTTTAATTTATTTATTTATTTAACAGTTTATTGTAAGATGAAAGTACATAGAGACAGAAAAAATAAAAATCTACGTAATCTAATCTTAGTAGGTACTTTATTAAAATTACAATTAATGACTTTCTACTAAAGTTAACCCAAAGTAAAGTTAGTACAAATAGTTCTTCCCCTCCGAAATACAAACTATCTTATTAAATAAACGTAATATGGGAAAAGTTTAACCGGATCAAAGGTTTGTTCCCCCTGTGGCTGAAACCCGGTCGCTTTAAACCAAAGGATTTCGGTGGATCACTATCTTTATTCCTTAACTTGGATAATCGAAGAAGAAAATTCAGTGAACTGATTTTTCGTACCTACCTTTGTTTGTGTAAGATTGGGGACAACTGTATTGTTTTGGCAGGTAGAGGTAGGTAATGTAGGTAGGTAGGTAGGAAGGTAGATACCTACATACGCCTATACACACAACTTTACATAAATCTAAGACGAAGTTTGGTTACTCTACAATTACAATATCAATTACGAGTATATGTCTCATTTTGATCGTTTTTAACGCACAAATTCATATACGTATTAGCAATTTTACCAATGTCGTGGTTTGATGTTTCATGGTTCCATAGCACTATAGATACCACTCGCTCAACCAACTAATAATGACTAGAATATATTTACCTACCATTTGCAATATTCAAGTAAAAAAAACTTGTTAATATCAAGATATCAAATTAGTATAATAATATTACACAAACTACATAAAACCGCATTTTTTTTGCCCCTTCTTCAAAGATCTTTATCTTACCTTCCAACTTGTACCCTTGATGACAACGTTCAAGTGGGTACCTACCTACAGAGCTACCAAGTTATCTGTGAACCGGCTGATATTGGAACTACGGCCACTAATACGGAAATGTCAAATTCCAAAACTGCTGCGATTGGTAGAAATACAATTTCGTATTACTACTAGCGCCGCCGTTCATTTCACCGATAAGTTGGTTTGCCTGTACCTACATTGTTGGGGTTTAATATACTCTCTGTTTAGTTATCTTTCTACCCTCACATCGTAGGTAGGTACTAGGGGTTGCACCGTAATTATTTTTAATAGCTTTGTTCAGATACAGTGGTGGTTTTGGAATATATTTGCGGTTTGTGCGCCCTGGATAAATGAGTGCGCGTCTAATTTGATTTATGGTGTAAACTTTGGCTTCGACGTAGGTAGGGATCATTTAGATGTCTAGATTTACTTATTAAGATTGTTATTTTTGTTTTAATTCATATTTTGTATAATTTTTTAAATGCATGTTTTGTATATAGGTAGGTACATAACTAAGAAATATTAGTGTACTTTTTCAAAATCCATTTGTGATGGGACTTTAGGATTTAACTGAACACCAGAAAATAAACTCGCGTATTTAAAAACTATTTTACTTTCTCTATAAATTATTTACCTACATAAAATACACCAATAGTAAACAAATTTGTCACCCATCTTTCCCGTCAGGCTATGCATATTCACTTCCATTTACTCCTTAAGGATCTAAATACACCTCTCTCTAAACTATTTACTTGAAAATCGTATTTTCTACAGCTTCGTAAGAAGCCTTAAAACTCCCTAAACTGCCTTCTCTTTCATTTCTCCCTTTTAACTTAAAATTCGGGTAGAAAATCAGGTTCATTCATAATCTTTACTCGGTCTGGGATTTTCCAGAAACGCAGTTTTGAACCCTCATTCTACTTTATTACAGCTATTCGCATTTTTATGCAAGAATTATCTTTTCCTTTAGACGTCTGGAGGGGTTTGTGTGTTTAGGAGTGACTTGGGGCTGGTTAAGATACTTATAGGTAGGTACTTTTTTTCCTTTGAAATACAAAGGTAAAGTAGGGACTTTTGATACCTACACAGATAGAGTTCTCGTTTAACTCATTTAAAATCATTATCTGATCTGGTAAAACCCAACCTTGACAATATTTTTTATATTTATCTACTAGGAACGAAGGAAATCAAATAGAAAATTAACGAGCTTTTAGATAGATCGATAAATTCATTTATTCATACATTATTTTCAAATTGTTATCAATCAATCATTTCGCAGCGTGCCAAATAGGAATCGAGGCTTAATAATTCTCGCATGGAAATAGAACAGTAAATATAGGTACGGCAGGTAATTAACAAGTAGGTACCTATTCCAATGCTTTCGTGCCTATACTCAATAATTCATGATTCCCAAATAGGTGTGTCCCGAGTTCAATATTCAGTTAGACTAATTTTGCTATCAAACCAATTTTGGGTAGGGTTGTCATAATTTAAAACAACTAGGTGCATACACAGTTGGATATTACTAAGGAAATGTTTTATTTTGTTAGTTAAGTTACCTTGTTAGTAAGTACTAATCTGGTCATTCTGTTATACATTCTATCATGCCTGACTCACATCAGGGGTAGGGAGAGACCGCTGTCCTCCACTAGCTACGATCTAAACACACTTCTTCCACTTCATTCCCAGATTTCGTGCTCTTTTGTTAATACGTATAGGTACATAAGTAGTTATCTTTATTAAAAATCTATAGGAATTTAAATAACCGTCGGTTCATTAAGTTTTTGGTCGATCGTTTTATTTAACATTAATTCTATTCTGAAGTAGAAATTTTGCAGCCCATTCTTTTAGAAATCATTTTTAAAAATTTTTGCGACAATTTACCAAAAACCACTTTAAAAAACCAACCTTTACCTAAATATGTAATACAATATCCTCATCCCTATTCCACCCTCCATTAGCCAGACGGGGGATACCTGTCTCGACGCCCTGTCTAGCAAAGGGATACTTTTAACTAAATATATAGGAACATTAGTCGCCATTGTTATGAGTGATAGTTGCTGGAACGTTATGATGCAATTGATGTTGGTGCCGGTGGATGTATGGTGAGGATGTTTGTTACTCTTTTACGCGGAAACCACTGAACAACCACTGGCTTAAGTCTGCTAATTAGAAACAGCCTCAGTTGTGTGTCGGCAGGGTGTCAATGAAAGTGTCAAAAAATGGCATTTTGACACATTTGGTCGCAATCAGTGTAAGCCATTGTTTAGCAGAATACCAAATGTCTCAGAAAATGCCATTTATACTCTGCCGACACACAACTGAGTCTCAGTTATGTGTCGTTGGTTTGTTGGACCCCAGATTTAAAGTTAAATTTTAAAGTTAACGTAAAGTTAAGAACATCAGAAATTCTGATGATTCTGATAGATTCTGAATCAGAACTGCGATAATATATTGTAATATTGCAGCTTAAACATCAGAATAACACAGGCTATATTATTATTTCAAGATAAATTCTCAGTCACGGGCAGCCTCCATGCTCTAATACGTCAATATGAAAGTCAAAAGAGAGAAAACACTTCAAAAAAAGCTAAAAAGAGTAGATCCAAAATCAGGCATGCATTCCATCGCGCGCCGCACACAACCTTTCAGAAGACTGATCAAAGGCAAGCTCTAATGAACTTCAAACGCGTGTTGAGGTGAAATCTTAGTCACAAAGCTCTTTGACGCATCACTCGATCAATGAAGTTGGTGAAGAGTGTGTTGGTGTTAGGGTTCTGTATGGCTTTAAAAAATGTAAACATTTGTTCTCAGTTCAAAACAAATGAGAATCAAAAACAATAAAAAAAAAAAACATAAAACCGCACTTAAGCTAACTTAGAGAAAAATGAAAGAGGAAATAGAACTGGGAAAAGGACTCCACTCAGTGTATGTCAATGACACTGATTTTCAGTAGAGCCATAAGATTTTTTTTCTTTAAATGAGCTACCGATCAGATACTTATAAAATAATAATGAGACTTCTAAAATAAACGTTAGTTATCTTATTTTAGTCTGTGTTGGCAAATAAACTGCTGAAAAGATTTTGAGAATAATTTCATACAAATTAATCCCAGACTTCGAAGATTACCCTTCTTCGAATATTCTAAAACAGGAAAAAAAAAAAACAAATAAACAAACAAATCAACACAACAAAACAACATTATAATACTAACTCACTAAATAAAAGACTACAAGTTAACATGTCGTATTACTTGATCATAATTTAACTAATTCAGCTACAGAACCCTAAAACTCTTCACTCCGTCTACATAGCCCCTCCCATTAATCAGAAAGAAATGATTACTTCTGTGACCGTTTGCTAAATCGACTAGTTTTTCTCTACCCTCATAATGGAACCAGGAATAAGAGCTTGCAGTTTCTCAATCAATATACATGGTGTAGGTAGAGTTTTATAATTAAAATTAAGCCAAAATATATACATCGTTTTTTTTGTACAAATTTTAATTAAAATTGTCATTTGATTAGAATTTGATTAGTCAGACAATGAAATTTATCTCATTTGACTTTTTATTTTGGCAGAGTAAATCTTTAAGATGATACCCTGCACAAGACGATACCTGACAAAAAGATGGAAAAACTGCATCTCCATACTCACATGTGTTTGCTGATTAAAAGAATTGGAACAACGTAAGAAAAAAAATAAATAGATCGATCGATGTTCCTTGGAAAAAGCTATCCATTATCACGAGCGTGCATACATAGTACTATGTCTCGGTACACCCTTTCTCTTAAACCCCGTATAAAAAGTTTCTTTCCTTCGTTTTTACCCTTCAATAAGAAAGGAGCGGTCTTGTTATTAAGTTTTTTCTTCGAGACTTTATTATAGGGAACGAGACAGAGGTTTTAAGTAGGTTTATATTAACAAAGAAAAGCTGCATTAAAGGTGTCTATATGGCTACACAACATAGTGTCTTATTAGAACTTTCATAAAATAAGTGGCTTAAAAATCTATTCGCAAATACCTAAGTAGGTAGGTCCCTACCTGTGCACTTCGCTGGAACGGTAGGTTAAATCATTCGGCTTATTAATTAAAAGTAAATTAGAATCTACTAGAATCTACTAAAAGTAAGTAGGTAAGAGTAGTTTTGATATAAAATAAACTAAGAGAAAAACTGACATGCGTATTAGGTACGGAACGGTATAATATCTTAGCCACACATTTAGGGAGTACTATAAAGAGATGAATCTTAAATAAATACATCAACAGTAAAGGAATGCCTTAAATAGGTTACCTTTACCTTCTATTAATGAAACACTCAATACAATTTCACCATGCCACCTAAGACGCAGGTTCTTACAATAAAAGCCCAACGTTTATTATCCCTGCCTTTATCCGGGTGCGATAACCGGCACTCCTACTTTACGACCGGTTTATGACCTTATTTACCCGGTTCTTCAACCCCCCAACCTCAATCCGGCTCTGTGACAATAAACAGCCTGCATTCTATTTGCGCTGTTCGCACTTTATTGTTGTTGTTAGTTTTGTGGGGGACGGATTTGTGGGGGGTCCGAATAATGTCGTTTGTTTTTGTTTTAGACAGGGATGTACTCAGGTTGATTGATGAGAGGGTTTATTAAATGTGATCAATCAGTCATGATTGATTGACAGGTAAAAAAGGAAAAAAATATTGGAAAAACAAAATGTGAAATATTGGCATAGAAGTTTTAAATACTTCCGTATCATAGGTACATTTTCATATCCATCTTAAATTATTTTTTTTATTAAAAAAAAATCAGCTTCAATTAACAAGATTAATCAGCCTTTTCAGCCGGTACGTTACTTTCATGAGCCGTAGCTAATGGTGCGCGGAAAAAATATGGCGCACGGCGGGGAAAATGTTGTCATTTATCCACAACCAATGATTTCAGTAAATGCCCACCTTCCTTCACATTCTTTTGTTATTTACAACATTTTCACGTCGCTTTGTGTTGTGGACAGTGTGTTTTATAACCGGTAATAAATGTTATTACCTATATTACGTTGAATAGATTGTAAAATAATCAATGGTTGGTGCAAAATGTTGCGCAGAGTTGAGATTTTTAACGCTTCTTTGTTGAGTAATATTATATTTCATTGTATTGTAGTTTATCTGTTTTATGTGAAAAGAACATGAACCACTGCATAATATAATATTATTGTGTGTTAAAATTACATAAGTACCTAGGTATCTACCTACCTTTATGTAATTTTAACCCTTCCCTAGTGTGTGTATTTGGATCGTAGCAAGTGGAGGGGCGTTCTTTGCCTGCCCCGATGAGAAATAGGCGTAACCTCAGGCGTAACAGATATGTATGTAGATCTCAGTCCAATTGAAACAGGAAAGCGTCATTGTAAGTAATAAGCTAAGTAGGTATATAGATAGATAGAAATACTTTATTGTACACAAAGAAATACAAATAAAACTTAAAAGGTAGGTACGTATATCCATCCAAACTTACAAAACAACAATTCTATTACTAGCCAACAAAGTATAACATTTTCAATCCCCCATACATACAAGATTAAAGTTATATTCGTTTCGGAAGTCGTTTGTCCTGTAGTTTGTCCTCGCTACAATAGAAAGTTTCTACATTAAGCTAAGTGAAACCAAACTTTACGCATTTAACAGTCGTTGGAGCGTGTAGGTACATAGTTTGGTTTATCATTGGATTTTCATTTTATTTAGTTGAGCCGTGTGTTATTGATTACGAGAATCTCTCGGTTTTTCTGATTAGAAGCTTAAATTGTTACTCGAGATAAGATTGTTATTATGCCATTTGCAATATATTTTTTTAAAGTAAATTGGTAGACTGACACTTACGAATTAGGTCCTATTTTAAACGGCCTTTCTTTAACTTAGAGAGACATCTGAATAAATAAACTATTAGACCCAGAACACACGGCGAAACGCAACTGCAACGCAACTGAAACTGCTAGTTAGTTAAAAAACTAGTTAGTTTTGAGTTGCATCTAAGTTTCTGCTTTAGAAAACCACAAACGCCGCTACTAGTTTGAAACGTTTCGTTTCAGTTGCGTTTCATCGTGTGTTCTGGGCCTTAGCTAAACCGATTAAATGTTGTATTTTATTCAAAACGCCTCTTGCTTTAAAATAAAATTAGGGTGAATAATATTTTCAAAACATTGAAATTCGCCGGAAAACTAAGGTCGAAGATGTCGGTTCGTGAATCTTGTCACTAAAATGGCAATGGGCAGGACACCTAGCTAGGTAGGAGAAAAGACGGTCGATGGACGAAAGCAGTCACAGAGTGGTGGCCGAGACAGGGACGTCGATCAGTGGGCCGACCACCCGCTCGCTGGGCAGATGACATCGTCAGATGACATCCTATACCCAGCAGTGGGGAGAAACGGGCTGATTTGATTGATTGATTGATTGCAATCTACTTTGATATTTTCTACTTTCTTTCAACTTCCCTTTAGCAACTAATATACAATTAAGTTTAAGGAAGAAACTTATTTCAACATTCATTCAAATAATGGTATCTACACACCAAAGCCGCCGGCTTTTTGGACAGCTGCCATTCGTATGACGTAAAGCCGCCACCCTAGCCCGGCGGCATGCTGGCGGCTTTGGTGTGTAGATAGCATAATACAATAGTTTCCATAATCCAAACACATCAGAAGCAAAAGCCAAATTCTATCACAATAGTTTCTGTAATTTCATCAGAAGCACTTCCTCTTATGTTTTGTTTGTCTGTTGTTCACCGCCGTCATTAACATAGATACAATTTGGAATACAATACAATACAATCCGGGAATACAATACAATACAATCCGGGACAAGCGTGTGTTTACTGACGCATTGCGATTGTTCCCTGGAGAATACTGAACAAGTAAACAGGATACCGTAATGGTATTCTGTACGATTTAGCTTTAGTGAAACTGAAAAAAATGTGATTTATTACTTCTAAGGGTTTTTATGGGTACGACTAATTTTTTGATGAGGATAGGCACTTACCTACTATTAAAATCGTTAAATTGTTGTTTTCCTTTTGAAGATTAAGTGCATTAGTTTATTAGATTTTGATTGTATAGCCTAATATGTAGGTATACCAATTTTTTGGGATTTGTAACTAGCCGCTATTTTTACAAGCTTTTATTTACTTTCACCTGTCCCGTTGTCTGTCGTTCTGTAATCAAATCTTGCAACTTAAATTTGATCCACTTCCCGGTTTCCGATTGAGCTGAAATTTTGCATGCTTAAGTATATCGCGTGACAATGCAATATTATGGTAACATGGAGCTGATCTGATGATGGAGCTGGAAGGTGGCCATAGGAACTCCGTAATTAAATGATGCAACCCTATCGAGTTTGGGCTCATTAGATTCGTCTTGACAAGTACTTTGATACTATATGGTAACCAGGGTCTGATGATGGAGCCGGAAGGTGGCCATAGGAACTCCGTAATTAAACGATGCAACCCTATCGAGTTTGGGCTCATTGGATTAGTCTTGACGAGTACTTTGATACTATATGGTAACCAGGGTCTGATGATGAAACTGGAAGGTGGCCATAGGAACTCCGTAATTAAACGATGCAACCCTATCGAGTTTGGGCTCATTGGATTAGTCTTGACGAGTACTTTGATACTATATGGTAACCAGGGTCTGATGATGGAGCCGGAAGGTGGCCATAGGAACTCCGTAATTAAATGATGCAACCCTATCGAGTTTGGGCTCATTGGATTAGTCTTGACGAGTACTTTGATACTATATGGTAACCAGGGTCTGATGATGGAACTGGAAGGTGGCCATAGGAACTCCGTAATTAAACGATGCAATTCTATCGAGTTTGGGCTCATTGGATTAGTCTTGACGAGTACTTTGATACTATATGGTAACCAGGGTCTGATGATGGAACTGGAAGGTGGCCATAGGAACTCCGTAATTAAACGATGCAACCCTATCGAGTTTGGGCTCATTGGATTAGTCTTGACGAGTACTTTGATACTATATGGTAACCAGGGTCTGATGATGAAACTGGAAGGTGGCCATAGGAACTCCGTAATTAAACGATGCAACCCTATCGAGTTTGGGCTCATTGGATTACTCTTGTAGAGTACTTTGATACTATATGGTAACCAGGGTCTGATGATGGAGCCGGAAGGTAGAAATAGGAACTCCGTACTTAAACGACGCAACCCCATCTAGTTTGGGCTCATTGGATTAGTCTTGACGAGTACTTTGATACTATATGGTAACCAGGGTCTGATGTTGGAGCCGGAAGGTGGCCATAGGAACTCCGTAATTAAACGACGCAACCTCAACTACGGACTTCATAACGGAATAACGCTGCTACGCGCTGCGAACTACGTCGTAGTAAATCTCGAATTAAAAATAGAGGTACTAAAAAGTTAAAAATAAAATTAAAGAAAAAAAAACCTTTTTAAAAACAAGCTTTTATTATTTGTTTATAAAATGAACTAAAAAGTTAAAAATAAATTAACTCTAAAAAGAAATATAACACTTTGTAACTTGATTGTAACCTTTAACGACAAATAAGCGTCTTCGTCTAGGACAAAATAATTCCATATTGTACAAATTTATTTAATTTTAACACTAAAACTTTTCACCATACATAATTATTCAATCTCGTCCCCCCTCTTTATCATAGTCCCCATTTATAAATGAAAGCGTGTTACATTGTGATAGCTTGAGGAAAATGAGTATTTAATTAATACAACACAACATTTTTCTTTTTAATTTGTTAAATACAACATATAAGTTGTATTTAATTAATACATCACAACATTTTCCTCAGGCTATCACAATGTAACACGCTTTCATTTATAAATGGGGACTATGATAAAGAGGGGGGACGAGATTGAATAATTATGTATGGTGAAAAGTTTTAGTGTTAAAATTAAATAAATTTGTACAATATGGAATTATTTTGTCCTAGACGAAGACGCTTATTTGTCGTTAAAGGTTACAATCAAGTTACAAAGTGTTATATTTCTTTTTAGAGTTAATTTATTTTTAACTTTTTAGTTCATTTTATAAACAAATAATAAAAGCTTGTTTTTAAAAAGGTTTTTTTTTTGGAATATTAAATTGATTGACATTATTCATTAGGTAAAAATATTTTCAAGTAGGCTTGAAATTTATTCGACAATATCAATATTTACTCTTGAATAGTAATAAAATCAAATATCCTATAAAATTTTATTGTATCCAATTATTCAACACCAGATTAGACAATAGCCTCCGTGCCTTTTGTTTTACTTATTATTGCATTAGCATAGAAATTGTCAGTGCTTTAGTACCCAATGGAAGTAACCTCTATGCATAAAATCATAATATTGTTTGAGCTTTAGTCCATTTCATAAGCGTAAAGATAGCTGATATGGTCTTACATTTTCTCAGTTACATTGTTAAATCTCGAAGTAATGTGTAAAGTCGAGACATAAATTGTTTAAGATAAAATAAGGCATTTATAAAAACATTTTCAAGAGTTTTATTTGCACGATTAACAAAGTTAATTCAGAAATGGCGTTCTTCATAAGCCTAAAGCTTAAGTTAGACCCATAAAACATTGTTTTAAGGGGACATCCTTTTCAGGCGCGCAAACAATTAAAATTAACCACATCCTATTTCCTAATTTACAATATTCTCAATGAAAGTGTCAATGTCATTTTTTGACACATTTGGTCGCGAATAAGGAATATCAAATGTGCCATTGACACTCTGCCGACACACAATTGAGGCTATTTTAAATTAGCAGACTTGCCCCCAGCTAAATAGCCCAACATACTGAAATTAATTCCTATTCATTGCGTAACCCGTCTCAATCCCATGCCTTCCTTTCCACGAGTATTATGACCTAAGTTATGTCGTAAAAACGCCAACTTATTACTTTATCGCGCCGCATTAGCCGTTTGAACGCTGGATTGCGGAATTTATGGCATTATGTTGCTATGTAGGGTAATGGTATGATAAGGGACATCTTCTAAATTGTAGGGATGCTTGGATAAGCTCAAATCTTTACTTAGTTTGGTCACTCTGCCAATATTCAAGTTTCGCTATGAATGTTTGCATGTCTTTGTAATGTTAGTTTGTGGCCTTCATATCAGCTTTGTGAGCCCATAGGGGTGAATTGGATAACCAATCTAATAAGAAGTTATCTTAAGTAGCCTATTTCCTTAAAGTTTTTGTCTATATTTGTTTCATAATTTCCAACTAATTACGCTAGCTTACGCTAGTATAGTAGGTAGTAGTAAACTACTATGTATTTCTCAATATCTATTCAACTGAGTGAGATACACTTTACTTTCACAGTTGGTGGGTAATTTGCTCATTGTGGCTAACGGAAGCATAGATAAACGCTCGAGACTGAGATAAATTAGGGACGGTTAACTATTCAGTGATTCGGTAAAGGCCTTCACTTTTGATTTTTCCTTTCTATTCTAAATGAATCATAATGGTATCATCAAAAAAATAATGCCTGTAGTTAACTAATACCTACTCAATTAAACAACAAAAAAAACTTTGAAAAACACTAAAACGCTATAAAAGCACTAAAGCTCTTTCTATTCGCGTACGAATACGCCACCACCGAAAGTATCTACCTGCAATAGAAACTTGATAGCATTTGATTGCTTATAATAACAAAATATCCCTTTTCTAAAATTCCAGAAGCGAGCAGTCATACAACCGTACCGTAGAATCAGTGTCATCAGTTGGTGCATTAGCGATACCCTGGTCAGCGACAGAGCCGAGGCAGGCCCTCCCAGCTGCGTTGGGCGTGGGGGGTATACCGGCGGTCGTCATCACTGACGGGACCGGGAAGGTGCTCACTGTTAACGGGAGGCAGCATCTTACTGGGGATCCTCTTGGGTTGGTAAGTGGGAATAAATCTTCCTTATAAACTATAGTAGGAAAGTGTGAGTGAGTACCCTAAAGCGACGTGCATGTATGAGGCGACTGTTGTATGTGGATAAAGTGAAGAGCGTGTGTTTGGATTGTAGCTAGTTGAGGGAAGTCGTATCTACCTACTCCGATGGAAAAAAAAGCGTGACAGATATATAAGTAGGGAATTAATGGCCACGCGAGTCTATCAATTGATATTCTACAGATTATAACCTAGCATATTATTTCCCATTGCAGGACACAGCGGTAACGTAAATATATTAAATTTTTAAAATGTGGCACTGTCTACCTTTTGTCTTTTATCCCCTTACCTACTGCTTTTACATTGAGAAAAAATGTGAACATATACACGAGATACGAATAAGAGAGAAAATATGATAAGAAATAAGTATATTAGAATAGTTACTTTTTAATTTTATACCTACATAGGTACATTTCTTTTTACTTACGAATTCACATCAAACATAACTTCAAAAAGAAATATCAACTTATCAATACAAAACACTTCAAAATCGATATTTAAACATATCCCTTCTAAGAAACCCATTTAAATATTAACACAGTTCGAGTGCTAGTTGAATATTTACGAGTGACTTGTGATATTTTTACAGAATTTCCCCTGGGCACAGAGGCCAGTGTCCGTGCTTACTGAGCAAGCACTTTTGAAGATGGCGAGGCATCCCGCTGTTGTGCTGTTTATTGGTAAGCATTTTTATTTTGTAATAAGTAAAGATATAAAAAAAAAGTTATAAAATGATTGTTGAAAATAAAAAAAAATAGGCTGATAGGATTTCTTTATACCAGAACAAAATTCTTAATAACTTAGAAGCCTAAGTAAGTGCTTACCTAATTTACCTGTAGAATAAAAAAAAATAAAGTCCTGAGACTATCACGTCCCACTGCTAAGCTTTTTTTTTATTTTTACTCACATCAACATTTCCAACTTCCAGACGACGAAGACTCAGAAATAGAATTCGCGGAATCAGTGCTGACACCATCAGCTGAATCATACTACGAAGAATGCAGCATTCAGTACCCTGGCTTCTGTCCGTACCAGAACTCATCAGACGACGAAACCATGGACTTTGATTACCCAACATCACGCCACTCCAGAATGAAGAAGAAATCTTTTAAACACGTTTTGTTTTACATAGGTATAGACGGTACAGACAGCGCGGACATGCTTCGAGAACATATAGGTCTAGATGACGCAGTCCCATTGCTCACAGCAATAAATTTCCCAAAACAAAAGCTAGTTACAATGAAGTATGGCGACGAAATTACCACGGATTCCGTGCAGAATTTTGTTGATTCGTATCTAAGCGGTAACGCGGATTTTAAGCCGCTTAAGCCTTATAGCGAAAAGTGTTGAGCCAAAAATTTATTTTGGAATAAGCGGTTAAATGTCTTATAAAAAACAAAGTTTCTAGTATTTAAGTATTTAATTTTATAAATAAGTTTTGTCAATCAAACGACTCACCAACAAATTGATAGAATTGAAGACAACAATAAAAAAAGCAGTGATTATTTAGATGGATTAGCAGCAGTATTAAATATATTTGTAATACGATTAAATATTAAGTTTTAGAAAAAAAAACCTGTGTAATAGGCAGCGTTTGTTCAGACAGATAAATTATGTTCTTCTGACTTAAGACTGAAACACTTTTAATACGCATATGCGTAACGTAGACGTAAGCAAAGCGTAGCCACGCGCGTAGTTACGGTGTAACCCGATGTAACACCGGGCTACGCGTCTACGTTACGCAAGCGGCGTGTCCTGTCTCATACAGTTTCATACATTACTACTCAGAGGTACGCATACGTCTACGCATACGCAATTTATAGGCAGCCGGTGTGTTTTGGCCTTTAAAGTACCGCCCGTTCTGTAGAGTTAAATAGATACTATATTTTAATCGTAGATTGGTGAACTCTGTTAAAAGTAGTTTTAATAATGAACAATGTTAATAAAACAAACATTTTCATAAAACAGTAGTTGTTCTTTGCATATCTCTAGCATTGTGTATTGTATTTTCTTTAATTTGATTAAAAATGTTTTTACTTGGTTGATTCTAGATACTTAATATTTTGTTGTATCTGTGATCTGTTTCTTATGATGATTAGTAAAGAGACTCATAAAAAAATAGAATGAAATTATTGGATGTGTTTTATTTGATTAAAATGATTTAAAAAAACTGATACTACACTTATCGGCGGCCTTACCTGCATATAAAATTTAGGACCCCCATTACTCCAGTCATTATAGACATTCGAAATCGAAAATTTTACAATAATTCCAAAAGTTTTCAAACTTCGGTCAAGTGAATGGTACATTGGGACGACAATAAATCTCATTTTGCAACCTTGTCCGCAGTCCGGAACATTGTTAAAATTGCAATTAAATTAATTTTTGCTCTATGGTCGTGAAAAAAATTCCAAAAGTTCTGCAAACTTGGGGAAGTTTTCGATATAATATTTCATATCACGTATTAAATTTGCAACCAATTTAAGTGTACGGAACCTTTTTTGTTATTACAAATTAATGTTTTTCTTTATTAAACTGAAGCAAACGTTCCAAAAGTTCTGCAAACTTGACACATATATCGGAAAAATATACCGAACGGTTGTATAAATTTGCAACCTTTTTCGTTGACCGGAACATGTTTATTTATAATTCTTTTTAATTCGTGGTCATTTTTTCGAGTAAGCTGGTCTCGGAATAATTACAAAAGTTTTGAAACATGGTTGCAAACTTCGAAAACATCTATTCTGGTGTATTTACAAATTTGCAACCTCATACGCTTTCCGGAACTTTATGCAATTTGCAAAAATGTATTTTTTTTATTTTTTCACCTTCAAGAAAATTTCAAAAGTGTTGCAAATCGAGCGGATGGTCTTATTTTGGGATCGATACCACTATTCAAATTTGCAACTTCGCACGAGACCCGGAACCTTGTGTTACTTGTACCTACTATTTTTACATGACAGGTGATTATGCCAAAAATAAATTCCGTTGGGCTTATTTAAACCGGACGTAGGATTTTGCCGGTACGTATTTTTTGATTAATAAAACGAATCTGGGGATTAAATACACTGTTACTCACCTACGCATTGTCGTCCATTAATGTTTACTTACCTCTTTTACGAATATTTGATATCCTCATACTTTTTTCTATACTTTTGAAATTCTTATTATGTCTATTTATTTTTTCGACGGTAATAAAATTAAAAAAGTCGATTTTTGCAAATAACACAAGGTTCCGGGTCTCGTGCGAAGTTGCAAATTTGAATAGTGGTATCGATCCCAAAATAAGACCATCCGCTCGATTTGCAAAACTTTTGAAATTTTCTTGAAGGTGAAAAAATAAAAAAAATACATTTTTGCAAAATGCATAAAGTTCCGGATAGCGTATGAGGTTGCAAATTTGTAAATACATCAGAATAGATGTTTTCGAAGTTTGCAACCAAGTTTCAAAACTTTTGTAATTATTCCGAGACCAGCTTACTCGAAAAAATGACCACGAATTAAAAAGAATTATAAATAAACATGTTCCGGTCAACGAAAAAGGTTGCAAATTTATACAACCGTTCGGTATATTTTTCCGATATATGTGTCAAGTTTGCAGAACTTTTGGAACGTTTGCTTCAGTTTAATAAAGAAAAACATTAATTTTTAATAACAAAAAATGTTCCGTACACTTAAATTGGTTGCAAATTTAATACGTGATATGAAATATTATATCGAAAACTTCCCCAAGTTTGCAGAACTTTTGGAATTTTTTTCACGACCATAGAGCAAAAATGAATTTAATTGCAATTTTAACAATGTTCCGGACTGCGGACAAGGTTGCAAAATGAGATTTATTGTCGTCCCAATGTACCATTCACTTGACCGAAGTTTGAAAACTTTTGGAATTATTGTGAATTAATTGTCTTGACTGACTGGACTATCACTCCTTAGTACGTCCCTGTTTTTAAAAATAAAACGTTTCTTTTTACGGAAGTTACTAGTTTATCTTCCTCCATCAAGAATTTGTATGCTGTTAGGACATAAAGTTTGTGTGAAACAAAATAATAATAAACCTTAAATTATTATTTAAAATTATATACTAATTTCATCAAAAAGCATGCTTATAGCAACCCTCGAATTTCAATAATTTGGAAACAAATTAAAACACGTTGAAAAGGAACGCAAATATTGATGAACGAAACGTCACTGTCACCAAACGTCAAATCTGAAACGTCAAAGCTGTCATCATATGGCTGCAAATATTCGATCGCAGCCTTTATTTTCATATTTTCGCAATGAAAACTTAATAAATGAAATAAAATATGGCTTTCCTGGACGAACATGAGTTCTTTAAATCAACAGTGCAGCATATGGCTAGGTGCTTGTCCAGCATAGACCCGACACCATGGGAAAAGGTACGTTACTGTACTATGTGAAAACACCTAAAAACTCAAGGATATTGAGTAATTAAATGATTATTCTAAAGCTATTTAGCAGTAACAGTAATATATTTAACCTTTGACCCCGAATTTATGAAGGTTTAACCGGGAAAATAGCTTAAAATGGATTCAAAACATGATGGGTGGATATGAAATAATGATATCATCAACATGACTAATTATAGCTCTTCCACCTATCGGGTAATGTTTGTTTATGTAGGATTTTATTGCAAACAGTTTTTTTAATGATAAATACATTATAACAAGCCTTTTAAACATTATTCAGTGCACTCTTTATCACATGAAAGTAAATGAAATATAACTTTATGTGTGTGAATGTTGTAATCAATTTATTAAAGTGAATGGCTTGTTATGAAATTATTAATAGTAATCAAGCGATGAATGCTCTTCTAATTTAACATTTTTCTATAATGTCGTCTGTTTATAACCAACACTACAGTAAGTATACAATTTATTTATTTAATTTTCTGTTAATATAGCTACCATAACTTCTAGCTTTTATTTAATTTTATTAAGTTAGTAAATTATTACTTTTAATACTAACTTTTAACTCTAAATAACCTGTAAGTAAAGGGTCAAGAATAACGATATTAAATGTACTACTCCTATAACACAATTTAACTTTCTTTTTTCAAAAGAGTAATATGGCTGAATGATTAATTGACTGACCAATAACATTGAACTGCCAATTTATTAAAACTTTACAAAAAAAGTCTTTTTTTGTAAAGTTAGAAATGGAATAACTATTGAGTTGTTCATAATGCTTAGACATAGATGCTTAGACAAACAGCAAATAATTTAATTTTTAATCAAATGTTTTAATCGAACGAGCTGGACACCTTCTTAAGTAGCTGGGCGGAGGAAGCTCGAGACAGAAAGTCATGGCAAATGAAGCCTTTGCCCAGCAGTGGGACACAAATGGCTAAATTAGATTAGATTAGATGTTTGATATAAAAACATCAAATTAAACCACTAACACCTTATTATCTCCCTTTCAGGTCAACACCCTCTTCATGCTATGCCCTCAAGCAGGCAGCACTCTGAACATAACACCTCGGAGTCAGGAAGCATGCATAGCACTGGGCCTGTACTTCCTCCAGTCAGATATGCAGCATCACGACAAGCTGATGCCGTATTTCTTGAAGATATTAAGGGGTCTAATAAATGCACAGTTTGAGGAACCTTTGTGTCGGATTAAGCAGGTTGAACGTGAGTTGCTTTTTTTGTTTTCATCTTATAAATATTATAAATGTCAATGTTTATGCCGATGGATGGATGGATGTTTGTTACTTCATCAAGTAAAAACTACTGAACAGATTTTGATGAAATTTGGCAATATTGTAGTTTATGTATCAGAATAACACACAGGCTATATTATTTTAAGATATCATGATTTTTTCCAAGATATACACTAAACAGATTTTAATCAAACTTTACTATATTGTAGCTTGCACATCGGAATAACATATAGGCTATATTATTTGAAGATACTGTGTAAATTTACCAAGATATGACTATAAATGCGTACGATGTCGCGGGCAGCCTCTATAAAGCTATTGTAGATCTTCTATAAGTCTTCCAAGATATGATGATACATGCATAGAAAGTCACAGGCAGTTACTAGTTTAATAACATCCATAAAACCTTACCCTCCTTCATAGACCAAATTCTTATCAATGACGAAATTCCTAGATAACAAGTAGGTAAGGTTAAAGGCAAGATTATAGTGAGACTATTTTTATAATGCTATGTGAACTGCATAATGTAACCTATAATTTATACAATAAAGACTATTTTATTCTATTCTATTCTAGATATGTAGGTATTAATAAATAAAAAATAAAACAAAGAAATTGCATAAGCTATGTGTTTATTAGTAATTTGCTATTGTTGATGTTAGAACAGGTACCCGTTTGTGTAGTTAAATGTGCATGTAGAATCTGAAACAATATACAAAACATTTATTATATAAATATTAATTTGGTATTTTAAAAGCGTAACTTAAAAAAAGACAAATAGGAATTTAGTATTTTCAAAACCGATTGTAGAATCTAGTTAATATTTTTGCGTCTTTTCTATATATACATATTGGTCACGCCTCATTCCAATTGGTGTAGAAGTGGCCACTTCCCTCCACTAGCTACAATACAAACACACCTCTTTCGGTTCATCAGTCGCCTCATACAGGCACGTTGATTAAGGCTAGGTACTTTGCCTTTCGTATTTTTTGATAGGTACCTACTTATATATTTTTTGCAATATATGTTTAAGTAATCAATAATAAGAGTCTCGATTTAAAAAAAAGATATATTGCACATAACGTAGGGCCCTGTGTCGAAGGTTTCTTGCCGTCTTCTTCCTCTCGGCTATACAGGTAGTGAACCGGCAGTAGTTTTAGATTAAAAAAGTGACATCAAAAAAGTGTAATGAATTTTGCCTATTTTTGAATAAAACACTTTTCATTCATTTTCATTTCATGTTAATGTTATGTGTGATTTATAGGTATTTTAAGTTACACTCTTTTAGTTATGAGTCATTCACTTATCTCTATTATATTCTTCACCATCTATACATCGATAGAACTCTTAATTATGAAAAATCTGTAAGTATATAAATAGGCAGTATACCTTAATTCCCAACGTCGACCGCACGTACAACTCTGCCAGCAGTGTTTCTGACGAAACTGCCGCTGCCTTGGCCCCCAGCGCTGCCACCAGCGTTAGCTGTAACAATACTAATTCATTTAAGTAATAGTCCGATTATTTTACGAGAATAATATTATTTTAAAAGCTGTAAAAAACAAATATGTAGGTAAGTATCTAGGCAAATGTATGAAAAAAAAAACTGTTATAACTCTATGGAAGTGTATGTGCAATAAATAAATGGCTTAAAAGTCATAGCTACCAGGCCATAAAGAAATGCAATCAATAAGTGCTTATTTAAAAAAAAAAACGAGCACTATATTACCGGTAGTACCTATATTCTTAAGACTAGTCTCATCTTCATTATCTTTATTTAAAAGCGTCTCTCTTATAGGTGGAGTATTCGCCACTCTGCTCAAATATATCTATCATTAATATATAATATCTACTCTGCTCTAATATCAGAATCTCCCTCTCTGCTGTCCGTTTCAGCACCTAGACTAGGCTTCTTTTTCTCAGCCTATAGCTGCCGACTGCTAAACATAGGCCTCTCCAGTTTCCCTCCAACACGACCAGTTCATTGCCACCTGCATCTAACGAGACCCCGCGATTTTCGCTATGTCATAAATCCATCTGGCAGGTGGCCGTCCTACGCTTCGGCAGTGCGTGGTCTCCCCTCCAGAACTTTTGTCTCCATCAGCCATCCGATCTTCGCGCTATGTGGCCCGTCCATTGCAACTTCAGCTTGCTAATCCTACGACCTATGTCTGTAGTGTAGTAGAAGACTATGGAATGAATTTATACGTATTGATAGCCCAAACAAGTTAATTCGTAAAGTAATTAATAATTAATAGTCCAACCTCCAAAACCGAAGCCAGCTCCTCCGCTGACGCCACCACCTGCGCTGCCGCCGCCTCCTTTAAATAAAATATTTCTAAGTACTTATAATGTATATACTTGTAGGTGTGATAGATACATAAATATTACTTCAAAATTAAAACCCCAAATACTACGCGCCCCGAGTGGGTACATTTTGAATATATTAAGTGTATTAAGTGTTCGTATATTAAAAAAAACATATATGTATTTTATGAAACTGTAAAATATATTTTTATAAAAGTGCGATTATATTTATTTATTTATATATATTTCGATTGATCAACTTCTCACTTACCCTGCTGAAGGCTCTGAAATAGGAAAAAGACAGTTAATATAAGATCAGAAAATTTTATTCAAGCATGGTTCTTTTTATTACCAGTAGGTAATAATTTTAAGAACTCTAGGGCGAATATAGTAATATTCGCCCTAGAGTTCTTAAAAATACTTAAACAAAGTAAAACTTTTCTAGAATAAAAAATACGAGAGAAAAACAAATGAAAAACGAAATTATTTAAAAAAACAAATGAAAATCTTTAAAAAAAAACTTACACTGCCAACCATTAGAAGGACGACAAGGAATACAGTGTATTTGAACATTTTCACTCGCTTTGATATCTTCAAACTGATACTGAAACAGTTTTCACGCTTTTTATATGATAGTCGCCGCCATCTTGGTCGCTCGTTGACAGATTTTATCAACGGTATAATGATGATGGTCAAATAATGGCGGTTAAATTGAAACGATGTATACGCGGTGGAGCGTTTTGTGTTTTGAAATAATATATTGTTTGTTGTTTCTTTATTTTTATTTAGAAGTAGGTATTATGTGCGATATTGAATGTGATATAAATATGAAAGAAAGAAAATAATCTTTTTTCTTGTCTTTTTTTAAATAGGACTAAAAAGAGATGTGTTCGTCCTAAGTACAATAACCAAATAATTCAAAATTAATTATTATACTCTAAAATAAATATACGAGTAAGTATTATTCTTTTTTCACAAATCGTTGAAGAATCTTCATTTAAATTAAAAAATCCATATTTAAATTATTTTAAAATTTTAACTTTTGTGACGAATCCAGGTGTATTTTTTTTATTATCTACTTACGAATAAACTATTTTCGAACTTAGAACCAAACCCCATTAAATAGAAACAAGACACAAACATTCCACTTTTTAAGGCTTACCTTTAAGGTCTTATCTACACGTATCCGGGCCATGCCCGGGACGTGTCTGCCGCGCCGGGCCGTGGCCCGTCAGGAGGGTAAACAATTCGTTGTCATGGCAACCGGAGGCGTTGCCATGACGACGTATTGTTTTTTGTCCTGACGGGCCACGGCCGGACAAGTCCCGGGCACGGCGTGTCCGGTTGTCATGACGACGAATTGTTTTCTCTCCTGACGGGCCACGGCCCGGACACGTCCCGGGCAAGGCCCGGATATATGTAGACAGACCATTACAATCCAAAAACGCCCTGTATATGCTATAAATATATTTAAATTGTACTTTACATGGCAAACATAAGTATAAAAAATCAAAGTTATTTTTATGTAAAGTCATGTGCTCGTATAAAATGTTCCTTTAAAACGCGTCATAATTGCGGACCGTGGGAGAAAATGAAGTTCTTTACATATTTACGCTATAATTTGTTTTAAATAAACTGATTTTTGTTTACTTTTTTTTTATTTTAATAAAGAAATCACAAGAGGTACTTAAGTACTAGGTTCATCTATATGTAGAGTTAACAAAATCTGCCCTTTTGTTCTTTTTAAAGTCCCTTTTACGCTATTAATCGCAATCGATAACTATAAATTGTAATAATGTAAATGGGGATGATGACCACATTCGAAAATTCAAAAAATAATTATAGTCTGTCTTTTAGGCTATTAAAAAATATATAATAAAATTGAAACACGTTTTTTACCTGATCAAATACATAAATAAATACAAAGATAGAGAGCATCAAAGTTACGGAGTGGGGGGTATTGACGTCACTCCTACGTAAAAATCGTACTAAGGTGTGACGTCATGAGCAACTTTAACCCAGTGTATCTGTGTCATTTTTAGTTTAAGAGAAAAGAGAAAAAATACTTGTCGAATATTTTAAAATAATCTATGTGGCTCTTTTCAAATAAAATTTTATTTGAAAAGAGCAAGCCAACAGTTTCTTCCTAATTTCTTCTCTTGAGAAAACTGCATCTTGTGAATTTAAAACATTAAATTAGCTTTAAAAATATCTATGTACCTAACGTTTTCAAGATCCAAAAATGTGCCAAAGAAATAAATTTATATATTAATATTGAATCCGTTATGAAATTGAAGTTTAATATATTAAACTGAAAATAGAAAACTTCGCGAGTTCGTTCGCGTTTATTGTCTAATTTTGGAACACAATATCTTCAAATAACATAGCTTAAGCATATCATATGATGAATAAGCTACAATATTGTAGAGTTGCATTTGAATCTGTTTAGTGGTTTTTGCGTGAAACATCCTCAAAAATCGTAGATTTTTTAATGTAGGTACTTATTATCTACATACTTAGTACTTACGTAGATAATAGTACCTAATATTATTTTGGAAAATTCATTCAAATTATTACAAGTATAATGTCAAATAAATTATCCGTATTCAATTTACGATATTAAACCATAATTTTAGCAATGTTTTTTTTTGTCCTTGGTCATCCAACGTATGAAACGAGTGGGTATAATAACTAGGTTAGGTGCCTAGTTATGATGATTTAGGTTTAATAGTACTCTAGTGTTAGTTGATATGAGCTAGGTATAAAATGATGAGTTATTTCCGTTTTAGAAACAAGCATTCGTTTTTTAGTATTAGGTAGGTACATTGAGAAAAAGATTTCATCTTAACTAGAGATACAATTCACTTAGTGAGGGAAATACTATTTTGGTTGAATAGGCACAAAGGTACTATAATCTAGGGATAATCAATTCCCTAGAAAACCATGTATCTAGACTTTGTATTAGGTTATTAGCAAAATGGTTTAAAGCCTTATCGCCTGTTGCCTTCTTGTACTATTCGCTTCATCCATATTCATCAATCGCGTCATACAAGCACGTCGATTTAATGTACTGACCTAGGACCCAAGTCCGCTAATTCAAATTAGCCTCAGCTGTGTTTCGGCAGTGTCAGTGGCATTTTTGACACTTTTGGTCGCAATCAGTCGAAGCCATTAGCAGAATACCAAATGCGTCAAAAAATGCCATTGACACTGCCGACACACAACACAACTGAGGCTATTTTAAATTAACAAAATTTGAGTTCTGACCTTTAACATATACCTGACGACGTTCCACTATTGATCTTTCCAGGAATACCAATGGCAGAGAAATTCAGTTTCTGTCTCAACACGCTTCTATCAGACATAGCATCAAAGCAACCACTTTTACGAGAAGACATTATCAAAGCACAAATAGATGTCATGACGAATCTGACCGACATAATCATTGACTTCCACGAGAGGAAGTGCGTAGTTTCCAGGCTGCAACTTTGCAAAAGCACTGTCCCAATTCTAATAGGATTAGCTCGGTCTATGGGTAGATTCTCAACTGTCGAACCTCCGTTATTATGCCGACTTTTCCCTGAACCGACGACTAGTCCGGTAAAACCGAAAGAACCTGAGCCAACTTTTGAATATTCGACTCTAGATAAAAAGAGAAAGTTTAATCAGTTCAGGCCGATCATTCCAAGGTCTTTATCGGGGAATCTTCACGCGGGAAGCGATATACATATTGAGAGTGAAACAGATACAGTCGACAGTGCAGATTCTTCAGCAAGGCCGTCTGTTCAAAGCCAAACGTCAGTCCCATTCGACACCACAACGTATTTCTTCAATAAGTTCGGATCCAGTTTTAACCAGTTCCCGTATATGAGGTTTTCGGAGTCGCCAGAAAAAAGAACAAGCGTGCAGTTCTCTGTAACATATTTACAAAGTATATTGTCTTTGGCGAAGAAGCTGTTGACGAAAGATTTGTTGACGTATTTGGATGAGGAAGCTGAAGATATTTATGCTTCTGGACAAATTCAGGTTAGTTTTTCCAGAAATTTCCCTCTTCTGGTAGTCAAATTAAGCTAAGAAGACCTTTTTACAGTATGCTGTTCAATAGTTCTTGCAGACCTTTCCTATTTGGTCGTATCCTAGGAAAGCGACGCGGTTTAACATCCAGATAACAAAGACCTTGCGAAAACAATACATGCGATATCTTTCAAGGCTCTTTCACAATTGGCCGATCACATCTTCGTAATTATGATAGCCTGGTACTTTTATGGTCAATTTAGTTAAATTATAAAGGCTGATTTTGAAATCTTTGCAGGTGTTTCCCTACAAGTCATTCTCGGAGACTCTAAATCTGGTGATGGTGACACTCCTGAGGGAAATACTTCAGCATCAGAAGAATCTGCCTTGTCCTTTCACTAGAGATGTTCAGGTATATTTTCTAATCATCATCATTATATTTCATAGTTAGGGCACGTTTCACAATTAACAGATAAAATTTAACTGACAGATAAACCTATGTCTATTTCATAACACATGACGTTTTAGGGTCAGCGCAGACAGAACGGAGCGCAGCGGAGAGGATTTTATTACCGCACTTGAAAATAAACCTTAAAATTTTTACAATTAAGTGCAAACCGGCATTCCCGCGCATCCTAGAGGACGCGCGAGCATTTTTTGTCAGGTTCGAGCATTTATGCACTTAATTGTAAAAATTTAAGGTTTATTTTCAAGTGCGGTAATAAAATCCTCTCCGCTGCGCTCCGTTCTGTCTGCGCTGACCCTTAGACAGTGGCAGGTATACAATATCAGTTTTTGTCAGTTTTTTATCTGTTAGACCCAGAACACACGAGGAAACGCAACTGCGACGAAACTGCAACTGCTAGTTACTTTTGAGTTGCATCTAAGTTTCTGCCCCTCTTTTAGAAAACCACACACGTCGTAACTAGTTTCAAACGTTTTAAACCAGATGCGTCCTGTGGTTTTTCGTTGTTTCGTTTCAGTTGCGTTTCCCCGTGTGTTCTGGGCCTAAATGGTGAAACTGGATTTAAATACTCATTTACCAACAGGAATTCGTAAAATGCCTCTTTCTAAGCGGCCAAACAGAGTTACAAAGTAGACACCATGATGCGGCCGAGCGAGAAGAACGAGAGACGAAGTACTCTGCCATTAATAAGTTCAAGGTCAACGTGATGGCCAACTCGGCGTGTGTCGATCTACTTGTTTGGGCTATCATTGATGAGACTGGTGAGTTGTTGGGCGATTTGTTGGTGGATTTATTGAGATGGATAGAATCACTGATGAAAAGGAAGAGGACTAGACGGTATGATTAGGCCCCATGGCCCTGACGTCACGAAGTGGGCGGAGCTTTATGGCCATTACGCTATTTGCTTTTAAACATTGGTATGTCAATCTTATGGACATGAAATACCGTCTGGATCTGCGTGCCTCTATCTGGCACAAATTGTGTACTTTTTGTAGCTTCTACCAAGAAAACTAAGAGAAAACTCGGCGCAGCCTTGGCACGCTGTCATAAACTCATTTGTATATTAAAAAAAGATGGGCCACTCCAGTCTATTCCTTCCTCATTGCTATCAAATGGAACTCTTGTCGACGTCATTTATTTCAAGATTCTACATACATTGACGTGATACGCCCTCTAGTGGTGAAGAGTAAATCTGTAATTTAAACGTGATAAGTAGTTCCGCTTTTCACCACTAGATGGCAAAAGATAAAAAGGGCGGAGTCACCCTCCCCGCGTCTCAGACCTCGACCCCGCGCTATGTCGCACTTAATCTTATGAAAATGTTTATAGTGCCAAGCCCTTTTCTTTTTGTCGTCCGTGGATACAATATAAAATGATCATATATAGATAGAATCACATGATGAAATTGCAATAGGGATGATGACTACATTCAAAAATTCGAAAAATAATTAGTCCGTCTTTTAGGCTATTAAAAATATTTAAAACACATTTTTTACCTGATTAAATACAAAGATACAGCGCATCAAAGTTACGGAGTAGGGGTGGTGGGTGGATTGACGTCACTCCTAGGTAAAAATCTTACTTAGACGTGACGTCACGAGCAACTTTAACCCACTGTATCTTTGTCATTTTTAGTTTAAGAGAAAAAAGAAAAAATACGTGTAGAATATTTTAAAATAATCATTGTGATTGTGATGGACAAAAAAATTTTTTTAGTCATCATGCCTATTGCGATTGCAACTACTTTATAATAATCAAAAAGCACTGTGTAAACATAGCACTTTTATTTTTACTATTATTTACATATTTGCAAATGCAGGTATATTATTTTAGCCGTATATTATGTATGTTTATCTATGTATATGTATAATGTTTCAGTAGATGTGGATTATGACGTGGCGGCGCTTTTAAACGCTCTAACCATACTTATAGGTATCTATTTTGTGCCGCGTGACCAGTGTGGCCCCTTCCTTATATATTTAACTATCTCAGGTCCATGAATATTAAAGTTATTGAAATTGTAGTTTTACAAAGTCCTCCTCTCTTTCTAAAAATCCTATCCTTCTAATTTTATAAATGTCAATGTTTGTGCCGTTGGACGGATGTGAGGAAGTTTATAACTCTTCCTCACATGAACTACTTAACAGATTTTAATTAAACTTTACAATATTGTAGCATGCACATCCGCATCACACATATATTAGAGTATTGTGTAAGTTTTTCAAGATATTGACGACGATAAATGCGTGTAAAGGGCAGCTTCTAGTAAATAATAAGAAACTAATAATAGTTATATGCCCCGAATAACATAACATCATTAAAAAAGAAAGATAATTTATTTGATGACATTGGAATATTAACAAAGAAATTACTCTCAACGTGATTTAAATGATAGATATTCATGGACCGAAACGTTCTGTGCTAAAAGCCAACAAACTGCTTAATATTAATATGTTTAAAAAAATAAAACACTCCGAGATTGTCGTTTGTTTGATCCATAAATACCAATGATCATAATCATCCAATTTCTTAGGGGCTGTTTTACCAATTGCAGATAACAACTAAACTTAAACTGACAGATAAACCTATGACTATTTCATAAAACATGACTTCTAGACAGGGACAGGTATAAAAATAAAAGCACTTTGAAAATTGTTACATGTGAACATTTTCAAAGTTCTATATCTCCGAAAGTAGAAGGTATATCACTTTCGACAATTATCCAAAATACTATAATTTTATAATATTTTTCTCTAGCGATTGAAGTAAGTTTCATCAGTGGCCGCCAACTTTTTTTTCTCCATAGTAGCTCGAATAGAGGATGTTGAGTCTAATTGATACCGTTTTTTTACTATACCAGGCTCCATACAAATATGTTCGATGCCATTTATCTGTACATGTTGAAACAGCCCCTTAATCTATTATTCCTTATCAGCCCTTTAACGTCCCTACTACAGGGACACGAGCCTACTCTCATACGAGAGTGATTAGGCCGTAATCCAACATAATTAAGATTACCTAATTAAAGAAAGCCTAGGTCTTATATTGTTCTAATGTTTTAGGTGCGGATTCATTATGTGGTCGTCTCACTGAGAAAATAAATTCGAATCACAATCATAAATTGATACTGGCGCATATGCCGTTGCTTATGGTCTGTCTTGAGGTAAGTATTTTATATTACCACATTTATTTAAAGAACTGGGGCCCAAGTCTGCTAATTTAAAAGTCCTCAGTTGTGTCGGCAGAGTGTCAATGGTATTTTTGACACATTTGGTATTCTGCTAAACAATGGCTTACAGAGCTACCAAGTTATCTGTGTACCGGCCGTTATTGGAACTTAGGCCACTAATACGGAAATGTCAAATTCCAGAACTGCTGCGATTGGTAGAAATACGATTTTGTATTACTACTAGCGCCGCCGTTCAGTTCACAGATAAGTTGGTCTGTCTGTACACTGATTGCGACCAAATATGTCAAAAAATGACATTGACACTCTCATTGACACTGCCGACACACAATTGCTCTTTTAAACCGACTGAAATTCCAAATACAAAATCTATTTAATCGTTTTAAAGATTAATAAAAATCATACCGACGATGCAGCCATCTCGCTCCAACACTACTACAAACCTAACTCCATCTCTCTCCCACAGGGTCTAGGTAAACTAGCGACGAAGTTCCCGTCAATAGCAAACACATCAATATATTGTCTTCGAGATTTCCTGGTCACGCCATCGCCTATATTGTTTAAACTACATAAACTCGAGCTAGAGAAAACTGGCAAGGAGCATATGAAAGTTAATACGAGTACGAGTAGTAAGTATTTTATGAAAATATAAAGTGTTTATTCAAAAATAGGCAAAATTCAATACACTTTTTTGATGTCACTTTTTGATCTAAAACTACTGCCGGTTCACTACCTGTATAGCCGAGACGAAGAAAACGGCAAGAAACCTTCGGCATAGGGCCCTACGTTATGTCCAATATATCTTTTTTTTTTTAAATCAACAGACTTATACAGTTACATGTTGATACTTAACTTGTTATCACAGTAATTTATATGAACATCACATTTATTATCGTGCTCTTCCGTTTTCCTTCTACTTTTCCTTCCAAGATGTTTTTTATAAAGTCGTCGTGTCGTATCAGGTGACCCAGCATCTTTCCTCTCCTTTCAGCAATGGTATTTAAAATGTCTCTCCTCTCGCCCACTAATTGCAGAACCTCTTCATTACTTTTCTTTTCCTTCTATCAACATTTCTAAATACTTATATCCTTTTCCACCAGCTCAATGCAAAGACCAGAAAAACCTAACAGAGAACGGTATTCCGGTAAAATCGACACCGTTCGAGAAACTCCGAGACGCGGCCATAGAGAACCTGTGTGTGGCCCTCGAGGCCGCGTTGACTGTGGACCCGTTTTGCGTGCCGGCGCTTGTGGGCTCCGTCAGTAATCGGTTGTTTACTGCTGAGACTAGTGACAGGTGAGTTTAAAAAAATAGTATTAAAAACAGTTTAAACTGTGAAAAACGAAAAGAATGAATGAAATGAACGGAGTGAACGAAATGAATGAAATGAACGCAAGAAATTAGTGAAATGAATTAAACGAACGAAATAAATAAATTGCCCGATGGAACGAAATGAATGAATTGAAAGAAATGAATGAATTAAATGGATTTAAGGGAACTAATTAAATGAACGAAATTACTGAAATAAATAAATGTTGAATTGAAGATCTAAAAACTAAAAACCTTTGCCGTATGTCTTTCGTATCCTAAAGAATCCAAAAGAGTTGGCAATACTTATCAATTACCTATATGTACCTTCCATATTCTAATTTAATATTATGTCTTTATTTCAGTGAATCGTCCCTAATCAGTACGAACATAGTAATTATGTTGGGTCACGTGGCGGTCGCTCTTAAAGACACGCCAAAAACAACTGATACCATACTACAGTTCTTTCAACAGAGGTAAGAATCATACTAGAAGCTGCCCGCGACTTCGTAAGCATTTATCGTCATAACTTGGAAAATTTACGCAACATCTAAGGATAATGTAGCCTATGTGTTATTCTGATGTGCAGTCTATAATGTAATAAAGTTTTATTGAAATCTGTTCAGTGATTGTTGCGTGAAAGAGTACTTAACAAACTTCTTTACATCCATCCATACATTTGATTTAAACGCACTAAAATGAAAATGAACTATAGTCACCGCATTACAAACTAAGGACTGCCACCATAAAACCTTTTTGTATTATGTATATCTCGCTCGCACTCGTGGGTCTTAAAGAGCTGCATAGTAGTGTGTGTAACATGATTAAAGGCGCATATCGATAAAATAAGATAGAAACATAGTAAATAGTAAGGGTCATAGTAAATAGCTCCTGATATTTTAATGCGCGGAAAAGACGAAATCAGACATGAAAAATATCAGAAGTAATTTGTGCGTTATGCCGTTGAGTTAAAGTTGAATTTGTTATTATGAAATTCGCTTCGACTCTGCCTAAGTAAGTATAAATTGACCCTAAGGTGACAATGAAAAGGGCATCTTCCGTATCTTTAGCATTCCATATTTCAACCAGGTTATGCCGAGCCCCATCATCTCTAGACACGCTGATAGTAGACCAGCTCGGCTGCATGGCGCTGGCCAGCCCCGAGGGTTCCGCCCACGACGAGATCATGAGGATGTTCACCGTCATCACCGTCGAAGCTGCCAGTGCTGCTTATCATCACACTGATGACCGGAAACAGTATAGGTAAGGGTTTGTTAGGCTGCTAGAGTTTTCCCGCGACCTCGTACGCATTAATCGTCATATCTTGGAAAAAAAACATGATATCTCAAAATAATATAGCTTATGTATTATTCTGATGCGTAAGCTTCAATATTGTAAAGTTTCATCAAAATCTGTTCAGTAGTTTTTGCGTGAAAGAGCAACAAACATCCTCTCATACATCATATCTATGGGCACAAAAATTGACATTTATAACATTAGTAGGATGTTTTATTCTGATTATAATCCACAAAATTGCCAAGTTTGATCCAAATATATTCAGTGGTTTTTGAAAGAGTAACAAATATCCTCACATAAATCCATCCAACCATTCATCCATCCATCGGCACAAACATTAACATTTATAATATTGGTAGGATAGATAAGTGTTAAGGATTTCCCATTAAGGTAGGCAGAGACCACTTCCAAGGCAAATAATTAACTTATTTAGGGACTATTTCAACATCTACAGAAAAAAAAATCTGACTGAAAAAGAATCTGTCTCTGTCTGGAACGTCGTGTTATATAGACATAAGTTTATCCGTCATTTAAATTTTATCTCTAAGTTGTAAAACAGACCCTTTTTACTTAAAATTATAGACACGTATCAGGCGCAGTTCTAAACGCACTCGGCAACATAGCAGCTAACGTGCGCGGCGTTAACGCGAGACTCGAACTGCTGACCCGTTTACTAGAACTGTTCGTGCAACTCGGCTTAGGCGGTGAACGCGCGTCCGATCGCGGGCCAGCGCCTGTATTGAAAGCTTCAAGTTCAGCTGGGAACCTTGGCGTGCTCGTGCCTGTTATTGCTGTAAGTATAAGGCCGTGGCCCCAGTAGGCAAACTGTTAGCGGCCGACTGAGTGAGCCGCAAATTTGTGGCGAACTGAAAGAGTTAGCTTCAAACTCAAATCAATGAAATCACCGGTTTTGGTGGGAGTCGGCCGCTGTCTGAGATAGTCAGCGCGCGTAACGCTGCAAACTGCGTACAGTGAGCGAAAACTAGCTGACTGTGGACACTCCATTTCAAATATATGGAAGGGCGTATTAAATCGATTCGCCGCAAACTAGTCAGCCGCTAACAGTTAGCTTACTGGGGCCACGGCCTAACTACATTGAGATGTTCAACCAGTAATTATTTAGTTCTTCTTCCCTAACACTGTTAATGAAAAATATGATTATCTCCTACAGGTGCTAGTAAAAAGGCTGCCAGTGATTAGGAACCCAAAACCTCGACTGCACAAACTTTTTAAAGACTTCTGGCTGTATTGCGTCGTTATGGGATTCACTGCGGCCGATTCAGGTATTTATGTATTTATTTTATTAAGTTCTTTTCGCCATTTTTGTTAATACAGAGTGTTTTTACTGAAAGAAATCAAGGGACAATCTGCTCATAATGTTTTTTTTTTAAATAATATTGACGACGAGTGAATGATATGAATGACTTAGAATGAATGAATGATTTTTATTGAATGGACCCGTTGATTTTAGAGATGAAATTTAAGTGACAGATATTTTTTAATTGACATTGTCTAAAAAGTCATGTCTTATGACATAGACATAGGTTTATCTGTCAGTTAAATTTTATCTGTAAGTGCTAAAACGGGTCATTATTTTTATATTTATAACGCTTATTTTTACGATTAAATTGCTTAAAATAAAACTTGATTATTGTTTTCGTATTTATATAATTGTAAATATTTAATAATTTCTTATATGTTTTAATAATATTACTTAAAATCTTTATTATATTTATTATTTATTTTATAATTTTACTATATATTTTACAATATTCCTAAAATAAGTCTGTTATATTACAATGTAACTGATATTCTTTCTGTCCGGTCTCGCGCGTAGCTTTGCGAAAGCGTGAGTAAAAACCGCATATATTACTAATATAACATTTAGAATTATGTTGTATGGTTTTATTGTATATTTTGGTATAATTTAATGGCGCTATATCCAAAAGGTTACATGAATATTCGCTGTTTTAAAGTCAATTTTAAAATTTAATCAAATTTCCACGTAAAATGGTCGAAATTTTCTTTTAAAATACACATCGGCAATCATCGCATTTCCGAACACAAACGAATGCTAATTTCCATGTACAAAAAATATTAGATTAACCGTTCATCAGAATTTTAATTTAGAATACTTTATTGTTTCACTCTTTCGCATTTGAACTGCGACTGACAAAACAAACGTCATGGTGTGTGTGACACAGATATCGATCGATATACGAAGTCGGAATCAGCCGATTGCCTCTTTTTAAAGATCGATGTGCATTCATGTTATCGCCCTTTACATAAGGTGAAAAAATTGCTTTTAAAACTAAAGTATTGAAGGTACAACTCCGAACACAGGTTATGCATCTAACCTCATTGGATATAGCGCCATGGTCACACCAGTGTGGACAACTGGCCTCGCGTTGCGTGCCTACAGAGTTCACTTGTTTTATATTTTGTAAACGCTTTGGCAGACGAATTGCAACCAAACATTTTATGTGAAGATAGTCAATATTGCTAAATGCATTGGTCATATTTTGTTAGGATAGTTAATTTTAGTGTTTATTTGCATGGTTATAAAGAAAGCCATTTTGAAGAGAAACAAGTTATTGTTAGGGGGAAGTAGCCAATGTTAATGAGAGTAGCCATTTTTAGTAGAAATTAGCCATTTTTAAGGGAAAGAAGTTATTTTTAAGTGGAATCCAGTATTAAGTGGCCACTTTGGCGAGGATCAGCAAACTTAAAGGCAGTTTCGCTTACACTAAATTAAATATACCTAAAGTAGGATTTAATTCGCAATTCGTTTGTCAAAGTAAAAAGTGTGTGATTTTAGGAATGTAGAGTGTTTTTAGACGAGTATTTGATGATTTTTCTTTCTCTAGGACGGTGTTTAGAATTGGCTTCGTTCTATTGGTTGGATTTGGTTCAGAGTGGTTTGTTTGGTTTTAGACGAGTGTGCGGTTTACTGTGAATAGAATTGGAGCTTTTCATCATTTGCCTTTTTATGCGTTCACTGGATACATATGTGTATACCAAATTATATTTATGTAATGCCAACAAAGGTGGCTCGTAATAATTAATCAGATGGCCTTGGGGGCCTGCTTATTTAAAATAGCCTTATTTGTGTGTCGGCAGAGTGTAAATGGCATTTTTTGACAGATTCGGATGACATATTCGGATGACAGATTAGCAGAATACTGCTAAACAATGGCTTACATTGATTGCGACTAAATGTGTTAAAAAATGTCATTGGCACTCTCATTGACACTCTGCCGACACACAATTGAGATTATTGGAAATTAGCAGAAAATTGTTTAGTTCTATGATAACTTCGCGAGAAGGAGAAAATATTGAAATCTTTATACAAAATGGATTCCATATGTAAAAAAAATATCAATATTTTTGTTTAGGTCTTATGAGTCCAGTAAACGCTAATATCTAAGGCCTCGCAGAATGTGAAGTTAGTGCTGATTGTTCAATGCTTGGTGAGCTGTCTTCGGTTTTTAATCTGCAACTTCACTTCATACAGTGCTGGCGAGAAATCCGACATATGTTTAATAGGGAACATCTTATAATGTAAAGGTACATTGTAAGACTTTTCACTCGCACTGTATCGGAGTGAAGTTGCTGACATTGTACCTTTCCGAAATGTATCCGAGCATTAAACAATCGGCCTATAGTGATGTTAATACTGAAAATACGGTGTCTAAAATTCCTTCACAACTGTCTTTATCAAAATTGCCACTACAATAAAATAACAAGGGGACCGTAATTTCAGTTCGTTACAAATTTCCATAGTTCGGAACTATTTTCAGTTTTCTCTGTGTATAGTGTAGTAAAGAAATAAATAAAGCCTTTGTAAAAAGGAGTCTCTCTCATGTCCCTTACTAAAAAATAAAAAAAGTTTTTATGCATCGATTTTGCGTTGATCCCGTATTTTCCCATTTTATTTCCCAAGTCAGACTATTTAAACTCTGCCAATTAAAAAAGAAAGGTTTTTAAGTATTCAAATAAATAATGGTAACAAAACTGACATCAGAGTAAGCAAATGACATGTCACAATGTCATGTCGTATCATTTACATTTCTTAATGCAAATGTCAATATTTATCATAGGCAGAATACCTTAACGGTAGTTGCTATGGATAAAAAAAATGAGAATTTGAGTGTTACCACAACATAATACCATAATTATTTTCTTACCCTCTTAACGACACGAGCCTGCCAACCATAATTATTTAAAAAATAATTTATCTATGACTTTTGGCAGAGTTTCTAGTCAATTCATTCCCTAAATTGTCTTTCTTTACCAACTACCTTAAAAAAACAAACAACTAAAACATTTCATTCCAATCAGGTCTCTGGCCCCAAGAGTGGTACGCGGGTGTGAAAGAGATAGCCGTGAAGTCACCGTTCCTTGTCTCGCAAACGTCGTTGCGTTCCGAAATGAGAGAGCTGCAATACACGTCAGCTGTTAGGAACGATTCTGTTTCTATTACTGAGTTGCAGGTAAGGTTCAAATTCCAATGTATTTTGTTTATGAAAGAAGTTACCGCCGTGAGCAGATCAACCTTTTGTAGTCGAAATATCGCTCTTATGTTGCAATGAAATGAAGTGCCCCTGCTTAAAGCTTGATGTGCTCTCGATTGTACATAAACTAAGAAATGGAAATTATATCTTTATTTATTACATTACTAGCTGTCCCGGCGAACTTCGTCCCGCCTTAGAATGAACTTTATTGTGTAGGAATAAAGTTCAAATTGACTTGGGAAAAAGAAAAGGTCTGTTTTAGGGCTTTCCCGGCAATTATTCGAATTTTTCTCACCGTAAGAACCATCCTTGGACTTCAATGAACATTTAAAAAAAAGAATTAGCGAAATCGGTCCAGCCGTTCAGGCGTGATGCCGTGACAACGGAAAACGGGTTTCATTTTTATATATATAGATAGAGGCTGCTCGCGACTTCGTACGCATTAATCTTGGGAAAAAAAACATTATATTCCAAAATAATAAAGCTTATGTATTATTCTGATATATAAGTTACAGTACTGGCAAATTTCATCAAAATCTATTCAGTTGTTTTTGCGTGAAGGTAACAAGCATCCATCCATCGGCACAAACATTGACATTTATGTTATTAGTATGGATTGCAATTGCAAAATGATATAAATTCTAACAATTCAATTTGATTTACCGATAAATCAATCATTGATCTCATGATGTAACCATGACCTGATGTTCCAGGAGCTGAAGACCCAGATCCTGAACCTGCTGGAGCACCCCCCGGAAGTAACGGTGATGGTCAACAAACTCACCTTCGCACCCTGCATGTATCTGCTCTCTGTTTATTGGTTGGAGACGCTCAGGTAAAAATTAAAAAAAACACCTTCAAAATAGATAAAAAAAGAGGTTCTTTCATTACTTTTAAAACTGTTGGCAATACCAACAATAATATTGCAGTAATATTTTGTTTTATGTGTGGCAACACTGACTAAAAAGTAGTTTTACCCGACTGCGCCAGAAGGAGGGTTATAGTTTTCGAGAGTATGTATGTATGTTTGTATAATTCTTTGGCACGCTCTACAGCCTAAACAGCTTGATGGATTTTAGCTTGAGAGGTGTCGTTAGATTCGTATTTACAGTTACAGTAACACTGGGCACATCAAAATAAAAAGGATGCGTTTTTTAAACGGTGTCGGGGTTTTTTTTTAATAACAAGGTTAGGTTATTTATAAATATGTCGACGAGAAATCAGAAGGGGCGTTTATGAAGCTTTTATGAAGCGTTTATGAAGCTCGTCCATAACAAGGAGTTTCGCTAAAATAAAACTGTGGGTGTATACTGAACAAACTGGATTTATTGCGTAGTTTCCGAATCACGTTATAAAATAACAAGATGTACGTACGTGATGTCTTCCGATGTCTCTTCTTGACCGATATCAAATCAAATAACAAACAGAATCCATCATACATGACAGCATCTCAAATATGAAAGCGCCAAACTGACAACCAGTCAGAAACAAGCCAGTTCTTGCATTTTAGCAGTAAAGAGTTTGCAAATGGTTCCAAAATAGCCTTCATGAACGTAATCTCTGATGTCCTCCGACAAATATTTATTTATTCCAGAGTGACGAACTCTGCCGAGCCGAGCTTACAGCCTATAATGGAGTATTTAAGTGATACAGCGCTACATAAAGACAAGAGCGGCATGTGGCAGTGTGTTGCCAGGTAAATAAATAGAATTTATACTTATTTTTCCTACCTGCAACTACAGATACCGTAAGCGCCAAAACACACGGTGAAACGCAACTGCAACGCAACTGAAACTACTAGTTACTTTTGAGTTGCATCGCAGTTTCAGCTATAGACTTCCTTAGAAAACCACACACGACGCAACTAGTTTAAAACGTTTCGTTTCAGTTGCATAGGAGAAACGGCGATGCAACTGAAAAGTAACTAGCCCTTTCAGTTGCCTTTCACCGTGTGTTCTGGGTCTTAGCCTGTCACATCCCACTGCTTATTTAATTAAAAAAAGAATTTTGACTATGTGTTACAATTGCTTTAATAATAATGGCATAGTATTTTAATGATTTTTTAAAAAGAATTATTACTTGCAAGATGGGTAATACCTACTTAAATACATGATTATACTTATAACATATAAAAAACATAAAACTTTTATCGAAATCTGAAAGAATATAAATTGCAATACAATAAAAAAATATTGTAAAAAAGATATATTTTGTAAGGTGTATTAACTACTCTATAAATATTTACATTGTTTTATTAGTTGTAATAACAACTCCATACCTATATTTCCTTACATTATCACATGGTAATAACATCTCTTTCATCTTCTCCACAGCGTGGGCGACAAAGTATTCTCCAAATTCCTAGACGTGATGTCAGCCAAAGTAAAAGACGTGAACAGAGAACGAGCGTTGGAAGGCCACGCGCAGTTCCTGCTAGTTAACTTCAATCATATACATAAACAGATAAGGAGGGTCGCTGATAAGTGGTTAGCGGCTTTGGTTGATAGGTTCCCGCATTTGTTGTGGAATTGTCAGGTGAGAATACTTAGTATATACATACACTAGCTGACCTGGCGAACTTCGTACCGCCTCAAAGTTCTGTATGTGAAAAAAGATTTTCTCGCTTTTCTGTTAAAAATTTTCCTTAATTTTCTTTGCTATAAACCTCACGGAGCCCGAGACCTTTCCAACGAATGCAAAACCGTGGATATCGGTTCGTGCGTTCTGGAGTTATAGCGTCAGGAAGGAAAACCAGACTTATTATTAAACGGTTTTATTTAGCTCACCCCGTTTGTTTTCTTGGGTCAAATTTAGTAATTCAAATTTCACCCTCTTCCTGTCAACCGATTAATCTGAAATTTTGTATACACTTTGGATTTTGGTGACAATACAATTATGTTTATTCATTATCATTATAAATTCAAGATGGCCGCCGCTACAAAATGGCGGATAATTTAGGTTTTATTAATCCCATCAATATGGGTATCAAATGAAAGGGCTCAACGAGCAGAATACAATATACTATAAAATATTGAAATCCAAGATGGCGGCCGCTACAAAATGGCGGATAACGTAGGTTTTATCAATCCCATCAATATGGGTATCAAATGAAAGTGCTCAACCAGTAGAATACAATGTACTATATAAAATTAAAATCCAAGATGGCGGCCGCTACAAAATGGCGGATAACTTAGGTTTTATCAATCCCATCAATATGGGTATCAAATGAAAGTGCTCAACCAGTAGAATACAATGTACTATATAAAATTAAAATCCAAGATGGCGGCCGCTACAAAATGGCGGATAACTTAGATTTTATCAATCCCATCAATATGGGTATCAAATGAAAGGTCTCAACAAGTAGAATACAATTTACTATGCAAAATTGAAATCTAAGATGGCCGCCGCTACCAAATGGCTGATAACAATTTTTTATCAATCCCACCAATATGGGTATCAAATAAAAGGGCTTGCCAAGAAGAATTCAGTGCACTATACAACCTCAATATTTTAGATGGGCGCAGCCACTAAATGGCGTATAATAATAAGATTTAAATTTAGAAATTGAATCTGTAATTTAGGTATCTGATTAATCCAGCCTGAATCCACCACCCAAGTCAAGATTTATGCAGGGCAGCACTGTGGATCACGCAATCGTATACTTAGGTGCGAAACTGTTTGAAGAAGGTCAAGCCTACGTGGCTCTTTGTAGAGTAAGAGCTTTGCAGGGACTACGTATAGAGGAGTTGGACTGCAATAAACTAACGGGCAAGAAACCTTGCAATAATGAAGCACTAAATGAATTAAACAGAATGCGAAATAAAAACTAAAAACTAGAAAATAAAAATAGGTAAAAAAACTTTTTAAGTTAAACGGTTTTATGTTAAACATATCTACATTGCAATGTTTAAGATAAATGTACTAAAAACCAAAAAATAATAAAATAGACACAGTCGTGGGAATTATAAACATATGCATAGACTAGACTAAAATAAAACCGTGGGGCACGTCAATTGTCTACAATCGTTGATTAAAATGTTTGTTTTGTAATGTTACACTATAATAAGGCAGTTGTTCAACCGACAACGATGGACGTGTGATAAGTAGGGCTAGAATGTGGAAACAAGCTAGCAAGCTCGATTATAAGCGAGTTTTAGGGTTTCATAGTGTTGAGCGAGTAGTACTTTTATCATATGTTTTGTCGATTAAAGACAAACTACGAGCAGTGAAACGATTCTTCGCCAGCCAGCAGTGTGATGTGAATGTCCAACGATAAACTCGTTGAAACATCTCTTTTATTTACATGGAGTGTATAACTATTGGAATTTCCATGAGCAAGAAAATAGTAAGTAATTTCCTCACCGTCTGCGGGCCAACTGCCTAACGACGAATTAAACGATTCTTCTATCGCACATTAAGTCGATAATTTGTAGACAATTGACGTGCCCCACGGTTTTATTTTAGTCTAGTCTATGCATATGTTTATAATTCCCACGACTGTGTCTATTTTATTATTTTTTGGTTTTTAGTACATTTATCTTAAACATTGCAATGTAGATATGTTTAACATAAAACCGTTTAACTTAAAAAGTTTTTTTACCTATTTTTTTTTTATATAGTAGATATCTGTCACCGGGTAGGTAAGTAGGTAGGTTAGAATCCTATCGTATTAACGTTAAGTACTCTAAACTGACATGCATGTATGAGGCGACTGATGAATGTGGATGAGGAAAAAGAGATGTGTTTGGATTGTAGCAAGTGGAGGAAAGTGGTCTCTGCCTACCCCGATGGGAGAGAGGCGTGACAGCTAGGTATGGTATGTTTCGTGTACACAATAAGAAATTTTACAGTGTCTGCGGCAGACAAGATAAATTCTTCGTGCTGGTACACGACAAGATTTTCGTCTGTTCCACACACGAAAAACCACCGCTCCTCAACAACTTTCGCCGCGTCAGATCTTGCGCAGACAAGATTTTTCTCAAGCATCGCTGCGGGCAGTTTACACAGTTATTTTCTAGTTACTACACGAATTTCGTTTATAGGCGCGACGTACACGAAGTACACGGGCCATTATACTTCTTATCCATTCTTTGTCACTATATCACATTTAAATCAAAATTCCAGGTGTTATGGTCAATGCTGGACATCCTGCAAGTGCTGAGCTTCAGTTTAGAGCTGGACGCCAACCAGGAGACGCCACTCCTCAAAGTTCCTGGCACGGAGTTCACTCTACAGCTGCAGGATACTCTTGAAGGGAGGGAGGTAGGTGGAAATTCAGGTGCTGGATGTAATGGTCATGCTGAGCTGTAGATTGGGAGTGGAGACCAACCAGGAGATTTTGCATCAAAGTAAAATAAAAACATTAGTTTTTCGCAATAGTCTGACTTTATTTTTTCTTTTATTTAATACTTTAATACATGTAGATGGCGCCTCTAACTAGTATAATGAATAGGTATTAGACTTAAGGCCCGTTTTACCACTCACACATTAAAAACTGAAATATATTTATACCTGTCTCTGTCTAATATATATATATATATGTCTGTCTATATATATATTTTTTGTATTATTATCTATATTTGTACACTTTATTTATTTAATAAGTAGTAAATTACAGTATTTATTTATTGCCCTGCTCTACTCTACAGTCTTCCTAAACTAGTCCTACTCCAAAGGTTGTCTGGAAGAGATCACTTTTAGTGATAAGGCCGCCTTTGCGCACAATGTTTTAGTTTTAAGTTGTATTTGTATTTCTTTGTGTGCAATAAAGAATTTCTATCTATCTATCTATCTAAAACGTCATGTCATGTAGATAGACATAGGTTTATCTGTCAGTTAAAGTTTATCGGGAAACGCCAAAAAAACTATGGCATGACGACCTACGCTTATTCAGGGAAGATTGGTGGGAAGCAGCCAATAACAGGAGTCTTTGGAGAAGCATGGGAGAGGCTTTTCCCCGGCAGTGATAGGCTAATAAAAAAAGTATTGAAACGGCACATAAGTGCAACCATATTTTTCTTCATAGATATTTTTTTCTTTTTTCCCAGAGTATAGTAAAAGACTTCGCGGACCGCTGCCACGGTATCGTCCAAGAAGCTATGAAGTGGGCGCCGCAATCCACGCGCTCTCATTTGCAGGAGTATCTCAATCAGGTGCGAATTTATTTTACTGTTTCTGTTAGTTTAGAGTAGGATTATACAGGGTGTAACAGAAAGGGTATATAAAGCCGAAACACAGCGATAGTCCTCATGAAACTGAACAACTTTCACCAAGGAACATGGGTCGTAACTCGAAAAAAAAATTTCGCCTCCCCATACAAAATGCCCGATCAGCTGATCGAGTAAGTATGGGCGATCCAAAAATTTTTTTCGAGTTACGACCCATGTTCCTTGGGGAAAGTTGTTCAGTTTCATGAGGACTATCGCTGTGTTTCGGCTTTATATACCCTTTCTGTTACCTGTATATCAACTTTTTCATCTTATATCTTTTTTTTCTCTTGATTTTCTTTACACTATATAATTTGTCTTTTCTTACACCATGTATATCAGTTTCGTTACTTTATATCTTCTTTTTCGGGTTCCGTACCCAATGGGTGAAAACGGGACCCTATTACTGAGACTTGGCTGTCGGTCTGTCTGTCAAATTTTCATAAATGATATATTACCATTGCCGCTATTTCGACAAATACTAAAAATATAAGTAATAATTAAGGGGGGCTCCCATACAACAAACATGATTTTTTTCCCGATATTTATCACTATTGAAGTGAATGGTACTGAACCCTTGCTGGAGTCCGGCGAGTCCGACTCGCACTTGGCCGGTTTTTAATGCATGATTACTTTCAATCCCCCAGGTCCCAAACTCAACTTTATGGCAGCACTCTGGCCTAGCATTGGCCACTAGTGCTCTATTAGGTGCAGCAGGTCTCAACCGTTCGTCCGCTCCGTTACCGCGCGCGGCGTTAGACAAGCGGCCGCTCTGCGTCACACACGATTCCGCTGCGTTACTCGCTGTTGTCAGTCAGAGGAGTCGGTATGCTGGGGAGGTATGTGTAGTGATATACGTAGTACATATTTATGTATGCGATTTAGTAAAAGCCGCGGGGTATATGAGCTAGTAAATATTGCGTGGTTTAGTTGTAAGTCGCAATGAATCGGTGGCGTTAGTGAGCTATTCGAGAGGCCTATATAGGCAGTGGACAGTTATAGGTTGAGATATGATGTATATGAGACTGATTAAATAAATCGGTATAAGTATGCGTAGGGGCAACGAAAAATTGTTTTTGGAACCAATATGCTTACGGTTTGGAAAGGTGTGCAATAAAGTTTATTCGCCTAAGAACTTAGTTATCTTAGCATCCAATGAAAGTAAGAAAGAAAATAAATTCATTCATTTCGTTGTGATCACAAAATACACACTCGAATGTAAATAAAACATCGCTTACTTAGTCTAATACATATTTTATATGTACTAGGATAGCGAGCCGGTCACGATGCAGCGTGTGTCTGGCTAATGAGACGGCTATTTTTTAGTCGCGTCTAATGATTAATTTCGAACTCTAACGCTAGGTGTCCGGCGCGGTATACGCGGAAGGCAACAACGAAGCGGCTCTGTGGCGCGTGGGGTCGAAGCTGCAGTCGGCGCTGCAGGAGTCGTACTCGGCCGGCGACACCGCGCACCGCGCCGCGCTGTGGCGGGCGGCGGCGCTGCTCGTGCACGCGCGACCGCACGCCGCGCACACCGCACACACACACACCGACTACAGCGGACCGCTGCACAGCGCCACAAGGGTGCGCCAGCTGCTGCATCATATCGGTGAGATAGCTAGCGAGTTCTAACATATTCATGCCCTGAGGCGCGGTTTATACCAATGTGACGTGGCGGAGGCGCGCGGCGGTAGCGTCTTGAGAAGAAAACTCTTCTTCTTCTCTTCTCTCTCTCTCTCTCTTCTCTTTCTCCCTTATCTCTTCTTTCTGCGCTTCCGTCACTCGCCACTTTGGTATAAGTCGCGCTTTAGAGTCTGTTAGAGGTCTATAAAGTTAAAAACGACGAGAATGGTCGACACGACTATTTAACCGACTTCAAAAAAAGGAAGATGTTTCTCAATTCGACCGTATATATTTTTTTATACAACACAAACTTATATTTGCCAAAATAGTCGAGCAAACGATCATATGCTCCTTTCTCATTCGTTCACACTTGTTCATTCATTCAACTTCACACCATTCATTCTATTTTTTTATCGAAATACCGATCTCAATATAAAATTTCTTCATCCAGCAGACAAGGAACTCAGTATCGACGCCAGTATCCGATGACATCTTGCCTTAACCTTGAACTTCAACTATCATTCACTCTAAACATTCACTCATTCTCCCCAGCATGGTCGCAAGTGGAAGTGTTCACGGAAGACGCAGTGACGACGGCAGTGGAATGCTGGCAGTGGCTGATCACCTCACGCCCTGACCTTGAGCTCCGGCTGCTGCAGGAAATCTTCGCAGCATGGCAGTGCACTAAGGATAGGAACATGGGGATCTTCGCGAAGGAAATCGATGAGATCAGCCCTTTGGCTGCTCATGAAGGTATGTTAGTAGATGCGAAATATTTTTAACATCAATGTAGCTTAAATATAGTTTTTCGTCATCGTCATCACTGTCATCATCATCATCATCATCATCATCATCATCGTCGTCTTTACAGTTGGTCGTCATCATCGTCATTCGATGAACACCGACGATGAAGATGATGATGATGACGTTGATGATGATGATGACGAAGATGATGATGAGGATGAAGATGATGATGACAACGATGACACGATGATGATAACGACGATCACGATAATAATGATGTTGACGACGACGACGACGACGATGATGATGATGATAAGTTAACAGTAAAGGTCCATTCAAATATAATTGTGATGATTCCAGGAGCGGTCCTAGAACCGACGCCCCCTGCAGTAGGAGCTCACGCAGTGTGGGTGCGATTCCTGTGCGAAGTGGCTGACACTGCTAAATACAACTCGCTGGAGAAAGTCGAGATGTTGGCTGCATTGTTGCATAGGTAATGTGTTTACGGTACCGGGCCGGTGTAGGTACGGTTACGGTACGTACTCTGTTTGCTAGTAGCTTGAAGGGAATTAAGCGCGCTGTTGTTTTATGTGTTTTATGCGTTCAACGATAGTATTTTGGATAATGTCGAAAGTGATATACTTTCGGAGGCATAGAACTTTGAAAATGTTCGCATGTAACAATTTTCAAAGTTCTTTAATTTTCAAAGTTCTATATCTCCGAAAATATATCACTTTCGACATTTATCCAAAATACTATAGTTTTATAATATTTGTCTCTATCGATTGACGTAAGTTTCGTCAGTGGCCGCCAACTTTTTTTTCTCCATACTAGCTCGAATAGGGGATGTTGAGTGTAATTGATACCGAAAATTTTGCTATACCAGACTCCATACAGATATGTTCGATGCCATTTTTATAATATCATGCATAGGTACAGTTACAGTATAATGTGACCGATTTGAAAAGTCGTTCAGGGAGTCACATATCAACACTCTAACAGACTGTATTTTCAGAAGTTATGTTATTTCAGGTCCCTCCCTCTCACAGTAGGTGACATGAGAGGTGATCATATCAACAGGCATGTGGAAGCGGTCGGTGTTAGGTTCAAGTAAGTATCGACAATTAGACTAATATTATAAATGTTAATGTTTGTGCTGATGGATGGATAGATGGATGGATGGATGGGTGGATAGATGTAATAATGGATAGACCACTGAACAGATTTTATTGTGACTTTATAATATTGATTTTTTACCACACCAGAGCAACACATGGGCTACATTATTAAAGGCGTACGAAGGTACGGGTAGACTCTGTTGTACAATATTGTAAAGTTTCATTAAAATTTGTTCAGTGGTTTTCGCGTGAAAGAGTAACAAACATCCCCACATCCATCCATCGGCACAAACATTGACATTTATAATATTAGCAGAAGATTTTTATTGACACAAACTTAAAATTACATTAACCCATTTCCCTCACAGATTACTCTCCTGCGGCCTTTCCCTCCTCCAAGGGGACATATTACCGCGGTCTTTGGCCAGAAACATCCTAAGGGAACGGGTCTATAGTTGTTGCCTGGACTACTTCTGTCGCGGCCCGCAGTGTCCGTCTAAAGGTGCCGGGGCATTGCGCGAGCATATCATCTCCTTGATCAAGTTCTGGCAGCTGATGCATTCGGATAAGAAGTATTTGAAGAGTAGTGATATTGGAGGTACGTACTACATACGAGTCATACACAGAATTAGGTTTAAAATTATCTTTCCTGTTCCTGATGATTAAGGAATGATACTGGAGCAACCAATCCTCAAAATGTTTATACAGGCCAAAACTAAATCGGGCACAGATTATGCGGATATGCATTAAGTTGAGAAGCTCCCAGTTTCCTTAACTTTCGGGAACAGGAGAGACATTTTTTGTTTTTTATGTCTGTATTACCCATACATATCTGTCACGATGGGGGATCGGGATTGGCAGAGACCACTTCGCTCAACTTGTTACGATCTCAACACACTTCCTTCGCTTCATCTACATTCATCAGTTGCCCCATTATTGAATATCTGTCACGTCTATCTCCCATCGGGGTAGGTTGTGACCACTTCATTCCACTTGTTATCTTCATACCTTTATTTAGGTATTTATTTATTGCAAAAAAAGTTCCATTACCCATACCCAAGCAAACCCAATGTAGATGACGACTATATTATAAAAATAGCTTTCTATTTAGACCAAAAATATACATATTTTTGGGTTAAACAAAAGAATAAACAAATATATTGATTAAGAGCGTCAACATACAGGAATGGGGGCTTGTCTAATGACGTCACTTGTCAGTTAAAAATGTTCCTAGACGTGACGTTACACAAAATGTTAACGTACTGTATCTTGGTTACTTTTCTTTTATGAGAAAATAGGGAATAAACATACGTGTCCAACTGACGGATTAAATATTTTATTAGTAAGCGCCCGTTTCACAACCGACAGATAAAACTAAATTGACAGATAAACCTATGTCTGTTTCATAACACATGGGTCATACAGACAGAAAAAACAAAAAATGTCTCTCCTGTTCCCGAAGTTAAGGACACTGGGAGCTAATTTCTCAACTTAATGCATATCCGCATAATCTGTGCCTGATGTAGTTTTGGCCTGTATAAACATTTTGAGGATTAGATGTTCCAGTGTCCTTAATCATCAGGAACAGGAAAGACAAATTTGAACCTAATTCTGTGTATGAATCACATGACGTGTTAGACAGTGACGGTATGAAATATCTAATAGATTTTTCTGTAGATGGTGATGCAGGCAATAAATCTACTTTATCTTTATCTTTATCTTCCCATATATGTCCCCACCGAGGGGCACGAGCCTACTATCATACAGAGAGTGATTAGGCCGTAATCCACCACGCTGGCCAAGTGCGGGTTGGCGGATTTCACATACACCTTCGAATTTCTTCTCTAGTGTATGCAGGTTTCCTCACGATGTTTTCCTTCACCGTTAGCAAGTGGTTATCGAATAAATTGATCCGTACATGAGAAATAAACTCAGAGGTACGTGCCCGCACCAGGTTTCGAACCCGCGCTCAACCATAAATCTACTTAAATAAAAATGTTTTTTTTTTTATTATAACAGGTGAATTCGAGACAATAATCGGCAGTAGTGGACAAAGTATACGCACGTCAGCGTCGCCCGTTGACAATCGGTCTTCAGTGAACTCTGATATTGGAAGCAGGCATACAACTGGATGGATTAATACGGTACGTAGATACAAAGGCGATAAGGAACGCACATCGGCAATCTTCGCATTTCCGAACACAAACGAACGCTTCCATGTACACCCTCGGACACATCAACCTAAACTGATTGGACTTTGGACTGTTAGGGCCGGCGCACACCTGAACGGAGCGCAACGCAAAGCATTTTTGATTGTCATATTATTATCGACATTGTTTTGATAAGAATAAATTCAAAATCAGTTAACACAACAAATGAGTATCGGAGCATCGAAGCGACTAATTTTATTCTAATGTAAGATGCTCACGGAACGTGTGAGAGTGTACGATGTATTTCTGTTATTTCTTCCCAGTCATGCATTGGGCACCATGTTATATCTTTGTCCGTCGCTAACGATTTTGTGTAGACACTGTTAAATAGTTGTACAGGGTGAATACATTGATGTGTCCGAGAGTGTACATTCATTTCTTAAATGAATCGTTCATTAGAATTAGAACTTAGAATTAAGTAATCTATTGTTGATTTGAAGGACTGACAAAACAAACGTCATGGTGGATATCCGTTTGCGAATATCGACGAAATGCATAACTGGATAGTATAGTTACCATTTAGTTTACTGGATAGTTCGTCAGTATGTTTTATCTATGCCATTTATTCTAGGCCATTATGATAACATCCACGACTTTCCCTACTAGGTGCCGATGTCAACGACGACTCTGAGTAGCGGCGGCGGCGGCGGCAGTGTGGCGGGTAAACGCTCCAACCGCAGCGTTAAACCAGCTTCTACACCCCAGGACGGCTTCGTTAAAGATTATGTGCGAAAACGAAACCTTATTTTGGAGTTATTGGTAAGTTTAATGATGTAGTATATAAATATAGTATAGCCCCTTGTCTCACTATCTTCAGATAAAAATTATCTGACAGTTTTTAATATCTGTCTTTGTCTAAAACGTCATGTTTTATGAAATAGACATAGGTTTATCTGTCAGTTATCTGTCAGTTTCGAGTTACGACCCATGTTCCTTGGGGAAAGTTTCATGAGGACTATCGCTGTGTTTCGGCTTTATATACCCTTTCTGTTACACCATGTATAGCCCGCTTTCGGGGTGCCCAGAGATTTCTCAAATTGAGTCATAATTCATGTCATTTGGCACGCATTAGTCGAAAAACAAAATGCAGGGTATTCCACGCATGCTGTATATCGACCGAGTTATCGACCAATGAAATTGAGTCTTTAGTGGGAACGTTATAAGGCCTAATAAGGGTAACATTAGCTTCTTTATCAACTGGCAACGTTCGTGTTCGCTAGGCAGAGGGTAACATAAGCTTCATTCCTAACTTGCAAATTCTTCCCTAGGCAGTGGAAATAGAGTTCCTAGTGACGTGGCACAACCCGCACGCGCGGCCGGAGCAGTCCGTGCCGGGCGAAGACAACATCGCCACGTGGCGCGCCAAGCTCACCACGGACCGCGGGTATAGGGACCTCGCTAAGTTGGCGTGGGCTATCAGTCCAGCGCTGGCCGTGTTTCTGCCTGAGAGGTATGTCGGCATATACTTACTTACTTGACTCTATTACAGAAATTATGAATAATAAATAGTTAAAAAAGAAAGCCGCGCGGTTTTTAGGGTTCCGTACCCAAAGGGTGAAAACGGGACCATATTACTGGGACTTGGCTGTCCGTCTGTCTGTCCGTCTGTCTGTCACCAAGCTGTATCTCATGAACCGTTATAGTTAGAGCGTTGAAATTTTCACAGATGTTGTATTACCGTTGCCGCTATAACAAAAACTACTAAAAATAGAATAATAATGACAAGAGGAGCTCCCATACAACAAACTTGATTTTTTTCCCTTGTTGCTCGATATCAATAGTGAATGGTACGGAACCCTTCCTGTGCGAGTCCGACTCGCACTTGGCCGGTTTTAAATATAACTACAAAATGTTGTTTTATTATATACCAATATTTACAAAGATTTTACGTGTGAAAACAAATAATAGATAGGTACTAAAATCTATTACCTACTTATTTCTAACTTAAGTTTTACATGTTGCGAGAATTAATCGAACTATTTCTTCAATCCATCTTCATACACACAACTTAGACCCATGTGACGACAACTGGCTTCCTTCAAAGCTTTGAGTATAGAATATATAAGGTGGTGTCACATTTTTTTTCATATACAAAATAAGTTTATGACAGCGTGCCAAGGTTGGCGCAAGTTTTTCATAGTTTTCTTGGTAGATGACCTGTCATACGATAAGAAATTCCATACAAAAAGGTAGCCATTTTGCGCCAGACCAGGCACGCAGATCCAGAAGGTATGGCACCTCCATAAATATTCTATACTCAAAGCTTCAATGCGACTCCCAAATACGCAAACTAACCTAAAATAAATCATTTCAGAATAAAACAAGACAGTATAGTTCAAGAAATACGTCGCAAAGTGCAAGCGCAGCCCACAATGGTGTGTCACATACCTCAAGCGTTGAAGTATCTAGTCACTACTGAGACATTGCTGAATGATGCTCATGAGGTAAGGGAAACAGTGTTTTGTTTCATTCTAGATTCTTCTCTGAGGAAAAGTGACATATTTTCAGGTGATTTTAAAGTAATTGTACTAAATAAAGATCATTGGATTTTGACTTTTTACGATGAAAATCAAGAGACGTCATCTGACCAAAGTAAACAATTTACTCTATGAAACTTGGGTCGTATATTTCTCGCTATTTCTTACCCTAAGGTTGCCTGTAAGATATTGCTACCTAGCAATAAGGCCGCCTGTTGCTTCTTTTATACTTGTTTGTGTCTGTACCTTATATCTTTGTGTGCAATAAAGAATATTTGTATTGTATTGTCGTAATTCGACAAAACAATATCTTCCAATATGGTTTTATTTAAGCTTTTAAAAGGGCAACCTAACAGTTTCTTGCTAGATTCTTCTCTGGGGAACTGCTGAGTTAAGAATTGAGCGTTAGTTTAAAAGTACTTTAGTGAAATAATATTTCAAGTGTCGACTATAAAATATTTATATTTGTCGGAATAATGGTCTATCAACACACATCCAGGCCGTGTCCGCGACGTGTCAATGAAAAAATATCATTCCATACATTTCCTATGGATTCGTTCACACACGTTGTCATAACAACCTTTCCTTGACACGTCCCGGAGACGGCCCGGATGTGTGTAGATAGATCTTCCTGCATTCTTTATCGGCCTTTACTGTACGCCCCCCCCCCCCCAGCTGGTGCACATGGTGACGTGGTCGCGCGTGCCGCCGGTGGAGGCGCTGTCGTACTTCAGCCGTCAGTTCCCGCCGCACCCGCTGTCGGCGCAGGCCGCCGCGCTCACGCTCAGCGACTACCCCGCCTCCGCCGTGCTCACATACATCCCGCAGCTCGTGCAGGCGCTGAGACATGATACTGTATGTACACACACTACCCCGCCTCCGCCGTGCTCACATACATCCCGCAGCTCGTGCAGGCGCTGAGACATGATACTGTATGTACACACACTACCCCGCCTCCGCCGTGCTCACATACATCCCGCAGCTCGTGCAGGCGCTGAGACATGATACTGTATGTACACACACTACCCCGCCTCCGCCGTGCTCACATACATCCCGCAGCTCGTGCAGGCGCTGAGACATGATACTGTATGTACACACACTACCCCGCCTCCGCCGTGCTCACATACATCCCGCAGCTCGTGCAGGCGCTGAGACATGATACTGTATGTACACACACTACCCCGCCTCCGCCGTGCTCACATACATCCCGCAGCTCGTGCAGGCGCTGAGACATGATACTGTATGTACACACACTACCCCGCCTCCGCCGTGCTCACATACATCCCGCAGCTCGTGCAGGCGCTGAGACATGATACTGTATGTACACACACTACCCCGCCTCCGCCGTGCTCACATACATCCCGCAGCTCGTGCAGGCGCTGAGACATGATACTGTATGTACACACACTACCCCGCCTCCGCCGTGCTCACATACATCCCGCAGCTCGTGCAGGCGCTGAGACATGATACTGTATGTACACACACTACCCCGCCTCCGCCGTGCTCACATACATCCCGCAGCTCGTGCAGGCGCTGAGACATGATACTGTATGTACACACACTACCCCGCCTCCGCCGTGCTCACATACATCCCGCAGCTCGTGCAGGCGCTGAGACATGATACTGTATGTACACACACTACCCCGCCTCCGCCGTGCTCACATACATCCCGCAGCTCGTGCAGGCGCTGAGACATGATACTGTATGTACACACACTACCCCGCCTCCGCCGTGCTCACATACATCCCGCAGCTCGTGCAGGCGCTGAGACATGATACTGTATGTACACACACTACCCCGCCTCCGCCGTGCTCACATACATCCCGCAGCTCGTGCAGGCGCTGAGACATGATACTGTATGTACACACACTACCCCGCCTCCGCCGTGCTCACATACATCCCGCAGCTCGTGCAGGCGCTGAGACATGATACTGTATGTACACACACTACCCCGCCTCCGCCGTGCTCACATACATCCCGCAGCTCGTGCAGGCGCTGAGACATGATACTGTATGTACACACACTACCCCGCCTCCGCCGTGCTCACATACATCCCGCAGCTCGTGCAGGCGCTGAGACATGATACTGTATGTACACACACTACCCCGCCTCCGCCGTGCTCACATACATCCCGCAGCTCGTGCAGGCGCTGAGACATGATACTGTATGTACACACACTACCCCGCCTCCGCCGTGCTCACATACATCCCGCAGCTCGTGCAGGCGCTGAGACATGATACTGTATGTACACACACTACCCCGCCTCCGCCGTGCTCACATACATCCCGCAGCTCGTGCAGGCGCTGAGACATGATACTGTATGTACACACACTACCCCGCCTCCGCCGTGCTCACATACATCCCGCAGCTCGTGCAGGCGCTGAGACATGATACTGTATGTACACACACTACCCCGCCTCCGCCGTGCTCACATACATCCCGCAGCTCGTGCAGGCGCTGAGACATGATACTGTATGTACACACACTACCCCGCCTCCGCCGTGCTCACATACATCCCGCAGCTCGTGCAGGCGCTGAGACATGATACTGTATGTACACACACTACCCCGCCTCCGCCGTGCTCACATACATCCCGCAGCTCGTGCAGGCGCTGAGACATGATACTGTATGTACACACACTACCCCGCCTCCGCCGTGCTCACATACATCCCGCAGCTCGTGCAGGCGCTGAGACATGATACTGTATGTACACACACTACCCCGCCTCCGCCGTGCTCACATACATCCCGCAGCTCGTGCAGGCGCTGAGACATGATACTGTATGTACACACACTACCCCGCCTCCGCCGTGCTCACATACATCCCGCAGCTCGTGCAGGCGCTGAGACATGATACTGTATGTACACACACTACCCCGCCTCCGCCGTGCTCACATACATCCCGCAGCTCGTGCAGGCGCTGAGACATGATACTGTATGTACACACACTACCCCGCCTCCGCCGTGCTCACATACATCCCGCAGCTCGTGCAGGCGCTGAGACATGATACTGTATGTACACACACTACCCCGCCTCCGCCGTGCTCACATACATCCCGCAGCTCGTGCAGGCGCTGAGACATGATACTGTATGTACACACACTACCCCGCCTCCGCCGTGCTCACATACATCCCGCAGCTCGTGCAGGCGCTGAGACATGATACTGTATGTACACACACTACCCCGCCTCCGCCGTGCTCACATACATCCCGCAGCTCGTGCAGGCGCTGAGACATGATACTGTATGTACACACACTACCCCGCCTCCGCCGTGCTCACATACATCCCGCAGCTCGTGCAGGCGCTGAGACATGATACTGTATGTACACACACTACCCCGCCTCCGCCGTGCTCACATACATCCCGCAGCTCGTGCAGGCGCTGAGACATGATACTGTATGTACACACACTACCCCGCCTCCGCCGTGCTCACATACATCCCGCAGCTCGTGCAGGCGCTGAGACATGATACTGTATGTACACACACTACCCCGCCTCCGCCGTGCTCACATACATCCCGCAGCTCGTGCAGGCGCTGAGACATGATACTGTATGTACACACACTACCCCGCCTCCGCCGTGCTCACATACATCCCGCAGCTCGTGCAGGCGCTGAGACATGATACTGTATGTACACACACTACCCCGCCTCCGCCGTGCTCACATACATCCCGCAGCTCGTGCAGGCGCTGAGACATGATACTGTATGTACACACACTACCCCGCCTCCGCCGTGCTCACATACATCCCGCAGCTCGTGCAGGCGCTGAGACATGATACTGTATGTACACACACTACCCCGCCTCCGCCGTGCTCACATACATCCCGCAGCTCGTGCAGGCGCTGAGACATGATACTGTATGTACACACACTACCCCGCCTCCGCCGTGCTCACATACATCCCGCAGCTCGTGCAGGCGCTGAGACATGATACTGTATGTACACACACTACCCCGCCTCCGCCGTGCTCACATACATCCCGCAGCTCGTGCAGGCGCTGAGACATGATACTGTATGTACACACACTACCCCGCCTCCGCCGTGCTCACATACATCCCGCAGCTCGTGCAGGCGCTGAGACATGATACTGTATGTACACACACTACCCCGCCTCCGCCGTGCTCACATACATCCCGCAGCTCGTGCAGGCGCTGAGACATGATACTGTATGTACACACACTACCCCGCCTCCGCCGTGCTCACATACATCCCGCAGCTCGTGCAGGCGCTGAGACATGATACTGTATGTACACACACTACCCCGCCTCCGCCGTGCTCACATACATCCCGCAGCTCGTGCAGGCGCTGAGACATGATACTGTATGTACACACACTACCCCGCCTCCGCCGTGCTCACATACATCCCGCAGCTCGTGCAGGCGCTGAGACATGATACTGTATGTACACACACTACCCCGCCTCCGCCGTGCTCACATACATCCCGCAGCTCGTGCAGGCGCTGAGACATGATACTGTATGTACACACACTACCCCGCCTCCGCCGTGCTCACATACATCCCGCAGCTCGTGCAGGCGCTGAGACATGATACTGTATGTACACACACTACCCCGCCTCCGCCGTGCTCACATACATCCCGCAGCTCGTGCAGGCGCTGAGACATGATACTGTATGTACACACACTACCCCGCCTCCGCCGTGCTCACATACATCCCGCAGCTCGTGCAGGCGCTGAGACATGATACTGTATGTACACACACTACCCCGCCTCCGCCGTGCTCACATACATCCCGCAGCTCGTGCAGGCGCTGAGACATGATACTGTATGTACACACACTACCCCGCCTCCGCCGTGCTCACATACATCCCGCAGCTCGTGCAGGCGCTGAGACATGATACTGTATGTACACACACTACCCCGCCTCCGCCGTGCTCACATACATCCCGCAGCTCGTGCAGGCGCTGAGACATGATACTGTATGTACACACACTACCCCGCCTCCGCCGTGCTCACATACATCCCGCAGCTCGTGCAGGCGCTGAGACATGATACTGTATGTACACACACTACCCCGCCTCCGCCGTGCTCACATACATCCCGCAGCTCGTGCAGGCGCTGAGACATGATACTGTATGTACACACACTACCCCGCCTCCGCCGTGCTCACATACATCCCGCAGCTCGTGCAGGCGCTGAGACATGATACTGTATGTACACACACTACCCCGCCTCCGCCGTGCTCACATACATCCCGCAGCTCGTGCAGGCGCTGAGACATGATACTGTATGTACACACACTACCCCGCCTCCGCCGTGCTCACATACATCCCGCAGCTCGTGCAGGCGCTGAGACATGATACTGTATGTACACACACTACCCCGCCTCCGCCGTGCTCACATACATCCCGCAGCTCGTGCAGGCGCTGAGACATGATACTGTATGTACACACACTACCCCGCCTCCGCCGTGCTCACATACATCCCGCAGCTCGTGCAGGCGCTGAGACATGATACTGTATGTACACACACTACCCCGCCTCCGCCGTGCTCACATACATCCCGCAGCTCGTGCAGGCGCTGAGACATGATACTGTATGTACACACACTACCCCGCCTCCGCCGTGCTCACATACATCCCGCAGCTCGTGCAGGCGCTGAGACATGATACTGTATGTACACACACTACCCCGCCTCCGCCGTGCTCACATACATCCCGCAGCTCGTGCAGGCGCTGAGACATGATACTGTATGTACACACACTACCCCGCCTCCGCCGTGCTCACATACATCCCGCAGCTCGTGCAGGCGCTGAGACATGATACTGTATGTACACACACTACCCCGCCTCCGCCGTGCTCACATACATCCCGCAGCTCGTGCAGGCGCTGAGACATGATACTGTATGTACACACACTACCCCGCCTCCGCCGTGCTCACATACATCCCGCAGCTCGTGCAGGCGCTGAGACATGATACTGTATGTACACACACTACCCCGCCTCCGCCGTGCTCACATACATCCCGCAGCTCGTGCAGGCGCTGAGACATGATACTGTATGTACACACACTACCCCGCCTCCGCCGTGCTCACATACATCCCGCAGCTCGTGCAGGCGCTGAGACATGATACTGTATGTACACACACTACCCCGCCTCCGCCGTGCTCACATACATCCCGCAGCTCGTGCAGGCGCTGAGACATGATACTGTATGTACACACACTACCCCGCCTCCGCCGTGCTCACATACATCCCGCAGCTCGTGCAGGCGCTGAGACATGATACTGTATGTACACACACTACCCCGCCTCCGCCGTGCTCACATACATCCCGCAGCTCGTGCAGGCGCTGAGACATGATACTGTATGTACACACACTACCCCGCCTCCGCCGTGCTCACATACATCCCGCAGCTCGTGCAGGCGCTGAGACATGATACTGTATGTACACACACTACCCCGCCTCCGCCGTGCTCACATACATCCCGCAGCTCGTGCAGGCGCTGAGACATGATACTGTATGTACACACACTACCCCGCCTCCGCCGTGCTCACATACATCCCGCAGCTCGTGCAGGCGCTGAGACATGATACTGTATGTACACACACTACCCCGCCTCCGCCGTGCTCACATACATCCCGCAGCTCGTGCAGGCGCTGAGACATGATACTGTATGTACACACACTACCCCGCCTCCGCCGTGCTCACATACATCCCGCAGCTCGTGCAGGCGCTGAGACATGATACTGTATGTACACACACTACCCCGCCTCCGCCGTGCTCACATACATCCCGCAGCTCGTGCAGGCGCTGAGACATGATACTGTATGTACACACACTACCCCGCCTCCGCCGTGCTCACATACATCCCGCAGCTCGTGCAGGCGCTGAGACATGATACTGTATGTACACACACTACCCCGCCTCCGCCGTGCTCACATACATCCCGCAGCTCGTGCAGGCGCTGAGACATGATACTGTATGTACACACACTACCCCGCCTCCGCCGTGCTCACATACATCCCGCAGCTCGTGCAGGCGCTGAGACATGATACTGTATGTACACACACTACCCCGCCTCCGCCGTGCTCACATACATCCCGCAGCTCGTGCAGGCGCTGAGACATGATACTGTATGTACACACACTACCCCGCCTCCGCCGTGCTCACATACATCCCGCAGCTCGTGCAGGCGCTGAGACATGATACTGTATGTACACACACTACCCCGCCTCCGCCGTGCTCACATACATCCCGCAGCTCGTGCAGGCGCTGAGACATGATACTGTATGTACACACACTACCCCGCCTCCGCCGTGCTCACATACATCCCGCAGCTCGTGCAGGCGCTGAGACATGATACTGTATGTACACACACTACCCCGCCTCCGCCGTGCTCACATACATCCCGCAGCTCGTGCAGGCGCTGAGACATGATACTGTATGTACACACACTACCCCGCCTCCGCCGTGCTCACATACATCCCGCAGCTCGTGCAGGCGCTGAGACATGATACTGTATGTACACACACTACCCCGCCTCCGCCGTGCTCACATACATCCCGCAGCTCGTGCAGGCGCTGAGACATGATACTGTATGTACACACACTACCCCGCCTCCGCCGTGCTCACATACATCCCGCAGCTCGTGCAGGCGCTGAGACATGATACTGTATGTACACACACTACCCCGCCTCCGCCGTGCTCACATACATCCCGCAGCTCGTGCAGGCGCTGAGACATGATACTGTATGTACACACACTACCCCGCCTCCGCCGTGCTCACATACATCCCGCAGCTCGTGCAGGCGCTGAGACATGATACTGTATGTACACACACTACCCCGCCTCCGCCGTGCTCACATACATCCCGCAGCTCGTGCAGGCGCTGAGACATGATACTGTATGTACACACACTACCCCGCCTCCGCCGTGCTCACATACATCCCGCAGCTCGTGCAGGCGCTGAGACATGATACTGTATGTACACACACTACCCCGCCTCCGCCGTGCTCACATACATCCCGCAGCTCGTGCAGGCGCTGAGACATGATACTGTATGTACACACACTACCCCGCCTCCGCCGTGCTCACATACATCCCGCAGCTCGTGCAGGCGCTGAGACATGATACTGTATGTACACACACTACCCCGCCTCCGCCGTGCTCACATACATCCCGCAGCTCGTGCAGGCGCTGAGACATGATACTGTATGTACACACACTACCCCGCCTCCGCCGTGCTCACATACATCCCGCAGCTCGTGCAGGCGCTGAGACATGATACTGTATGTACACACACTACCCCGCCTCCGCCGTGCTCACATACATCCCGCAGCTCGTGCAGGCGCTGAGACATGATACTGTATGTACACACACTACCCCGCCTCCGCCGTGCTCACATACATCCCGCAGCTCGTGCAGGCGCTGAGACATGATACTGTATGTACACACACTACCCCGCTTCCGCCGTGCTCACATACATCCCGCAGCTCGTGCAGGCGCTGAGACATGATACTGTATGTACACACACTACCCCGCTTCCGCCGTGCTCACATACATCCCGCAGCTCGTGCAGGCGCTGAGACATGATACTGTATGTACACACACTACCCCGCCTCCGCCGTGCTCACATACATCCCGCAGCTCGTGCAGGCGCTGAGACATGATACTGTATGTACACACACTACCCCGCCTCCGCCGTGCTCACATACATCCCGCAGCTCGTGCAGGCGCTGAGACATGATACTGTATGTACACACACTACCCCGCCTCCGCCGTGCTCACATACATCCCGCAGCTCGTGCAGGCGCTGAGACATGATACTGTATGTACACACACTACCCCGCCTCCGCCGTGCTCACATACATCCCGCAGCTCGTGCAGGCGCTGAGACATGATACTGTATGTACACACACTACCCCGCCTCCGCCGTGCTCACATACATCCCGCAGCTCGTGCAGGCGCTGAGACATGATACTGTATGTACACACACTACCCCGCCTCCGCCGTGCTCACATACATCCCGCAGCTCGTGCAGGCGCTGAGACATGATACTGTATGTACACACACTACCCCGCCTCCGCCGTGCTCACATACATCCCGCAGCTCGTGCAGGCGCTGAGACATGATACTGTATGTACACACACTACCCCGCCTCCGCCGTGCTCACATACATCCCGCAGCTCGTGCAGGCGCTGAGACATGATACTGTATGTACACACACTACCCCGCCTCCGCCGTGCTCACATACATCCCGCAGCTCGTGCAGGCGCTGAGACATGATACTGTATGTACACACACTACCCCGCCTCCGCCGTGCTCACATACATCCCGCAGCTCGTGCAGGCGCTGAGACATGATACTGTATGTACACACACTACCCCGCCTCCGCCGTGCTCACATACATCCCGCAGCTCGTGCAGGCGCTGAGACATGATACTGTATGTACACACACTACCCCGCCTCCGCCGTGCTCACATACATCCCGCAGCTCGTGCAGGCGCTGAGACATGATACTGTATGTACACACACTACCCCGCCTCCGCCGTGCTCACATACATCCCGCAGCTCGTGCAGGCGCTGAGACATGACACTGTATGTACACACACTACCCCGCCTCCGCCGTGCTCACATACATCCCGCAGCTCGTGCAGGCGCTGCGGCATGACACTGTATGTACACACACTACCCCGCCTCCGCCGTGCTCACATACATCCCGCAGCTCGTGCAGGCGCTGAGACATGATACTGTATGTACACACACTACCCCGCCTCCGCCGTGCTCACATACATCCCGCAGCTCGTGCAGGCGCTGCGGCATGACACTGTATGTACACACACTACCCCGCCTCCGCCGTGCTCACATACATCCCGCAGCTCGTGCAGGCGCTGAGGCATGACACTGTATGTACACACACTACCCCGCCTCCGCCGTGCTCACGCGGGGTTGGCCGTAGTATGATGAATTATGCCAAACAGCACGATGTCCTCGCGGATTACCTCTGGTCTGTCCTCGACCATGGTATCTTTGTCCGCCTCTTTGAACCCTATTATTTGGTTTATTCATGTTCAAAATCTCACCTGAAGTGCTCGTCGACGCAACCTCCTCATCTTGAGCAGCTTGCACTGCATCCTTCAATGATGCGTAGTCTCTCGCAGCTATAATCGTACTTAAACGCCGATTTCGTAGGCCATCAGCGAATCGTTTTATAGCCATCTTTTCGTTTAAAGGCTTCAAAACTCTGTAGCTATTCGAATCACCGTTGGCTTGCGATATCGTCAAATCAACCATGAGTTCAGAGATCTCTTTACCATAATCTGATACCGTCTTATCATTTTGTCGCGTTTGTTGTAACTTATTTTGAATCGCAGTAGCAGCCTTTTTAGGTAACAGTTGTTCCCTCATATCCTTTAATAAAGACGCCACTGTTGTGTAAGATGAATTTAACCTTAGCTTAGCAGAAGGCGAAAGTCTTCCTTTAAGAACAAAATTAATTAATTTCTGTTTACATGCGGCTTTTTCCAATATAGAATCATAATATTCAATTCCATTAATCAACTCTTTTGTATTCGACTCTAGGTCGGTCATGACAGGTAATAAGCTCATAGCTATTTTTAATTCAAATTCCTCGGCCATGGTGGCTTTGGCTTCAGTACATAAAGAAACTATGTCTGAAAATAAACTTAAAAACAATTCAGAATAGTAACGTATACTTTTAACTTCTTGCTCATCTAATTCTTCAGACTGCGAAAATTCTTTATTAAATTCCTCGTATTTTTCACGAATTACATTTGCTGCACGCAACTTGTTTAAAAGTATATCGCCTGTTCTACGCTTAATTTCTAACTTAATAATTGATTTCCTAACGTCTTTTAATTCTTCATACAATATTTTTATTTTATTCTCCATAAGTAGGTGTAATGTGGCATATTAATTTTAATAAAATGCTTATTAAAATAAACACGATTATATATATATACGCATTTCTTCCATTGTCCTGCTGCCTACCTTTTAGAGTTAGCGTGAATAATGTTCTATTTATAACTCATTACTAGTGTCCAAGTAGTCCATATAAGGAGTACCGTCTCATCTTACGATCACTGCACTGCATGGAACGCGCACTAATATATGTATTACAAAAGTACTCACATTTTTGGGAATTTCGCACTCACTCACTGTTTTACTGTAGACGCGTCGCCTGGTCAGACTGCGCTTCCACCTGGTCCACCTGCGCCCATCCTGGCCATCTGCATGTCGGTGGCTCGAACGATCCTCTTGTTGAAACATGTATTGATATACCTTATCAGCAGAAATACCACCAGTATCAGGAATACAGCTACAAACAGGAACAAATAGTAGCTCATCTTCTCCATATGTTCAGCAACGGCGTTGTTGGTCTGCGCAATTTCATTCTTCTGCCCAATTTGCGTGTAAATGTCGTGGTGGTCTATCGCTGCCTGTGCTGGTGCTGGCTTCGGAGTAGTATTGCCCATTTTGACACTCGAAGAAAACTTTTTCCACTAAACTTTCATCACACTCGTGATCGAAGAAAACAAAAGTCCAAGGTTCTAATCAACTAGACCGGCGCACTGAGTCACGCGGCACGCGCGGCTAGCCGGACAAGGCAGGGTCGCCATGTAGGGCTAGGAGCAGGAGCTCAAGTGAAACGACGAAAGGCTGATTTAAGACTAACTTTATTAGAGGATGAATATTGATTATAAAGTATTGATGCGTCATACCATGATCATACATCTCAATACATCCCGCAGCTCGTGCAGGCGCTGCGGCATGACACTGTATGTACACACACTACCCCGCCTCCGCCGTGCTCACATACATCCCGCAGCTCGTGCAGGCGCTGCGGCATGACACTGTATGTACACACACTACCCCGCCTCCGCCGTGCTCACATACATCCCGCAGCTCGTGCAGGCGCTGAGACATGATACTGTATGTACACACACTACCCCGCCTCCGCCGTGCTCACATACATCCCGCAGCTCGTGCAGGCGCTGCGGCATGACACTGTATGTATACACACTACCCCGCCTCCGCCGTGCTCACATACATCCCGCAGCTCGTGCAGGCGCTGCGGCATGACACTGTATGTACACACACTACCCCGCCTCCGCCGTGCTCACATACATCCCGCAGCTCGTGCAGGCGCTGCGGCATGACACTGTATGTACACACACTACCCCGCCTCCGCCGTGCTCACATACATCCCGCAGCTCGTGCAGGCGCTGCGGCATGACACTGTATGTACACACACTACCCCGCCTCCGCCGTGCTCACATACATCCCGCAGCTCGTGCAGGCGCTGCGGCATGACACTGTATGTACACACACTACCACGCCTCCGCCGTGCTCACATACATCCCGCAGCTCGTGCAGGCGCTGCGGCATGACACTGTATGTACACACACTACCCCGCCTCCGCCGTGCTCACATACATCCCGCAGCTCGTGCAGGCGCTGCGGCATGACACTGTATGTACACACACTACCCCGCCTCCGCCGTGCTCACATACATCCCGCAGCTCGTGCAGGCGCTGAGGCATGACACTGTATGTACACACACTACCCCGCCTCCGCCGTGCTCACATACATCCCGCAGCTCGTGCAGGCGCTGCGGCATGACACTGTATGTACACACACTACCCCGCCTCCGCCGTGCTCACATACATCCCGCAGCTCGTGCAGGCGCTGCGGCATGGCACTGTATGTACACACACTACCCCGCCTCCGCCGTGCTCACATACATCCCGCAGCTCGTGCAGGCGCTGAGGCATGACACTGTATGTACACACACTACCCCGCCTCCGCCGTGCTCACATACATCCCGCAGCTCGTGCAGGCGCTGAGACATGACACTGTATGTACACACACTACCCCGCCTCCGCCGTGCTCACATACATCCCGCAGCTCGTGCAGGCGCTGCGGCATGACACTGTATGTACACACACTACCCCGCCTCCGCCGTGCTCACATACATCCCGCAGCTCGTGCAGGCGCTGAGACATGACACTGTATGTACACACACTTTTGACGAGATAATATCTAGGCGCCGGCGCACACCTGACGGAGCGCAGCGCATTTTCGAGATTGTCATATTATAATCGACATTCTTCTCATTAGAATAATATCCAAAATCAGTTGACAAAACAAATGAGCATCGAAATATCGAAGCGACTACATGCGAATGTTGTAGTAGAGACTGATCTGCCCGCCATTTTGCATACATTTATCAACATATCTCAGAAAATTAACGCTATATTTTAAAACAATATAGCTCTGTGTTGTTTTTATATGTAAGCTGCAATATTGGAAAATTTCATCAAAATCTATTTAATGGTTTTTGCGTGAAAGAGTAACAAATATCCTCACTTCCATCCATCAACACACACATTGACATATAGTAGAATAAAAATATATTATTCCATTTCAGATGGGGTACGCAGCCGAGCTGATCAAGTCTTTAGCGAAGAAATCCCAAGTGGTAGCCCATCAGCTCATCTGGAACATGCACACCAATATGTATACCGATGAGGAGATGCATCATAAGGATCGTGAGTGGATTTTTTGTCTGGAAATATTTCTGAGGCTGATGCGTTGACCGATTGCGATGAAACTTTGCTATAATAATTTAGATGAGGATTCATGGCCAGTACCTACAGATAAAATTTATCTGACAGATAAACTTATGTCTATTTCTTAAAACGTTTTAGACAGAGACAGTCATAATCTTAAAACATTTACCAAACATCTTTAAATAATAAAGCTTATAAGTCATACCGATAAGCTACAATATTCTAAAGTTTCATTATAAACTGTTCAGTGGTTTTTGCGTGAAAGAGTTACACACAAACATCCTAAGATCCTCTCATCCATCGACACAAACATTAATATTAGCAGACGAATTACTAAAAATATAACCATCTCTTTCCCACAGCGGTATTATTCGACGTTTTAGAAAATCTGACAAAGACAATAGTAGATTCACTCTCCGGTCCCGCGAAAGCGTTCTACGAGAGAGAGTTCGACTTCTTCAGTCAAATCACGAACATTAGCGGAATTATCCGACCTTACCCGAAGGGAGCCGAGCGGAAACGAGCGTGTTTGGAAGCACTGAAGAATATTAAGGTACTTTATTACCCTAGTTTTAGAGTTTAATTTGGAAATATCATTTGATTCAACTTATTTTATCTAGCCGCCAGTGTCTCACTGCTGGGTAAAAGCCGAACTCTTCTTTAATTCAAATTAAAAAAAATAGCATACATACCTTTATCTATACTTACTTACATATGTACTACATACATATCCGTCACGCCTCTCTCCCATTGGAGTAGACAGATACCACTTCCTTCCACTTGCTACTAACCAAACACACTTCCTTCGCTTCATTAGTAGTAAGTAAACTACTACTTATTTAATACAAACCTATGGTTAATAATGTAAACTGTATTATTTTAGGTCCAACCTGGCTGTTACTTGCCATCAAACCCAGATTCTATGGTTTTAGACATCGATTACAAAAGTGGTAAGTTTCAACAATAACGCCTGAAGATTTAATATAGCAAAAAGTATTATATGATTCTGATAACTTTGCTAATTATAAATATAGGGTGACTTTATATAAGTGAACGACAGAAAGGGATACTCGTGATAACAAACAACTTTTACTATAGGGCTAAAGTCGAAATCATTCAAAAAAATTTGCAAAATTTGCAAAAATTTGCAAAATGCACCAGCTTGTATGGGGGAACAATTTTTATATGATTACCTGCTAGGTTAAATAGTAAAAGTTGTTTGTTATCACCAGTACATGCATATCCTTTTCTATCGTTCTCTAATTTAAAGTCACCTATATGTATAAATGTAGTATAGTATTAATGTGTGTATTTTTTTAAGGTACTCCAATGCAAAGTGCAGCAAAAGCGCCTTATTTAGCGCGGTTTAGAGTACGGAAATATGGTATAGAGGAAATGGAGGCGATGGCGCTGACTATCGGGTCTGATGAAGAGCCGCAATATGTAAGTATAATGTAGGAAATACACAGCGAGAAATACATTCGTCTCTGTCTATCACGTTTCACAAGTATACGTAAGACAGAGACAATAATATCCTACGGAATTGTTTCACGAAAGGGATGTAATCTGCATTTTCCCTTTCCTTTTCAAATATGAAAATAAATAGCCTAAGCTTTTTATAAAAAAAAAAAAACTGTGTGTGTTTTAAAAAACGCTTTTTTATTTTGATGTAAATACGAATTTAACGTCATCTCTGAAGCTAAAATCCATCAAGCCGTTTAGACTTTAGGACGTACCAAATAATTATACATACTCACGAAAAACATAACCCTCCTTCTGGCGCAGTCGGTTAAAAAGCAGGTGTTTTTTCTTATTCTAAATATTTACAGTGTTGGCTATGTTGCATCCTTTTGTATGATCAAAACATGCTTTTAATCAGTTTCATGTATCACCCGCAGGAGGAAGGCAAAGACCGCTACACAGCAATGGCGAACGAAACCTGGCAAGCTGCCATATTTAAAGTAGGCGATGACGTACGACAAGACATGTTGGCGTTACAAGTCATATCGTTGTTCAAGAACATATTCCAGCAAGTCGGCTTGGATCTCTATCTGTTCCCGTATAAAGTTGTTGCGACCGCGCCGGGGGTGAGTAGCAACTCTGTATACTTACATACATATTTTTCACGCCACTTTCACGTCATCCAGATGGGAAAGACATGTGATGGCATGGCGATGGCGTGGCGTGTAATATAAGTACATATACATACATACATAAATGCATATGTCACGCCTATTTTACGTCATCCTAATAGGAAAGAGGCGTGACGGCGTGGCGTGCTGTCACGCCTCATTCACGTCATCCAGATGGAAATGAGGCGTGACGGCGCGGCGTGGCGTGGCGTATCTGCCTATACCAGGCAGACACCACCTCCCTCCACTAGCTACGATTCAAACACACTTTCGCTTCATCCACATAATTAAATCGGTAGCTTCATATAGGCACGATTTTTAATAATCTCTATTTTTGTGAGCTGACTAATACGAGTTTATATCATGGCGGTGTATTTAAATATATAAACTATGCTCGGCCGCTAAAAAACCTGCTTATCTGAGCATTTTCCGTTGTTAAACTTCGTTCAAAAGATCAAGACAGTTTCATCCCACTCAAACTAGAAAACATTGTACAAACTAAACTAAACAAATATAATTTCAGTCAGGCGTTATAGAATGCGTACCAAACGCAAAGTCTCGTGATCAACTCGGAAGGCAAACAGACATCGGAATGTACGAGTATTTCCTTAAGAAGTATGGAGATGAGTCTACGAGGGAGTTTCAGGTAATATTACCTTTTTTCTACTTTATAAGCGACTGACAACTTCATACCCGTTTAAAGTCATAATAACTCAGAAAACTTATACAATATCTTAAATTAATATAGCCTATGAGTTATGTGTAAGCTACAATATTGAAGAGTTTCATTATAAACTGGTTAGTGGTTTTTGCGTGAAACAGTAAAAAACATCCACCATCGGCAAAAATATTGACATTAATATTATAAGTAAGTCTATCTAGTGACTGCCCACAATTACGATTTATCGTCATATCTCAGAAAACTTAAGCAATGTAAACCGGTGGCGTTGGAGAGAAATTAGAGACGTCTATGCTCAGCAGTAGGCACCTATAGGTTGAGATGATGATGATAATGACGATGATGAATGAATGGTTTTTTGAACAGTGTCTACAATAATTTATATATGCGCAGGCGGCGCGTCGCTGCTTCGTGACGTCGATGGCTGCGTACAGCGTGGTGGGGTTCCTGCTGCAGATCAAGGATCGACACAACGGGAACATCATGCTCGACACCGACGGACATATTATACATATCGGTTAGTGTACTTATGGATATAAATAACAGGTTCCCTCCCTGTCTGGACTTGCCCATACTGGTCGGTACCGATTCGAAAAGTTTAGGATGACGATAAGTTAAGGAAGAAATTCGAAGGTGTATGTGAAATCCGCCAACCCGCACTTGGCCAGCGTGGAGGATTACGGCCTAATCACTCTCTCTATGAGAGCAGGCTCGTGCCCCTCGGTGGGGACATAATATCGGCTAACAACAACTAAAGAAACAAGTCTGTACGGGTCGTTACCGTTTACCTGTACGAACTTGTCATTTCATACAGATTTACCTATTTGTTAACGTCAGGTAACCTGCACCGACCTGTTCAGGAAAACCTGTTTCTTTTTGTCCTTACCCTAAAAGGAGATGACGTTACGATCTGGATACATACTTGGCAAACTAGCCTGAAGTTGCCGTAGAAAGGGAAGCATGGAAAAATGTGGGGGAAGACTTCGCCCAGCAGTGAGACATAATAGTCTATTCAAAAAAGTATGTTTGTATTATGTAATTCCTTAGAAATTACCTAATTTTGTATGATGTAGCCAGCCGAAAACGTTTTACTTATAGTACCCTTGTAAATTTAATAGTATGCTTATTGTAAATAAAAGATACTTATTATTACTATCAATAGATTTCGGGTTCATGTTCGAGTCGTCGCCGGGCGGTAACCTGGGCTTCGAGCCGGACATCAAGCTGACGGACGAGATGGTGATGGTCATGGGCGGCAAGATGGAGGCGCCGCCCTTCCGCTGGTTCTGCGAGCTCTGTGTGCAGGCCTTCTTGGCTGTTAGGTATGTGGATGCTAGTTTTTATTTCATAGAGAATTAGGTCATTGTGTTTACTAAGTAGAAAAATAGTAAAGTGTTCCCCGTTTCCAAAAAGAAATTTAAACCAGAGAGATGTTTAATAAATGTATATTTCAAATGAACTGATCAATATCAAGGTTACCAAGCGCAGGTTGGGACGGCCACCAGGGGCCCAAGTCTGCTAATTTAAAATAGCCTTAGTCGTGTGCAGGCAGAGTGTCAATTGCATTTTTTGACTCATTTGGTATTCTGCTAAC